>CP098278.1:3600000-4343448 GCA_023658475.1 Epichloe elymi | reverse complement strand
TAACCCTAACCCTAACCCTAACCCTAACCCTAACCCTAACCCTAACCCTAACCCTAACCCTAACCCTAACCCTAACCCTAACCCTAACCCTAACCCTAACCCTAACCCTAACCCTAACCCTAACCCTTAACCCTAAGAAATTAAAGAAAGCAACTATAATAGCTTTATTAACATTAGAGGCTAAATCAGATGCTCTATGTGAAGCTATTAGGGAGCTAGAGTGGCTCTATAGCCTTTTTAAGGAAATTAAGCTACCTATAGCACCTCCAGTCCTGATTTTTAGTAATAACTAAGGCGCTATTACAACCGCTAATAACCCTACTCTTCACAGTAGAACAAAGTATACCCTACTAAAATTTAACTACACCAGAGAAAAGGTTCAGAAGGGTATAGCTAAGGTTATCTATATAAATACTAAAGAGATGCCTGCAGATAGCTTAACTAAGCCCCTGCCTAACAATAAATTTCAATAATTTATTCATGTTAAAATTATGCTATTTATAGCACTATTTTATAGGCCCACTAGTTGCCTAGTTGCGTTGTTGCAACGTTGGTTACAAGGCGTTGCCTGCAGCGTTGTTGGCCGTGGCCAGCAGCTTTGGCTGTGACCTGCACACAACCAACCCACAGGCTTGTATGACTAAGCCGACTAGGCTACCCTATAGGGAAGCTAAAATCGACTGTAACTAGGGAACTAGTAGTCGTATAAAAGGCTGACTTATACTGTTCGAATCCTTGATTTTTTCTGGATTTAATGATGTATTTTATTTATAGGGTTGCTTATTAGATTGCTTAGTTAGTGCACGTGGGTGGCTAGATTGTATGGCCGTGAGTCGATTTTTTACTTTTCCTATACAAATGAATTTTGCGGAAAATAAAAAATAGCTCCTAAGACCAGGCTAGCGACCCCCTTCCGTCGATATGGTCGGTAGGTCTATGAGGGGAACTCAGAAAATCCTCTCATTGCTCGTCAGATCGTTCGTCTAGCTGAAATCTACTATATTTAACTATCAAAGCTCTATATCTTGAAGAATCGTCGTATTATAGTGAATCTAGAAGCCGCCGCGTTGGAATCTACTAGGGAGGTCTTCCTATCCCTCTAGCTAGATTCCCCTTCCATTTTCAATAATTCAACTATTAGGTCTTATGAATACAAAGGCCTAGTTTTAAAGAAAAACAACTAAAAAGTTAAAAAATCGAAAATCAACAAAAACACTGGAATTCCGTTAAAAAGTTATTAATTTTAGTTGAAAAGTTATTGGAATATTATTGGATTTATTATTATTAAATTTATTGTTAACTTAGATATCTATTAAAGAGCTAAGTTTAGGTATCGAATTAGTTACCTCATACTTTTCTAGAGGGAGTGTTAAAATTATGCTATTTATAGCACTATTTTATAGGCCCACTAGTTGCCTAGTTGCGTTGTTGCATCGTTGGTTACAAGGCGTTGCCTGCAGCGTTATTAGCTACAGCCAGCTTTGGCTGTGACCTGCGTTCACAACCAACCCACAGGCTTATATGACTAAGCTAACTAGGTTACCCTATAGGGAAGCTAAAATTAACTATAACTAGGGAACTAGTAGTTGTATAAAAGGCTGATGTAGACTGTTTAAATCCTTGATTTTTTCCGGATTTTATAGTATATTTTATTTATAGGGTTGCTTATTAGATTGCTTAGTTAGTGTACGTGGGTGGCTAGATTATATGGTCGTGAGTTGATTTTTTACTTTTCCTATATAAATGAACTTTATAGAAAATAAAAAATAGCTCCTAAGACCCCGTTAGCAACCCCGTTCCTTCAATATAGTTAGTAGGTCTATAAGGGGACTTAGAAAATCCTCTTATTGCTCGTTAGATCGTTCGTCTAGCTAGAAATCTACTATATTCAACTATCAACGCTCTATATCTTGAAGAATCGCCGTATTATAGTGAATCTAGAAGCCGCCGCGTTGAATCTACTAGGGAGGTCTTCCTATCCCTCTAGTACAGATTCCCTTCCATTTTCAATAAGGGTAGTAGCTATATAGCTAAAAGGTAGGTATATATACTTAAGGGTTTTAATCTCTAGCCTCCTATATTCTATATATGTAACCTTTACCTAAATACCCCCCTTATATACACGTGACTAGCTCGCGGCAACCCCGCAGCTAGGGCGCTGCGAGCCACGACTAGGCCCTACTGTATATAATGCCATTGCCTTTATAGCCTCTGTCGCTCTATTGCCTCCACAACCCTGACAGTTGTGAGGGGCCTCACAATAAGCCTTGACATCTATAGCCTTAATCCCCTATAGATAGATCTTAGTAACGCATCCTGAATCAAATCTCTTTTAAATACTAGTATACTAGTGACTTGTGGTCATAGGACCCGAATTCCCCCTTGGTCAACTCAACATACCCCCTCTATATATATATGACTAGCTTATAGTAACCTTATAGCTAGGGCACTATAAGCTATAACTAGGCCCTACTATATAAGATACTATTACCTGTAAAATACTCCCATGGATAAGCACAGAAGGTGCGATATGTAAGCTAACACAATGTAGTCAGATTCTCTGAGGGATATGGGTGTAGCGTAGGCGGCGAGGGCAATACTATGCGTGTCCTGATAAGCAATAAGCAAGGCGACTGTTTCTCCTTTGGGGCTGATATGCCTGGAGTACGCTGTACCGAACTTACCGTCGGCTCCAATGGTGCTTAGGAAAGGGCCTGCGGTAACCCTCCGTGGCGGCCTCACTCGGGTAGTTTCGAGCGTGGCCGAGGCTGTACCTTCTTCAGCTATCCTAATTGTGAGGGTTCTCGTTTGGATACAGGCAACCTGATCCAATGCCGGACTCTGTGGTATGGTAGAGATTCTACTATTGGGTCCTTCCGCTGCGTAAGTGTTATCCACTTATTGGCCCATGAAGACATCTTCTGACTTAGTGATTGCAGTACGATTGAATGCGAAACTTCTCTATATCTTGGTTCTATTCATCTGTGATGAAGAAGGTAGCGTGCGGGGGATAGCCTGCGAACCAAAGAGAGCCAAATAGATACAAACGTAACATATTCGGAAGGATGGTAGGTGTAAGAAAATAAGAATAAATCCGCTACAACACTATACAAGCGACACAGTGACAGGCCCGACTGCGGCTTGGACGCACAGATTCTTCGAGCGGCTCAAGACGGCCGGCTCGAACCTCTTGTATCGCGAGAGCTCCGCATGCCTCGCGGCGGTCTCCCTTCCTCTCCCTTCATAACTACTCTTAGTAGTCGTTTCTAATTAGTTGTCAAAATACTCGCTTAAATCTTTAAGCTAATGCTCACCTATTTAACAAGCTATATTTCCTAGGTGTAAGAAAAAGTTCAAGGCGTGGCTCGAATCTTTCCCGCCACTTTACCGTGATTGTGTATTCGGGCGGCTCTCTTTCCAAGAAAGGTGCCGCAAGATATGGCGTTGTTGTTCACTGGAACGGACGCTCTATACAGTAAGGGGCAGGAGGCCTCGGCCCTGCTAAGGTGTTCGACACCGAGGCTAGAGGAGCGCTCGAAGGGTTAATAGCCGCGTTCAGAATACCGCAGCCTGCCTCACTATATCACACGATAAACCATTCCACTCAATATAATCCGTTGCCATATGTAAACACAAGACACTATATTATAGCAATGGCCAGGAACGGGGCCTGTTCCAGCAGACACTCACTGAGTAGGGCTCCCACATAACGTTATGGAACCACGCTTAAGCGAAATACACATAGAGGGCTCTTATTGGAAGGAAAGGGTGGCCATTGAAATTCAGCAGCCGTATAACTCCATAATGGCATTGAAGTCTTTGTTCTGTAACAATTCCGCGGCCGTCAAACGTTTTTCGGGCAAATAAGTAAACACTTTGGAGAAGACAGAGAGAACTAACTTCCGCTCGGTGTCGAAAATTTCAGGCCGTGCCCGTTGGACAATTTCCTCCAGAGTTACCAGGGCATAAGGTATTTGCGTTTGGTCGTACCAGGACTCTTCTGGTGTATCGCCTGCATTATACATGCCATTCCATTGCGGAGGGAGAGGACCAAGGCTCCGCACAAGGTTAGAGAGCGTTGTTGCATTTGATCTGCCACGAAAAGGGACGAAACCAAGGTAGAGCTCTGCGAAGAGACACATGTAGCTCCATATATCGCTGGCAAAGCTGGGACCTATGCCATGGAATCGCTCAGGGGCACAGTAGATGGCAGGCGACTGCCACTTGCAATTGACTGGTGACCCAGCCTTGACTGCCAACCCAAAATCGGCGAGAAATATGTTCCCTCGGAGCAATTTCCTATTCACCTGAATTGGTTTGACCAACTCGCCACTTTTCCAAGTCTGCACCCACAATGGCGCCTTGCGAGGGCGGCCGAAAATTTGGTAGGCCATTTTCGGAGCATACTGGTCAATATTACCTATATCCCAGAGCACACTCCCGCTATTCAGATCTAAGCGCAGGCCGTGTTAGCTCAAGCTTCCATGTGAAAGGTGCTGAAGCGAATTCTACTCACCGCAATGTACGATATCAGCGTCATGAAGGGACTTCAAAGCTACCAGCAATTGCTTTGCGGCGTTTATCCTAGTCTTTGCGTCCAGTTCTCTCGAGCAATCGTGTAGGCTTGGGCCACGAACAGGGAATACCATCACCAGGTGTGTGCCGTTCACACCCGAGAGGGAAAAGGTGTCTAGAAAAGTCAGATGATGGGATATATCCTTGACTGTACGAAGAATCTCTTTTTGCGCCTTGAGCTCCCGTTCCCCCATATTTCCAGGGATGCCGATCTTCAGCGCAACCAGCTTATGGTGTTTGAGGTCATGCGCCATCCAGACGGTGGAAAACCCTCCCCAACCCAGCTTGTGCACCACGCGATATGCGCCTGCCAGAATGTCCCCGATACATATGGGATAGTAAATTCCATCTGCATATCTTTCAACAGGCTCAGAGACTTCCTCAATGTCAATTTCGTCATCGGAGCTTACAAAACTTCCGCAATCGTCTGGTTTGTCATCTTCAGTGACCGCTCCCTTAGCAGCTGGAGAAGTAGGCGAGGTTGAGTCAACAATGTCTCTGGGTGACACTTTGTAATTAAGCGGAATATGCGACGATGCTTTATATTGCATCATTTTGTAATAGCCTTTGGAGCACGTTGTATGCAGTTGGAGGGAAAGATGGCGTCGCATAGAAATCATCCTTTTCAATCAATCGTCTGGTAAGAACATCTTGATTAGTAATGTTAGTGGGCAAAGGAAACGAACCAATAGGATTGCCCCTACGCAGTGTACTTAGCAGCTAACAAGCCTGACCATATCACAAACAGAGACGTTCCCCAGCCTCAGTCAGGAGGTAGAATGCGGGGGGTTACTTGTTTTAAAAATATTTTGACTGCGCACAGATCTTAGGGAGTGGGACAATGCAGATGGAGAGATTGCCTCCCTCGCTCCTGGCCCAAGAGGCGAAAGGTGCGGGGAGCAGTTACACTAACAAACTTCAAACAGAAGGCACTATTGGTGGAGAATATCGCTTACGTAATCCTCGGCTTAGAGGGAGCGCTAGATAGGGGATGGCCATTTGGATGACGGATATATATTAAAACGCAACGTCTTGGAACTATCCACGAATACACAATACCGCCCTAGGCAGATCGCATACCGTCATATGCGGCGACGAGTTCTCTCCAGACACGGTCCTAAGGCGCGCTCAAATTGTATGGGATTTCTGTTTGTCCACAGAATAAAAAGCGCCGATAAAAATAGATAAATTGTAACGAAAGCGAAAGCATGTCCTGATAACAAGTCCAGCATCTTTATGCGAGTAGATTGTGACGACTTAACATTGGTGAGTAGTAAAGCTATGGAGAATGATAAAGAACGAGATGGCACAGTACTAGTTCGGCCTTGGCACTCACTGGCACTTAGACAACCGGTAGGCATGAATTGGATGCCGAGAGCTGCCATGTGCCATTCTCGCAATGGTTGGAGGTACTTAAACTAGGATCCTTGACCCTCCCAGACTTAGTCTTAGTAAAAACAACTTGGCCATCGAGGTGCAAATTGTCGAATCTCCCTGGGTCACCTTCATCGCCCTCGCCCGCCAAATAAATATGCACGTTGTGTTGGCCGCCTCGAGTAGAACCACTAGTAGAGACCCTAATATGCAAAGCGTCGTCTGACTTGTTTCCAGTCGTACTGTCTATGGTGTATTCATGCGGTGCTCCCCTATTGACGATTATTAGTAGCAAAGGAAATTAGGAATCACACTACCTCGCCACGGCCTTACATGATCTTAACCTTGGAGTTCTGCAATGATTTGGCGACAAGAACAGCAAAATGCTCACTTAAAGCCTTTAGAAGCTCGTGCCGTATACCAGTTACCGCTGCATCGGCGGCCAGTCTCTGATCCCCGTTCTGAGACCAAGTAACAGATATGCCGTCAATAGTCCCCTCATAGCTCATGGGCCCGAGTTTCTTTGTGTAGGGACTAGCCATGACTGTTTGGAGAAGAAAAAATTTCGAGCTAGATAAAAATACTAGAGGCTGTGGAAACTGAAGTAATGAGCGTTATTTTTCTACGGGATGCGGGATTTCAGACATTTAAATAGATCTTAGAATGGTACTCAACCCTATTATAGCTTTTACTTCCCTGCACGCTTGAGAGCACAAGCGCCTGGATCTTCTTTAAGCCTGGCACTCAATTACTGCTATACCTCGAAGTCACCAAATAGCGACGCAGTAACACTGGCGCTCAGGCTATGGACCCTGAGGCGACCCAGTATGGTAACATTAGACGCCCATGCTGGCGATGATTTGGGTGTGCACTTGGCCCAAACCTGACAAAGTGTCCGAAAAAATGCCTTTAATCAGCATCTTCTTACTTTGTATGCATCAACAGCCGCCGAACCATCATATCGTGCAGATTCTTGCGCTTGTTGAGAAAATGGTCTCGTGACTGATTTGTTATGCAAAGGCGGGCACTTAGCACTACGGGGAATGTGAGTGCTCGTGCAGTTACATGAACCGCCCATACAGTGAAGCGAACCTCGGCTGCATGGTTGGCCCCAGGCGAATGGAGCCACTTAGCGCAGTCATTTCGATGGCTCCCTGTTGTTTGTGCGACCATCAGACCCCATACATTATCTGTCAAATGAGTTAGATGAAGAGTGTAGGACCGTCCAGCTTGCACGCCAATCTGGGGACGTCCGTACAGCGCAAGCATAGATGGATAAAATATGCGACTTTTCCGGATTTGACGCCAATAAATGACAGTAAACGGTATGCAAGCGTCCGGACAGGATGCTGCGTCGTCGTGGCTGATGACGATGATGTTTTTGATTGCTGCTCTTTCGAAGGTGAGGATTAATTTCATCTGCGGCAAGTCAATGTGACCTGACTAATCGCGACAATTAATGGTAATGTGACACTTAGTTTCATCGATTCAAAAATCAAATTTGCCGTCTTCGAGAGCGGTACTGGTGATTTCGCTGGCCATGGCTCTTGTCCATTATGCTGGTATTAGGCGTATATGCCGTAATGAATGAACACGAGCTAGATTGGTTGTTAAAGGTAACGGATGGGTTATAGCGTTTGTCAACAATCGATGCCCGTTCTAGTGAAAAAAATTCGTACATGTATGGAAACACTAGCTTGCGAATTCCCCCACACAAAGGTTCGACAGAGTCAAAGCCGGCGGAAATTCCTCCACATTGAGATTGAAACATCTGCTTCTTCCCTCATCCACGTCAACGAGTTTATTCTCAGCATGTTTTGGAAGACCCCTGCGCCACTTCCAAATGTTGTATGGCAATTGAGAATTTTATACCTAAAAAGATATAACCCCGCACTACAGCTAGCTGGCACATTGCTATTAATACCGGGTGCCTTGGCGGCAGTGACGGCACACCTCGTGCGTACAATTCGTTCCTGAGCACATTTTGTATCGATTGTGTCCGTAATCTCGACGACCACCCGCAGAATTGCATTACGAACCGAGCCCCTAAAAAATCTTAAAATGGACGCTTCGGACACCCGACGCTGCTACACCGTCGCTTTGCATGCTGGAACTGTTAGTGTATGGCAATGACGTTGTTTATGCGTTCCTATACAATAGTATTTAATTCTTTATTACTATTATAGTAGAATATTTAGAAGGTAAAAGAGATTATTTATATTATTTAACTAACCTTAGGGAGGATCTTAATAACCCTAAAAGCATGTTTATTTTCAATAAATAGGTTCTAGGTGTCTCAGATAGCTTTATACGTTAAGTAGCCCTAAATCTAGCAGCTGGCTCCTTAAATGTCATTATGCTTCTCGAATACTTTTCTCCACCAACATTCGCATTTAAACTAGTCAAAAACGACGGCCATCTTTGCGCTGTCCAATAATGCTACGACCCCGAGATACATGGTGACATCACTCCTTGAGCTGTGCCACAGCTAAATCGCCAAGACAAACAATGTCCCTCCGCTGGGTCCTAACGAATCGGTAGAACAAGCTTGCGAGAACATCATCAGAGCCCACGAGGTAGGTGTGTGCGGTCACCTTGAATACGGATTACTGTTGCGTAAAAGACAGCATTACTGTTGGTCATGTATTCCTTGCCAGAGAACATGTTTATGCCGACCGAGCAGAGTACAATTCATTATTGTTGTGGCTCAGAATCTGTCGCTCGACGTCTAGGGTCAACGGAAAAAAGCTTAATGCTGTCGCCGACCTGCCCCACCAAAAACTGCCCCGCCTCCAACTCCACGATCCGATAAGGATCTGGACAACCAAATTCACCCATCGCAACAACAGCTATCGCTTCCAACCCAGCGGCTGCGACACCTCTGCCGCCATGGTTCTTCAAGATCTCGGTCGCCGCATCAATGCGGCGGTCACAAACCTCACCAGAGACCAAAACCTTGATGAGAAGGTGAATGCTCAGCAGACGGATGTGCCGAAGAACTAACTCCCCAGATTTCGTCTGCTAATGGTTCTGCTTCGTCACCAGGCTTTCAACAGGATGCTCGAGGAGATCTGCGACGCCCTTTCCGAAGCCGATGTCAACGTCAAACTTGTCAAGCAACTTCGAAAATCCATCAAGAGCGCTGTCAATTTCAAAGATGTCCCCCCGGCCGTCAACAAAAAACGGCTCATCCAGAAAGCCGTTTTCGATGAACTCGTCGCACTCGTCGACCCCCACGCCGAACCGTTCAAACCGAAGAAGGGAAAGCCCAACGTCATCATGTTTGTCGGCCTCCAGGGTGCGGGAAAAACTACCACGTGCACCAAGCTGGCCAGACACTATCAAACGAGGGGCTTCAAGGCATGCCTTGTATGCGCAGATACTTTTCGCGCGGGCGCCTTTGATCAGCTGAAACAAAATGCGACGAAAGCCAAGATCCCATACTACGGGTCCTTGACAGAAACAGATCCTGCCGCGGTAGCACGGGCTGGCGTGGAACAGTTCAAGAAGGACAAGTTTGACGTCATTATTGTCGACACGTCAGGTAGACATCGTCAAGAGTCGGCTTTATTCCAGGAGATGATTGATATCCAGACGGCTATTCGGCCGGACGAAACCATCATGGTCCTGGATGCCTCCATCGGTCAGCAGGCAGAGTCACAGGCAAAGGCCTTCAAGGAAGCGGCCGATTTCGGAGCAATCATCATAACCAAGACCGATGGCCATGCTCACGGTGGTGGTGCCATCTCTGCGGTCGCAGCTACACACACTCCCATCGTCTTCATTGGCACCGGTGAACACATGCTGGATCTCGAACGGTTCGCGCCTCAGCAGTTTGTACAAAAGTTACTGGGCATGGGTGACATGGCAGGATTGGTCGAACATGTTCAAAGCTTGAACCTCGGCCAGAAGGACACGATGAAGCACATTCAGGAAGGCATCTTCACTGTACGCGACCTGCGTGATCAACTAGCCAACATTATGAAGATGGGGCCTTTGTCAAAGATGGCCGGCATGATTCCTGGAATGAGCAACATGATGCAGGGAATGGACGACGAGGAGGGAGGTGCCAAGCTCAAACGCATGATATACATATGCGACTCCATGACAGACAAGGAGCTTGACTCGGATGGCAAGATTCTGATTGAACAACCGACAAGAATGACGCGAATAGCTCGTGGTTCAGGAACATCGGTTCGAGAGGTGGAAGATTTACTGACGCAGCAACGCATGATGGCAGGCATGGCCAAGAAGATGGGAGGCAACATGAAAAACATGCAACGCGCACAGCAAGCCATGTCCGGCGGCAACAAGACTCAGCAAATGGCGGCCATGCAGAAACGACTGCAAAGCATGGGAGGAGCGGGAGGAGCGGGAGGAGCGGGAGCAGCCGGTGGCATGCCTGATATGGGCTCGCTGATGAAAATGCTGGGTGGAGGTGGCGGCATGCCCGGTGGGTTGGATATGCAAGCCATGATGAAGCAGATGGGCATGGGTGGCGGCAGCGGTGGTCGAGGAAGAAGGTGAAGAAGGACTTGGTTGCAAGAGCATGGCGGGAGATGAAAAAGTATCGAGTGCTTCCCAAAGAGGTAATTGATTGAATCGATGCACTCGCAGTGGCGTTCGGGATGGGTCGGGTTTTTGCTGGTTGCCCGACTGTGTGTCCGGTCAGCTCACAGTATCTGTTTGGCAACACCATTGATCTGATTCTACTCATCCTTCTTTTTTTCGTGGGAAGTGATGTTTTCTAACTGAACAATGCACCAAGACATGAAATGTGTACGGCGTCAAAGCGATTGGCGACTGTTCTTCATCCTCTGCCGTTTTTTTCAGCGATTTGCACAAAGAGTAGGAGGTCCCGGACGCTCCATACGCCGAGGACCTTTGGCCCCATGGCAAGAAGAACCTTTTCTTTTCTCCCAATCTTGGTGCAACTGCCAGACATTGTCGGGTAGTACTAGTAAGCACAAGGCTAGTAGAGAGACATGAGTTGGTCCAAGACGTCATGGACGCCGGCCGGTATATCCAACTGCTGCTGCGTCTGTTTTGCCATGTGAATATCGACGAAAAAACATCGCCGCTTTATGGATGCTAGCTCAGCCATGGGCTCAGGCTTTGCTCACCCCAATCACAGGCGACCCACCTGAGCCGCTACAAAGCACCCTGCCTGCACAAGCAGGGGTGCTCGAATTCATCACCCACCAACTCAGAGGCCTACAGACTTTTTCTATAAAGTGATACTGTCACCTATAACTTCCCATAATAACGATAAACATCAAATAATTCAATTCTAGTCTATCCACCCTCCCAGCAGAGTAATATTCCTCATACTGTTCCTCATGTCTTTTACAAAACGACGTGGGCGGAAGGCCCAGGATCCAAATGAGCTTGTGGAAAGGGCAATCTTGAATGGTCTTTCTCACGACCGCTCCCAAC
Source organism: Epichloe elymi (assembly GCA_023658475.1). Taxonomy (NCBI): domain Eukaryota; kingdom Fungi; phylum Ascomycota; class Sordariomycetes; order Hypocreales; family Clavicipitaceae; genus Epichloe; species Epichloe elymi. The sequence goes on along the minus strand of CP098278.1, from coordinate 4,332,063 downwards.
TTGATCCGCACCCAGTCAGGCGCAACTTAGGGGAAGGCAGCAAAGAAAGGTATAATCGTGAGCTTATGATATGGGGAGCGTAAGTTAGATACTAGTATCATTAAGGACCTGCTGACTTACTTTCAGGTATGAGAAAACGTTTACAGGATCGACACCGCTGGATATGCAGACTCTAAAGCATTTTGCGGAATTCCTTGCATTATCTAAGTTGGGTCGACTGCCTCAAGGTGGTGGAAAACAGCTACCCATTGCCGGAAGTGTCCGTGGTGCAATGCGAAGGTTCTGTAATGCATGGGAGCGTGCAAACCATATCTATATATCCCTCGACGTTAAGAGATCTATGGCTCCGGTATGTCTCTATGAAAGTGCTTTAGGTAAATCGACCTTACTAATGGAACTAAGTATATCGAAGGGGAACTGGCCAAGAAGATAGGCCTTCTGACAGGGAAAAAAGGCCAGATGAAAAAGGCTTTCATTACTATCGAGAACTATATTCACATGCAAAACCGCCTGTGGACAAACGATTTTCATGACTATGTTCATGAAGGAAGCCGTGTTGACAATGCTAACTTGTTGAACACACACTGCTTTACCTCTGCGAGGTGCCAGGAACTCTGCCAGGCAAAATATAAGGTGAGAGAGTCTCGTAACGAAAGGGAACTGGTTCTAACTTATTTTAGGACCTAGAATGCATCCTATCATGGAAAAACGGATGCCCAGAGTTTCGTCTGAAATTCACAAGGGAAATTTGCAAAGGGACAGATATAAACCAGTGAGTCACCCAAAACTCGGCGATCACCTTCAAGTCTGATATTGTTCTAGGCCTGAGCATCCTTTCGCGGAACAGGTCGAGGGACCTGACGGTGTGCCACCACCTCTGTTTGCGCAACCTATGTTGCATTGGTTGGCCAACCTCATTTCGTCCCGCGCGTTTGCCGATTTCGACACAGTCGAACAAATTTTGGCGCTTGAGCCCCCAAAGAACGGAAACTTTCGTATACTTGAATGGGCAGATGATGCGCAAGAAAAGCCAGTATTTCCTGAGTAGTCCACCACAGAATGCAAAACGAAGTCGAAAAATCCAAAATCATGGGTCACACAGTTTTCAGACTAGGGGAACCGCGCTAGTTTCACCGCGCAACTAGGATTACATGCTATACGCCGCGAGGCTCTCATCAAAGTGAATGGTAAGCAGATCCTTCCTGTAGTTCGTTGCTTCCTCAATGACCAACATATTACTAGATAACAGCTATTCACTCGGCCAAGTGCTACGATTTACATCACAGAGTAACCCCGGTGTACTTGTTAATAAATACCTCAGTAGTGTTTCTACTGTAGATAGTGCGGGGAGCTATCTAGGTATGAAACTCCGAACCAACTTGGCGGAAGACTTCCGATCAGCATCAGTAAGAAGGAACCCTGGTCTTCGGTTTTCGTTCCCCGCCAGGGAAGCAGAGGAGTTGCAGAATAGCCCGGAATACCTTTATTTGACCAGGAAGATCAACAAGATCAACAAGATTAACTCAGAGCTCGAGGACTCGAAGACGCCAGAAGAACAAACACAACTAGAGATACAGAGGAAGGACGCTTACAAACAACGGTTGCTTCTTGAAAACAAAAAGCTAAAAGACTTCCAAGCAAACCAGAAGGTCATATATGATACCAATCAAGAGGACCACGAGCAACACGATTGGCGCCAAAACCATTTCAGCCGTATTGGTCACATGCTTCCGGAGGAACGGGTGCGCCTTGCACAGACTTTACCTATGGTAGCCCACCCCCGAAGTCCTGAATGGATTACTGCACTTAAGGACCTTATCTCACTGCGGTCAAATTCATATCCTGTAGCTTATCAACAAGAGCTACGTCCAGCCCACGGCCTCTGCCCCGTCGAGACCTGTGGTGAAGATCTATCCAAGTAAGAGAGCCACACATCATAAGATCATGACTAGTATTTGCTAATATACATTAGGGTACAGAAGAAAGACCGATGGTGGCATGTTTATCGATGCTTAGAGAAATGGCATTTCAAGGAAGAGGGATGCGCCAGATTTTGCTTCCTGTGCAGTAAGTGGCTGAAAGGTGAAGTGTCTTGGAAGGCTCACTGTGAGGACCATATTGCAAAACTGGCAATCCCAATCCGCTGCAACCCCGTCACTTACCGCCACGCAGTGGCATGCGCTGGATACTGCCCTGTACATCTAGGCAGAATAGATCTCCCAGTAACAGAGAGAATGCGCCAATGGTCTGACCAAGACGCTTGGAAGCGTCACATTGCTCAATGCCTTTCGACACACCTCATTAGCCAACGACACTCAAAGGTCATCGCTTGTCCTCATCCTAAATGCCCTACTGAGTTTATATCTGAGAAAGACTTTTGGTATCATCAAGGTGATATCCATAGTGTTTTCGAAAAAGCTACAACAATTACCAAGCGCAAAGCCGACGTGGGCGAAAGTCACCTCACATCAGGGGGTCCGCAAAAGTCAAAGCGGATGGAAATTGACCAGCAAACTGAATTTAAGTGGATGCCACTCCTTCCAGAGGATAATACCCCCACTCAGAAGAGTCCATGTGTCTCAGACTGTTCAACAAGGGAAATTTCTAATCCTTCACCAGGGAGCACAATTGGAGCGTATGATCAGACCGACGCAGCTGATATATATACGTCCTCTGACTCCTCAGAGAATTCGTCTCCTTATACAGACAATGGTTTTGGGATCGCTAGACCTGGTCTCAACTCCAAGGTATTCCTCGACCGGATAGACGAGGAATTTTTGGCCGAAGGTCCCATATCGGGTGTAGATGACACTTCATTACCTGTTGATCCTCAACTGGTCTCAGGAGATGACATCATTACTTCGTGTGAGCCTGTCTCCACAATAGTAACAGGCACTGGGCCAATGGAGGTCACGGTCAAGGGGCAAAGCAATGGTGATACACAACCACACTATCTGCTTGACCTGTCAGAGCAAGAAGCATATTTGGTCGAGTCTTTGCTCGGGAGATGGGGAAAACGTTTGTTCTATCTGAGGTGGTCGGATGGAAGTTACAGTTGGGAACCGAGAGAAAACATCTTAGACGATGAACTCGTTAGTCGATTTGAGGAGAGCTATCAAGGATTCAAGGATGGAGTAGAGGTTCTGCGCACTCGATTTAGGAATGGCAAGGTAGAGTATCGGCTGCATTGGGACGGTCGACCAAAAGATGAGGATTGGTGGGTTGCAGAGAAGGAGCTACATCCAGAATTGATTGAGGAGCATAAACCGAGGAAAAAGGGCTATGGGAGACGGAGGAAAAGAACTAGTTAGGACTTCATTTGAGTAAATCAAGGCGCTGTTTCTAGGCAAGGGTGGATAGAGGTATCAAGTCGACCTCAGTTTTAACAAACCGTCTAAGGGTAACTTTTCTGCTATTTTATCTCCTTTTGTGTCGTTCGGAACGCTTGTGACTGGTAGCTGCGAGAGAAAGGCTAACCGGCGCGTTGGCTTGACCTCCGGCTCGTTGTTGCCGGGCTAACTTCTGAACGATGCGAGTATCGGTAAAGGTTTGAATACCAACAATAATGTAAACCTTGTGGCCGCGGAGAGCAGCGTTTTCGATCCACTTTCTCGTGTCTGGGAGGCTAACTGCCTTGTCAAACCATGCATCGGAGTTATCAAGTGAGTAATTGCTGCCACAAGCTGGTGCTAGATGGACCTCTGATTGAAGACGTTTGGAGAATCCAGCGGACATCAGAGACGTCAACGCGGACTCAAATCGCGTCTTGCGGTTCTGTTGATTCAAACTAGAAAACGAGAATTTAGACACAATTGCCTCTGGCACGTCAACCGTCGGAGGTTCATAGTAACCCTCGTGTGGATGGCCGATGTTTTTAATGAATCTTCCCAATCTAACGGACTTGAGTGGGAGGAAGAATGCCGACGGCATAACTGTCGCAACCATCGTGGAAAGGCTTTTTGAAGGATTACGGGTGTGGAGTAGCTTCGTATTGCAACAGTGTGTGGATAGATAAATAAATAAGCGTGGTTGTAACCCGCGACCGTGTGCTTTAGTAAGGTTGGGCTTCAGTAGGCAGCCGGCTTCGGCATCTGCAAGGAGGCAGTGCGTTGTATGCTTCAGTGAGGCACAGTGAATGAGCCACAGCCACAACAATTAGTTTGGCTTTGATGGTCCTTTCGGCGAGTGCCACGTGTGTTAGGCAGCAGGGTCATCAGTTCTGAGGCCCAACACGTCATGTGCACAAAGGGTCGATTAGGCAGCAATAAGTAGCGACGATGCTCGCAACAATACCCTCATAAACAACTCTATCCAGCTAGTGACGAAACCCGACAACCGACAAGCCTTAATCCTGTGATTACTAACATGGATATCGAGGCTTCTGCCGCAGAAGAGCTGGCAACCGACGCATATGAAAGATATATGCAAACAGACAGCAGAGATGACATCAGCAAAGCAATTACGTGGGCTAAGCGTGGTCTAGATCTAGCAAACGACAGTAATCCATTGCTTACGGGATGGCTGAACAACCTCGGAGTCTTTCTTGAGAGCCGATACATACGGACAGGAGAAATAAAGGACCTAGAGGAGGCAATCGAGACAGCAAGATAAGCTGTTAAATCGACACCTAACGGCCATCCAGATCTAGCAGGCAGGTTAAATAACCTTGCAAATAAGCTTTATCGCCGGTATGAACGGACAGGAGAGATAAAGGATCTAGAGGAGGCGATTGAGGCAGCAAGACAAGCTATCGAATTAACGCCTAATAACTATCTAAACGTGGCAGCCTTATTAAATAACCTTAGAAACCATCTTAATCGCCAGTATAAACGGACGGGAGAGATAAAGGGCCTAGAAGAGGCAATTAAGATAGCAAGACAAGCTATTGAATTAACACCTGACGACCATCTAGACCTGGCAGGATGGTTTAATAACCTCGGAGTCTTTCTTAAAAGCCGATACATACGGACGGGAGAGATAAAGGACCTAAAAGAGGCAATCGAGATAGCAAGGCAAGCTGTTAAATCGACACCTGACGACCATCCAGACCTGGCAGCGTTGTTGAATAACCTTGGAAACAAGCTCTATCGCCAGTATGAACGGACGGGAGAGATGAAGGACCTGGAAGGAGCGTCAGCCTATCTCCTCGAGGCTTGGTCCTGTTTGAATGCCGTGTCATTTTATCGTGTCCAGGCTGCCGCTAAATGTCTGGAACTACTCGCTACACAGAACAAAGTTGACGAAGGTATCGATCTTGGAACAAGGATACTCGATCTCCTTCCTTCAGTCCATACACGAGCTCTTGATCGCAACGATCAGCAGTTCGTCGTGTCCACATTCGCAGGCGTTACTTCCAACCTATGCTCTTTCCTCTTATCAGCAAATCGATTAAGTGATCTCATTGCGTTATGCTGGCAACAAAAAATCACGGCGTTAGATATAATCCAACATATCGACAGGTTCAGTGATTCCGAATATGAGGAGGCTATGGTTTAAGTTTATTATCAAAAATCGGTTTCAATTCGCTTCACAAGAGTCGAAGAGCATAACCAGAGGTGGCTATCCCTCGCTTATACAATGCCCCAGCATTCAGCGTCCAGAATACCCTTCATCTCGATGTTGAGGGCATAAGTCCCGTACGGTAGTTTGGCCACTAAAGGATTGGCCAGGATTCGCACACGTTGTTCCAGAGCTGTCCGCAGCTACGCGCCTTGCTAAATAGGTTGATGTAGCGTCGCAAGTCCTTGGACATCCTTTGTAGCGGGTTTTGGTCGTGAGATAGGTGCACATCTTGTAATTAAGTCAGTGGTGTTTAGTGAGCAATTGTGGCATTTGCGTACTGTTTTGGATTTGGGGTAAGGCTTATAACAGAATTAATTAATATATGCGCTGCGGGAGCAAGCGTGAGAAGAAGGAAGTGAATATCAGCAGCCTTGTATAATATTATGACTTCCTAAAGTTCAATTAAATCAATCACGAAGAGGAATGTACGCTGTATTTTATATTCACAGGAGACGTCTGCTGACTTCCGTCAGGTAGGTTAAGTGACATCAAGACCACTGTCGATCCACCATCCTGCTTGGATCATGCTTGACTTGCATGGTAAGCTCGCTTTTGTTATCTAGCCTCAACTTGGCCAAATTCGTGTGCTGAGGATCCCGTTGACAGAGATGCAGCCAGGCGACGTATTTTACCTTGAGACTTGCAGACAGAGGAAGGGCATCGATGACACACTAATTAATACACGCGGCCCGAAATGAACGGACCGTGAGAGGTGCCACTTGAACAATATCATCTATCTCTTTAGAGCCTGCAAGGCTTGGAGTTCCTGTAATTTATGTTTCGTGTCGCTGCCAACCATTTGGCCAAATACATCTTTCCCATTATCAGAGAAGAGGATGTACTTCACCAGCTTTACGGAATCCAAAAGTATAGTCAACCGTAGGTAAATCTCGCACTCACTTGGTGGTATAATGCTCTGTTCATCTCACAAAGTCAGGGGTCTTTAGGGTAGCATACAGTATGCACTAACAGTAACCACGGGGCTGACAAATCCGTCATAGGTGGAGTGGTACAGTATATAGTAGGGGGGGAGATGTGCCAAGCTTTCTAAGTGGATATCATCAGGCGATCTACTTGAAATCTAATACTGTAAGAAGTAATTTCGACAATGAACGACAAACTGAGATTTCTCGGCTAATGGACCGAACCGAAACCAATTTTGGCCTTCCTGTGACATAACCTAAGCCAAAATAAGCGCTAGCTTGAAGGCTGCATCTCGGTGACCAGCCAATCAACGCATTCCACGCACATATTCTCTTGCCCCTTCCTCTCTTGCCCTCTTCCTTCCTTCCCCTTTTCCTTCCTTCCTTCCCCTTTTCCTTCCTTCCTTCCCCTCTTCCTCCCTTTCTTCCTTCCCCTCTTCCTCCCTTCCTTCCTTCCTTCCCCTCTTCCTTCCTTCCCTTCTTCCTCTCTTCTCCCCACCCCTTTTCTTCTATTATGGACCTTGATGCCGAAATTGATCATGTGGACAGAGTCCGATCAAGTCTGGCAGAAAACCCGACTCTTACTGCATCGCAAGAGAATACCCTTTCAACCATAATCGACCTCATCAAAGAGGATCATGTACAACGCAAAAAACACTCTGAAGCTACGCGAAGTAGACGCAAATCTGCTCTTGCCTTATTGTCAACCATTAACAGCCACCTCGGTGGCGTGGTTCTCTTTCTCTGCAGCACCGCATTGTCCATTACCAAGCTCTACAAGATCAATCAACACGACATTCAATTTATTTCCAAATTAGAAGCCTGGGATAAGCGTGTCAAATTTACCGGTGCCGTTGTTAGCCTGGCTCACAAATACTTTACACCCACTCTACTCTCGCGCCTAAGTATTAACTCGTTTGCTGTTATCCTGATCTGCTTATTGACCGTCTACGCTATTCTAGACTCCAATAAAGCCCGTACTACCCATACAAACCGAGGAGCTCATTCCGCAAGTCGTGCAACTAAGCGGCCTCGAACCGATCCAACTTCGATCGAGCACGTAGCTGTTCCAAGTTATCATGGCGTCCTAGATCTCGCGAAGCACCAACCATTGAACAAAACAGCGACCGATGATTATAATGATGGCGGCTGTAGTGAGAATAGCGATGACACAGAGGGAAGTGAAGACAGTGACGAGAGCGACTCGGGAGAACGACCAGCTGCGGAGGCTTTTGTAGATAACCCCCATACAACGGTCGAGGATGATGGTAGCAGCCCAACCTTTACGTGCCGTCAAACCTTTTGGACTAACGCATGTAGTACAACTTTACTCGAATGTCTACGAGTTGCAAGATATGGATGTCATTCGCGTTGTTGCCAACCAACGTGAAGACTTTGTAGCTCGTCTGACTGTACCGCATTTACCCGACGCTACGCCATTTATTACAATCAATTGTCCGCGTACTTTAGCAATCGAATTTTTAACCAGGCGAAAACAAGTCAACTGGTAGAATTTTGTACCCCAAAGATTTTACCGACTCTACAGGCGCCAAAGCACACAACTTCAACCTCTTCGTCAAAGCATACGATCACCATTCCCTTGTTATCCTGTCCGACCATATCCAGATACGTCTTGGTCAAACGTTCCGAGAACCATACCGAGCCGCTCGATTGATCCACATCCACGACCAGGGCAACATAATTATCATTAGGGATTTGTTCGTCGTCAAACTCATGCCACACCGGCGGGGAGCAAGACTGCTTGGTCTAGAGACGTTTTAGTCTATGAGAAAAAGTCGGGTTAAGAGGGTTGCGCTGTACCAATTTGTTGCATTTCTCAACAATCTTATCGTCGGAGGTATTCTTTCTGACGCGGTGCTTTTTCATCACCTGGCAATGTTTGGTCGTCTGATTTAAGGGCCGATAGATAAGCGTGTTATAAGATACTGTACTCTGTATCTTGCCAGCTTTCGTTTTATTACAATTAAAGGATCTGAGAAAAGTCTAAACAAAAATAATAAGAGTATTGCGGGAGTGCTATTGACGTACATGTGCATGTGGACCACGATTAGGCCTCAACTTGATTGCCTAAGCGGTCCCGCTATTATAGGAAAGGGTGGGTAGGAAAGGAGGGAAGGAGGGAAGGATGGAGGGAAGGATGGATAGAAGGAAGGAGGGAAGGAAGGAAGGAAGAGAGGAAGGAAGAGAGGAAGGAAGGAAGAAAGGAAGGAAGGAAGAGAGGAAGGAAGAGAGGAAGGAAGAGAGGAAGGAAGAGAGGAAGGAAGAGAGGAAGGAAGAGAGGAAGGAAGAGAGGAAGGAAGAGAGGAAGGAAGAGAGGAAGGAAGAGAGGAAGAGAGGAAGAGCATAGTAGCCTTTAACTATGCATGTAATTGTAAGTGTCTCAACTCCACGACTTTTAGTACTAGTAAGCTTGAAGTATTGGCCTTGCTTCTTTGGCCCAGGTTCTTCTGGCCTCATCCAGTAGAGGGCAGACTATGATGGAACTTAGCTTCAGAGAACTCCTTAATAATATTCCCAATAAAGGATGCTCGTTTTGTATAACTATGCAATAAATTGGCCAAGCATAAACTTATTTACTTTTACCCAGCTGCGTTACTTTAATAATAGACGGCAAAGGGAGGTATAGCTTAACTCAAACTGTCTCTTGGGCTGCGTTAGCCCGTCTGCATGATATGGCCAGCTGTCCGGCTACCATGAACCACCCCTGAAAGAATTAGACTGGCTAGTTTAGTTCTTCAACAGTTGCTGCAGGTCAACGTAACGTGAACGAGCTTGCAACCAACTGCATGCGATTAAGCTGAGATCTTTGAATAATGGGAGACGACAAGGACAGGTTCTTAACGTGTTGAACTCGCAGGGGTTGACCCTTTGAAAGAATACCAGGCATTGTATCTCCTTATTCCTTGTCCGACTTGCCATGAAGTGGTATAAGAAGCCCTTTTGTCTGTCAGAAAAAGGTTCCTAGTAAGCCTGATTGACTGGAAGGCCTAATGCATATCATATTTGACTATCTCAGTCATTCTAGTTTCGCTCCCGCATTCATCCTGTTAGCCATTGCTGCCGCCGCATCTCCTTATTTCAATTCATATCCATCGGACTTAGGTGAGGAACCAGCAAAGTGAATATAAAGATCATATTGCTGACTCGCAATTCTTGAACTCAAGCCGGGTTCAATCATCAAGTATCAGCCGCAGACGTTCTCTAACAATAACTACTTCCAACCCTAGCAGCTCGGGTCCGTCAAAAGCATCGCTATCTACCCCCGCGCAAGACGAGAAAACCAATGGTGAAACTGCTCCTGTGGATGATTCAGGTACAAACAAAGAGGATATCAAAGACAAGGAACATTCCAGTAACTCTAATCACGACAACGATAGAGCTGAAGGCAGAAACCTAGATGATATTATTGACCAAGCTGGAAAAGACGTGACTAAAGATATGGGGTTCAAATAAACACATACAATTCTTTTCATGAGATTAGGAAAGCCTCACAACTTGAAGACCTGTGCCTGTATACGCGATCATTTCGGTAATCACTAAGTGCAGTGGTCCGCAACCGTGATTGGTTCGTAAGACTGCACGACGACGTAAGTAGAGCTATGTGGGGCTGTCGGTAGAAACCACGTGCAACTGATTAGATAAAATAGAAAAAAAGGCAGCTTGGGCTCAATCACGATCGTGTCGTGGTTCAATTGCGCAAATACACTTGCGCCAGTTCGAAGGTATCCACAAACATACACCGCCAGCATAGTGTTCGCCATATGATACATAGTAACGGTGCGCTCTCTTCATAGGCAGTACTCACGATGCTTTCATCGCGGTATTCACGCGACGCCATTCACGATGCTGATTTTACGACGGGACGAAACTTTTGCACACCTGGCAGGGCAAGTATCTTGTTGTTCCAAGGATCTAGATACACAGAGGCCAGGTCTGCTAAAGTTACCTATCCCGCTTATATCTCAAAAGGCTTTGACTCTCCTCACTCTATTTTACAAAACATATGTGCGTACAACCGCATCAATTTATTACCCACGCTAATATATATAAAGAATAAGAAAGTTAACGACTAGGCTAGGGAAAGAGGTTTCACCATCGAAAAACCCGTTTTCCTTGGGCCTCAGATACTCTTGCTTCAGTCAGGGGATGTCAGAATTCAACACAATCGAGTTTCAATTGTGATCTTTATTCCAATACCCAAGGCCATAGAAGAGAATGAAGAAATTGTGGCTACCGATGAGGCAACGATCACTAAAACCACTTCCGCAAGGCCACAAGAACCACATTACAGGATCTCGATTCAGTCTCTTGTAAATGGGCCAGTCTTTGCTGAATCTTCTGTCGAGTGCGAAGTGGGTGACGTACTTGTTCTCGAGGGAGGGGAGCAACTATCGTTAAGGGGTGATGATGTGTGTATGCTGTGCACCCTGCATCGTACGAACAAGGCTGGCGCTGGGAAGAAAGATAACGATCAGATGTAGCGACTTATCATTGTGGAAATCCAAGAAAATCGGTGCCATAATCTATCATGTTGGAATCGCATAACACTTCGTCAAGGTCGGTGGGGTAATAGGGGTTAGAGTCTATGCTGGTGCCCACAGCCATGGCATCTGCCATGGTGTTATTCTGATCAGTGTCTTCGCGAGAACTCGGAGGGGTAAACTCTTGCAGCAAAAGTCCGTTGCATGCCAGATTGTCTCTTGGTTGGAAGAAGGTGGTTGTTTCGCACTGTCTAACATCCTGTGGTAAGCCATATCCCGTGGCATCATCGGATCGCGCGTGGCTAGTGCTCGGCTTCTGCCCCTCTGCTGCTGAGTTCGTTCCAGAGTCTTCATGCCGGCCTTCACCTTGTTGCGTATTGTGATCTTGACTCTCATCTTCTGATGGTTGTGTCATAACTGGTTGAACTTATGGTTACCATTGGCAGCTTTGGAATCGACCTGAGTCTCCAGACAACACACTTAAGAATGCATACCTGTTCCTGTATTGTTGATGGTGCAGTCGGTGATGAAATTCAAACCGTGTCCCTCATCATAGTGAGTTATAAATTTATTGGCATTCTGGCGCACCAACAATTTGATTGGCACTCCCCCTCCAGTACTTTCCTATCTCCTCACCAGACAGAGACAGTCCTTTCAGGTTGGGAAGTCCAAGTGCCGTACATATATCTGGAAGTCGGTCAACCTGCACCCATGTATACTATGTTACAGCAGAGAAGTTAAGACAGTATATAAAATCAATAGCCCTTAGCTGGCACGTTTAGTATCATATCTTGATATTCCAGATACACCCATTTGAGGCTCAGCCCTGAGGGTCTGATATTAGAATCACCTGCGATATCTACATTCCCAGCTCCTGATACGGTTGGTTAGTTTGGATACGGCCATTTAAGCTATTAGGGATTAGTTCAGATTGCCGAATATTATTTCACTCTGCTATCCTTCTCCCGCAGACCTTCTCCAATATTCTGCTTTCTATCGTCTCTAGAACCTCTAGGAAACCTAGCATAGTATACTTTGATCCTGATGTAATCAACAGACAGCACAAATCGGGCTGCGCCTCCGTATACGGCCGTCACTTGACCTGAGTTTAATTAGTTTGTTATTTCATTAGTAGATATGCTACTCGGTGTTGCCGAGGAGTGCCCTGGTGATCTTGCAACCCTTGTCGAAACGACACCTACAGTAACTTGTGATAGCCTTGGCATATGTCCTGTATCTAGACGCATGTATGTGTTAACGCGTCGTTGTATCCCAAAATTTACTGAGAACAAGCTTATCACCTATTACATATAACTGTTGGCTTCGTGCAGTGGTGCCAGCTTTACCACTATCCTGAGTCATGTAAGTATTCGTTTCCTAATCGCCACAGCCTCTTTAGTATAGCTTCATTCGATGCGACCTTCTATATCAGTGAGTAAATGAGCCAGTAGATGCGCCCTGCATGGTCTTAGCCAAGAACCTGAGACGTGGGTATTGTTAACGTGGCCTCATGACTTCTAGGCAAATCCTGTAAGTACCTGAGTCAATGAGGCAGATTAAGCAAAGCTACAGTAGATGCCGTAGCAGCTGTGCTTACTTTGGTGTGTGGCGGGGCTGACCTATCCGAAACGTCAGCCCTGTCTGGTCTTCGCTTATTCGTCGGCTTCGCCGGGGCTCAGGACGTGCTCAGGTTGTGCTCAGGTTAAAGCAGCGACTACTCAGGACGGTGGGCGAGAAGGGAAACACCATAGGTCGATATTCACATTCTGTATTAGGCTGTTTTGGAAATTCACCCTCTCGGCCGGCGTGCGCCTTAGAAGCGTCAGGCAGGCCCTCTTTCTGATCGACTGTCTGGAAGCCACGGGTTCCCCGTCGATCACCATATTGGCATACATGGCCATGTCTTCCAGGGGTCCTGGCCATAGGTCCGTTCACTGCCTGCAGGGACCCCCTCGACTCCATTAGCATCCGTGAGGCATCGACGTTTATTGGCACATGTTATCATGTTCATCATGTTCCTCATGTTCATCACGTTCATCAAAGTGTGAAACGACTAGTATATTGTGCTCGCATGCCCCCCCCCCCTTTTTTTTTTCTCTACTTGGGTGTCTCCGCTCCTAGTTATTGCACTTCAACGCGACTTTGAAAGAGCTGTCTGGCTGGTTTCAGTCTCGGTGCTAGGACGACGCAGCTCGGTGGGCTGGCTGTGTGTGGCAATGACTAGGCTAGACAGAGTATTTATGTTGCCTGGCCGTATGGGGAGTGTGTGACCAGAGCAGAGAGGAAGCCCTGGGGACTTCAATGCAGGTGATTTGAGTGCAATACTGGAGTGGATCAGTGAACGGCGCAAGGGTTTTCGAGTCTTTGGAGACTTCCCAAGCAGGGGGGTGGTTCTCCATGGTTCTCCATGGTGCTACATACCGTGACTGATGATTTTCGGAGCCAAAAGTCCGTGGAGAGAGGCGGACCAGTATCAGCCGCAGGGCAGGCAAACAAGTACAGATCAACCCAGTGCACACTTCGATCGTAGACCACCGCACAATGGACCACTGATCCCAAGTCGGGTTTGTGGTATTTGCATATCGAGCGATGGACTTGAGACGCAGAAATGACACGACGGTGGCACTAGCACCTCCAGAATAAGTAAGGCCTTGCATTTAGTAACCGAGGCTCGAGCTACTCGGATGTTTGAGCAGATTTAGCGTGGGAAAGGAGTCAACTCACATTGCGCCCGTCAGAAACATGAGCGCTACGCCGATCTTCTTCTTCCAATGCAGCTTGAGCCTTTGCACTTGACTCAAGGGCATGCCCAGGAGGCAGATATCCGAAGCAGCGCCAATCGCTCCATTCGCCCATCCAGCAGCATTGATCGAGATGCAACGTCCCTCGGTCGTGGGCGAATCGGCCAGCTCGTACCTGTCCCACGCGTATCGGATAGGCGCGCACTCGAAAACCATTAGGATCAAAAACGACGCACAGAAGAGAATGTGGAACACGACGGCAAACCGCAGGAGACGGCGAATAGTGACACCGGAGAAGAGATTCAGGTAGAAGAAACAGAGCGTCAGCTTCACCTGCGTCATGAGCGTGATGTAGAGGATCTGCGAGATGAAAAAGTAGAGGCCAAACGCTGTCAGATCCGACTGGGACAACGCCCACATGTCCTTGCCGAGGCCATGCTTGCTAAGGCCGGCAATCGTCACGGCAATGCAGGAAACGCCGACGGGGATGGCGGTGAGCACTATCCAGTCGTCGGTTTCGAGGCGTTGCTTGCTGCTGAAGAAGCGCTTGAACACGAGACGTATTCCTACTACGGAAGCCGCGACTGAGCCCAGAATGACTATCATGACATTGAGCTGAACCGTTCTGTCTCGAACCGGGCTTCCGCAGGCCGTTTTCGTCAGGTTGTTGCTGACTGTGAAGCAGGATGTGTTAGCCATGACTTTTTTTTCATGCTGCCGGCAGGCGGGCAGGCAAGGACTTCTTTCTCTGTTGTCGCATTGCCACCGCGCACATCACATCACGTACAGAGTGCTTCTGGAAGAGAACATGTTTCGAGCAGACAGTCTTGCGTGCCGTCGCGGGCATCAATCTCGCAGATGCACGTTGCGTTGAATAGCTCGCAAGTTGCCGTCAAGCACGCAGCCTGAGGTTAAAAAAAAAGCCTGTCAACGGCGTCAACTGGTTGAAGTGGGCGAGCTGCTTGCCACTCACTGTGCAAGACGGCAGCGCTTTGAATGCTTGCGCTGCCGTATCCATTGACGGTGACGTTGATACAAACCACCCAAGGTTTTTTTTTTTTTTTGAAACCAAGGAATTGATCTCGATTGGTTGAGATGGCTCAACACACGAGCATGGTGTAGAGCCAGCCAATCCAGTCAGGCACACAAAGACCCAGATGCTTGGCCGGCGGTTATCTGATGATGCTCTCGAGGTCGGGGCGCTGGGAGGATGGTGATATGATTTCGACTGAGCCGAAAAGAAAGGGGGATATTGGCACCCCGCGTCTCTTATGATACGGAGTAGCGTCCTAGCGATTGGCGAAATGCCGATGAAATAATGCCCTGAGACTGAGACATAATGAGCGGCTAATTGTAATGTTGATAATGTGAATGGCCCGGCTAGGGCTCAGCGGAATCAAGACTAGAACCCCGGTTGGCAGTGGTTGGAGAACTAGACTTGGCGTCCTTTGGGAAGCAGCGCCGGCAGACGCCACACCACGGTTAGCCTTGCACCTTGTTCTTCAACGACGGAGTCGATGCTCTGAGAGGTCGTCTTTTTTTTAATCTTTTTTTCTCCTGATGTTGGCCGTGGTTGTAGCTGTGGCGGTGTACATATCAGATGCAGTACGGAGTCTATTCCGTGGTGGGAGAAGAGGGAAGGTGCGCCCCACCCCACCCCACCCCACCACATTATCTAATTTTTTTTTTCGCTGCAAGGAGCGGGGCGTCTTTTCTTTTCTTTCCTCAAAACGTATAGTGCAGGCAAGTGACTCAAGAGCTTTATTATCATTATTAGTCTCGTCATCAAAGTTTCAATCTCCATCTTTTGATCCTGCGTTTTTGTAGACTACGGACTTGGTAAACGTGGTACGTGCCATTCCGCTCCGCCAGTCAACGTTGCATCGGCTAAAGAGTCTACGCCAGGCCTCCCCGCGACGAATTGACGAGATGCCTGCTTGCTTGCCATTTCACATTTCACATGGGCTCAACTCTACCCACGGAGGCGCTTCATTTCCGCGTCATACAGTGGCTCGGCGCTGACCGTCGCGCGGATCCTCTGGGCAAAATACTCCAACTCGACCTTGTCCCCCTGCTGCACTGTGCTCGGCAGATACGCGTACGCGATGGGCTTTCCGACCGTGAACCCAAACGCTGCGCTTGTCACGTACCCTGCCGGCCTCCCATCCACGAAGACCGGCTCCTTCCCCAGGACCATTGACTTCCCGTCGTCGACGACAAGACACCGCAGTCGGCGGCCAGCTTTTCCGGCCCCCCCCCTGGCGGCGAGGCTCTTGATGGCCGCTTGGCCAACGAAGGCGCCCTTCTTGTCCGTCTTGACCGCGAAGTCAACGCCGGCCTCGTAGGGATTGTGCTCCGTCGTCATGTCCGTGCCCCAGGACCGGAACCCCTTTTCCAGTCTCAGAGAGTTGAAGGCGCTGCGGCCGGCGGCGATGACTCCGTGCGCCCGGCCCGCCTCCCACAGCGCGTCCCACAGGCCAAGACCGTGTTCGGCACTCGTGTAAATCTCCCAGCCGAGCTCTCCCACGTAGGACAGCCGCATGACGGTGACGGGTATGCCCGATATGCTGGCTTTCTTGACCCGGAAATAACGGAGGCCCTTGTCGGAAAAGTCGTCGGGCGTCACCTTGCCCATGACGTCCCGGGCAAGAGGTCCCCAGAGCCCGATGCAGCACGTTCCGCCCGTCACGTCGCGAACCTCGACGGCCCTCTGAGGCGCATTCCTCGTCTGCACGCGCGCCTCTCGGGACAGATAGGCGAGATCGGCCGGGCCGTTCACGCCGACCTGGAACACGTCCTCGCCGAGCCGGGCCACCGTCACGTCACTTCGGATCCCCCCCTCCTCGTCGAGCAGGAGAGTGTATGTGACGGCCCCCGGTTTCCTGGACACGTTGCCCGTCGTTACCCAGTCCAGCAGGCCGACGGCCCCCGGCCCGCTAACCTCCAGCCGCCGGAGGGGAGTCATGTCGTACATGGCCACAGAGGTCCGCGTCTTCCACGCCTCTGCCGCCGCAATCTCGCTGTAGTACCTGCTCGACCAGCCATCCCGCTCGGCCGGCCGCCACTCGGGAGGCAGCTCGCCCAGCAGCTTCCTATTCGCCTCGAACCAGTGGGGGCGCTCCCAGGCCCCGGCCTCGAGGAAGAAGGCCCCGAGCTCCCTCTGGCGCAGGTAGAAGGGACTCACCCGGAGGTTCCGCGGGGATTCGCGGGGCTGGAGCGGATGGAGAATATCGTAGACCTCGACAAAACTTTGCTGGCAGGTCTCGCTCACGTACTGGGGCGTGAGCTGGACCTGTTCGAACCGACCAAGCTCGCACTCGGCCAGGTCGATGCGTGATTTCCCCGTCGTCAAAACCTCGGCCAGCGCCCGCGCCACCCCCGCCGAATGAGTCACCCAGACAGCTTCCGCGACGTAGAGGCCGTCGACGGTGGGCGACTGCCCCACGAGCGGGCCGCCGTCCGGGGTGAATGAGAAGATGCCGTTGAACCCGTCCTCTATCTCACTGTCCCCGAGGGCCGGGAGAAGCTCCCGGCTCAGCTCCCACGCCTCCTCGAAGTCCGGACGTGTGAACTCGAGGCGGGACGGCATCTGGAGCTCTGTCACGTCCCTGGAGGTGGGGCCGAGCGCGGACGCCGCGATTGGCATCGGGCGGTGGCCGTAATATCCTATGCCGTATCGCTCCCCGTGCTCCCTGAAGTAGAGATCCCGGTCCTGATGACGAAGGATGGGCAGGTGCGCGCTCCTCGACGAGTAGTCGCGGCCTCTATGCGCGGGCACCGCCGTCGTCTTGACATACTGGTGCGCCATCGGCAGCAGAGGGATGGCGAGGCCGGCCATGGCCCCGACCTCGGCACCCCAGAATCCGGCGCAGGAGACGACGATGTCTGCCGGGATGGTGGCGGTCTCGGTCGTGACGCCAGTCACGGAGCCATCCGCCTGCTCTATCCCGGTGACCAGCGTGGATCCCTTGTATCGCACTCCCGCGTCCCGGGTTCTCGCCATCAGAAGCTGAACTGCGCGGGCGGCATGCGCCAGGCCATCACCGGGGATGTGGAGGCCTCCCAGGACGATGTCCGCGTTGAGAAGGGGATAGAGCTCAAGACACCTCTCCGCCGTCACCAGCCGAGCCTCGATCCCCCACGATGATGCCAGGCCGTGTTTTCTCTTGAGCTCCTCCATCCTCGGGAGCGTGGTCGCGATCTCCAACCCACCCACCTGGTTGAAGCATGTCTCCCCGTCCTTCTCCAGACCGAGAAACTTCTCAACCGTGTACTTTGCAAACATGGTCATGGTCCTGGAGGTGTTTGTCTGGAACACGAGACCTGGGGCGTGCGAGGTCGATCCGCCCGGCATGTTCAGGGGACCCTGGTCGACCACCGTGATGTCGGTCCATCCGCGAGAGAGCAGCTCATCAGCAAGATTGGTGCCAACTATGCCTGCGCCAATAATGACCACGCGCTGTTGTCTTGAAGTCATGGTCATGATGGCCCGTTTGAGTGGGAGACAAAAAAAAAAAAACGTTTGTGTGAGACCAGATGTGGTGAGTGTGTATATATCACTAAACCAAGTCGTCTTTCTGCTGGCGTCACTCAATCTGGCCCCGTACTCGCCATACAACATATTTTCCTATTCTTTTATCAAAACTTGGGTTACGAATAAGTTTTGAACAAGTCCAGAATGGCGATCACGTGATCGGAAATCGTTCCCGCTTCCATTGCCGCCGGGGCGTGCTCCGTGCCATGGCGGCTTGGCGATGGCCGTCAGCCGTCAGCAATCAAGATTGGGCCCCGTCGATAAAGACACCTCCTCCCAGCGGGCGGCTGCTGTCCCGGCTCATGCACGGTGGCATGCCTTGCAGCACTAGCATGAACGGATTAGATTGTCCGACTCCCAACGGCACGAAGTACCTGCTTCTCATTTAGCGATACATCATTGCCGCTGGCTGCAAGAAGTGTCATGAGATTACCACTTTCGGGAGCCCACGTCATTTCAAGTGCTGCGAGGCCAGCCAGATAAGATGCCTCCAGGGCCGAGACTCGGGAGCCCAAACCGACCGCAGGAATGAAGCAACCCGGAACTAAAATTGGTGGGTGTACACTGTACAAGTAGTAGGCGTGGCGTCTCAGCTTTCAGTGCGCAAAGGGATGTATTACATTATCTACCATATGCCAGGTCACAGGCTCAACAACACGCCCCAAGTCTGATCACACATCAATTTTGGGGCTTCCCAATCATCGTGAAGCTCGAGAAAAAAAAGAAGAAAAAAAGTCCCACGCTGCCAAATCCTCCACTCCTACATGTGGTGGAAGATGCCGTCATTGACGTTTCCACCATCCCACCATGATCGATTCCTGTTCCTGTCAAAAGTAGAGCGAGTCTGGTGATAGACCAGATCCACCATGTCATCGAACTGCGAGGTATCCGCGTATAACCACGGGGTGGTATTGAACGTCAGGCTGTCCGCCTGCTCGGCAGACAGCTCGTTGCCCGTGTGATGTTCTCGGGAGCCTGGCGAGGGGTTGACGGTGCACT
Source organism: Epichloe elymi (assembly GCA_023658475.1). Lineage (NCBI taxonomy): Eukaryota > Fungi > Ascomycota > Sordariomycetes > Hypocreales > Clavicipitaceae > Epichloe > Epichloe elymi. The sequence goes on along the minus strand of CP098278.1, from coordinate 4,312,802 downwards.
TGTACGAGAACGTGGGCGCATCTTGACCGCCGTCGGCAGTGTTGACGGTGATTTCGGGCGACGTGGCCACGATGATGTCGATTGTCGTGGTCTCGTCTTCATCCTCACATGCCACCGTGGAAGCCAAAGAGGCGCCCAGCAGTCCGGTATTCGCAAGTTGGCGAGAATCGGCGGTGCAGTTGAATTGCAGAATATTCCACATCAGAGGTACGCTGAGGTAGATTCTGGACGGCATCCAGTCTTCCACGTCGTTTGTTTCGGACCCAGCGGCGATCCGGGTCATCTTGTCGAGATTTCGGTCCTACACACGGCACGGGGTCGTCAGCGCAATGAACAAGAGAAGATGCCGAGTGGGGGAAAAAAAAAAAGATAAAAAAAGATAAAAAAATTGAGCACAACGAACCAATGCCCTGCAGGCGGGCGAAAAGGGAATGAAGCCCTTGAGGAATTTTCGACACTTGGCAAAGTCTGCATTTGACTTGTGTTTTAGTTTCGAAGCAGCCGCGCAGCAATAGTAGAGATGCACAGTGGCGGCGATTGCGGCAATGTGTCCAAAGAACGGATCGGTCAGATGCACTTGTTTGTCGAGCACCATTTCCATCATTCGAACAATCCACGTAGCGTGGATGAGCGCCAGCTCGGAGGATCTTCTCCAGAACGTGTTGGGAATGGCCAAGTTGGGATTGTGCTGCGCCCCGATGATGTACAGGAACGGATGGTTCAGCACGGTGGGTATGGCGTGGTACGTGAACTGCTCCTTCAACCAAGCCGTCCAGTAGTCCCTGTTCATCCTCAGGTCTTCCACCTTGCGCTCGTAGAACTTTACCGAGTCGTAGCGATGGCACATTGGGATGCTGTTCTCGGCCTCCATGAAGTCCGAAAGGACGGTGGCATATGTGGAATCCCTCCGCCATGGTTCTCGGAAGATGCCGTGGGAGCAGTCCGAAACATACTTCCGGACGCGGCTCCACACCCAGCCGACCTGCACGCTCGTGTTCCATATGCCGGGCTCACTCGGTATCGTGTGGCCAAGGTCGTCCAACGGAAGTGGGGGAACTTTCGAATCATCCCCTGCTGGGCTGACTCTGCCGTCGCCCCCGGTCGATGAGCATGATTGGCGCCAGATCTCGGTCGGGGTGCTCAGGATGCCGGTCTGGCGACCATGGTATTGGTCAAGAACCTGTAGACTCCAAAACACCCTCTTCTTGCGCTCGGCGGTGACATCGTCCATGGCGTAACCCGAATCCGAGTCCAGCATCGCGGATCGGCAAAGTTGGAGGGCCAGACCGAGGTGGAACTGGCCAAGATGAACGTTGCCGTCTGTACATATAGTCAGGAATGACAAGGGGGGCGTGCAAAAAAAAAAAAACAAATAGTGTGATTCGACGTGAAGAAAGAAAAAAAAACCCATCTTACCAATGAAGGACGAATAAGATAACAGACACAGGCTCTCAATCGTTGCCAGTCCGACGGTGCCGTTCGCAATGCGAGCCATGATCAAGCTTCTGGCGTTATCGCCGTACAGCTGCAGCTCCTCGGCTCTCCTGGAGAATCGCGACGTGACGGCCAAGATGCTGCATGCAAGTTCATCAGTAACTAGGCTGACATCGCCAACCTCTTGACGCTCAAAACACCATATCGGCTGTCGATGGCAGAACTCGAAATACAGACGGATCCCCAGGGCAATGGTGGGCGAGTCGGGGCGGACATGCGGCGTTTCAGGCTCGAATCCGAGGGACGACGGCTGCTGGCCGCCGATAGGGAAAGCACCGCCGTGGCTCTCGATTGCCGGCGGGGTTACCGATAGAGATTTCTCGGAATAAACGGCTGCTTCGTCTGATGTTGTTGGTTCTGGACGTGGTATTTGGCTCGGCCTTTTGGTTTTTTTTCAAAACCTGGTCAGAAGGTATAAACTTGGCATCATGATGGACGTGGACGTCTGTCGGTACAACCTCCCGGTCAAGAGGAGATCCAGCTTCTCTTCGAGATGCGCCAATCTCTCCTCCTTTGTTTTCAAAGTTAGTCCCTCGAGTCGAGGTGGGGGGGCAAATGAGAGGCTGGATGGAAAATCAGAATCACGTACAGATCGGCCACTCCTTGCTGATTTGGCTGTCGGCGGATAAGAACACGGCTGCCTCAATCGCACGCAGCTTGAACAAGACGGTTTTTCAGCGGGACAGCGCGTCTTCTTTCTCCTACCAGAGGGGGAAAAAAAAGGGGGGGTCAGGGGTACTAAGAACTTGAGACGGGGACAGGGACAGAGTGAAAGACGGACCTGCAGGTGAAGCAGGCATGATGTGATCGTCTTCGTCCACGAGAAGCAGTGCCAGATGTCTCGTCGGGTGGAGTCATGGCGGCGGGTGGCAGAATGATTTACATTCTTCAATGAAAACAAAACACACACCGACCGACCGACGCTGCGCGCAATGGGAAGAAAGGCTGGCGGGCGAGGAGATGATGAACGTTTGTGCGTGTGATTTAAAGGGTCGGTCCTGAATTCCTGAACCCAGTCCCGTGCCTCATCGCCACATTTATCAAGGGGGCGGATCGGCATTGCATGGATGGCTTCTTTCGCTTTTGGAGTGCGGGGGGATGCCCGTAATCACGATTTCGGTTGGTGCACCTGGCCGATAAAGGCCGATAAAGGAGACGCCACCAGCCAGCCCCCAATGGGAACCCAAATGGGGGCGTGTGCTTACAAGCTGCATGCAAATCGCAGCCTTGGGTCGTATCTGGTATTTGGTTTATCTTTTTCGGGCCGGGCCATCGCCAGCCAAGTCGGGCGGCCATTTAACGTGGCACATGGAATGATTGCCGCTCTTCAGATAAAGACGCACGAACTGGGCAGATACGGGCGTTGCAAGACAAGGGACAAGGAACAAATTGTTTGATTCGAATCATTGTCAAGTGTGAGAAATGAGTGGGGAAATCGCCATTCACTCATTCATTCATTCATTCGCCGCTACGGATTACACCTCAACCGCGACCCGGTTGACCTTGCCACAGTCCACCGCGGAGCAGAACTTCATGTCCTTCTCAGCCGCCACGGCACTCTTCGGCAAGCTCTGCCGGGCCGGCCAGATCTCTTCACCGACCCTTGTCTCAAGCTCGCGATGCTCCGCCAATGAATCGCGGACTAGCTTCTGGAAATACAGCGGCCCCTTCTCCATCTTTGGATGCATCTCGCCGTTGACAAACACACCAGTGTTGATGTTTTTCTGCGCACTCGCGCAGAGGACCTTGTCTTCGGACATGATCCTCTTGTAAATGTCGCTGATGAGGTTGAAGTCTTCATCAGTAGAGTTCTTGTTCCTGTATACCTCGTACTTCATGATTGCTCTTCCCGGGCCAAGAGGCACAAATCTTTGCATGAAGAAGAAATGAGGCCTGAAGCGAACGTTAGCATTGAATGAGAATGATTCGGGAGCAAGGTCACTCACGAGACGTTCATCGAGGCATTCGGGAAAAAGTACGTGCTGGCGACGTTCAGGCCCCTTGCGATTTGTTCTGGCTTCGGATTCCCGAAATGTTGAATGTGGCAGCCCTTGGTCTCGACAAAGTAGGAGTTCAGGTCCGCGATGGTGGGGATGTCGGGATGAGTCGTTTTGCAGTGGTAGCATTCGTTGTAGTTGTCCGCCAGGATTTTCCAATTGTAGTCGCCCTCCATTTCCCACGTGTGGTCGAAGCGGTAGTCGTCGAAGTTGTAGTTTTGGAACCTGGGCTGCTCATCGACACCCTCGAAATCGTCTTGCCAGGCAATCTCGGGCTGCTCGCCTGCGTCCATGTTGACCCAGATGAACCCGTTCCTGTCCACGTGCACGTGGAGGGGGAAGAGTCCATTCTTGGACTTGTCAAAATCCTCCATGTCTTGGTAGCCGGGAGCCTTGGCCAACTTGCCGTTCAGCCCGTAGGACCAGCCGTGATACTTGCAGGCCAAGACGCTGTTGTGGCCGGTATCTTTGGTCACGATTGGAAACGCTCGATGTCTGCAGACGTTGTGGAAAGCATTGATGTTGTCTTGGCGGTCTTTGGTGACAATAAACTGATACCCGGCCACGTCATATCGTAGCCAGTCTCCTTGGTTCGGGAGCCGAGCTTTGTGAGTGGTGAGAAGCCATTTCTTGGAGAAGATTGCTCGTCTTTCGAGTTCGTACAGCTCCTGTGAAGTGTACCAACTGGCGGGTAGGGCTCGGATTGGGGTTTCGCCCTGTTCAAGTTCATCCACGGTTGGGTCACACCCAAAACCAAAATATCCTTTGAGAAATGATGGAGCCATGATGATTTTTTGGGATCTTTGTCAACCCAAGATTGATAATTGATGATGGTATGATACCGTCTTTCTACCCGTCTTTTGTAAGAGTATGGAAGCTCATGGATGGCAAACCACGGCGTAGAGCCTGGTACATATAGGAGCCAACGCCAAGTGCCATCATGACCATACAGTACGTGCCCTATTCTCTATAGTGCATTGCCTTTCCGGAGTCCGGACCGTACATTCTCAACTTTGAACTTACACCATCTTTGCCGACGGGATGAACGAGGCCGGAAGCGTCCACGTGATCGGCATCCAAGGCCGCCGGACCATGCAGGCGACCACGTGACCGGGTGGGTAGGTGTCTCACATGACTTGAATGAATCCAATGTTCCTCAATAGATTTGGCAATGTCGTGGTTCGGGTTCAATACTGTACTCCGTCACCGTCATCCAGTGCCTCGCCGTTGGTGTGTGTCGTCACCTGTCGTGTTAGGATGGAGAAGGAGAAAGAGAAGGAGAAGAATGGAATAATATGGGATGGGATGATGGGATGCGACTCTCAAAATGCGCAGCTGCCGGCAGCCTGCCAGCCGCCTGCCAGCCGCCACTGCAACCTTCTCCACAGTTGGGCGCCCGACCGAGTATCTGCGTCTGCGTCTGCGTCTGTGTCTGCGTCTGCGTCTGCGTCTGCGTCTGCGTCTGCGTCTCCAACGACTGTTCCATGGTGCATGCATGGCGCCATGGTTCACGACTCGCAGCTTCCGAGGTCTTGCGACCGCTGCCACTCTCTTAAAGAGCGCTGCCGGCGTGCCACGAGCACAAGCGCCTGCGATCGATGCCTGCGCCTTCGCCTGGCTTGCGTGTCGAACCGGCCCTTCAAGAGGCCAGGTCGCCGTCCGCAGCCGTATTACCCATCATCATCATCATCATCACCATCATCACCCCTGCAGCTGCCACACCGGAGCCAACGCCAACATCAACAACAACACCAACAACAACAACAATATGCATTCAGATCCCAACCTTCGGACATTCTTGCCCTGTTCAGTGTGCCGGACAGGCTGTCCCAGGAGGAGGCTTGGCTTGTCCATCGCGCCATGGCCGACAACACCTTCATCGAGCAGTTTCTAGTCGGGCCAAGCTTTGGCAAGGCACATCGCGAGACCATCCTGAACCAGCTGAGCACGTCGCCGGCGCTCGTGCAAGACGCCTACATGGCATGTGTGCTCTCCGTGCCCCATCCCGCCGAGGATCCCGAAGGCACCAACACGGAGCAGCGCATCACCACAAGCTTCAGGCGAGCTTCCTCGGCCCTGGCCAAGCTGAGGTCCCTCCAGATCGCCCATGCTCGAGACATCTCATCGTGCCTGGCGCTCGGAGGCTGCATCCTCGCATTTGTTCTGCGCTTCGGTGGCAAGGACAGCTTGGCCATCTGCGCCCAGGTCCTGGGTCTGATCAAGCCTGCCTACGACTCCCAGCTGGACCGGATTCAGATTCCCCAGGCCGATCTAGGTTTCCTCACGTGCCTCATCATGTGCGAGACGACGGAATGTCTGTTGCAAACCGAGGTGCCCACACTGCGATATCGCCCCCCAGCTGCGGGGTCACCGGGCTTCGTGGATCGCTACATCGGGCTCTGCGGGACGCTTCTCCCGCACCTGTACGACCTCTGTGAACGCGGCAACCAGCTGTTCCATGGCGTGGATGCCGGGCGAGAACAGCTCGATGGACTGGAGCGCGTTCTGGATGCCTGGCGGCCGCCGGTGCCGGCGGGGTTCGCGGACGACTATACGTCGCCCGAGATCACAAACATGCTTTGCCAGGCACATGTCATGCAGCAGGCCGCCATGCTCGTACTCCACAGGCTGCGGTTTCCCTTTGGGACCGAGCAGATTGCTGCATTGGCCATGGCAAACAACATCTTCAGATTGCTCGACACGGCGAAATCAGTCTCTGGCAGGGCCATCAGGTGCATTGATTTCGCCCTTATGGTGGCTTGTCTGGAGATAGCCTGCGAGAAGCAGAGGAGCATTCATCTAAGGGCTGCATCTTCAATAGCCGTATACTCACCCAGATTTATTCAACGATCTGAAGCATTTCTGACGGCGATTTGGGAGGCTCGGAATTCCAGCACTCGGCCTATTTTCTGGTATCACCTTGGAAGCATTGCGAAGCACATCCGATTAGCCGATGTTCCAGGGGTGTAGAATGTTGTTTTCATCATCATCTTCATCGGTCTATCTAGTTGCAGAATTGACAATACTTGCAAGTACATGACAAGGCTGCTTGTGGCTGGTGCTGCTGACCACCAAAAAAAAAAAAAAAAGAAAAGACCTGGCAAGGATTTTTTGGCGCCACGCTGCAAATAGTAGCAGGTTGCGCCGTTGATCACGTCTGATTTATTCACACGAAACCCTCTGTGCCAAAGAAAGTCTGACCGAGAATACTTGAACGGGCTTTCTACAGCCGTGATGTTCGAACTGGATCCAGCAGCTCCCTCATTTCCATGCTCGGCCAGTCGGGGTTCATAGACGGATCTGGTCGCTCGCGATCCCAGGCCCATTTCTCAGCCAGTGGCGCCGCCAGGGAACCCTCCAACATTTGCACCACGTACTTGCCGATGACTGGGAAGAACTTGAACCCATGGAAGGAACCGCAAGTGGCGATGTAAAGGCCCTTGGAGGCGGCATGTGGTGAAATGATGAAATCAGAGCTTGTTGTGAAAGCATCCCTGTATTTTTTTTGCAAGTCAGAATTTGTCCGAGTCCTCTTTTTTTTTAAAAAAAAAAAACTGTGTGCAGTGGGCAGATGCTATCACGTACCAGCAAATTCGATGTTTCTCAAGTTTCCACGTCGAAGCCTCACGTCCGTAGAAAACGCTACTCACGCTCAGGATGTCCTCTTTCAGCTTTTCAGATATCTCCCACTGAGCATAGTCGGCCTCGGCAGGAGGCGTGGAGATGTAACGGCCCGGGACAACCTCGTTTGTGTTTCTGAAGATCTTTTGGCCCCACCACTTGAGCTCGCCATCTTTGGTTGGCGGCAAGCTGCCAACAAAGGGGGCTAGTTAAAAAAAAAAAAAAAATTTATTAGCTTGTCGTGTACGAAGAATTGGGAATCGGGAACTGGATCATGGGTTTTGTTTGGCAAGAACCGGGGGCACCTTTTTGCCGTGTATCCTTGGATCCCAACCGGCATGTCAGCGAATCTTGCGAGAGCTTCGTCGTCGAGTTTCGCCATGCCGGTCGTGATGCCACCGGCAAGAATCCTGGACTCGGCCCGAAGGTCGCTCATCCCGCTGTGGGCCGCGCTCAGCTCGAGCAGCTTCGGTGTGAAGGCGCCGGTACATAGAATGACGTGAGAGCCGTGCAGCTTCCCCCCTGCCGCGGTCTGGACGCCGACGCAAGTGCCGTCTCGGTCGAAGCGCAGCGTCGCAACCTCCTCGGCGACGTACCTCACTCCGAGGTCCATGGCCACGCGCGTAATCGCCCGCAGGCAATCGCCCGCGGCGACCCAGCCGCTGGCCTTGTTCACCAAGACCTGCTCGACATGCGTGTAGTCGGACTCGCTGAAGAGACCCCCGAACATGTTCCTGGCCTCCTCCACCGGCCAGACAGCCATGTCACGTCCCCTCCCCAGCCTCTCGAAGTTGCTGATGCAGTCCCGCGCGTAGTCGCGACCGCACATCCAGTACAACCCGGTCTGGTGGAAAAAGGGCTTCCAGAGCGCGTCCGAGGTGAACATGTCCTGCGCCTCGAGAGCCAGCTCGCAGTACAGGGGGTCGTCGTAGTCCGCTCGCATCACCTTGTTCCAGTCCCAGGATGCGGCGACCCGGCTGTCGGCATCGAATGCATCGCGGTCGATCACCGTGACCGACGCGTCGGGGCGGCTGCGGATGAGGTGGTAGGCAGTGGAGATGCCGAATATGCCCGCGCCGACAATGAGGTAGGATTCATGAGCGGCCGTGGCCATTGTTGGTGATTTTCAGCTTTCGATGCAGGATGGGATGACTGACCACCATCAACCCGAATGGCTAGTACGTACATACTAAGTATGCTGGTCGTGGGGGACGGGTACTTTATATTTTCCATTCTATGCCTCTCCTCTGGGGTTATTCACCCACCTGCCCGGTGCCAACGCCGCTATGCCGATATCGCGGCGAAACATCCGTTTCATTCCCCCCCCCCCCTACGGTGGCACCTTAGAGAGGCTCGGCAAAACGCTGCCACATCGGAAAATCAGAAAATCAAAAGATCCCGTATTTATAATTTTCACTACCTACGAATTTTATATTTATTATAATTATAGCTTCTTAATAAAAAGACCTTTAAATTATATAAAAGAGGATTAAAGCTCCTCTAAATACTAGTTTTACTTATAAGTAAGTTCTTACTTAAATTAATAAGATCTCTTTATATAAGATGGCTAGTGTATTAGTCTTTAAATACTATATTATTATCTCTTAGCCTAGTGAGTTTAATTTACTCTATAAAGTATATAAAGTCGTTAGTTTTTATATAAAGAGATCTCTAAACTTTTTATATAAGATCTTATAATAGAAAGTATTTATATAATAGTAAATTAAGTTGTTTAGTAATAAGGCTATTAATAAGTTAGCTTATAAACCTTTTAAATATAGCTTTTGTTGGAATCGCTGCGAATTTGTTACGGACGAATTCGTCGCGGCGGATCCGGTTGAATTGCGATTGGTCGCACGGGACCGTCGCCCCTCTTTGCCCCGACAGACAGCGGCATCTGTCACCGATGTCCGCTCACGTGAGTATTTGCCAGGCAGCTCTGGCGGGAGGAGGCGCATTGGCTTCCAGATTGCCCATCGAAATCGAGCCGAGAAGTCCGGATCGGCCGATCAGTCCGGCCCACGTTGCCCGAATGACCATAAAACACGTACGGCTACAGCCTACAGGCACTCAGTTGGCTTTTAGCACCTCAAGGCAAGGAGGCTGCCATGAAATCAAGCAGTCCAAACATCATCTCTCACACCAGACTTTGCTTCGGGAGGAACAGATTTTTTCATGGTTGCTTCACCATGGAACTAGATATGCATCGCAATTCGTCACTTGTCATTCGCTCAAACCCACATCCACACAGGCAAAGGCAGTCAGATCAGTCCATGTTGGGCGGTCCGGTCACACTGGAGGCGGTATATCAGAGGGCCTCAACCAGAACGGATCCATCACCTCGGTCATGATGGCACCATCAAAGATCTGCCATGAATAATCCAAGTTCATGTTGGATTCCAACGACTGCATCGATGCCGGTATTTCGGCCGAGGCGCTCGGATGGTGAAGCTTCTGCAGGTTCTGTTGCAATATGCCTGCCAGCTCGGACCTCAAGTGCGGCCCAGGTTCGTTGGTTTCTTGCAGCATTTCCAGGTGCACGCGGATATTTCGAATATCTATGCAAAAAAAAAAAAAAGGTTAGCCACCCCTCCCCCGCTCCCCCTCTTCCCCCCTCCCTCTCCAACGATTTTTCACATGCCAAGGTAGATGAGGGAACTGACCATCTGCTTCTTCCACGCCAGCCTCTATACCATTGATCACGATCAGAGCAGCCCACGATATGATGACCAGGTCCCAGTTGGACCAGATGGACTTGTCGTTGAAGTGAAGTTTCAGCGTCGCCCGCGCAGAAAGCAGCAATTCGTGCTGCTCATTCATGGAGATGCTGTCGGAGCGCAGGCTGCATCCCTTGGCAGGGTGATAGATGGACAGAACCACCAATCGGTGGAGGACATACTGACGGAACACGGTCTTCCGCTGCTGGTCCAGGTCGCTGCCGGACTTGGTGAACTCGACCAGCCAGTCGTCAAGATTCCTGGCCCAGTCGCGGATAACGGCGGCGTCCACGGGGCTGAAGGAGTCGGGTGATATGGCCGTGTCCGGCGCGTTGCCGGAGAAGCAGCACCATATCGCCGGCAGCCCGCGGCCGGAGAAGTGGGTGAGGCCTGTATGCATCATGCGGGACAGGCGATACAGCTGATCCTTGAGGGGGACCTGCAGAACCCCGAGGGGTGGTTCGATGGGCACGGCAGGCGACGACAGGTGAAGCGAGGCATGCTCCAGATCCACGATCTGCACGCCGCTGAACAACCTTCGCCAGTCGCAGTATGCTTCATCTATCTGCGGCGGGCAATGCTCCAGCACGAGCCTGTACGCCATGGATATCCAGATGCCCGTCTCGTAAATGTTGCCCTCGTTCAGGAGACCGGCGAGCACGAGCCCCAGCACCGTCTGGAAGGCGTACTTCTCAGACTCATCCGATGTGGCGAGCGGCGAGCTGATCTCACTCCCGGGAACACTCAGCTGCGCGATTGCGCAGCACATGATGGTGAAGTAGCCGCGGGCCAGGATGGCGTACTCCGCATTCCCGCGCACGCTTGAGCAGTAGAGCATCGCGGCCAGGAGCACGGGCCCGGGCGATGAGAATCTCTGGGCCGTGGGGAAGAAGTGCAGCCCCGGCATCTTGTCATGGAACCTGTCATGCTCGGATTAATTAGGATGGCAACGGAAATGAGGCGAAGCGAAAGGAAACGCATGGGAGGACGAATGACCGCACGTCTTCCACAGGTGCCTGATGGTACTCCTCTTCCACAATGCCGCGTCTGGTGAGCCAGGAAAGCATCGCTCCAGAACCGCCGAGACCTCCCAGAGCTTGTCCAGGGGCTCGTCGTCATGCCACGGTTCCACGGCGTCCTCCCGCTTCGCCTCTTGGCCGAGGTAGCTGGGGGTGCCGTCGTTGGACCCGAGGTTCAACCCGAGGTGGTCCTCGATGGCCTTGACCCTCAGCAATATGTCCCTGGTGACGTCGGGCGACTGGTAGCCCGAGAGCGGAAGCGAAGCCGGGACCATCAGGGCCGAGGCATTGGCGCGGGGGACGAAAATGCACGGCAGTCCGGCTCGTTGGCAGCGTCGGCATGTATCACCCGTGTCGATCCTGCACTTCATTTTCTGCCTCCGGCAATTGACTGGGGAGGAGAGGGGGGCAGGGCATTTAGTTCTACGGCCGACGTGGAGATTGGGGGGCTCGCGCTCGAGGTCAACTTACTGCAGGCCTTGCGAGCCTTGGGCTCGGCTGAATCCTCTTCCATGTCAGAGATGGACTCACGACTTGTGTGGACCGAGGGCGATGGAATGTACAGACTAGACAATAATGATGATGGACGATGAGGAGTCCAAGTGGATCTGCCCGTGTGCACTGTGCGCCTATTATTGCCATTGATGATGCGGGGCAGCCACGTGAGAGAGAGAGAGAGAGAGAGAGAGAAAGATTGTCTGTTTCTGGGCAACTCATAGTCTTGTCTTGGTGTCCAAGAAGAACAAGTTTCTTCCATCCTCCGCAACCAGTACACGCCCGAATCGTCCGATGTGCTCACCCGATTTTCTGGCCAGCCGCTCGAGGGTCTGGCCATCTCCGTGGTTGGCCAGGAACCGCTGGCCGCTGCCCCGAATGCGGCCGACGATGAGGCCCATGGCGGGCGTCCCATCTCGGTGAAACTCGACGGTATATGTCTATCGCATCTTGAGTCACCAACAGAAAAAAAGGATCATGACGATGCGACAATGTCGTCCATACCTCTATGGCTGCAGCGCCTTGTGCAGAGTCAATGAATCGCGGGCTGTATTCGTCCACGATCGGGGGCAGGGGATTGCTCTCGGGATAATCGCGCCCATCACCTCTGGGTCTTGCCGATAAACAGATGGCGTGTTGGTGTGTGAGCACGCCCCCGTTGGCAAGAATCAGACCAGTGCGATATGTTTTGGCACGTAGTGCTCGGGTCATGGCCGTGATTGCCTGTGTTGTCGCGCATCGTTGGTCAATCCCGTTGTCCAAGTTGCCGCCTTCTCTCTCTCGCGAGCCGCCCAACTTGCGGAACAGCCATGACTCACATGCATGGAATAGTTATTCCCGGCACCGCCAAAGGACGTCAGGCCGCCGAGTAGAGTAATCGGCTTTTGCCATGACGTGGTCGACAGACCTACATGGTCGCACGCTAGCTTGGGGACGATGGGGAAGCATCTGCGTTGCATTTAGCGAGCCGAGAGTGATTTGCGAGAAAAAAAAAGAAGAGAGGAGAAAAACTCACGAGTAAAAGTCATAGCAGTCGATGTCGAAGGCGGAGAGACCGGAAACGTCCAATGCGGCATCAATGGATTTACCAATCGCCTCGCTTTGGTGGAGGTGACGTCTTTTCCAAACTGTCATTACTGTCTGTCAGTGCTGCCAGGTTGAGAAATGGAAATGCCCGACATGAGCCCATCATCATCCTTCTCCCTACTGACAGTCGTCTTTTTCTTGCGTCCCGGCACCTCCCAGGACGTGTATCCATTTGTCCTTGGAGATGCCGAGCTCTTCAGCATTCTCGGCCGAGGTGAGAATACACGCCGCAGACAGGTTCACACCGTTGAATGCATTCATGAGCAGGGGATCTGGCCCGACGTTAGCACCGGCTCATTCACCCCATGACTCAAACCAAACAAGGCAAGTTGGGAGGTGATGCAGAACTCACAGGGATCGCAAATCATTCGATTCTTGCCAGACGGCACGCTGATCTGTTCCGACGTCTTGGGGGGCTGCCCGTAGTTCCAGGAGTACTCGTTTTCCGACCCGATTCGATCAAATGCAGCATACATTGTCGCCGACTCCATGTCGTTCTGCTTCGCGGATTGTCCCCGATGGGCGCGACGACTGTTTTCGTACAGCGGGTAGACATGTATGGGAAGGCCCATGGAGTGCAATGTGCCGGGACCTTTTTTTTTTAATCTCGGACGGTCAAGACACTCCCGTCAGGATTGGCACAAGTGCTGACTTACCCTCGTTCAGAATGGAAAGATGCAGCGACGCCCGCTGTTTTCCATCAGCATCTGGCTCTGGCTCCGGCCATCCTGGCGGGGGAATCTGTCCGCTTTTTTGGCACGACGCCACTAGGCAGAAGCGCACAACGAATTAATCTCCATATTTGTGCTATTGTGTGTTTTTGTGTGTTTTCTTCTTGTGTCTGACGAGGCTGCGAAAAAAAAAAAAGTCTTACGCGATGCAAGGGCTTCCCCGCCCGTTATGACGGTCACTGCACTCCTTCGCGCCGCGATATCTCTCGCCGCTTCGTCGCATTGCAATGCCGGTTGGTTGCCGCCATGCTCGCCAACTACCTGTTGGGATAGACGCAGCCCCAATCGCTCGGATATGACGGCCGGAAGATCATTGTATGTCCAGGTCCATGTCGGAACAATCCTGAGACTGTCGACTTGGGACACCAGGGCTTCTTGCGATTGCTTGCCCAGGCCGGTGTCTTCAATAGCATGTTGAATGGCCTTGACCATAAGTTGGGCCGGCTCCAATGCATCCTCGACTTGGAAGGACTTGTTACGAACATCGCCGACTCCAACTATGATGGGAACAGCAGAATGAGCGAGCATTGTGACTTTTGGGGGGAAAAAAGATGAGTTATTCAGCGTGGGATGAAATCATTCGTCGTGTAGCTTCTTCATGATGTCACTAATTGTTGCTTCCTTATCCCTTGCAGATTCCAACATTAACCAAGGCATGTGCCAAAACCACGACGCCAGGTCCACCGGGCCGAGCTACTACGGATAGGGGATGGGCCAACAAGGCAATTAATTGATTACCGAACTCCGCTCTGCCTTCCCCGCCCGAGTTGTCCGTTAACCGAGGCAGACTCCGATGGAACAGGTCCTCGGGCCTCTATTATTGGTCCGGTTGTCCGCAGACTTATCTATCAGACGTGTCACTGGTGTCACTAGACGTGTCACTAGACGTGTCAACAAGACGTGTCATTGGGCCAACGAGGAAACGGTGAACGTAAACTTTATTATTCAGATAATTCTTCCTTACCTTCTTGTCTTCACATGGAACATCTACAGACTGCAGCTGCTCGATATGGCCCAGGAATTCGCGACACAGCCCCCGAAGCTGTCTGTCTATGAGCTCGGCTTCCCCGCGCCGTATGTGGTACAGGTCACCATTAACCGAGAGTCACACATGAACGCGATTCCCGTGGCGGGACACTGGGAAGGTGAGAGACTGTGGGAGTGGTTCGATGAGGAACCTTCCCTCCGAGTCGCCATTGTAACAGGCAAAGGGAAAAGGGCGTTTTGCTGTGGCGCCGATCTCAAGGAACAAGCGCAGGGAAACCAATCATCTGAAAAGACAGAGGCCTTCCTTTTCCCCGCAGGAGGCTTCATGGGCCTCACGCGACGCTTGGGAAAGAAGCCCGTCATTGCAGCTGTGAACGGATTCGCCTTGGGCGGTGGGTTCGAAGTTGCCCTCAATTGGTACGTTGGCCGAGTATATAAATCACAAGCGTGCCATGTTCATTGTTTCCCTTTTTGCATATTTCAGAGCCTGAACTGATCTGATCTTTCCTACTGCCTAGTGACATGGTTGTCGCATCTCCCTCGGCAACCTTTGGTTTGCCAGAGGTGAAGCGAGGACTCTGGGCAGCGGCAGGCGGCATACCTCGGGTAGTGAGAACGTTTGGGATGCAAATGGCGTCTGAGATTGTGCTGGCCGGGAAAGTGCTTCTCGCGAATGAGGCCAGCAGTCTTGGATTCTGCCGAGTTTCGGCGTCTCCAGAGACTGTGGTCCAGGAAGCCATCGCCTTGGCAAATCATGTTGCAAGCATGTCGCCAGACGCCATCATAGTCAGTCGTGCTGGGCTGCGAGAGGCGTGGGAGACTGCCAGTGTTGAGCGAGCGGCACAGCTTGTGCAAGATCGCTATGCCAAGCGTCTTTTGGAGGGGGAGAACCTGCGAATTGGGCTAACGGCGTTTGTCACCAAAACAGATCCCGAGTTTGTACCTTCAAAGCTATAGCTCCGGGCCCATGGCATCCTCCCATAGCTTCTCCAGCGCAAGCCCGATTCCCTTTCGTTCCTTGGGCTTCAGCGCACGTGGCGGGTGAATGAGGACGTAGAATCAAGCCATCCGTCATCAACGTCGTCAGTTTTCTCGACGCTCTGCGATGCCCAAAGATGCTGACTTCCCTTTTCTTCATCGCGATAAACTTGAGCTCTCGGACGAATTACTTTGTTTGAGTGCAGTTGGTAATGGAAACGTTCAGCGCCAGCGGACCGGACCTTGATGCAGCAGACCTTTCTCACCAGACCAAACTTCTGTTCAATCAGACATTCCTAGTCCTGGGCTTGCTCTGGCCAACTCGTCAAGATGCATCTGTTGAAACTTTGCCACACCCAACTTCATCCACTACAAGCAATTATGCCATTTCCACCCTCGGACCTGGACCGCGCGGCCCGTACCGCCTGGCATGGAATCTATGGATGGATGGACTCCTCTGGAGGCAAATGAAAGAGGCATTCAATCACGGCCCGAAGGCACGTCTGCACGCCTTCGTCCGCGACCATGAGATTTGCACGCTGCGAGAGCTCCTCCCTCTCTGTGGGACTAGTGAGCTTGATTGAGCTTGAGCTTAATTACTATGACCTAGACTTCTTTGCGTTAACATGGCAGCGATAGATAGGCATTGGCCTTAACGCTAGCGCTAGCCCCTGGGCTTTTAATAGTTCTACTAAGCCGTAAACTTTCGTGCTAGATATAGTGATTAAACAAGTAACTATAATATATTTATCCGTGCTGATCTTAAACGCAGCCAAGAAGCTCGCAAGAGAGGATCTAGTAGATATTAGATATTTTGATCGAAATTGGACCTCACTCATCCTGCCTTGGGCGGCCTGCTGAAGCAGATTCGCGCTGGCCTTGAGCAGAGCGTGGTTCTGCACTGCCAGTCTGCCTTGCATCCCTTCGTCGAGGCGAGAAAAGACGTGGTGAGTACGTTGACCCTCGCTGGCATCCTGTTCATCAACAGCGCGGCGGTCAATCTTGTGGCGGTAAATTCCCCGGAATGCACCGAAGATGGAAGACTAAAGCTCTCCCGTGGTTTCACTTGCATTAACCTGCCCTAATACAAGTACTCATGTCCCGAAACCCCCGCTCACTATGAGAGCCAGTCCAATAAAGGGTATCGCCATGGGAAGCATCCTTGCCACGGTATTCTTGGAGCCTAATGCGTTTTGTATTTGGACATAACTTGGCTGACAAAAATGGCTAGCGCGTCCGGTTATGTGCATTTTACACCCGTGCAAAGTTTTACTAACCACAAAGCCACTACGGACTACTTTAGCAAGTAGCTACGCGCTGGAGTGAGTGTGAGCGCACTGTGTGCTGTTAAAGGTCCGACAAAATCTACGGGAATGAGGCAGCAAGACCCATCCACTTTCTTTCTTTTCCTGCCACACGAGAATTGTCAGGCACGCAACATCAAAGACGACTCTTCGTCATGGCCCAGAAGGAGACATTTTTCAAATGCGACGAGACGCAGCCGTCTAGCTTGTTAGCCTGTTCAACCACAACACCTCCCGATCGAGTGATTCGCTTTCCTCTGACGCCTCCTGCCACCGTTGGGCCACAAGCGCAGTCCATTGACGCGTCTGACCCCTTGCTTCATTTGCTCGAATCATATAGAAATCCACCAACAACAGTGAAGTCTGGGATTCGGGTAGTGGACTTGGCGAGTTGGGTTCAGGTTCCTTTGGTTAAGGAAAAATACGCGTCATTGCGCGGCAGGATCGAGAGTTCGGTTAGAAGATTCGACTACGACCCCAACCGCGGACTCTTGACTTTCCGCATGCCTTCGCCCGTCCACGAATATGTCGCGCATGGATTGGCAGCTGAGGTGATACTCCGCCTCAATGACATCGCTAGGGAGGCAGCCGAAACCGCTGCGTTCATTTCAAGCGTAAAGAGCGGAGGTGCTGCCAATATCCGTTTGTCAGAAGGAGATTCCGAATCCTTTGAGCCTATCCGCCATCAGCCAGATGCGCAATTTCGTCATCTAGATGATTTTTATCCTAGTGTTATCATAGAAGTTTCCTACTCACAGGAAGGCAAGCGTCTGAAGAAGCTTGCCCAGGACTATATTTTACACTCCAATGGAGATATCAAAGCTGTCATCGGCGTCGACATTAAGTACAGAGGGAAGGAGTCCACTGTGTCACTGTGGTGTCCTAAGTATACACAGTCAGAAGAAGGAGACGTTGAGTATCTAGGGCTGACGGAAGTCATTTCAAAAGAGGTACGTGGAATCAACTTTGCAAAACAGGAAAATGCTAACCAAAAGAAGCCATTTCGTTGCTCTGATGGATCCATAGGGAATCCGGAACAATGCCTCACCCTGAAACTTAGCGACTTCGCAACCGATTCGTTATCCGCTGCTTACGAGTCCATTCCATTGTCCATTCCTTTTAGCAAACTATTCGATATTGTACAGGCGGCCGAGCACATGCAACAGGCAAAAAGGTCAAATATGGCCAGAAGTGCTAAGACGTATACAAAAGCAACGAGGAAGCGCGAAGTATCCTCTAGCTCAGAAGAACAGTTAAACTCCGAAGACGAAGCAAAATTTGCAAGACTTAAGGAAGCTGATGCAGAAAGGGCTGATCGGGATGATGAATACAGCGAACCAGCGACAAAGCGTAAGGTGAAAAAGGCCTAGATCCGATTGTTGGTTTCGTCAGGTATGTGATAATTGCCAGTTATCAATTAGGCGCGCCCTGAGTAGGATCGATCGTACGATTTCTCTATTCTAGGCTCTGTGTGTTCTATCTAAAAGAGAGGTAAAAGAGAGGGCTCTCGTGAGGGGAAAAAGGGCAGCTGCATCTGTGTGGGTCACGTGATGGGGGGGTCACGTGACGCAGGCCCTGCCCTCTCGCAGGCCTGACCGTGGGCACGAGAGGGGGTCACATGCGCGTACGTGCCTGCGCGCGCCGGCCGACCTTCTGCCGAAGGGAATTGCGGCTGCCAAGCGCGATTGATATCATGATTGTTCCAACACTAGGAACTCTCTCTTTAACATGATTGTCAACGCATGATATCAATCGCAAAGAAGGAAAAGAAAACAACAACACAGGTCGCGATCCGTTATGAAAGGAAGGAAAGGAATCGCGAAAGAAAGGGAAGGAGAAACAACACATGCCCGTGGTGGGCGAAAGCAACGAAAAACAACGCGCCCACGGCGGGGAAAAACAACGCGCCCACAGCAGGGGAAAAACAACACAAAAATCAACAGCCCGCTTCTAACATCCTAGCAGAGGGATAAGCAGGGCTCTTCCCGAATCCCTTCGCCCTTCAACATCGTCAATCATCAATCCATCCGCGCGGCAATCCCTTGCCTTTGCCTCTCTCTTCAACCTTGTCGTCCACTGTAACAGTCCTCGCTCTAGAGGGGTTAGAGCAGGAGGGTTCACACCCTCCCACAGTATCAGGGTTGATATAATGGTTCCTAATCCTATTACCCGCAGGGGCTATTCTCTACGCGGGTCGCCCACCCTTCTTACAGAGCTCGCGGCGCCTATCACAAGCAGGCAGGGGTTGTATAGAGAGATCTCCCTCTAGAGCTTCTCTCTATGATGCTTGTAATATTAACCACCCTTATGATTGTTGTATAAGGGTGTCGGTCGGGGTGCTGGTCGCGGATCTAGATCGGGAGCCTTGTTGACGATTCGGGAGTTAACAATCCCGGGCCACCGTGCTCTCTCTTGGATCTTGGTGGAGAGCTCAAATGGTTCACTCGGGGAAGGGGGGGGGTTGTGTTAATGCCTTCCTTGCGCAGTCGAATTGCGAGGTTAAGGTCGGCTTCTTCTTTGGCTAAGACGCATGCATTGGTCTCGTCTGACGATTGTCGGGGGTCCTCACGGGTTTCCTCCCGCTTGAGAGCCATCGTGACTTGTCGGGTCTTTGTGGTTGTTCCTTCTTGTTGGCCATTATGACTGATGGCCTTTAGCGGAGATGGAACAGGGAAATTAATAATAGTGGGGATCGGGTAGAAGAGGTTTAAAGGATCGCGAGCTTTGGCGATCGGCTTCGTGCGTGATGGAACGCACCAAGAGAAGAACGATTTGACGGATCAAGCTTCTGCGAGGTTTGGGCTTTAGCTAGTTACTAGCTGCTCTCATTGCCTTAACAGGCAAGAAGAAGGACAATGGGATAGGTTAAGTTAGCTGCTGGAGTTAAAATCTTCTTCTTTAAGGCTAGCTAGGATTAGCTTCTTCCTTAGTATAATTAAGGATCTTAAATAATCTAGCTACTCTTATTGCTTTAACAAGCGAGGAGAATAGGACAGGTTAAGTTAGCTGCTGGAGTTGAACTCTTCTTCAAGCTAGTTGCTTTAATAGGCTGGCTAAATCACGCTGCTTCCGTGAAGGTCTCTTGATGAAGGATCGCGAGGTTCGGCGATCAGCTTCTTGCGTAATAGAACGCACCAAGAAGAAGAACAATAGGATAGGTTGAGTTAGCTACTAGAGTTAAACTCTTCTTTAAGGTTTAGGCTTCTGTCTATTGTGGCTGCTTAAAAGGGACTAAGATAGGCTTCTTCCTTAGCATAATTAGGGATCTTTGTCACGGTCTAGCCCAAAGGGCTAATCGCGGGTGCCTGCGCCACCGTGCGGGTGATGTGCCCGATCCAATTGCGCCATAGAAGAGGCAACAAAAGAATACGCATTGTACAAGTCTCTGTGACTTGTGCAATTGACACCTATATTACTAGGATCTAGGCAAAGCCTAGACCATCACAATCTATTGAATATGGAAGGGAATCTATACTAGAGGGATAGGAAGACCTCCCTAGTAGATTCAACGCGGCGGCTTCTAGATTCACTATAATACGACGATTCTTCAAGATATAGAGCGTTAATAGTTGAATATAGTAGATTTCTAGCTAGACGAACGATCTAACAAGCAATGAGAGGATTTTCTAAGTCCCCTTATAGACCTACTAACTATATTAAAGGAACAGGGTCGCTAATAGGGTCTTAGGAGCTATTTTTTATTTTCTGTAAAATTCATTTATATAGGAAAAGTAAAAAATCAACTCATGACTATACAATCTAGCCACCTACGTGCACTAACTAAGCATTCTTATAAGCAACCCTATAAATAAAATATACTATAAAATCCAGAAAAAATCAAGGATTCAAACAGTATACATCAGCCTTTTATACGACTACTAGTTCCCTAGTTATAGTTAATTTTAGCTTCCCTATAGGGTAGCCTAGTTAGCTTAGTTATATAAGCCTGTGGGTTGGTTGTAAACGCAGGTCATAGCTAAAGCTAACCGCAGCTAATAACGCTGTAGGCAACGCCTTGTAACCAACGTTGCAATAACGCAACTAGGTAACTAGTGGGCCTATAAAATAGTGCTATAAATAGCATAATTTTAACACTCCCTCTAGAAAAGTATAAGGTAACTAATTCGATACCTGAACTTAGCTCTTTAATAGATATCTAAGTTAACGATAAATAAATTCAATAATAAATCCAATAACTTTTCAACGAAAATCAATACCAATAACTTTTCAGCGGAATTCCAGTGTTTTTGTTGATTTTAAGTTTTTTTGACTTTTTAGTTGTTTTTCTTTTAAAACTAGGCCTTTGTGTTCGTAAGACCTAATAGTTGAATAAATTGTTGAAATTTATCGTTAGGCAGGGGCTTAGTTAAGCCATCTACAGGCATCTCTTTAGTGTTAATATTTTGTCGGGGCAAAACCAACACCCCAAAACGACGAATCTGACGATGACGATGCTGACGGATTTGACGATGTCAGCGATGGCCTGATACTGATATCAGGGCCCGCGAGGTTTGCGATCCATCGCGAGGATCGAAGCGATAGATAGAGGGATAACCTCAAAAACCTCAAATCATCTTAATAATCTCAAAATCTCAAATAAGCTTAAAAAGGTCGATTGAATAATCCTAGCCAAAGGCCACAAAGGGAGAGTTGATTTTCTTCTATCTAAGGGAGGAAATCTAGGATATTTATCCTAGGGATCTAATGTAGCCGGATTGATCCATTGACCCGATAGACCGAAGGGTCTATCCAAGGGATCCAATGTGGCCAATTTCGATCCGACGAAGCCAATAGACTAGCAAGGTCTCGAGGGATCTTTAACTAGGGATCTGATACAGCCAATTTTAATCTAATAAGAGCTGAAAATGTGGCTGATTTCGATCTAACGAAAAAGAGGTCTCGAGGGGGTCTGTGACTAGGGATCCGATGTGGCCAGATTAATCTGTTGAGCCGAGAGACTGGAGAGGTCTCGAGATCGGTCTTGAGGGGTCTTAATTCTAGCCATATAACACCTCCCTAACTATTTTCCCTTCCTAGCCCCTAGGAAAGGGAAAATAGTAACAAAAGAAAATAATAAGAAAGGAATAATAAGACTATAGATATATAATAAAAATTTTTTTTCGTAATTTTTAGCCTCCCTTCTATCTATCTAATCTATCAAAGGGTTATCCATTAAAGGGGCTATCTATTAAAAAGGTTATCTATTAAAGAGGTTATCTATTAAAGGGGTCGGTCAGAGGTATCGTCAGATAGTCTAATTAATCTGTGATAAGAGGACCTTTTTAATCAACAAAGGCCTTATTAGAAGACCTTCTATTAGTTAGATTCCCCTTTAATTGTCAGGGAAATCGTTAGTTAGAGAGGTCTTTAACGGTCAGAGGTCTTGTTAATTGGTCAGAGGGATCATTAGTGACTAATCTAATCCAACGGTTAGAGGGACTTATAACCAAGGGTCTAATTAATTAACTAATCAATCCATGACAGAGGGTCTTATTAACAGCAGAGACCTCTTTAGAAGACCCTCTAATAGTTAGATTCCCCTTTAATTATTAGGGAAATCATTAGTTAGAGAGATCTTTAATGAACAGAGGCCTCGTTAGACAGTCTGATTAATCAATCCGTGATAAGAGACCTTTTTAATTAACAGAGACCTCATTAGAAGACCTTCTATTAGTTAGATTCCCCTTTAATTATCAGGGAAATCGTTAGTTAGAGAGGTCTTTAACGGTCAGAGGTCTTATTAATCGGTCAGAGGGATTATTAGTAATCAATCTAATCTAACGGTTAGAGGGCGAAATAACGAAATAACCGAGGGTTTGATTAATTAACTAATTAATCCATGACAGGGGGTCTTATTAATAGCAGAGACCTCTTCAGAAGACCCTCTAACGGTTAGATTCCCCTTTAATCGTCAGGGAAATCATTGGTCAGAGAGATCTTCAACGAACAGAGGCCTCGTCGGACAGTCTGATTAATCGATTTGTAATAAGAGACCTTTTTAATTAACAAAGACCTCGTTAGAAGACCTTCTATTAGTCAGATTCCCCTTTAATTATCAGGGAAATCATTAGTTAGAGAGGTCTTTAACGGTTAGAGGTCTTATTAATTAGTCAGAGGGATCATTAGTGATTAATCTAATCCAATAATTAGAGGGCGAAATAACCAAGGGTTTGATTGATTAACTAATTAATCTATAACAGAGGGTCTTATTAATAGCAGAGACCTCTTTAGAAGATCCTCTAACAGTCAGATTCCCCTTTAATCGTCAAGGAAATCGTCGGTCAGAGAGATCTTCAACGGTCGGAGGCCTCGTCAGACAGTCTGATCAATTGATCCGTGATAAGAGACCTTGTTAATAAAGGTTAGGTCAAAGGCCTGATGAAGACCTAATGTATTGAAGTCGAATTCGAGGGTCTAGATACTTACCTCCCTAACGGATAGCTAAGCAAAACTAGGGTATTTAATCGATTTAAGCTAGGGCAGGTTAGAAGGTTAAAAATTAGAAGAAAAGTTAAAGAAAGGAAGGTTAAAAGGTTAAAGGAAAAAAGGAAGTTAAAAGGTTAAAGCTAAAAAAGAAGGTTAAAAAGGTTAAAGCTAGAAAAGAAGGTTAACCTAGCTAACCTAGGTTAAGGGGAAAAGGTTATGACGGTCGCGATTAATTAATTCTAGCTATCTAATGATTTTGACGATATCAGACTAGTTAGATGACCTAGATTAATTGATCGGATTGACGATTTTTTAATTAAGCTAACCCGGATCAAAGGGGAAAGAGGTAAGACGCTGTTAATAATTATAGTAATTATATAAAGGGGCAACCAGAGGGGATAAGAGCGGCGATGTTAGGAAGAGGGTTATCATCGAATTTAACTGCGGAAGGTCTAACAGGATCATTCCCGTTTCTTCACTATTTTTATTAGGGCAAAACTAACACCCTAAAACAACGAATCTGACGATAACGATGCTGACGGATTTAACGATGTCAGCGATGACCTGATACTGATATCGGGGCCCGCGAGGTTTGCGATCCATTG
This sequence comes from Epichloe elymi, assembly GCA_023658475.1. Classification (NCBI taxonomy): domain Eukaryota; kingdom Fungi; phylum Ascomycota; class Sordariomycetes; order Hypocreales; family Clavicipitaceae; genus Epichloe; species Epichloe elymi. The sequence continues at coordinate 4,289,342 of CP098278.1, read as the reverse complement.
CGAGGATCAAAGCGATAGATAGAGGGATAACCTTAAAAACCTCAAATCATCTCGATAATCTCAAAATCTTAAATAAGCTTAAAAAGGTCGATTGAATAATCCTAGCTAAAGGCCATAAAGGGAGAGTTGATTTTCTTCTATCTAAGGGAGGAAATCTAGGATATTTATCCTAGGGATCTAATGTAGCCGGATTGATCTATTGACCCGATAGACCGAAGGGTCTATCCAAGGGATCCAATGTGGCCAATTTTGATCCGACGAAGCCGATAGACTAGTAAGGTCTCGAGGGATCTTTAACTAGGGATCTAATACAGCCAATTTTAATCTAATAAGAGCTGAAAATGTGGCTGATTTCGATCCAACGAAAAAGAGGTCTCGAGGGGGTCTGTGACTAGGGATCCGATGTGGCCAGATTGATCTGTTGAGCCGAGAGACTGGAGAGGTCTCGAGATCGGTCTCGAGGGGTCTCAATTCTAGCCACACAATATAGATAACCTTAGCTATACCCTTCTGTACCTTTTCTCTGGTATAGTTAAATTTTAGCAGGGTATGCTTTGTTCTGCTGTGAAGAGTAGGGTTATTAGCGGTTATAATAGCGCCTTAGTTATCACTAAAAATCGGAATAGGAGGTGCTATAGGCAGCTTTATCTCTTTAAAGAGACCATAAAGCCACTCTAGCTCCCTAATAGCTTCATATAGAGCATCTAATTCGGCCTCTAATATTAATAAAGCTATTGTAGTTACTTTCTTTGATTTCTAGCTAATAGGTCCTTTAGCTAGCTTATAGAGATAAGCATAGGTTAATTTAGAGGACTTATCTCCCACGAAGTCGCTATCATAGAAGCTAATAAGGGTTGTAGAAGCTTTAATAGTGTTTTTAGACCTTCTATAAGTTATAGAATAACTTATAGAGCCTAGAAGGTATCTAAGTAGATGTTTAGAAGCATTTAAATACTCTATATAAGGCTTAGCTAACGCTATTAAAAGCCACTAAACTAGAAAAGCAATATCAGGCCTTGTAAGGAGCATTAAGTATATAATAGTCCCTATAATGCTCTAATAAAGCTTATAATTAGAGGGGGAAAGAGGTTTAGTTAGGTAGTTAGCTACCTGCTTTATAATTCCGGGTTATAGGGGAATTTTAGCAGGCCTAGCATCTTTTATATTGAATCTCTCTAGGGCTTCAGAAATATACTAGGACTAGTGGATAGTTAGGGTCCCTTTCTTTTAATTTCTAGTGATTTGAACGCCTAGGAAAAATTCGGCTAGCCCACGATCTTCTATAGGGTAAGCTTTGTGTAATAGCTTCTTTAGCTTGTTGATATAAGCTAGATCCAGTCCTATTAGAAGACAGTTATCCACATAGGTCGCTATGTATATAGATATAGTTAGATTAAAGAAGATAGCTGGGTTAGATATAAGGGGGTAGAAGCCTAATTTTCGAAGAAGTTCCTTTAGAGCCTGCTGCTATTCTCTAGAGCTCTATTTTAATCTATATAAAGCTTTTTAAAGGAAAATAACCTGCTTTTAAGAGGGATTATAGCCGTATTTCTTAAGTAATTTAGCTATTTTAGGCATAGTAGCTTCGGTAAATTTAACGAATCCATCAGGGATCTGCATATAAATAGCTTCTTTTAGTAAGCTATTTAAGAAGGCCCCTATAAAATTAACCTATTCAACTTCCTAGTTATTACAAGCCGCTAGGGCTAGTAAAATCCGCCAACTAGGGGGGATGCTAGTTGTAGCATAGGTTTCAATATAATCTTGACCTTCTATCTGCATAAAGCCTTTTATAACGAGTTAGGCCTTATGTTTTATAGGATTATTTTCTTTATCCTTTTTAAGCTTATAGACAAGCCTATTTTTAAGAACTTTTCGGCCCTTAGGAATTTAGTCTATCCCTATAAATTTAAAAGTTCTAGCAGCTAGTAGCTGCTTAAATTCGCTAAAAGTTACATTAACCTATTTTTAGCTATCCTTACTTTTTAATGCCTGCTTCCAGGTCTTAGGCGTATCCGAATTGTTGTTATTATTAGCTAACGATTTAGCCTTTTATTGCGCCTTAAAGCATATCTTCTTAACAAAAGAAGATAGGTTAAAATCATTAATATCCATAGAATCAGGGTTAATTAAAGAATCCGAATCTAAAAACGGTTTTTTAATAGCACCCTTATTAGGGGCGCTAGAGCTTAGGCTCTCTAGGGGTAGCGCAGGGGGTACAGCGGTCGTCCTAGGCGTTGTTGTAGGCGCGGCGGGCGCTGTGGGCGCTAAGGGCGCTAGAGGCTTTGGATAGTTATCCTAAACCTCTAGATTATCTCGTGAGATATCAGCTTCTCCCTCTAAAGGATAGCTCCCTAAAGGCTTAGGGGACCCTACAGAGCCTATATCCTCTATAATCTTAATAAAGCTAGTCTTAATAACTAACCTTTTAGAGGGTATATAAATAAGATAAACGCTGGAACCTAGAGTAGCAAGCAGCCGGCTAGGGATAGTCCTAGGGGCTAGCTTCTAAAGCTTTGATCTCTGCTCCGGAGGTATTAGAACCTTACAATAAGACCCTATAGCCCTAATTTTCGAGAAATCAGGCTTATAGATAGTCTTAGGCTACAAGTTAGCTAGAAATAGCTACTTAGGGGTTAGGGGCTTAGTTATATTAGCGGTAATATTAACTAAGTCCACTATAGCTAGAAGGATATAAGACCATAGATATAAAGGCAGCTTAGACTACTGAAGTGTAGCTCTAAGCCAGTCTAGGATAACCCTAATAGCCCTCTTAACTAGCCTATTCTATTTATAAATATAGGGGCAAGAGGTGCTAAAGCAAATTCCCTTAGAAGATAACCAGGACTGAAGTTTATTGTTAATTTCAGTACCTCTGTCGAAGTAAAGGTGCCTAGGATACGTATTATATTGGTTTTTTAGGGCCTTAAAGAAGCCCTTAATAGCAGTATAAAGGGTCTAACCTTCTTTATTAGCTAATAAAAAGCACTATTTATACCGGGATTTTTGATTAATAAGTATAAGGACTAGGGCCTTCTTATTATATGGTATAGGTTTGATTTTAACCGTATCTCCCTCTAGGATATCTAAAACCCTAGGGGGGTCCTGAATAGGTCTTTTAGTAGGTCTTCTAACAGCCTTTAATTGCATATAGGCTATGCAGTTAAAATCCTTATCTTTAATGGCGGAAAAATCAGGGATCCCTTTAGCTAATTTCGAAGATTTCTTAAGTAAAGGGAGGCTAATGTAGCCTAATCGAATGTGCCAAAGAAGGGCTAAATCTAGCAATTTCTTATAGCTAGAATCTAGCTTTTTAGAGCTATTATCCCCTAGCTCCCTCTATTGCCAGGCCTCTTAAGAATCACAGGCCTCTGGGGGCAATAGACGGCCACTATCGTCACCTAAGTTATTAGGGTATGGACCTTCTAAACCCCCTATAGAAGATGCCTAACTGGGAGGAGCTTCGGTGGGACATAGGGCTAAATCTTCTTCTTCTTCGGAATCTAATTCTTTAATTCGTTGATATTCCTCGGGATTAAATGCTAGCTGCGGAATTTGAACCTCTATAGGGTAGGAAAACCCTAATTTAGTCTTATAGGCTCTTTGTTATTAGTTATAATATTGAGAGCCTATAAAGGAGAGGTGGGTTAAATGCTTGCAGATCTTAGGAGTAGCTTGCCCCTTAATCTACAAAAAGAAGCCGTGTTTAGCAGGTTCTAGTAACCCATAGGGGCTTTTATTAGCTAGGAAAAGCTAATCTTTAGCTAGATAACCTCCCTTAAGATAGTGGGATAACCCGCTAACTAGGTTAGTATCTATACCGGGGAAATATAGGGCATCTAACAGAGCTAGAGGCCTATATTCTAGTGGATTTTTCTTGACTAGAACATTAAAAATAGCGGTGCCTCTTCCTTTAGGATAGATAGGTCCTCCTGCTATAGTTATAGGGCTGGTTTAACCTTTCTTAAGAGGCTTAAAGTCCCTAAAGAAAGCCCTATTATTACAAATATGACAAGAAGAACCTGTATTATATAAAAGGGAGTTTTTAACTATATCGTTAGAGTAGCTAAAAGTAGGCTTAGTAGTGTCACTAGTAGTAGTGGTACTAGAGGTATCTAAATCAGATTTAGAATCACTACTATCCTCACTACTAGACTCGCTAGAATCTAGTTCTTTAACGTATCCCATGGCTAGGCTATAGCCTAACGCAAAAGCAGCTTCTTTTCCTTTATCCCTATTGCCACTCTTCTTCTTCTGCTTTTTCTTCCTAGAGGCTTTAGAAGGGTTTAAATCCTTCTTATCCTGCTCTTTAGTAGCGTTGGTAGAGTCCTTCTTAGTATTAGGATTAGATAATGACTTCTTTTCCTCGTCCTTAGAATTTCCCTTATTATTAGAAGCCTTATAGCTAAGAGCTTTAGCTACAGGGGAGGTTTTATCCCTCTGCTCTTCTAATAAATCCGCCATAAGGAACTATTGAAAATGGAAGGGAATCTGTACTAGAGGGATAGGAAGACCTCCCTAGTAGATTCAACGCGGCGGCTTCTAGATTCACTATAATACAACGATTCTTCAAGATATAGAGCGTTAATAGTTGAATATAGTAGATTTCTGTGAGGCGCCGCTGTGTGCTGTGTGATCACACAGGCCTCATAATCAATTGTAAGGTGCAATGTTAGCGACGGCTAGCATTGGCGGATCTTTTGGTCTATTAGGGAATTCTAGCACACCTTCTAGGGTTCTTATAATTATGCTAGCCATCACGGGTCTTCTGGCTGTGCTAGTCCTAGGTTCGAATCCTGTCAGGGGCGCACAGGATTGAAGTGGGGCTAGGCAGCTTACGTTAGGCTCACAGGGCAGCTAGGCGACTAGTGGGCCTTGGGGGTTCGCAATTAGTTAGATTATCTCAGAGGCCACGGAGGACCGGGCCTGATCCCTTGGGAAGGTTGCGTACCGGCAGAGACCTAAAGCGGCTCGGGGCAAGCCTCTAGAAGGGAAGGGATAGTTGTGAGGCGCCGCTGTGTGCTGTGTGATCACACAGGCCTCATAATCAATTGTAAGGTGCAATGTTAGCGACGGCTAGCATTGGCGGATCTTTTGGTCTATTAGGGAATTCTAGCACACCTTCTAGGGTTCTTACAATTTCTAGCTAGACAAACAATCTAATGAGCAATAAGAGGATTTTCTAAGTCCCCTTATAGACCTACTGACCGTATTAACGGAAGGGGGTCGCTAGCCAGGCCTTAGGAGCTACTTTTTATTTTCTATAAAATTTATTTATATATGAAAAGTAAAAAATCAACTCACGACCATATAATCTAGCCACCCACGTGCACTAACTAAGCAATCTAATAAGTAACCCTATAAATAAAATACATTATTAAATCCAGAAAAAATCAAGGATTCGAATAGTATAAGTCAGCCTTTTATACGACTACTAGTTCCCTAGTTACAGTTGATTTTAGCTTCCCTATAGGGTAGCCTAGTCGGCTTAGTCATATAAGCCTGTGGGTTGGTTGTGTGCAGGAACGCAGGTCACAGCCAAAGCTGTTGATCAAGACCAACAACGCTGCAGGCAACGCCTTGCAACCAACGTTGCAACAACGCAACTAGGCAACTAGTGGGCCTATAAAATAGTGCTATAAATAGCATAATTTTAACAGGAACTGTAAATTTAAGGTATTTACAGGCAGCCCTTGTGCCCTAGCAGCTCTAATAGTAAATCTTTGTCTCTCAGCCTAACTAGGAAAGGTCTGCTTTAATGCATTAATATAATAGTTTACTTGATTAATAGGAGCGATCTCTACACTATAAAGTTATAGTCTAGCTAGTAAGTTGTTAAAATCAGCATTAAAAGCCTCTAAAGATCCCTTATAATTTAAAAAATTTAGGGAGTGGTAGCTAGCGTATAGCATACCTCGCTGGATTTTAGCACTCTGCGAATACTGCCTAATAAGGACTTTATAGGCTTCTTTAGGGGATTTTTGCCAACATATAGCTACCTGTGGTCCAGGTTAGCAGCTATCTCTTAATATTATTAAAAGAATAGCTTAATCACAGTTAGCTAGATAGCCTGCTAAGCTAGGATTATCTATAAATTTAGGTAATCCTAGGGCTCTAAATTGAATGCTCAGGGCTTGCTTCCACTGATCATAATTTTTAGGGCCTTTTAACTTAGCTCCCTTAGGAATAGAGTGAACCTTCTTATTTAGTTCCTTAATAGCACCTATATTAAAGGCAGCTTGTAAGTTACTAGAAGGTAAACTCGCAGAAGTAGTAGTAGTAGTTTGTCGGGGCAAAACCAACACCCCAAAACGACGAATCTGACGATGACGATGCTGACGGATTTGACGATGTCAGCGATGGCCTGATACTAATATCGGGGCCTGCGAGGTTTGCGATCCATCGCGAGGATTAAAGCGATAGATAGGACGGTGTTAAAATTATGCTATTTATAGCACTATTTTATAGGCCCACTAGTTGCCTAGTTGCGTTGTTGCAACGTTGGTTACAAGGCGTTGCCTGCAGCGTTGTTAGCTGCGGCCAGCTTTAGCTGTGACCTGCGTTCACAACCAACCCACAGGCTTGTATGACTAAGCCAACTAGGCTACCCTATAGGGAAGCTAAAATCGACTATAACTAGAGAACTAGTAGTCGTATAAAAGGCTGACTTATACTGTTCGAATCCTTGATTTTTTCTGGATTTAATAATGTATTTTATTTATAGGGTTACTTATTAGATTGCTTAGTTAGTGCACGTGGGTGGCTAGATTGTATGGTCGTGAGTTGATTTTTTACTTTTCACATACAAATAAATTTTGCGGAAAATAAAAAATAGCTCCTAAGGCCCGGCTAGTAACCCCCTTCCGTTAATACAGTCAGTAGGTCTATAAGGGGACTTAGAAAATCCTCTTATTACTCATTAGATCGTTTGTCTAGCTGAAATCTACTATATTTAACTATTAAAGCTCTATATCTTGAAGAATTGTTGTATTATAGTGAATCTAGAAGCCGCCGCGTTGGAATCTACTAGGGAGGTCTTCCTATCCCTCTAGTACAGATTCCCTTCCATTTTCAATAGACGGTCACCTTAAAAAGCTCAAATCATCTCGAAAATTCAGGTTGAACAATCCTAGCCAAAAGGCCACAAAGGGAGAGTTGATTTTCTTCTATCTAAGGGGGAGGAAATCTAGGATATTTATCCTAGGGATCTAATGCAGCCGGATTGATCTATTAACCCGATAGACCGAAGGGTCTATCTGTAAGGATAAAGGTAGCTAGGCAAAAGGATATAGGGTGCACTTATATATTGACTGAAGCTTGCTAGGTCTAAGTGTAATATGTGTGCGAGTCGCTGGTTTATAGCTAGCGGCTTGCTAATATTACGTGGACCTAGCCCTTCCTTCTAGTGTTAGGCGCCGCGGTGCTCTGGCGCTACGGTGCACGCATATGCGTGGGTCATGTTATGAGGGGCCTCACAATTATCCCCCCCCTTATCGCTAGGCTCCTAAACGGCTTTTGCCCTATATTTTATAACTATTTGCTAACTAGTAGTTGCATTAAAATAATAATAAATAATAATCTATAATAATAAATAATAGTTAGCGCTTTAGTATAAATTTACCTCTAACTCTCTACTATATTATTCTATTTTTGTTTCTATATTATTAGCTAAATTATTAACTTTTCTATAATACTATTATCTATTTGTCGTTAATCGCTAATCGCTAATAAATTACTATAAGTGCTCTAATAATTCTGCTTCACGACTGCTTGTGTATGCACTATTTATATACTAGATACACTAAACACGAAAAGAGCCCCCTGTCTACCCCTAAACTCCCCTAGATTAATTGTTAATTTGTTGCTAACCTATACGTAGGTTAGTTAAAGATAAAGCAGTTAAAGCGCTGCATTTAGTGTTATGCGTGTAGGGATAGTTATAAGGCTATAAGTATCTTGCTTTTCCTTTGCTCTTTGGTTTCTATTTGCTAATAATTATATAGTCTATAGCCACTATACGTAGTGACTTCCTTAACTTATTAAAGGTACTGGATTAGGTAGATATCCTAATAGAGGCACTTAGTAATAAGGATAAGGATAATCCTAAAGACCTTATATTCTTAGAGGTAACTTAGTGGTGTTTCACTACCTATTATCTTTAGCTTATGCAGGGCTTTAACCATACTAACACAACGCATTACATTATATTTAGGTTAACAGGGGCCGCTAAGGTCCACTAGGTCTATATATTTCTTCCCTTTTTGCCGGTTCTTTGCTAATATATCTAGGTAGGATGCTTTAATTATATACTAGTAGTATATAGTCTCCTATTAAACCCTTATAGTTACTATAAACCTAGCTCTAGTCCTAGGGATAGTAGGTTATATTTTAGCCCTATTTTGCTATCTATTTGCTAATATTTTAGTAGGCTAACTATCTATAACTCCTTACTATATAGAATATAGTAATGGTTTTGCGGCTAAGGCTAAGCGATCTAGGATTTATTACCTAGGGAATAGTATTATATTATTTTTATTATAGAATAAGGGAGGCGGTTATGGCGGACAAGAACAACGCTAAGTACATGGTCTATAGGGGCTAAGTCTTTAGCTATAAGGGGGTAACTATAGAGGGATTTCTATTAACTCTCCTAAAGCTATCGATAGTTTCCTTTATTTTATTCCTTTATATTTTTTCTTTTATTTTTATATATAGTTTAGTTATTTTCTTTTATTAGGCATATTATAGCGGCTAGTAAGGCTATGCCTTTCTTATAGGAACTTTATACTCTTTTACCTATAACTTACTTATATATTACTATCCTTTTCCCTTAACTTATTCTAGTGGAATACCTAAATTACACACTAAGCTCCTTCTATATCTTTAATAGGAACCCACTAGTTATATTTACTTAGCTAACCCTTCTACTTTACTAGGTATTTATTACCTTTATAGGTCTTTTTATATTCCTTAACCTCCTTAACTTTATATTTATTATCTTTATCCTTAAGGTTAGGTATTAGCATTTTTTCTTTATCTACATTCTTATAATAGGTCTAAGGCTCTAGTAGGCTAATATAGAATATGTTATATAACCTACTATATTTTTCTAGTAGTATAAGCTAATATACTTACTTACTAATAGTGTTAAGTACCTAAAATAGTCTAATAAACCTAGGGGTTAGCTTTTATTTTACTTCCTTAAGCTATATATTCTTTGCTAATAATAGTACTAGGTTACCTTTTTTAAGAGTAAGTGGTTAGTAATGTTTATTATAGTACTTTACCTAGGATTTAGTGGCTTTTACCTAGTTTTACTTTAGCTACTCCCTAACTTTATATAACTTTATAATATAAGTATAAGCCTCTAGCACCTCCCTTTCTATAACCTTATCCCTAAGGGCTAGCTAAAACTCTAGTAAGTACCCTATAAGTATATAGTTAGGTAAGTAGCCTATAGTTCTATTTACTGCGTTATTATAGGTAAATTATATAACTAGGAGTAGCTTAGGCTATATCTACTGGTTTTTAGAAGTAAAGTATTATAGGTAGTGCTCTAGTACCTGGTTAGTCCTCTTAGTCTACCTATTAGTTTAGGGGTAAAATGCTATAGAAAGCCTATATTTTATATATAATAGGTAATATAGGTCTAACTAGAATTAGCTTATAAAAACGGATCCTCTATTAGATATAATGCCCTTTAGTGGCCTGAATTATAGCTTAATCTCCTTATAGAAAAGTTTCGCTAACTTAGCTATATTAATTATAGTTATTATAGGTAGGAAGATAGAGTACTTAGTGTATTAGTCTATAATTACTAGGATTATATTAGTTTCTTATTCGCCCGCTTATACAATAGGTAATCCTATAATAAAGTCTATTAAGATTTCTACCTATAGTTACTCTAGTATTAGTAGTAATTTAAGACTCCTATATAGGCAATACCTTCTAGTGACTATTTGCTAATATATCCTATAGCTTATAATATAGTCTAATATAGACTTATTTATAGCTAGCCACTAAAAGTAGCGCTTTAATAGCTTAAGTGTTTACTTAGTCCTAAAGTAACCTACTAGCGGATTATTATAGTATAGCTATAGAAGCTCCTATTATAAGGTAGGCTCTTAGGGAATAACTACCTAGTCTTTATATATTAGGAGATCCCTTACGCTATATAACTATAGACTAGCTTTCCCTCTCTCTAGGGAATTAATCTCTTTACTCTGCCTCTATAGGTCTAGATCTTAGCTTTAGGCCTTCTATAGTAGCTACGCTAATGGTTTATTCGGGCTAGATTAGTAGGGATCTAGTAATATAACAGCCCTCTAGATCTCTTATGCTATGCTGGCGTCCTAGACACACACTACCTTTTCCTAGAAATTACCTTTATTTAGCTAACCTTTTACTGGATTTATAGTGGCTAACTAGCCTCTTAATATAGCCACTCTAGCCTTTACTATAGGGGCTAGGGCATTTTCCTCCCCTAAAGGCATCTTACTACGCCTCTCTATAAAGACTAGGGTATTTTCCTCCCCTAAAGGTATCTTACTATATCTTCTTTAATATATTAGTATCTCTTCTTCTACTACTTCTTTAGTAGCTACTAACTTTTTCTTAAGTTCTAGTAGAAATGCCCTATTTATTAGGGGTTCGCTCTTATAATTAGACCTTCTTAATAGCATATCTATAGGGTTACTTTTCCCTAGTCTATGCTTAATTACGAAATTCAGCGGGCATAGGAACATATACTATCTAGCCTATCTTCTATTTAGCTTCTATTACTTTATAAAGGTCTATAGGTTATAGTGGTCTAATAGGACTTCCACTAGGGTCTCTATGCCTTTAATATAATATTACTAGTGTTTAAATAACTTAACTATAGTGAGTAGCTCTTAGTTAGGTATGCTATAGTTTCGTTTAGTATTAGTAAACTTTCTTAACTAAAAGGCTATAGGGTACTAGCGGCCCTTATTATCTTATTATAATAGGATCCCTACTATTATAAAGATTAAGGTATCTATCTTAATACGCACTAGTTAACTTAGGTTATAATAACGGAGAAGAGGAGCCCGCTAAAAGGCGTCTTTTAGCTAGCGAAACGCTACCTATTCTCTTACCCTAAATATAAACCTCCTAGTCTAGATGCTATTCTAACTACCCTTTATTAACGCGTGTAGCGGTGCTATAATCCTAGAGTATCTATAGATAAACTATTAGTAAAAGTTATAGAACCCTAGGAAGGATTATATATCCTTAAAGCTTATAGGTTCCTTCTAATCCTAAATAGTAGTAACTTAGTAGGTATCTATTAAGATTCTATTAATAGAGAGGATAAACCCTAGGAACTCTACTAACTCTTAGTAGAACTTATATTTAGAGGGTTTTATATATAATTCTACCTCTCTTATATGCCCTAGGACTTCTTTAATATATATAGTGTGCTTCTCTTATGTTTTTAAAAAGATAAGGATATTATCTAGATATACCACACAAATAGTATTAACTAGCCTATAAAGCGCTTTGTGGATGTAGTTCTAGAACGTAGCTAGGGTATTTATTAACCTAAAAGGCATTATAAGATATTTATAGTGCCTATAGCATATGCGGAACGCGGTCTTCTACTTATTGCCCCCTTTTATCTAGATTCTATAATAAGCATCCTTAATATTAATTTTTAAGAAGAAGCGGGCTCCTTAGCACTAGTCTAGGATCTCTAAAATTAGGGGGAGAGTATAGCAATTCTTCTATATTACCCTATTAAGACCCTGGTAATCTATGTATAATTAGAGCGTACTATCTTTCTTTAGTATAAATAGGATAGGCGTGCCCGCAGGGCTCTTTAATAGTCTTATCTAGCCCTTCTGTAGGTTCTTATTAATATATTTATAAAGTTCCTTTAATTTACCTTAGGAAAGGGGGTAAATCAGTCTATATAGGGGTGTAGTCCCTAGTATTAGATTAATTGCGTAATTAGTTATCTTTCTTAAAGGTAAGCTCCCTGCCTTATCTAATGTAAATATATCTTTAAACTTATATAGTTCCTAGGGGATATCTTTAATAGTTCTATATGCCTTTACCTCTTCTTTATCTCTAAGGGTAATAAACTTATCTTCTATAACCCTATTAATAGCGTATATAATAGTCTTATTATGTATAACCTTCGCGAATTTGCGGGGAGTTATAAGTAAAAAGGCCTTTTTTCTTTTCTTAAATCACTACTCTTATAAGTGTAAGTAAAGGTAGATATGTTCCTTAGTAAGTGTATATATCCTAATTAATATAGGGCTTCCCTTAGTTCTTAGGTCCCTATTAATAGCTATATATAGTAACTTAAGGTCCTTTTCTTCTTCTCTTAAGTCTTTAATTATAATAGGGACCTTATAGACACTATATTAGGGAACTATAAGGGCCCCTACTACCTTAATAATAGGTGCTATAGCCTTAGCTTAGTTAAGTTTGTAGGCTTATGCGAATTTAGCGCTAATAATATTAATCTTAGCGTAACTATTAAGATCCGCTACTGTTTTAATGTCTATATACCTATAAATAGTAACTAGTGTGTGGAATTAATACCCTATTAGTACCTTAGTGTTTAAGGCAGAGGTAAGGGCATCTACTTCTACCTTAGGGAGTTTTCTAGGTCTTATTACTCCTTCTTTAGCTTATTATATCTATTTATAAGATACTCTATGCTATTATAGTTAAAACACCGCCTTTTATACCTAGGTTTACGGTTATTTAGATAGGTAGCAGGAGACTTCTCCTAGTCCTTATCCTTCTAGTCTTTATTAGACCTTCTACCTTATAGAAAGTCATGTCTATAATATTAGGGAGCCTTATTTAGGCCCTTATCTTCTAAATACTTAGACTTTTGCTTACTCTTTAGTATAGCCTCCTAGAGTTACTAAGTAAGTTATATAACCTCCTCTTATGCTTTTCCTATAATAGAGGTATGTAGGTTAATCTAGTCTTATAGATTAGGGAGTAGTTTTATAAAGAATATAAGAGCTTATAACTTTTTAGTGGCTCTTTCTAGGTATTTCTCTAGCGAATCTAAGTAGATACTAAATTTAATAGGACTCTAGCCCTTGCGTTGCTTTACGTTCTCTAGCTACGTAGCTATTTAGGCGTCGCGGTTAGTAGTATCTTAGAGTAGTGTAAGAGTCTAGGTCTTAAATATATCCTAGTTATCTTTAAGGTTACTCTAGTTATTAGCTATCTATTTATTAAGGTATTAGTCCTATCTCACCCTATAATCACTATATATATAGTTAAGTGTAAAGAGGATTTTTTAGTAATTACACTAATACTTCTACTTTGCCCTATTAAAGGCATAGTTTAGGTTATTTATCTATATTTTATGCTTCTATGGGTTTATAGGGTGTTAGAGGTTAGTGATATTCCTAACTTTAACCTCTTAGTAGCTATTACTAGAGGAGGAACTAGATCTTTACTACTTTTTTATCTTCTCTTTCCCTCTACTTAGCTATAGAAGGTTAATAAGCTCTTACTCTTATTCCTATAGTTCTTTAAGTTTCTTAAGCTAAGTAATTCGCTTATTTATTACTATAGTATTAGCCCTAATATTAGAGGGTCTAGGTTTAGTCCTAGTTCCTATAGAATATAGTGTATCTTTAGTAGCAATGCTACCCTTATTTAATTAACTTTAGTTATTATCTAATATTACTTAGGTTAATTAGGTGGTTCTTAGCCCTATATTACTCTTAGGTAGCTAGTAGTAGAAGCTTTAGAATTATAAGGATAAAGGTAGCTAGGCAAAAGGATATAGGGTGCACTTATATATTAACTAAAGCTTACTAGGTCTAAGTGTAATATATGTGTAAGTTACTGGTTTATAGCTAGTGGCTTGCTAATATCACGTGGACCTAGCCCTTCCTTCTGGTGTTAGGCGCCGCGGTGCTCTGGCGCTGCGGTGCACGCATGTGCGTGGGTCATGTTGTGAGGGGCCTCACACTATCCAAGGGATCCAATGTGGCCAATTTCGATCCGACGAAGCCAATAGACTAGCAAGGTCTCGAGGGATCTTTGACTAGGGATCTAATACAGCCAATTTTAATCTAATAAGAGCTGAAAATGTGGCTGATTTCGATCCAACGAAAAAGAGGTCTTGAGGGGGTCTGTGACTAGGGATCCGATGTGGCCAGATTGATCTGTTGAGCCGAGAGACTGGAGAGGCCTCGAGATCGGTCTCGAGGGGTCTCAATTCTAGCCACACAGTAGGTAGGTCTTCTACTAGAGCCTTAGTATTTTCTTCCCTTAGCTTAGTAGAATCCTAAAGACCTTACATAATAGTCATAGTTTGCGTTAATTTATCTAATAGATCTTTAATACTAGCCTCGTTTTTTAGATAATTTAACTCAGTATACTTAATAAAATCAGTTAAGGTCTTGCCTTATTGTTCAATTTAGCTTTACATCTGTTGTTAAAAAGCACTGGCTTAAACAGCCGGACCTTCAATTTCCATCCTATTAGGGCTAGAAGGGCCTGCAGCAGGACCCTTACCCTTATAATTCAGTGGTGCTATCTCTTAAAATTCCCTAGGATCTCAAAAGATATCCTATGTAAGATCTCTAAATTTCTTCCTGTTGCAAATAACGCGCGCTAGAAGCTGGTTGTGGTGCAACCGGGCTGCGCACGCAAATTGTGTGGCAGGGCTGTTTAAAAGGGTGCCCCTCAAGGTCTAAAAGTGGGTCTGCGGTATACGCAGGTAGAAACGGACTAGAGAAGATTCTCTGCAAAAATTTTCTTAACACTAAAAATAGGATTATAGGTAATAGGTATTGCAGCAGCCACAACATAACGTATAGTGCGTGTAACGTATTGCAATAGGTTAAAAAGCCTAGTATAGATATACTAGATATTCGATGATTTAAAGGATGCAGCGTATCTACAGAGTAGATAATATTAATATATAACGGTCGCGGCAGTGAATAGGATTACTAAAAGGTTATGGTTATAACTAGATAGTTACGGTTGCAATATAGTGGTTGCAGGTGCGGCTATAAATGAATTCAACACCAAGGGTCTGATGTTGCAATGCGTGGTGCTAGCAGATAAAAGCTTTAACTAGCGGTTTCCTTCGTAATCTAAGAGCCCACAGGTCTAGTAGAGAGTAACTAGTACCTAAAATTAAAGCACTAATCACAGTAGAATAACGTAGTAATATAGTAATCTTATAGGCCTTCCGGGCTTATAACCTATTAAAAATAGAAGGGAATCTGTACTAGAGGGATAGGAAGACCTCCCTAGTAGATTTAACGCGGCGGCTTCTAGATTCACTATAATACAACGATTCTTCAAGATATAGAGCGTTAATAGTTAAATATAGTAGATTTCTAGCTAGACAAACAATCTAACAAGTAATAAGAGGATTTTCTAAGTCCCCTTATAGACCTACTAACCATATTGATAGAAGGGGGTCGCTAGCTAGGCCTTAGGAGCTACTTTTTATTTTCCGCAAAATTCATTTATATAGGAAAAGTAAAAAATTAACTTATAACCATACAATCTAGCCACCCACATGCACTAACTAAGCATTTTTATAAGTAACCCTATAAATAAAATACATTATTAAATCCAGAAAAAATCAAGGATTCGAACAGTATACATCAGCCTTTTATACGACTACTAGTTCCCTAGTTACAGTCGATTTTAGCTTCCCTATAGGGTAGCCTAGTCGGCTTAGTCATACAAGCCTGTGGGTTGGTTGTGAACGCAGGTCACAGCCAAAGCTGGCCGCAGCCAATAACGCTGCAGGCAACGCCTTGTAACAAACGTTGTAACAACGCAACTAGGCAACTAGTGGGCCTATAAAATAGTGCTATAAATAGCATAATTTTAACAGTAATATATAAGATTAAACTAATAGAAGGAGGGATAGTAAGGAAAATCTATTTTAGATAACCTAAAACTTTATATCCTACGCTAGGAGAAACTCTAGCTAGTAAGACTAAACACTTAGGACCTAGTAGAATAGGGAATAATATGTTATGGACTGGCCTTAGGGTAACTGCAAATAAGCGTCTAAAGTGCGATTACTATTCTTAAAGAGGAAAGAAAGAGCTAAGTAAGAGATTATATAGCGTGTAGCTATATATCCTCCTATGCGTAGTCTATATGTGTAGTACGTATAGTAAGCCCTAGGTCTGCATAACCTCTACACACTACCTTATACACTCTCTATGCCCTTTCTAGAGCCCTTCTAGACCTAAGAAGGACCTAAGCCTTAAGCTTAAGTCTATTATATACCTCTTTTTATACCCTACCCCTTCCCTTATTATATAAGAAAAAATTTTTAAACCTTACCTCCTCCTTATCCTTACCTCCCCTCTCTATATATATCCTAGAGGCTTTACTTCTCTAGGGGTAAATTAAACTATACCTATTTCTATACTTACTTTAGACTATTACTTATCTATATATCCCCCTATTCTACCTTAAACCTATCTAGTGCCTTAGTATTCTTTATATTCTCTAGGGGTTCCTATATTAGCTAAATATAACCTTTTTATTTAACTAGTATATTATAATTTACTCCCTAACTAGGGGTATTTTTAGCTATAAGGATCTCCTCTACCTAGTACTCTATAAGGTTATTATCTATATCTATTAATATTAGCTCTAGTAAAGGTTATTTATTAGCTAGCTTCTAGCTTAGTAATAGATTCTCTACTACCCTCTAAACTAAATCTATATAAAAGATTAGGTATAGCCCCCTAGGAATATCTAACTTTATAGTTAATACTATTAGTACCTCTAGTACCTTATACTTTACTATAACCTAATCTAACTTCTTATATAGTTAGTTTATCTTAATATTCTAAAGGCTTAGCTATATATAGTTCCTAACCTAAAACTATTCTACTAGTCTCTAACTACTATTTATACTTTCCTATTATTATTATTAGATAAAGGCTATTATAGCTTATATTAGGTCTATACCCTCTTTTAAGTACTATAAGAATACTTATACCTATCCTTTTACTAAAGTTTTTAATACCTTTATTAGTAGTGCCTCCTAGATTATAGGTATATTAAAGCTATAGAGTGCTATATTTACGCTTACTCTAGTTACTAAAGAATCCCTATTATTTAATACTAGCTAGTAGGCTAGTAGGTAATTAGCTTACTTAAATTATAAGAAGGATAATATTACCTATAACACTACCTAAACCTCCTAGTTAGCTCTCTCTATACCTTTATCTATCTATAGGTAATATAAGGTTAATAGTAGTTACTTTATACCTACCTTCTTATAGAGTACTATCTAAAAACTACTTAACTAATCTAAACTATAATCTATAATAATCTAGGTAAGGAACCTATAGAACCACTACTAATAGTATTTAAACCGCTCTATATATATCTTAGCCTTTATTAATATTATAGCCTTAAGCTATATAAACTTAGAGAGTCTATCTATAATTACTATAAGGAACTATAGGTTAGCCTAATCTTAAGCAGGAAGCTCTATTATAAAGTTAATAGAGATCTATAACTAATATCTATCTAGTAAGGGAATTAGCTTTAGTAAGCCCTATTATAGCTACTAGCTCTTCTACCCCCTATAGTAGTAATAGTTTTGCATAAACCGCGCTATATCCTATAATATGCTATCCTAATAGAAGTCCCTCTAGAGCGCTTTAAAGGTAGTATTCCGCCCTAGGTAACCTAGTAAGGGTAAGTTATATATCTATTAGATTAAGGTTATAGTTAAGGGCTCCTACTTTAGCACCTAAGTGTGAGGCCCCTCACAACATGACCCACGCGCATGCGTGCACCGCAGCGCCAGAGCACCGCGGCGCCTAATACTAGAAGGAAGGGCTAGGTCCACGTAATATTAGCGAGCCGCTAGCTATAAACCAGCGACTTATACATATATTACACTTAGACCTAGTGTGTGGCTAGAATTGAGACCCCTCGAGACCGATCTCGAGGCCTCCAGTCTCTCGGCTCAACAGATCAATCTGGCCACATCGGATCCCTAGTCACAGACCCCCTTGAGACCTCTTTTTCGTTAGATCGAAATCAGCCACATTTTCAGCTCTTATTAGATTGAAATTGGCTGTATTAGATCCCTAGTTAAAGATCCCTCGAGACCTTGCTAGTCTATCGGCTTCGTCGGATCGAAATTGGCCACATTGGATCCCTTGGATAGACCCTTCGGTCTATCGGGTCAATAGATTAATCCGGCTGCATTAGATCCCTAGGATAAATATCCTAGATTTCCTCCCTTAGATAGAAGAAAATTAACTCTCCCTTTATGGCCTTTTGGCTAGGATTATTTAACCTGAATTTTCGAGATAATTTGAGCTTTTTAAGGTGACCGTCCTATCTATCGCTTTAATCCTCGCGATGGATCGCAAACCTCGCGGGCCCTGATATCAGTATCAGGCCATCGCTAACATTATCAAATCCGTTAGCATCGTTATCGTCAGATTCGTCGTTTTAGGGTGTTGGTTTTGCCCCGATAAAAATGGTGCAGAAACGGGAATAATCCTGTTAGACCTTCCGCAGTTGAATTTAATAATAACCCTCTTCCTAATATCACTGCTCTTATCCCCTCTGGTTGCCCCTTTGTATAATTACTATAATCATTAATAGTATCTTATCTCTTTCCTCTTTAATCCGGGTTAGCTTAATTAAAAACTCATCAATCTAATCAATTAATCTAGGTTATCTGACTAGTCTAATATCGTTAAAATCATTAGTTAGTCAGAATTAATTAATCGTAACCATCACGACCTTTTCCCCTTAACCCGGGTTAGCTAGGTTAACCTTCCTTTCTAGCTTTAACCTTTTTAACCTTCTTTTTTAGCTTTAACCTTTTAACTTCTCTTTTTCCTTTAACCTTTTAACCTTCCTTTCTTTAACTTTTCTTCTAATTTTTAACCTTCTAACCTGCCCTAGCTTAAATTAATTAAATACCCTAGTTTTGCTTAGCTATCCGTTAGGGAGGCAAGCATCTAGACCCTTGAATTCGACTTTAATATATCAGGTCTTTATTAGGCCTTTGACCTAACCTTTATTAATAAGGTCTCTTATTATAGATTAATTAATCTAGCTATCTGACGAGACCTCCGACCATTAAAGACCTTTCTAACTAACGATTTCCTTAACGATTAAAGGGGAATCTGACCGTTAGAAGGTCTTCTAAAGAGGTCTCTGCCGTTGATTTTAATTAATTAGACCGTCTAACAAGGCCTCTGACCGCTGAAGATCTCTCTAACCGACGATTTCCCTAACAATTAAAGGGGAATCTGACCGTCAGAGGGTCTTCTAAAGAGGTCTCTGCCCTTGATTTAACTGATCAGACTGTCTAACAAGGCCTCTGACCGCTGAAGATCTCTCTAACCGACGATTTCCCTAACGATTAAAGGGGAATCTGACCGTCAGAGGGTCTTCTAAAGAGGTCTCTGCCCTTGATTTAACTGATCAGACTGTCTAACAAGGCCTCTGACCGTTGAAGATCTTTCTGACCGACGATTTCCCTGACAATTAAAGGGGGATCTGACTGTTAGAGGGTCTTCTAAAGAGGTCTCTGCTGTTGATTTAATTGATTAGACTGTCTAACAAGACCTCTGACCGTTAAAGACCTCTCTAACCGACGATTTCCCTGATAATTAAAGGGGAATCTGACTGTTAGAAGGTCTTCTGAAGAGGTCTCTGCCGTTAATAAGACCCCCTGTTATAGATTGATTAGTTAATCAATCAAACCCTTGGTTATAGGCCCCTCTAACCGTTGGATTAGATTGATCACTAATGATCCCTCTGACCGATTAACAAGACCTCTGACCGTTAAAGACCTCTCTAACTGACGATTTCCCTGACGATTGAAGGGGAATCTGACTGATAGAAGGTCTTCTGACGAGGCCTTTGCCGATTGAAAAGGTCTCTTATTACGGATTAATTGATCTGGCTGTCTGACGAGGCCTCCGACCGTTGAAGATCTCTCTGACCGACGATTTCCTTGACGATTGAAAGGGAATCTAACCGTTAGAGGATCTTCTGAAGAGGTCTCTGCCCTTGATTCAATTGATCAGACTGTCTGACGAGGCCTCCGACCGTTGAAGATCTCTCTGACTGATGATTTCCCTGACGATTGAAGGGGAATCTGACCGTTAGAGGGTCTTCTGAAGAGGTCTCTGCTATTGATAAGACCCCCTGTTATGGATTGATTAGTTAATTAATTAAACCCTCGGTTATTTCGCCCTCTAACTATTGGATTAGATTGATCACTAATGATCCCTCTGACTAATTAATAAGACCTCTAACTATTAAAGACCTCTCTAACTAATGATTTCCCTGATAATTAAAGGGGAATCTAACTAATAGAAGGTCTTCTAACAAGGTCTCTGTTGATTAAAAAGGTCTCTTATCACGGATCAATTAATCAGACTATCCGACAAGGCCTCTGTTTATTAAAGATCTCTCTAACTAATAATTTCCCTGATAATTAAAAGGGAATCTAACCATTAGAGGGTCTTCTAAAGAGGTCTCTGCCGTTAATAAGACCCTCTGTTATAGATTAATTAGTTAATTAATTAGACCCTTAGTTATAAGTCCCTCTAACCGTTAGATTAGATTAGTCACTAATGATCCCTCTGACTAATTAACAAGACCTCTGACCGTTAAAGACCTTTCTAACCGACAATTTCCTTAATAATTAAAGGGGAATCTAACCAATAGAAGGTCTTCTAATGAGGCCTTTGCTAATTAAAAAGGTCCTCTTATCACGGATTAATTAGACTATCTGACGATACCTCTAACCAACCCCTTCGATAGATAACCTCTTTAATGGATGACCTCTTTAATAGATAGCCCCTTTAATGGATAACCCTTTGATGGATTAGATAGATAGAAGGGAGGCTAAAAATCACGAAACTTTTTTTTATTATATATCTACAGTCTTGTTATTCCTTTCTTATTATTTTCTTTTGTTACTGTTTTCCCTTTCCTAGGGGCTAGGAAGGGAAAACAGTTAGGGAGGTGTTATGTGGCTAGAATTAAGACCCCTCGAGACCGATCTCGAGGCCTCCAGTCTCTCGGCTTAACAGATCAATCTGGCCACATCGGATCCCTAGTCACAGACCCCCTCGAGACCTCTTTTTTGTTAGATTGAAATCAGCCACATTTTCAGCTCTTGTTAGATTGAAATTGGCTGTATTAGATCCCTAGTCAAAGATCCCTCGAGACCTTGCTAGTCTATCGGCTTCGTCGGATCGAAATTGGCCACATTGGATCCCTTAGATAGACCCTTCGGTCTATCGGGTTAATGGATCAATCCGGCTGCATTAGATCCCTAGGATAAATATCCTAGATTTCCTCCCTTAGATAGAAGAAAATTAACTCTCCCTTTGTGGCCTTTTAGCTAGGATTGTTTAACCTGAATTTTCGAGATAATTTGAGCTTTTTAAGGTGACTGTCCTATCTATCGCTTCGATCCTCGCGATGGATCGCAAACCTCGCGGGCCCCGATATTAGTATTAGGCCATCGCTGACATTGTCAAATCCGTTAGCATCGTTATCGTCAGATTCGTCGTTTTAGGGTGTTGGTTTTGCCCCGACAAACTAGTAAGCTTTAGTTAATATATAAGTGTTAAAATTATGCTATTTATAGCACTATTTTATAGGCCCACTAGTTGCCTAGTTGCGTTGTTGCAACGTTGGTTACGAGGCGTTGCCTGCAGCGTTGTTGGCTGTGGCCAGCTTTGGCTGTGACCTGCGCTCCTGCACACAACCAACCCACAGGCTTGTATGACTAAGCCGACTAGGCTACCCTATAGGGAAGCTAAAATCAACTGTAACTAGGGAACTAGTAGTCGTATAAAAGGCTGACTTATACTATTCGAATCCTTTATTTTTTCTGGATTTAATAATGTATTTTATTTATAGGGTTGCTTATTAGATTGCTTAGTTAGTGCACGTGGGTGGCTAGATTGTATGGTCGTGAGTCGATTTTTTACTTTTCACATATAAATGAATTTTACGGAAAATAAAAAATAGCTCCTAAGGCCCGGCTAGCGACCCCCTTCTATTAATACGGTTAGTAGGTCTATAAGGGGACTCAGAAAATCCTCTCATTGCTCGTTAGATCGTTTGTCTAGCTAGAAATCTACTATATTCAACTATCAACGCTCTATATCTTGAAGAATTGTTATATTATAGTGAATCTAGAAGCCGCCGCGTTGGAATCTACTAGGGAGGTCTTCCTATCCCTCTAGCTAGATTCCCCTTCCATTTTCAATAATAAGTGTACCCTATATCCTTTTGCCTAGCTACCTTTATCCTTATAATTCTAAAGCTTCTACTACTAGCTACCTAAGAGTAATATAGGGCTAAGAACTACCTAATTAACCTAAGTAATATTAGATAATAACTAAAGTTAATTAAATAAGGGTAGTATTACTACTAAAGACACACTATATTCTATAGGAACTAGGACTAAACCTAGACCCTCTAATATTAGGGCTAATACTATAGTAATAAATAAGCAAATTACTTAGCTTAAGAAACTTAAGGAACTATAGGAATAAGAGTAAAAGCTTATTAACCTTCTATAGCTAAGTAAAGGGAAAGAGAAAATAAAAAGATAGTAAAGATCTAGTTCCTTCTCTAGTAATAGCTACTAAGAGGTTAAAGTTAGGAATATTACTAACCTCTAATACCCTATAAACCTATAGAAGTATAAAATATAGATAAATAACCTAAACTATACCTTTAATAGGGTAAAGTAAAAGTATTAGTATAATTACTAAAAAATCCTCTTTACACTTAACTATATATATAGTAATTATAGGGTAAGATAGGACTAATACCTTAATAAATAAATAGCTAATAACTAAAGTAATCTTAAAGATAACTAGGATATATTTAAGACCTAGACTCTTACACTACTCTAAGATATTACTAATTATAATGCCTAAATAGCTATATAGCTAGAGAATATAAAGTAATATAAGGGCTAGAGTCCTATTAAATTTAGTATCTACCTAGATTTACTAGAGAAATACCTAGAAAAAGCTACTAAAAAGTTATAAGCTCTTATATTCTTTATAAAACTACTCCCTAACCTATAAGACTAGATTAACCTATATACCTTTATTATAGGAAAGGTATAAGAGAAGGTTATATAACTTACTTAGTAACTCTAGGAGGCTATACTAAAGAGTAAGTAAAAGTCTAAGTATTTAGAAAATAAAGGCCTAAATAAGGCTTCCTAATATTATAGATATAACTTTCTATAAGGTAGAAGGTCTAATAAAGATTAGAAGGATAAGGACTAAGAGAGGTTTCCTACTACCTACTTAAATAACTATAAACCTAGGTATAAAAGGTAGTATTTTAACTATAATAGTATAGAGTACCTTATAAATTAATATAATAAGCTAAAGAAGGAGTAATAAGACCTAGAAAACTCCCTAAGGTAGAAGTAAATACCCTTACCTTTACCTTAAACACTAAGGTACTAATAGGGTATTAATTTTATATACTAGTTACTATTTATAGGTATATAGATATTAAAATAGTAGTAGATCTTAATAGTTATGCTAAGATTAATATTATTAGCGCTAAATTTATATAAGCCTATAAACTTAACTAAGCTAAGGCTATAGTACCTATTATTAAGGTAGTAGGGGCCCTTATAGTTCCCTAATATAGTATCTATAAGGTCCCTATTATAATTAAAGACTTAAGAGAAGAAGAAAAGAACCTTAAGCTACTATATATAGCTATTAATAAGGACCTAAGAACTAAAGGAAGCCCTATATTAATTAGGATATATATACTTACTAAGGAATATATCTACCTTTACTTATACTTATAAGAGTAGTAGTTTAAGAAAAGAAGAAAGGCCTTTTTACTTATAACTCCCTATAAATTTATAAAGGTTATATATAATAAGACTATTATATATACTATTAATAGGGTTATAGAAGATAAGTTTATTACCCTTAGAGATAAAGAAGAGGTAAAGGTATATAGAACTATTAAAGATATTCTCTAGGAACTATATAAGTTTAAAGATATATTTATATTAGATAAGGTAGGGAGCTTACCTTTAAGAAAGACTACTAATTATATAATTAATCTAATACTAGGGGCTATACCCCTATATAGACTAATTTACCCTCTTTCCTAAGGTAAATTAAAGGAACTTTATAAATATATTAATAAGAACCTATAGAAAGGCTAGATAAGACTATTAAAGAGCCCTATAGGTATACCTATCCTATTTATACTAAAGAAAGATAGTATACTCTAATTATATATAGATTACTAGGGTCTTAATAGGCTAATATAGAAGAATTACTATACTCTCCCCCTAATTTTAGAGATCCTAAACTAGTGCTAAGGAGCTTACTTCTTCTTAAAAATTAATATTAAGAATACTTATTATAGAATCTAGATTAAAGGGGGTAATAAGTAGAAGACTATATTCTACATATACTATAGGCACTATAAATATCTTATAATGCCTTTTAGGTTAATAAATACCCTAGCTATATTCTAGAACTATATCTATAAAGCGCTTTATAGGCTAGTTAATACTATTTATATAGTATATCTAGATAATATCCTTATTTTTTTAAAAATATAAGAGAAGTATACTATATATATTAAAGAAGTCCTAGGGTATATAAGAGAGGTATAATTATATATAAAACCCTCTAAATATAAGTTTTACTAAGAGTTAGTAGAGTTCCTAGGGTTTATTCTCTTTATTAATAGGATCTTAATAGATACCTACTAAGTTACTAGTATTTAGGATTAGAAGGAACCTATAAGCTTTAAGAATATATAATCCTTCCTAGGGTTCTATAACTTTTACTAATAGTTTATCTATAGATACTCTAGGATTATAGTATTACTATATATATTAATAAAGGGTAGTTAGAATAGTATCTAGACTAGGAGGTTTATATTTAGGGTAAGAGAATAGGTAGTGTTTTACTAGCTAAAAGATACCTTTTAGTAGGCTCCTCTGCTCTATTATTATAACCTAAGTTAACTAGTGTATATTAAGATAGATACCTTAATCTTTATAATAGTAGGGATCTTATTATAATAAGATAATAAGGGCTACTAGTACCCTATAGCCTTTTAGTTAAGGAAGTTTACTAATACTAAATAAAACTATAGTATACCTAACTAAGAGCTACTTACTATAGTTAAGTTATTTAAATACTAGTAATATTATATTAAAGGTATAAAGACCCTAGTAGAAGTCTTATTAGACTACTATAACCTATAAACCTTTATAAAGTAATAGAAGCTAAATAGAAGATAAGCTAGATAGTATATATTCCTATACTTACTAAACTTTATAATTAAGTATAGACTAGGGAAAAGTAACCCTATAGATATACTATTAAGAAGGTCTAATTATAAGAGTAAACCCCTAATAAATAAGGTACTTTTACTAGAACTTAAGAAAAAGTTAGTAATTACTAAAGAAGTAATAAAAGAAAAGATACTAATATATTAAAGAAGATATAATAAGATACCTTTAGGGAAGGAAAATACCCTAGTCTTTATAAAGAGATATAGTAAGATACCTTTAGGGGAGGAAAATACCCTAGCCCCTATAGTAAAGGCTAGAGTAGCTATATTAAGAGGCTAGTTAGCTACTATAGATCTAGTAAAAGGTTAGCTAAATAAAGGTAATTTCTAGGAGAAGGTAGTATATATCTAGGATACTAGTATAGTATAAGGGATCTAGGGGGCTATTATATTACTAGATCCCTATTAATCTAGCCTAAATAAACTATTAGTATAGCTACTATAGAAGGCCTAAAGCTAAGATCTAGACCTATAAAGGTAGAGTAAAGAGATTAATTCTCTAGAGAGAGGGAAAGCTAGTCTATAGTTATATAGTATAAGGGATTTCCTAATATATAAAAACTAGGTAGTTATTCCCTAAGAGCCTACCTTATAATAGGAGCTTCTATAGCTATACTATAATAATCCACTAGTAGGTTACTTTAGAACTAAGTAAATACTTAAGCTATTAAAGTATTACTTTTAGTAGCTAGCTATAAATAAGTCTATATTAAACTATATTATAAGCTATAGGATATATTAGTAAATAGTTATAAAAAGGTATTACCTATATAGGAATCTTAAATTACTACTAATACTAGAGTAACTATAGATAGAAATCTTAATAGACTTTATTATAGGATTACCTATTATATAAGTAGGTAAATAAGAAACTAATATAATCCTAGTAATTATAGACTAATATACTAAGTGCTCTATTTTCCTACCTATAATAACTATAATTAATATAGCTAAGTTAGTGGAACTTTTTTATAAGGAGATTAAGCTATAATTTAGGCTACTAAAGGGTATTATATCTAATAAAGGATCTGTTTTTATAAGCTAATTCTAGTTAGACCTATATTACCTATTATATATAAAATATAGGCTTTTTATAGTGTTTTACCCCTAAACTAATAGGTAAACTAAGAGAACTAACTAGGTACTAGAGCACTACCTATAATACTTTACTTCTAAAAACCAGTAGATATAGCCTAAGCTACTCCTAGTTATATAATTTACCTATAATAATATAGTAAATAGAACTATAGGCTACTTACTAAACTATATACTTATAGGATACTTACTAGAGTTTTAGCTAGCCCTTAGGGATAAGGCTATAAAAAGGAAGGTACTAGAGGCTTATACTTATATTATAAAGTTATATAAAGCTAAGAAATAGCTAAAGTAAAACTAGGTAAAAGCCACTAAATCCTAGGTAAAGTACTATAATAAATATTACTAATTACTTACTCTTAAAAAAGGTAACCTAGTACTACTATTAGTAAAGAATATATAGCTTAAGGAAGTAAAATAGAAGCTAACCCCTAGGTTTATTAGACTATTTTAGGTACTTAATATTATTAGTAAGTAAGTATATTAGCTTATACTACTAGAAAAATATAGTAGGTTATATAATATATTCTATATTAGCCTACTAGAGCTATAGACCTATTATAATAATATAAATAAAGAAAAAATACTAATACCTAACCTTAAGGATAAAGATAATAAATATAAAGTTAAGAAGGTTAAGGAATATAGAAAGACTTATAAAGGTAATAAATACCTAGTAAAGTAGAAGGGTTAGCTAAGTAAATATAACTAGTAGGTTCCTATTAAAGATATAGAAGGAGCTTAGTATATAATTTAGGTATTTTACTAGAATAAGTTAAGGGAAAAGAATAGTAATATATAAGTAAGTTATAGGTAAAAGAGTATAAAGTTCCTATAAGAAAGGCATAGCCTTACTAGCTACTATAATATACCTAATAAAAGAAAATAACTAAACTATACCTAAAAAATAAAAGAAAAAAAAATATAAAGGAATAAAATAAAGAAAACTATCTATAGCTTTAGGAGAGTTAATAGAAATCCCTCTATAGTTACCCCCTTATAGCTAAAGACTTAGCCCCTATAGACTATATACTTAGCGTTATTCTTATCCACTATAACCGCCTCCCTTAATCTATAATAAAAATAATATAATACTATTCCCTAGGTAATAAATCCTAGATTACTTAGCCTTAGCTATAAAACCATTACTATATTCTATATAGTAAGGAGTTATAGATAGTTAGCTTACTAAAATATTAGTAAATAGATAGTAAAATAGGGCTAAGATATAACCTACTATCCCTAGGACTAGAGCTAGGTTTATAATAACTATAAGGGTTTAATAGGAGACTATATATTACTAGTATATAATTAAAGTATTCTACCTAGATATATTAGTAAAGAACTAGTAAAAAGGGAAGAAATATATAAACCTAGTGGACCTTAGTAGCCCCTATTAACCTAAATATAATATAATATATTATATTAGTATAGTTAAAGCCTTATATAAGCTAAAGATAATAGGTAGTAAAACACCACTAAGTTATCTCTAAGAATATAAGGTCTTTAGAATTATCCTTATTCTTATTACTAAGTACCTCTATTAGGATATCTACCTAATCTAGTACCTTTAGTAAGTTAAGGAAGTTACTATATATAGTGGCTATAGACTATATAATTATTAGTAAATAGAAACTAAAGAGTAAAGGAAAAGTAAGATACTTATAGCCTTATAACTATCCCCACGCAAATAATATTAAATATAGCGCTTTAACTGCTTTATCTTTAACTAACCTATATATAGGTTAGTGTTAAATTAATAATTAATCTAGGGAAGTTTAGGGGTAGATAGGGGGCTCTTTTTATATTTAGTGTATCTAGTATATAAATAGTGTATATATAAGTAATTATAAAGTAGAATTATAGGCGCACTTATAGTGATAAATTAGTAATTAATAATAGATAGATAATAGTGTTATAAAAAAATAATAATTTAGCTAATAATATAGAAATAAAAATAGAATAATATAGTAGAGAGTTAGAGGTAAATTTATGCTAAAGCGCTAACTATTATTTATTATTATAGATTATTATTTATTATTATTTTAATATAACTACTAGTTAGCAAATAGTTATAAAATATAGGGCAAAAGCTATTTAGGAGCCTAGTAATAAGGGGGGGGATAATTATAAGGCCCCTTATAACATAACCCACGCGTATACGTACACCGCAGCACTAGAGCACCGCGGCGCCTAATACCAGAAGGAAGGGCTAGGTCCACGTAATATTAGCGAGCCACTAGCTATAAACCAGTAACTCGCACACACATTACACTTAGACCTAGCAAGCTTTAGTTAATATACAAGTGCACCCTATATCCTTTTGCCTAGCTACCTTTATCCTTACACTTATACTATTATCTTATTAAGAGCGTGGTAGTCCACGTAGAAACGCTAACTACTATTTGCCTTTTTAATAAGAAGGATAGGGGCCGCGGCCGCTAAGGAGCTAGCACAGATCCATCCCTTATCCATTAGATCTATAATCTAGCGCTAAACCTCTAAAAGCTAATCCTATAGTATATTATATAAGGGTCCCTATAGAAGTACTGGTTTAGACCTATCTAGGTTCTTACATATGTGTATATAGTGGTTAAGAGACCCTCTATAAGGAGGCAAGCTATTAGCCTTAGACTTATTAAAGAGGTCTATAAAGTCCGCTAACTCCTTAGGCAGCGCTAATATATTAGGAGCAGCTAGCTCTATCTTAGGCGCTATAATCTATAGTACTATTATTATCTCCTTTAAGCTTATAGTAATAAACCTTATAGTAGTGTCCTTATTCTAGTGTACCCTATAAGCCTTAGTAGCGTATAGGGATCTAATAATTCCTTATATTAGGACCTCTATTACCTAAGTAGAGGACTTAGAAACACAAAGGCCCTCTATAGCTCTAATAACTAGTTATTATTATACCGTATAAATCACTACTCCACGCTACTCTAACTAAGGTATTCTAAATATTATATCCCAGGTTAGGCTAGGGATAATATATAGGTATATAAACAACTCCTAGCTATCTATATTAATTCTAGTATACACTATATAGGTTATAAAAGAGGTATCTTTCTTAACCTGCTTTCCTTTCTATTCTATTTCCACTATAGTATAAACATGCCTCTATTTTAGTAACTATATAAGCTCTAGGCTAAGCTATCTTACCGCTAATTTACTTATAGCACTATAGTAATTATAACTATAATTAATTTAGATATTAATAAAATAATATATATTAAAAAGTATAGAAATAAGGAATAGTAGTTAGTTTATATATTTTACTATATCCTATTCTATTTCTATATAGTAGTTAAAATTATCCTATAATATAGAAGTTAACTAGCCTATTAGCCCCTATATAAGACTCTACTTAGGGGCTACTTATTTTCTATAGGAGGGATGTTTACCTCCTTATCCACGCTTTCCTTATCCGCCCTAGATATATTAACGCTAACCTACTAGCACTAAGGTAGGAGAAGGGTATATTCTTAAATAAAGTAGTCCTTAGACCTATATTAAAGGTAGTATCTTTCTTAGCGGTATCTAGCTAGTACTACCTCTAATACCTATTTTACCTATTCTATATTTAGGGTAGCCTTTACTTCCTTACCCTTCTTCTTAGCCTATTTCCCTAACTAGGTTCCTACTATATAAACCCCTATTATTAGAGTATTACTATTATAGTTAGTTAGGTTTAAGGGTTTAGGGTATAGGACCCTATATTAAGTCTAATACTTATCCTCTAAGGCAAGGGCCTTAATATTAACCACTATCTTATAATACTATATAACCGCTATATACTAATTATAATAGC
The DNA here is from genome assembly GCA_023658475.1 of Epichloe elymi. Taxonomy (NCBI): domain Eukaryota; kingdom Fungi; phylum Ascomycota; class Sordariomycetes; order Hypocreales; family Clavicipitaceae; genus Epichloe; species Epichloe elymi. The sequence continues at coordinate 4,259,071 of CP098278.1, read as the reverse complement.
TTATACCCTACCCTATGCTAATCTCTTAAAGACACTTATTAAGTATATATTAAAGCTTTACTAGCTTTATATTATTTACCTAAAGATCCCCCCTAGCTAATAAGAGCTTATCTATAAAGTAAATAAAGAATATAAAGAACGCCTCCCTAGGTCCTTATTCTATTTAGTTAAGCTTAAAGGGCTATCTCTTATCTATAGTTAATATAGTCTTAAGATACTCTAGGAACTTAAAGGGATTAAAGTTAATATTTTTACCTAACTTAAAGAAATTAGCTACCTAGGACTATACCTTAGAGAAGAGGTTCTAGTAAATAAATATCTACCTATTCTTATTTGTTAAAATTATGCTATTTATAGCACTATTTTATAGGCCCACTAGTTGCCTAGTTGCGTTGTTGCAACGTTGGTTACGAGGCGTTGCCTGCAGCGTTGTTGGCTGTGGCCAGCTTTGGCTGTGACCTGCGCTCCTGCACACAACCAACCCATAGGCTTGTATGACTAAGCCGACTAGGCTACCCTATAGGGAACCTAAAATCGACTGTAACTAGGGAACTAGTAGTCGTATAAAAGGCTGACTTATACTGTTCGAATCCTTGATTTTTTCTGGATTTAATAATGTATTTTATTTATAGGGTTGCTTATTAGATTGCTTAGTTGGTGCACGTGGGTGGCTAGATTGTATGGTCGTGAGTCGATTTTTTACTTTTCACATACAAATGAATTTTGCGGAAAATAAAAAATAGCTCCTAAGGCCTAGCTAGCGACCCCCTTCCATCGATACGGTCGGTAGGTCTATGAGGGGAACTCAGAAAATCCTCTCATTGCTCGTCAGATCGTTCGTCTAGCTGAAATCTACTATATTCAACTATCAAAGCTCTATATCTTGTGAAGAATCATCGTATTATAGTGAATCTAGAAGCCGCCGCGTTGGAATCTACTAGGGAGGTCTTCCTATCCCTCTAGCTAGATTCCCCTTCCATTTTCAATAGGTTATGAGCCCGGAAGGCCTATAAGATTACTACATTACTGCGTTATTCTACTGCGATTAGTGCTTGATTTTAGGTACTAGTTACTCTCTACTAGACCTGTGGGCTCTTAGATTACAAAGGAAATCCGCTAGAATTTAAAGCTTTTCATCCACTAGCTCTACGCATCGCAACATCAGACCCTTGGTGTTGAATTCATTTACAGCCGCACCTGCAACCACCATATTGCAACCGTAACTATCTAGTTACAACCATAACCTCTTTTTCAGTGATCCTATTCACTGCCGCGACCGTTATATTTGATATTATCTACCTTGTAGATACGCTGCACTTCTTTTAAAATCATCGAACATCTAGTATATCTATACTAGGCTTTTTGACCTATTGTAATACGTTGCACGCACTATACGTTGTGTTGTGGCTGCTGCAATATCTATATCCTACGATTCCTATCCGCTATTTTTGGTGTTGAGAAAATTTTCGCAGAGAATCTTCTCCGGTCCGTTTCTGCCCGCGCATACCGCAGACCCACTTTTAGACCTCGAGGGGCACCCTTTCAAACAGCCCCGCCACACAATTTGCGTGCGCAGCCCGGTTGCACCACAACCTAGCTTCTAGCGCGCCATATTTGCAATAGGAAGAAATTTAGAGATCTTACACAGGATATCTTTTGAGATCCTAGGGAATTTTGAGAGATGGCACCACCGAATTATAAGGGTGAGGGTCCTGCTGCAGGCCCTTCTTCTAGCCCTCCTAGGGACCCTGATAGGATGGAAATAGAAGGTCCGGCTGTTCAAGCCAGTGCTTTTCAACAACAGATGCAAAGCCAAATTAAACAACAAGGCAAGACCTTAACTGATTTTATCAAGCATACTGAGTCAAATCGTCTAAAAAACGAGGCTAGCATCAAAGATCTATTAGATAAATTGACGCAAACCATGACTATTATGCAAGGTCTTCAGGATTCTACTAAGCTAAGGGAAGAAAATACCAAAGCTCCGGTAGAAGACCTACCTGCCGCTAATTCTGCGAGTTTACCTTCTAGTAACTTACAAGCTGCCTTTAACACAGGGGCTATTAAGGAACTAAATAAGAAGGTTCACTCTATTCCTGAGGGAGCTAAGCTAAAAGGCCCTAAAAATTATGATCAGTGGAAGCAAGCCCTGAGCATCCAATTTAGAGCCCTAGGATTACCTGAATTTATAGATAATCCAAGCCTAGCAGGCTATCTAGCTAACTGTGATCAAGCTATTCTTTTGATAATATTGAGAGATAGCTGTTAACCAGGACCGCAGGCAGCTATATGTTAGCAAAAATCCCCCGAAGAAGCCTATAAAGTCCTTATTAGGCAGTATTCGTAGAGTGCTAAAATCCAGCGAGGTACGCTATACGCTAGCTACCACTCCCTAAATTTTTTAAATTATAAGGGATCTTTAGAGGCTTTTAATGCTGATTTTAATAACTTACTAGCTAGACTACAGCTTTGTAGTGTAGAGATCGCTCCTATAGATTAAGTAAACCATTATATTAACGCATTAAAGCAGACCTTTCCTAGTTAGGCTAAGAGACAAAGATTTACTATCAGAGCTGCTAGGGCACAAGGGCTGCCTGTAAATACCTTAAATTTACAGTTCCTAATGGCTGATTTATTAGAAGAACAGAGGGATAAAACCTCCCCTGTAGCTAAAGCTCTTAGCTACAAGGCTTCTAATAATAAGGGAAATTCTAAGGACAAGGAAAAGAAGTCACCTTCTAATCCTAATACTAAGAAGGACTCTACCAACGCCACTAAAGAGCAGGATAAGAAGGATTCAAACCCTTCTAAAGCCTCTAGGAAGAAAAAGCAGAAGAAGAAGAGTGGCAACGGGGATAATAAAGGAAAAGAAGCTGCTTTTGCGTTAGGCTATAGCCTAGCCACGGGATACGTTGAAGAACTAGATTCTAGCGAATCTAGCAGCGAGGATAGTAGTGATTCTGAATCTGATTTAGATACCTCTAGTACCACTACTAGTGACACTACTAGCAAGCCTACTTTTAGCTACTCTAACAATGTGGTTAAAAACTCCCTTCTATATAATACAGGTTCTTCTTGTCACATTTGTAATAATAGGGCTTTCTTTAGGGACTTTAAGCCTCTTAAGAAAGGTTAAACCAGCCCTATAATTACAGCAGGAGGACCTATTTATCCTAAAGGAAGAGGCACCGCTGTTTTTAACGTTCTGGTTAAGAAAAACCCACCAGAATATAGGCCTTTAGCTCTGCTAGATGCCCTATATTTCCCCGGTATAGATACCAACCTAGTTAGCGGTTTATCCCACTATCTTAAGGGAGGTTATCTAGCTAAAGATCAGCTTTTCCTAGCTAATAAAAGCCCCTGTGGGTTACTAGAACCTGCTAAACACGGCTTCTTTTTGCAGATTAAGGGGCAAGCTACTCCTAAGATCTGCAAGCATTCAACCCACCTCTCCTTTATAGGCTCTCAATTTTGCAACTAACAACAAAACCAACAGCAAAGAGCCTATAAGACCGAAATAGGGTTTTCCTACCCTATAGAGGTTCAAATTCCGCAGCCAGCATTTAATCCCGAGGAATATCAATGAATCGAAGAATTAGACTCCGAAGACGAAGATTCAGCCCTATGTCCCACCGAAGCTCCTCCTAGTCAGGCATCTTCTATAGGGGGTTTAGAAGGTCCATACCCTAATGACTTGGGTGACGATAGTGGCCGTCTATTGCCCCCAGAGGCCTGTGATTCTCAAGAGGCCTGGCAACAGAGGGAGCTAGGGGATAATAGCTCTGAAAAGCTAGATTCTAGCTACAAGAAACTGCTAGATTTAGCCCTTCTTTGGCACATTCGATTAGGCCACATTAGCCTCCCTTTACTTAAGAAATCTTCGAAATTAGCTAAAGGGATCCCTGATTTTTCCGCTATTAAAGACAAGGATTTTAACTGCATAGCCTGTATGCAATCGAAGGCTGTTAGAAGACCTACCAAAAGACCTATTCAGGACCCCCCTAGGGTTTTAGATATCCTAGAGGGAGATACGGTTAAAATCGAACCTATACCACATAATAAGAAGGCCCTAGTCCTTATACTTATTAATCGAAAATCCCGGTATAAGTGGTGCTTTTCATTAGCTAATAAAGAAGGTCAGACCCTTTATACTGTTATTAAGGGCTTCTTTAAGGCCCTAAAAAACCGATATAACGCGTATCCTAGGCACCTTCACTTCGACGGAGGTACTGAGATTAACAACGAACTTCAGCACTGGTTATCTTCTAAGGGAATTTGCTTTAGCACCTCTTGCCCCTATATTTACGAATAGAATAGGCTAGTTAAGAGGGCTATTAGGGTTATCCTAGACCGGCTTAGAGCTACACTTCAGTGGTCTAAGCTGCCTTTATATCTATGGTCTTATATCCTTCCAGCTATAGTGGACTTAGTTAACATCACCGCTAATATAACTAAGCCCCTAACCCCTAAGCAGCTATTTCTAGCTGACTTAGAGCCTAAGACTATCTATAAGCCTGATTTTTCTAAGATAAGGGCTATAGGGTCTTATTGCGAGGTTCTAATACCTCCGGAGCAGAGATCAAAGCTTCAGAAGCTAGCCCCTAGGACTATCCCTGGCTAGCTGCTTGCTACTCTAGGTTCCAGCGTTTATCTTGTTTATATACCCTCTAAAAGGTCAGTCGTTAAGACTAGCTTTATTAAGATTATAGAGAATATAGGCTCTGTAGGGTCCCCTAAGCCTTTAGGGAGCTATCCTTCAGAGGGAGAAGCCGATATCTCACGAGATCTAGAGGTTCAGGATAGCTATCTAAAGCCTCTAGCGCCCCCAGCGCCCACAGCGCCTACAGCGCCCGCCGCGCCTATAACGCCTGGGACGACCGCTGTAACGCCTCCAACGCTACCCCTAGAGAGCCCAAGCTCTAGCGCCCCTAATAAGGGTGCTATCGAAAAACCGTTTTTAGATTCGGATTCTCTAATCAACCCTAATTCTATGGATATCGATGATTTCAACCTATCTTCCTTCGTTAAGGAGATATGCTTCAAGGCACAAGAAAAGGCTAAATCGTCATCTAATAACAACGATCCGGATACCCCTAAGACCTGGAAACAAGCATTAAAAAGCAAGGATAGCCAAAAATGGGTTAATGCTACCTTTAGCGAATTTAAGCAGCTACTAGCTGCTGGAACTTTTAAATTTATAGGGATAGACTAGATTCCTAAGGGCCGAAAAGTTCTTAAAAATAGGCTTATCTATAAGCTTAAAAAGGATAAAGAAAATAATCCTATAAAACACAAGGCCTGACTCGTTGCAAAAGGCTTTATGCAGATAGAAGGTTAGGATTATATCAAGACCTACGCTACTACTAGCATTCCCCCTAGTTGGCGGATATTACTAGCCCTAGCGGCTTGTAATAACTGGGAAGTTGAATAGGTTGACTTTATAGGGGCCTTCCTAAATAGCTTGCTAAAAGAAGCTATCTACATGCAGATCCCTAATGGATTCGTTAAATTTGCCAAAGCTGCTACGCCTGAGATAGCTAAATTACTCAAAAAATACGGCTATAATCCCTCTTAAAAGCAGGTTATTTTCCTATAGAAAGCTTTATATAGATTAAAACAGAGCTCTAGAGAGTGGCAGCAGGCCCTAAAGGAACTTCTTTGAAAATTAGGCTTCCACCCCCTTATATCTAACCCTGCTATCTTCTTTAACCCAACTACATCTACATATATAGCGACTTATGTAGATGACTGTCTTCTAATAGGACTGGATCTAGCTTATATTAATAGGCTAAAGAAGCTATTACACAAAGCTTATCCTATAGAAGATCGTGGGCCAGCCGAATTCTTCCTAGGCGTTCAAATCACTAGAAATCAAAAGAAAGGGACCCTAACTATCCACCAGTCCCAGTACATTTCTAAGGCCCTAGAGAGATTCAACATAAAAGATGCTAGGCCTATTAAAATTCCACTTCAACCCGGAATTATAAAGCAGGCAGCCAACCACCTAACTAAACCTCTTTCCTCCTCCGATCATAAGCTATATCAGAGTATTATAGGGACTATTATGTATTTAATGCTCCTTACAAGACCTGATATTACCTTTCCGGTTCAGTGGCTATCAACAGCGTTAGCTAAGCCTTATATAGAGCATTTAAATGCCTCTAAACACCTGCTTAGATACCTTCTAGGCTCTATAAGTTATTCTATAACTTATAGAAGGTCTAAGAACGCTAAAGCTCCTGTAACCCTTATTAGCTTCTGTGATAGCGACTTCGCGGGAGATAAGTCCTCTAAATCAACCTATGCTTATCTCTATAAGCTAGCTGAAGGACCTATTAGCTGGAAATCAAAGAAAGCAACTACAATAGCTTTATCGACATTAGAGGCCGAATCAGATGCTCTATGTGAAGCTATTAGGGAGCTAGAGTGGCTCTATGGCCTTTTTAAGGAAATTAAGCTACCTATAGCACCTCCTGTTCCGATTTTTAGCGATAACTAAGGCGCTATAATAACCACTAATAACCCTGCTCTTCACAGCAGAACTAAGCATACCCTGCTAAAATTTAACTATACCAGAGAAAAGGTATAGAAGGGTATAGCTAAGGTTATCTACATTAACACTAAAGAGATGCCTGCAGATAGCTTAACTAAGCCCCTGCCTAACGATAAATTTCAACAATTTATTCAACTATTAGGCCTTACGAATACAAAGGCCTAGCTTTAAAAACAACTAAAAAAGTCGAAAAATCGAAAATTAACAAAAACACTGGAATTCCGTTGAAAAGTTATTGATTTTAGTTAAAAAGTTATTAGATTTATTATTGAATTTATTGTTGACTTAGATATCTATTAAAGAGCTAAGTTTAGGTATTGAATTAGTTAACTCATACTTTTCTAGAGGGAGTGTTAAAATTATGCTATTTATAGCACTATTTTATAGGCCCACTAGTTGCCTAGTTGCGTTGTTGCAACGTTGGTTACAAGGCGTTGCCTACAGCGTTGTTGGCTGTGGCCAGCTTTGGCTATGACCTGCGCTCCTGCACACAACCAACCCACAGGCTTGTATAACTAAGCCGACTAGGCTACCCTATAGGGAAGCTAAAATCGACTGTAACTAGGGAACTAGTAGTTGTATAAAAGGCTGACTTATACTGTTCGAATCCTTGATTTTTTCTGGATTTAATAATGTATTTTATTTATAGGGTTGCTTATTAGATTGCTTAGTTAGTGCACGTGGGTGGCTAGATTATATGGTCGTGAGTTGATTTTTTACTTTTTATATATAAATGAATTTTGCGGAAAATAAAAAATAGCTCCTAAGGCCCGGCTAGCGACCCCCTTCTGTCGATACGGTCGGTAGGTCTATGAGGGGAACTCAGAAAATCCTCTCATTGCTCGTCAGATCGTTCGTCTAGCTGAAATCTACTATATTCAACTATCAAAGCTCTATATCTTATGAAGAATCGTCGTATTATAGTGAATCTAGAAGCCGCCGCGTTGGAATCTACTAGGGAGGTCTTCCTATCCCTCTAGCTAGATTCCCCTTCCATTTTCAATATTATTAGTACTAATAAAGTCCTTATTTACTAGTAGCTTATACTCTATTAGGAGCCTCTATACTATAAATATAGCCTTATTATTGAAAATGGAAGGGGAATCTAGCTAGAGGGATAGGAAGACCTCCCTAGTAGATTCCAACGCGGCGGCTTCTAGATTCACTATAATACGACGATTCTTCAAGATATAGAGCTTTGATAGTTAAATATAGTAGATTTCAGCTAGACGAACGATCTAACGAGCAATAAGAGGATTTTCTGAGTTCCCCTCATAGACCTACCGACCATATCGACAGAAGGGGGTCGCTAGCCGGGTCTTAGGAGCTATTTTTTATTTTCCGCAAAATTCATTTATATAGGAAAAGTAAAAAATCAACTCACGGCCATACAATCTAGCCACCCACGTGCACTAACTAAGCAATCTAATAAGCAACCCTATAAATAAAATACATTATTAAATCCAGAAAAAATCAAGGATTCGAACAGTATAAGTCAGCCTTTTATACGACTACTAGTTCCCTAGTTACAGTCAATTTTAGCTTCCCTATAGGGTAGCCTAGTCGGCTTAGTCATACAAGCCTGTGGGTTGGTTGTGTGCAGGTCACAGCCAAAGCTGCTGGCCACGGCCAACAACGCTGCAGGCAACGCCTTGTAACCAACGTTGCAACAACGCAACTAGGCAACTAGTGAGCCTATAAAATAGTGCTATAAATAGCATAATTTTAAACTCCCTCTAGAAAAGTATGAGTTAACTAATTCAATACCTAAACTTAGCTCTTTAATAGATATCTAAGTTAACAATAAATTTAATAATAAATCTAATAACTTTTCAACTAAAATTAATAACTTTTTAACGAAATTCCAGTGTTTTTGTTGATTTTCGATTTTTCGACTTTTTTAGTTGTTTTTAAAGCTAGGCCTTTGTATTCGTAAGGCCTAATAGTTGAATAAATTGTTGAAATTTATTGTTAGGCAGGGGCTTAGTTAAGCCATCTACAGGCATCTCTTTAGTATTAATGTAGATAACCTTAGCTATACCCTTCTGTACCTTTTCTCTAGTATAGTTGAATTTTAGTAGGGTATGCTTTATTCTACTGTGAAGAGCAGGGTTATTAGTGGTTATTATAGCGCCTTAGTTATTGCTAAAAATCGGAACAGGAGGTGCTATAGGTAGCTTAATTTCCTTAAAAAGGCTATAGAGCTACTCTAGCTCCCTAATAGCTTCATATAGAGCGTCTAATTCAGCCTCTAATGTTAATAAAGCTATTGTAGTTACTTTCTTTGATTTCCAGCTAATAGGTCCTTTAGCTAGCTTATAGAGATAAGCATAGGTTGATTTAGAGGACTTATCTCCCGCGAAGTCGCTATTATAGAAGCTAATAAGGGTTGCAGAAGCCTTAGTAGTGTGTTTAGACCTTCTATAAGTTATAGAATAACTTATAGAGCCTAGAAGGTATCTAAGCAGATGTTTAGAAGCATTTAAATGCTCTATATAAGGCTTAGCTAACGCTATTGAAAGCCACTAAACTAGAAAAGCAATATCAGGCCTTATAAGGAGCATTAAGTACATAATAGTCCCTATAATACTCTGATATAGCTTGTGATTAGAGGGGGAAAGAGGTTTAGTTAGGTGGGCTACCTATTTAATAATTCCGGGTTGTAGGGGAATTTTAGTAGGCCTAGTATCTTTTATGTTAAATCTCTCTAGGGCTTTAGAAATGTACTGGGATTGGTGAATAGTTAGGGTCCCTTTCTTTTGATTTCTAGTGATTTAAACGCCTAGGAAAAATTCAGCTGGCCCACGATCTTCTATAGGGTAAGCTTTATGTAATAGCTTCTTTAGCTTATTAATATAAGCTAGATCCGGTCCTATTAGAAGATAGTTATCCACATAAGTCGCTATATATGTAGATGTAGTTGGATTAAAGAAGACAGCCAGGTTAGATATAAGGGGGTGGAAGCCTAATTTTTAAAGAAGCTCTTTTAAAGCCTGCTGCCACTCTCTAGAGCTCTGTTTTAATCTATATAAAGCTTTCTGTAGGAAAATAACCTGCTTTTAAGAGGGATTATAGCTATATTTCTTAAGTAATTTAGCTATTTTAGGCGTAGCAGCTTCGGCGAACTCAACGAATCCATTAGGAATCTACATATAAATAGCTTCCTTTAGTAGACTATTTAGAAAGGCCCCTATAAAATCAACCTGTTTAACTTCCTAGTTATTACAAGCCGCTAGGGCTAGTAAAATCCGCTAACTAGGGGGAATGCTAGTAGTAGCGTAGGTCTTAATATAATCCTGACCTTCTATCTGTATAAAGCCTTTTGTAATGAGTTAGGCCTTGTGTTTTATAGGATTATTTTCTTTATCCTTTTTAAGCTTATAGATAAGCCTATTTTTAAGAACTTTTTGGCCCTTAGGAATTTGGTCTATCCCTATAAATTTAAAAGTTCTGGCAGCTAATAGCTGCTTAAATTCGCTAAAGGTTGCATTAACCTATTTTTGGCTATCCTTGCTTTTTAATGCCTGCTTCTAGGTCTTAGGCGTATCCGAATCGTTGTTATTGTTATTAGACGACGATTTAGCCTTTTATTGCGCCTTAAAGCATATCTCCTTAACGAAAGAAGATAGGTTAAAATCATCGATATCTATAGAATTAAGGTCGATTAAAGAATCCGAATCTAAAAACGGTTTTTCGATAGCACCCTTATGAGGGGCGCTAGAGCTTGGGCTCTCTAGGGGTAGCGCAGGGGGTACAGCGGTCGTCCCGGGCGTTGTTGTAGGCGCGGCGGGCGCTGTGGGCGCTAAGGGCGCTAGAGGCTTTGGATAGTTATCCTAAACCTCTAGATCTCGTGAGATATCGGCTTCTCCCTCTAAAGGATAGCTCCCTAAAGGCTTAGGGGACCCTATAGAGCTTATATCCTCTATAATCTTAATAAAGCTAGTCTTAATAACTAACCTTTTAGAGGGTATATAAACAAGATAGACGCTGGAACCTAGAGTAGCAAGCAGCCAGCTAGGGATAGTCCTAGGGGCTAGCTTCTGAAGCTTTAATCTCTGCTCCGGAGGTATTAGAACCTTATAATAAGACCCTATAGCCCTAATTTTCAAGAAGTCAGGCTTATAGATAGTCTTAGGCTCTAAGTTAGCTAGAAATAGCTGCTTAGGGGTTAGGGGCTTAGTTATATTAGCGGTGATGTTAACTAAGTCCACTATAGCTAGAAGGATATAAGACTATAGATATAAAGGCAGCTTAGACCACTATAGTGTAGCCCTAAGCCGGTCTAGGATAACCCTAATAGCCCTCTTAACTAGCCCATTCTGTTCATGAATATAGGGGCAAGAGGTGCTAAAGCAAATTCCCTTAGAAGATAACTAAGACTGAAGTTTATTGTTAATTTCAGTGCCTCTATTGAAGTGGAGGTGCCTAGGATACGTATTATATCGGTTTTTTAGGGCCTTAAAGAAGCCCTTAATAGCAGTATAAAGGGTCTAACCTTCTTTATTAGCTAATAAAAAGCACCACTTATACCGGGATTTTCGATCAATAAGGATAAGGACTAGGGCCTTCTTATTATGCGGTATAGGTTCGATTTTAACCGTATCTCCCTCTAGGATATCTAAAACCCTAGGGGGGTCCTGAATAGGTCTTTTAGTAGGTCTTCTAATAGCCTTTAATTGCATATAGGCTATGTAGTTAAAATCCTTGTCTTTAATGGCGGAAAAATCAGGGATCCCTTTAGCTAATTTCGAAGATTTCTTAAGTAAAGGGAGGCCAATGTGGCCTAATCGAATGTGCTAAAGAAGGGCTAAATCTAGTAACTTCTTATAACTAGGATCTAGCTTAGAAGATCTATCAGAGCTATTATCCCCTAGCTCCCTCTGTTGCCAGGCCTCTTAAGAATCACAGGCCTCTGGGGGCAATAGACGGCCACTATCGTCACCCAAGTCATTAGGGTATGGACCTTCTAAACCCCCTATAGAAGATGCCTGACTAGGAGGAGCTTCGGTGGGACATAGGGCTGAATCTTCGTCTTCGGAATCTAATTCTTCGATTCGTTGATATTCCTCGGGATTGAATGCTGGCTGTGGAATTTAAACCTCTATAGGGTAGGAAAACCCTAATAATTCGGTCTTATAGGCTCTTTGCTGTTGGTTTTGTTGTTGGTTGCAAAATTGAGAGCCCATAAAGGAGAGGTGGGTTGAATGCTTGCAGATCTTGGGAGTAGCTTGCCCCTTAATCTACAAAAAGAAGCCGTGTTTAGTAGGTTCTAGTAACCCACAGGGGCTTTTATCGGCTAGGAAAAGCTAATCTTTAGCTAGATAACCTCCCTTAAGATAGTGGGATAACCCGCTAACTAGGTTGGTATCTATACCGGGGAAATATAGGGCATCTAATAGAGCTAGAGGCCTATATTCTGGTGGATTTTTCTTGACCAGAACGTTAAAAACAGCGGTGCCTCTTCCTTTAGGGTAGATAGGTCCTCCTGCTGTAATTATAGGGCTGGTTTGACCTTTCTTAAGAGGCTTAAAGTCCCTAAAGAAAGCCCTATTATTACAAATGTAATAAGAAGAACCTATATTATATAGAAGGGAGTTTTTAACCACATCGTTAGAGTAGCTAAAAGTAGGCTTGCTAGTAGTGTTACTAGTAGTAGTGGTACTAGAAGTATCTAAATCAGATTCAGAGTTACTACTATCCTTGCTGCTAGATTCGCTAGAATCTAGTTCTTTAACATATCCCATAGCTAGGCTATAGCCTAACGCAAAAGCAGCTTCTTTTCCTTTATCCCCATTGCCACTCTTCTTCTTCTGCTTTTTCTTCCTAGAGGCTTTAGAAGGGTTTAAATCCTTCTTATCCTACTCTTTAGTGGCGTTAGTAAAGTCCTTCTTAGTATTAGGATTAGATAATTTCTTTTCCTTGTCCTTAGAATTTCCCTTATTATTAGAAGCCTTATAGCTAAGAGCTTTAGCCATAGGAGAGGTTTTATCCCTCTGTTCTTCTAATAAATCCGCTATAAGGAACTATAAATTTAAGGTATTTACAGGCAGCCCTTATGCCCTAGCAGCTCTAATAGTAAATCTTTATCTCTTAGCCTAGCTAGGAAAGGTCTGCTTTAATACATTAATATAATAGTTTACTTAATTAATAGGAGCAATCTCTACACTATAAAGTTATAGTCTAGCTAGTAGGTTATTAAAATTAGCATTAAAAGCCTCTAAAGATCCCTTATAATTTAAAAAATTTAGGGAGTGGTAGCTAGCGTATAGCGTACCTCGCTAGATTTTAGCACTCTGCGAATACTACCTAATAAGGACTTTATAGGCTTCTTTAGGGGATTTTTGCCAATATATAGCTGCCTGTAGCCTAGGTTAGTAACTATCTCTTAATATCATTAAAAGAATAGCTTAATTACAGTTAGCTAGATAGCCTGCTAGGCTTGGATTATCTATAAATTCAGGTAATCCTAGGGCTCTAAATTAAATACTCAGGGCTTGCTTCTAATAATTATAATTTTTAGGGCCTTTTAGCTTAGCTCCCTTAGGAATAGAGTGAACCTTCTTATTTAGTTCCTTAATAGCCCCTATATTAAAGGTAGCTTATAAGTTACTAGAAGGTAAACTTATAGAAGTAGTAGTAGCAGGTAGGTCTTCTACCAGAGCTTTAGTATTTTCTTCCCTTAGCTTAGTAGAAGAATCCTAAAGACCTTGTATAGCAGTTATGGTTTGCGTTAATTTATCTAATAGATCTTTAATGCTAGCCTTGTTTTTTAGATAATTTAACTTAGTATACTTAATAAAATTAGTTAAGGTCTTGCCTTGTTGTTTAATTTAGCTCTGCATCTGTTATTGTAGTTATAAAGCACTAGCTTAAATAGCTAGACCTTCTATTTCTATCCTATTAGGGTCCCTAGGAGGGCTAGAAGGGCCTGTAGCAGGTCCCTTACCCTTATAATTCAGTGGTGCTATCTCTTAAAATTCCCTAGGATCTTAAAAGATATCCTATATAAGATCTCTAAATTTCTTCCTATTATAAATAACACACACTAGAAGCTAGGTTATGGTGTAACCAGGCTGCGCACGTAAATTATACGGTGGGGCTGTTTAAAAGGGTGCCCCTTGAGGTCTAAAAGTGGGTCTGCGGTATGCGTGGGTAGAAACGGACCGGAGAAGATTCTCTGTGAAAATTTTCTTAACACTAAAAATAATAGATAGGAATAATAGCTATTACAGAACGTGCAACGCAACGCAACGTAATGTATAGTGCGTGCAACGTAGTGCAATAGGTTAAAAAGCCTAGTATTAATGTACTAGATGTTCGATGATTTTTAAAAGAGAATGCAGCGTATCTACTATTGTAGATAATATTAAGTATAACGGTCGCGATAGTGAATAGAATCACTAAAAAGGTGGTTGCAACTAATAGTTGCGGGTGCAATGTGGTGGTTACAGGTGCGGCTGTAGTTGAATTCAACACTAAGGGTCTGATGTTGCGATGCGTGATGCTAGCGGATGAAAAGCTTCAAAAGCTAGTGGTTTCCTTCGTAATCTAAGAGCCCACAGGTCTAGTAGAGAGTAACTAGTACCTAAAATCAAGCACTAATCGCAGTAGAATAACGCAGTTATGTAGTAATCTTTTGGCCTTCCGGGCTCATAACCTATTGAAAATAGAAGGGGAATCTAGCTAGAGGGATAGGAAGACCTCCCTAGTAGATTCCAACGCGGCGGCTTCTAGATTCACTATAATACGACGATTCTTCAAGATATAGAGCTTTGATAGTTAAATATAGTAGATTTTAGCTAGACAAACGATCTAACGAGCAATAAGAGGATGTGAGGCCCCTCACAACATGACCCACGCGCATGCGTGCACCGCAGCGCCAGAGCACCGCGGCGCCTAATACCAGAAGGAAGGGCTAGGTCCATGTAATATTAGTAAGCTGCTAGCTATAAACCAGTAACTTACACACATATTACACTTAGACCTAGCAAGCTTTAGTTAATATATAAGTGCACCCTATATCCTTTTACCTAGCTACCTTTATCCTTATAATTCTAAAGCTTCTACTACTAGCTACCTAAGAGTAATATAGGGCTAAGAACCACCTAATTAACCTAAGCAATATTAGATAATAACTAAAGTTAATTAAATAAGGGTAGTATTACTACTAAAGATATATTATATTCTATAGGAACCAGGACTAAACCTAGACCCTCTAATATTAAGGCTAATACTATAGTAATAAATAAGCAAATTACTTAGCTTAAGAAACTTAAAGAACTATAGGAATAAGAGTAAGAGCTTATTAATCTTCTATAGCTAGGTAGAGGGAAAGAGAAGATAAAAAGGTAGTAAAGATCTAGTTCCTCCTCTAGTAATAGCTACTAAGAGGTTAAAGTTAGGAATATTACTAACCTCTAATACCCTATAAACCTATAGAAGCATAAAATATAGATAAATAATCTAAACTATACCTTTAATAGGGTAAAGTAAAAGTATTAGTGTAATTACTAAAAAATCCTCTTTATACTTAACTATATATATAGTAATTATAGGGTAAGATAGGACTAATACCTTAATAAATAAATAGCTAATAACTAAAGTAATCTTAAAGATAACTAGGATATATTTAAGACCTAGACTCTCACACTACTCTAAGATACTACTAACTATAATGCCTAAATAGCTATATAGCTAGAGAATATAAAGTAATATAAGGGCTAGAGTCTTATTAAATTTAGTATCTACCTAGATTCGCTAGAGAAATACCTAGAAAAAGCTACTAAAAAGTTATAAGCTCTTATATTCTTTATAAAACTACTCCCTAACCTATAAGACTAGATTAACCTATATACCTCTATTATAGGAAAGGTATAAGAGGAGGTTATATAACTTACTTAGTAACTCTAGGAGGCTATGCTAAAGAGCAAGTAAAAGTCTAAGTATTTAGAAAATAAGGGCCTAAATAAGGCTCCCTAATATTATAGATATAACTTTCTATAAGGTAGAAGGTCTAATAAAGATTAGAAGGATAAGGACTAAGAGAAGTCTCCTACTACCTACCTAAATAACTATAAACCTAGGTATAAAAGGCAGTGTTTTAACTATAATAGTATAGAGCACCTTATAAATAGATATAATAAGCTAAAGAAGGAGTAATAAGACCTAGAAAACTCCCTAAGGTAGAAGTAAATACCCTTACCTTTACCTTAAACACTAAGGTACTAATAGGGTATTAATTTTATACACTAGTTACTATTTATAGGCATATAGATATTAAAATAGCAGCGGATCTTAATAGTTATGCTAAGATTAATATTATTAGCGCTAAATTTATATAAGCCTATAAACTTAACTAAGCTAAGGCTATAGCACCTATTATTAAGGTAGTAGGGGCCCTTATAGTTCTCTAATATAGTGTCTATAAGGTCCCTATTATAATTAAAGACTTAAGAGAAGAAGAAAAGGACCTTAAGCTACTATATATAGCTATTAATAGGGACCTAAGAACTAAGGGAAGCCCTATATTAATTAGAATATATATACTTACTAAGGAATATATCTACCTTTACTTACACTTATAAGAGTAGTGGTTTAAGAAAAGAAGAAAGGCCTTTTTACTTATAACTCCCTGCAAATTCGTAAAGGTTATATATAATAAGACTATTATATATACTATTAATAGGGTTATAGAAGATAAGTTTATTACCCTTAGAGATAAAGAAGAGGTAAAGGCATATAAAACTATTAAAGATATCCCCTAGGAACTATATAAGTTTAAAGATATATTTATATTAGATAAGGCAGGAAGCTTGCCTTTAAGAAAGACCACTAATTATATAATTAATCTAATACTAGGGGCCATACCCCTATATAGACTAATTTACCCCCTTTCCTAAGGCAAATTAAAGGAACTTTATAAATATATTAATAAGAACCTATAGAAAGGCTAAATAAGACTATTAAAGAGCCCTATAGGCACGCCTATCCTATTTATACTAAAGAAAGATAGTATACTCTAATTATACGTGGATTACCAGGGTCTTAATAGGGTAATATAGAAGAATTACTATACTCTCCCCCTAATTTTAGAGATCCTAGACTAGTACTAAGGAGCTTACTTCTTCTTAAAAATTAATATTAAGGATACTTATTATAGAATCTAGATTAAAGGGGGCAATAAATAGAAGACTATGTTCCGCATATGTTATAGGCACTATAAATATCTTATAATACCTTTTAGGTTAATAAATGCCCTAGCTATATTCTAGAACTATATCTATAAAGCGCTTTATAGGCTAGTTAACACTATTTATATAGTATATCTAGATAATATCCTTATCTTTTTAAAAATATAAGAGAAGTATACTATATATATTAAAGAAGTCCTAGGGTATATAAGAGAGGTAGAATTATATATAAAACCCTCTAAATATAAATTCTACTAGGAGTTAGTAGAGTTCCTAGGGTTTATTTATTTACTCACTAAGATCTTAATAGATACCCACTAAGTTATTACTATCTAGGATTAGAAGGAACCTATAAGCTTTAAGGATATATAATCCTTCCTAGGGTTCTATAACTTTTACTAATAGTTTATCTATAGATACTCTAGGATTATAGCACCACTATATATATTAATAAAGGGTAGTTAGAATAGCATCTAGACTAGGAGGTTTATATTTAGGGCAAGAGAATAGGTAGTGTTTCGCTAGCTAAAAGACGCCTTTTAGCGGGCTCCTCTGCTTTATTATTATAACCTAAGTTAACTAGTGTGTATTAAGATAGATACCTTAATTTTTATAATAGTAGGAATCTTATTATAATAAGATAATAAGGGCCGCTAGTATCCTATAGCCTTTTAGTTAAGGAAGTTTACTAATACTAAATAAAACTATAGTATACCTAACTAAGAGCTACTTACTATAGTTAAGTTATTTAAACACTAGTAATATTATACTAAAGGCATAGAGACCCTAGTAGAAGTCTTATTAAACTACTATAACCTATAGACCTTTATAAAGTAATAGAAGCTAAATAGAAGATAGGCTAGATAGTGTATATTCCTATACCTACTAAATTTTATAATTAAGTATAGACTAGGGAAAAGTAACCCTATAGATACGCTATTAAGAAGGTCTAATTATAAGAGTAAACCCCTAATAAATAGGGCACTTCTACTAGAACTTAAGAAAAAGTTAGTAGCTACTAAAGAAGTAGTAGAAGAAGAGATACTAATATATTAAAGAAGATATAGTAAGATACCTTTAGGGGAGGAAAATACCCTAGTCTTTATAGAGAGATATAGTAAGATACCTTTAGGGGAGGAAAATACCCTAGCCCCTATAGTAAAGGCTAGAGTAGCTATATTAAGAGGCTAGTTAGCCACTATAGATCTAGTAAAAGGTTAGCTAAATAAAGGTAATTTCTAGGAGAAGGTAGTGTATATCTAGGACACTAGTATAGTATAAGAGATCTAGGGGGCTATTATATTACTAGATCCCTACTAATCTAGCCTAAATAAACTATTAGTATAGCTACTATAGAAGGCCTAAAGCTAAGATCTAGACCTATAAAGGTAGAGTAAAGAGATTAATTCCTTAGAGAGAAGGAAAGCTAGTCTATAGTTATATAATATAAGGGGTTTTCTAATATATAAAGACTAGGTAGTTATTCCCTAAGAGCCTATCTTATAATAGGAGCTTCTATAGCTATACTATAATAATCCACTAGTAGGTTACTTTAGGACTAAGTAAATGCTTAAGCTATTAAAGTACTACTTTTAGTAGCTAGCTATAAATAAGTCTATATTAAACTATATTATAAGCTATAGGATATATTAGTAAATAGTTATAAGAAGGCATTACCTATATAGGAGTCTTAAATTACTACTAATACTAGAGTAACTATAGGTAGAAATCTTAATAGACTTTATTATAGGATTACCTATTATATAAGTAGGTAAATAAGAAACTAATATAATCCTAGTAATTATAGACTAATATACTAAGTACTCTATCTTCCTACCTATAATAACTATAATTAATATAGCTAAGTTAGTGGAACTTTTCTATAAGGAAATTAAGCTATAATTTAGGCTACTAAAGGGTATTATATCTAATAGAGGATCCGTTTTTATAAGCTAATTCTAGTTAGACCTATATTACCTATTATATATAAAATATAGGCTTTTTATAGTATTTTACCCCTAAACTAATAGGTAGACTAAGAGGACTAACTAGGTACTAGAGCACTACCTATAATACTTTACTTCTAAAAACTAGTAAATATAGCCTAAGCTACTCCTAGTTATATAATTTGCCTATAATAATATAGTAAATAAAACTATAGGTTATTTACTAAACTATATACTTATAGGGTACTTACTAGAGTTTTAGCTAGCCCTTAGGGATAAGGTTATAGAAAGGGAGGTACTAGAGGCTTATACTTATATTATAAAGTTATATAAAGCTAGGGAGTAGCTAAAGTAAAACTAGGTAAAAGCTACTAAATCCTAGGTAAAGTACTATAATAAATATTACTAATTACTTACTCTTAAAAGAGATAACCTAGTATTACTATTAGTAAAGAATATATAGCTTAAGGAAGTAAAATAAAAGCTAACCCCTAGGTTTATTAGACTATTTTAGGTACTTAATACTATTAGTAAGTAAGTATATTAGCTTACACTACTAGAAAAATATAGTAGGTTATATAATATATTCTATATTAGCCTACTAGAGCTATAGACTTATTATAAGAATATAGATAAAGAAAAAATACTAATACCTAACCTTAAGGATAAAGATAATAAATATAAAGTTAAGGAGGTTAAGGAATATAGAAAGACCTATAAAGGTAATAAATACCTAGTAAAGTAGAAGGGTTAGCTAAGTAAATATAATTAGTAGGTTCTTATTAAAGATATAGAAGGAGCTTAGTATATAATTTAGATATTCTACTAGAATAAGTTAAGGGAAAAGGATAGTAATATATAAGTAAGTTATAGGTAAAAGAGTATAAAGTTCCTATAAGAAAGGCATAGCCTTACTAGTTACTATAATATACCTAATAAAAGAAAATAACTAAACTATATATAAAAAATAAAAGAAAAAATATAAAGGAATAAAATAAAGGAAACTATTTATAGCTTTAGAAGAGTTAATAGGAATCTCTCTATAGTTACCCCTTTATAGCTAAAGACTTAGCCCCTATAGACTATATACTTAGCGTTATTCTTATCTACTATAACTACCTCCCTTATTCTATAATAAAAATAATATAATACTATTCCCTAGGTAATAAATCCTAGATTACTTAGCCTTAGCTATAAAACTATTACTATATTCTATATAGTAAGGAGTTATAGAGAGTTAGCCTACTAAAATATTAGTAAATAGATAGTAAAATAGGGCTAAGATATAACCTACTATCCCTAGGACTAGAGCTAGGTTTATAGTAATTATAAGGGTTTAATAAGAGACTATATACTACTAGTATATAATTAAAGTATCCTACCTAGATATATTAGTAAAGAACTAGTAAAAAGGGAAGAAATATATAGACCTAGTGGACCTTAGCGGCCCCTATTAACCTAAATATAATATAATATATTATATTAGTATAGTTAAAGCCCTATATAAGCTAAAGATAATAGGTAGTGAAATACTACTAAGTTATCTCTAAGAATATAAGGTCTTTAGGATTATCCTTATCCTTATTACTAAGTGCCTCTATTAGGATATCTACCTAATCTAGTACCTTTAATAAGTTAAGGAAGTTACTATATATAGTAGCTATAGACTATATAATTATTAGTAAATAGAAACTAAAGAGTAAAGGAAAAGTAAGATACTTATAGCCTTATAACTATCCCTATGTGTATAATACTAAATATAGCGCTTTAACTACTTTATCTTTAACTAACCTATATATAGGTTAGTAATAAATTAATAATTAATCTAGGGAAGTTTAGGGGTAGATAGGGGGCTCTTTTTGTGTTTAGTGTATCCAGTATGTAAATAGTGTATATATAAGTAATTATAGAGTAGAATTATAGGCGCGCTTATAGTAATATATTAGTAATTAATAATAGATAGATAATAGTATTATAAAAGAAGTAATAATTTAGCTAATAATATAGAAATAAAAATAGAATAATATAGTAGAGAGTTAGAGGTGAATTTATGCTAAAGTGCTAACTATTATTTATTATTATAGATTGTTATTTATTATTATTTTAATATAACTACTAGTTAGCAAATAGTTATAAAATATAGGGCAAAAGCTATTTAGAAGCCTAGTAATAAGGGGGGGGATAATTATAAGGCCCCTTATAATATAACATACGCGTATATGTGCACCGTAGCGCTAGAGCACCGCGGCGCCTAATACTAGAAGGAAGGGCTAGGTCCACGTGATATTAGCAAGCCGCTAGCTATAAACCAGCGACTCGCACACACATTACACTTAGACCTAGCAAGCTTTAGTTAATATATAAGTGCACCCTATATCCTTTTGCCTAGCTACCTTTATCCTTACAGAGGATTTTCTAAGTTCCCTTATAGACCTACTGACTATATTAACGGAAGGGGGTCGCTAGCTAGGCCTTAGGAGCTACTTTTTATTTTCCGTAAAATTCATTTGTATGTGAAAAGTAAAAAATCGACTCACAACTATATAATCTAACCACCCACGTGCACTAACTAAGTAATCTAATAAGCAACCCTATAAATAAAATACATCATTAAATCCAGAAAAAATCAAGGATTCGAACAGTATAAGTCAGCCTTTTATACGACTACTAGTTCCCTAGTTACAGTCGATTTTAGCTTCCCTATAGGGTAGCCTAGTCGGCTTAGTCATACAAGCCTATGGGTTGGTTGTGAACGCAGGTCACAGCCAAAGCTGGCCGCAGCCAACAACGCTGCAGGCAACGCCTTGCAACCAACGTTGCAACAACGCAACTAGGCAACTAGTGGGCCTATAAAATAGTGCTATAAATAGCATAATTTTAACAGGTTCAAATTCCGCAGCCAGCATTCAATCCCGAGGAATATCAACGAATCGAAGAATTAGATTCTGACGAAGAAGATGAAGATTCAGCCCTATGTCCCACCGAAGCTCCTCCTAGTTAGGCATCTTCTATAGGGGGTTTAGAAGGTCCATACCCTAATGACTTAGGTGACGATAGTGGCTGTCTATTGCCCCCAGAGGCCTGTGATTCTTAAGAGGCCTGGCAACAGAGGGAGCTAGGGGATAATAGCCCTGAAAAGCTAGATTCTAGTTATAAGAAGTTACTAGATTTAGCCCTTCTTTAGCATATTTGATTAGGCTACATCGGCCTCCCTTTACTTAAGAAATCTTTGAAATTAGCTAAAGGGATCCCTGATTTTTCCGCTATTAAAGATAAGGATTTCAATTGCATAGCCTGTATGCAATTAAAGGCTGTTAGAAGACCTACTAAAAGACCTATTCAGGACCCCCCTAGGGTTTTAGATATCCTAGAGGGAGATACGGTTAAAATTAAACCTATACCACACAATAAGAAGGCCCTAGTCCTTATCCTTATTGTTAAAATTATGCTATTTATAGCACTATTTTATAGGCCCACTAGTTGCCTAGTTGCGTTGTTGCAACGTTGGTTACAAGGCGTTGCCTGCAGCGTTGTTGGCTGTGACCTGCGTTCCTGCACACAACCAACCCACAGGCTTGTATGACTAAGCCGACTAGGCTACCCTATAGGGAAGCTAAAATCAACTGTAACTAGGGAACTAGTAGTCGTATAAAAGGCTGATGTATACTGTTCGAATCCTTGATTTTTCCGGATTTTATGGTATATTTTATTTATAGGGTTGCTTATTAGATTGCTTAGTTGGTGCACGTGGGTGGCTAGATTGTATGGTCGTGAGTCGATTTTTACTTTTCACATACAAATGAATTTTGCGGAAAATAAAAAATAGCTCCTAAGGCCCGGCTAGCGACCCCCTTCCGTCGATATGGTCGGTAGGTCTATGAGGGGACTCAGAAAATCCTCTCATTGCTCGTCAGATCGTTCGTCTAGCTAGAAATCTACTATATTCAACTATCAACGCCCTATATCTTGAAGAATCGTCGTATTATAGTGAATCTAGAAGCCGCCGCGTTGAATCTACTAGGGAGGTCTTCCTATCCCTCTAGTACAGATTCCCTTCCATTTTCAAAAGGTTATGAGCCCGGAAGGCCTATAAGATTACTACATTACTGCGTTATTCTACTGCGATTAGTGCTTGATTTTGGGTACTAGTTACTCTCTACTAGACCTGTGGGCTCTTAAGATTACAAAGGAAATTCGCTAGAATTTGAAGCTTTCATCCACTAGCATCACGCATCGCAACATCAGACCCTTGGTGTTGAAATTCATTTACAGCCGCACCTGTAACTATCTAGTTACAACCACAACCTCTTTTTTAGTGATTCTATTCACTGCCGCGACCGTTATATTTGATATTATCTACAACAGTAGATACGCTGCATCCTTTAAATCATCGAACATCTAGTATATCTATACTAGGCTTTTTGACCTATTGCACTACGTTGCACGCACTATACATCACGTTACGTTGCGTTATGGCTGCTGCAATAGCTATTATTCCTATCCGTCATTTTTGGTGTTGAGAAAATTTTCGCAGAGAATCTTCTCCGGTCCGTTTCTACCCGCGCATACCGCAGACCCACTTTTAGACCTCGAGGGGCACCCTTTCAAACAGCCCCACCGCATAATTTGCGTGCGCAGCCCGGTTGCACCACAACCAGCTTCTAGCGCGCGATATTTGCAACAGGAAGAAATTTGGAGATCTTACACAGGATATCTTTTGAGATCCTAGGGAATTTTAAGAGATGGCACCACCGAATTATAAGGGTAAGGGTCCTGCTGCAGGCCCTTCTTCTAGCCCTCCTAGGGACCCTGATAGGATGGATATAGAAGGTCCGGCTGTTCAAGCCAGTGCTTTATAACTGCAACAACAGATGCAGAGCTAAATTGAACAACAAGGCAAGACCTTAACTGATTTTATCAAGCATACTGAGTCAAATCGTCTAAAAAACGAGGCTAGCATTAAAGATCTATTAGATAAATTAACGCAAACCATGACTGCTATGCAAGGTCTTCAGGATTCTACTAAGCTAAGGGAAGAAAATACCAAGGCTTCAGTAGAAGACCTGCCTACTACAACTACTTCTGCGAGTTTACCTTCTAGTAACTTACAAGCTACCTTTAACACAGGGGCTATTAAGGAACTAAATAAGAAGGTTCACTCTATTCCTGAGGGAGCTAAGCTAAAAGGCCCTGAAAACTATAATCAGTGGAAGCAAGCCCTGAGCATCTAATTTAGAGCCCTAGGATTGCCTGAATTTATAGATAATCCTAGCTTAGCAGGCCATCTAGCTAACTGTGATCAAGCTATTCTTTTAATAATATTAAGAGATAGTTGCCAACCTAGGCCACAGGCAGCTATATGTTGGCAAAAATCCCCCAAAGAAGCCTATAAAGTCCTTATTAGGCAGTATTCGCAGAGTGCTGAAATCCAGCGAGGTACGCTATACACTAGCTACCACTCCCTAAATTTTTCAAATTATAAGGGATCTTTAGAGGCTTTTAATGCTAATTTTAATAACTTACTAGCTAGACTACAGCTTTGTAGTGTAGAGATCGCTCCTATCAATCAAGTAAACCATTATATTAATGCATTAAAGCAGACCTTTCCTAGCTGGGCTGAGAGACAAAGATTTACTATCAGAGCTGCTAGGGCACAAGGACTGCCTGTAAATACCCTAAATTTACAGTTCCTTATAGCGGATTTATTAGAAGAACAGAGGGATAAAACCTCTCCTATAGCTAAAGCTCTTAGCTATAAGGCTTCTAATAATAAGGGAAATTCTAAGGACAAGGAAAAGAAATCTTCTAATCCTAATACTAAGAAGGACTCTACTAACGCCACTAAAGAGCAGGATAAGAAGGATTTAAACCCTTCTAAAGCCTCTAGGAAGAAAAAGCAGAAGAAGAAGAGTGGCAACGGGGATAAAGATAAAGGAAAAGAAGCTGCTTTTGCGTTAGGCTATAGCCTAGCCACGGGATACGTTAAAGAACTAGATTCTAGCGAATCTAGCAGCGAGGATAGTAGTGATTCTGAATCTGATTTGGATACCTCTAGTACCACTACTACTAGTGACACTACTAGCAAGCCTACTTTTAGCTACTCTAACAATGTAGTTAAAAACTCCCTTCTATACGATACAGGTTCTTCTTGTCACATTTGTAATAATAGGGCTTTCTTTAGGGACTTTAAGCCTCTTAAGAAAGGTTAAACTGGCCCTATAATTACAGCAGGAGGACCTATTTATCCTAAAGGAAGAGGCACCGCTATTTTTAACGTTCTGGTCAAGAAAAATCCACCAGAATATAGGCCTCTAGCTCTATTAGATGCCCTATATTTCCCCGGTATAGATACCAACCTAGTTAGCGGGTTATCCCACTATCTTAAGGGAGGTTATCTAGCTAAAGATTAGCTTTTCCTAGCCGATAAAAGTCCCTGTGGGTTATTAGAACCTACTAAACACGGCTTCTTTTTGCAGATTAAGGGGCAAGCTACTCCTAAGATCTGCAAGCATTCAACCCACCTCTCCTTTATGGGCTCTCAATTTTGCAACTAACAACAAAATCAACAGCAAAGAGCCTATAAGACCGAATTAGGGTTTTCCTACCCTATAGAGGTTCAAATTCCGCAGCCAGCATTTAATCCCGAGGAATATCAACGAATCAAAGAATTAGACTCTAAAGAAGACGAAGATTCAGCCCTATGTCCCACCGAAGCTCCTCCTAGTCAGGCATCTTCTATAGGGGGTTTAGAAGGTCCATACCCTAATGACTTGGGTGACGATAGTGGCCGTCTATTGCCCCCAGAGGCCTGTGATTCTTAAGAGGCCTGGCAACAGAGGGAGCTAGGGGATAATAGCTCTAAAAAGCTAGATTCTAGCTACAAGAAATTGCTAGATTTAGCCCTTCTTTAGCACATTTGATTAGGCTACATCAGCCTCCCTTTACTTAAGAAATCTTTAAAATTAGCTAAAGGGATCCCTGATTTTTCCGCTATTAAAGACAAGGATTTCAACTGCATAGCCTGTATGCAATCAAAGGCTATTAGAAGACCTACTAAAAGACCTATTTAGGACCCCCCTAGGGTTTTAGATATTCTAGAGGGAGATACGGTTAAAATTAAACCTATACCGCATAATAAGAAGGCCCTAGTCCTTATACTTATTAATTGAAAATCCCGGTATAAGTGGTGCTTTTTATTAGCTAATAAAGAAGGTTAGACCCTTTATACTACTATTAAGGGCTTCTTTAAGGCCCTAAAAAACCGATATAATGCGTATCCTAGGCACCTCCACTTCGACGGAGGCACTGAAATCAACAACGAACTTCAGTCTTGGTTATCTTCTAAGGGAATTTGCTTTAGCACCTCTTACCCCTATATTCACGAACAGAATGGGCTAGTTAAGAGGGCTATTAGGGTTATCCTAGACCGGCTTAGAGCTACACTTCAGTGGTCTAAGCTGCCTTTATATCTATGGTCTTATATCCTTCCAGCCATAGTGGACTTAGTTAATATCACCGCTAATATAACTAAGCCCCTAACCCCTAAGCAGCTATTTCTAGCTAACTTAGAGCCTAAGACCTCTTATAAGCCTGATTTTTTAAAGATTAGGGCTATAGGGTCTTATTGCGAGGTTCTAATACCTCCGGAGCAGAGATCAAAGCTTCAGAAGCTAGCCCCTAGGACTATCCCTGGCCGGCTGCTTGCTACTCTAGGTTCCAGCGTTTATCTTGTTTATATACCCTCTAAAAGGTCAGTCGTTAAGACTAGCTTTGTTAAGATTATAGAGGATATAGGCTCTGTAGGGTCCCCTAAGCCTTTAGGGAGCTATCCTTTAGAGGGAGAAGCCGATATCTCACGAGATCTAGAGGTTCAGGATAGCTATCCAAAGCCTCTAGCGCCCCCAGCGCCCACAGCGCCTACAGCGCCCGCCGCGCCTACAACGCCCGGGACGACCGCTGTAACGCCTCCAGCGCTACCCCTAGAGAGCCCAAGCTCTAGCGCCCCTAATAAGGGTGCTATCGAAAAACCGTTTTTAGATTCAGATTCTTCAATCGACCCTGATTCTATGGATATCGATGATTTTAATTTATCTTCCTTCGTTAAGGAGATATGCTTTAAGGCACAAGAAAAGGCTAAATCTTCATCTAATAACAACAATCCGGATACCCCTAAGACCTGGAAACAAGCTTTAAAAAGCAAGGATAGCCAAAAATGGGTTAATGCTACCTTTAGCGAATTTAAGCAGCTATTAGCTGCCGGAACTTTTAAATTTATAGGGATAGACCAGATTCCTAAGGGCCGAAAAGTTCTTAAAAATAGGCTTGTCTACAAGCTTAAAAAGGATAAAGAAAATAATCCTATAAAACACAAGGCCTAACTCGTTACAAAAGGCTTTATGCAGATAGAAGGTCAGGATTACATCGAGACCTATGCTGCAACTAGCATTCCCCCTAGTTGGCGGATATTACTAGCCCTAGCGGCTTGTAATGACTGGGAAGTTGAACAGGTCGATTTTATAGGGGCCTTTCTAAATAGTCTACTAAAGGAAGCTATTTATATGCAGATCCCTAATGGATTCGTTGAATTTGCTGAAGCTGCTACGCCTGAAATAGCTAAATTACTCAAGAAATACGGCTATAATCCCTCTCAAAAGCAGGTTATTTTCCTTCAAAAAGCTTTATATGGATTAAAACAGAGCTCTAGAGAGTGGCAGCAGGCCCTAAAGGAACTTCTTCGAAAATTAGGCTTCCACCCCCTTATATCTGACCTGGCTGTCTTCTTCAACCCAACTACATCTACATATATAGCGACTTATGTGGATGACTGTCTTCTAATAGGACTGGATCTAGCTTATATTAACAAGCTAAAGAAGCTATTACATAAAGCTTACCCTATAGAAGATCGTGGGCCAGCCGAATTTTTCCTAGGCGTTTAAATCACTAGAAATCGAAAGAAAGGGACCCTAACTATCCACCAGTCCCAGTACATTTCTGAAGCCCTAGAGAGATTCAACATGAAAGATGCTAGGCCTGTTAAAATTCCTCTTCAACCTGGAATTATAAAGCAGGCAGCTAACTACCTAACTAAACCTCTTTCCTCCTCTGATCACAAGCTTTATCAGAGTATTATAGGGACTATTATGTACTTAATGCTCCTTACAAGGCCCGATATTGCTTTTCCAGTTCAGTGGCTTTCAACAGCGTTAGCTAAGCCTTATATAGAGCACTTAAATGCTACTAAATATCTGCTTAGATACCTTCTAGGCTCTATAGGTTATTCTATAACTTATAGAAGGTCTAAAAACGCTATTAAGGCTTCTGCAACCCTTATTGGCTTCTGTGATAGCGACTTCGCGGGAGATAAGTCCTCTAAATCAACCTATGCTTATCTCTATAAGCTAGCTGAAGGACCTATTAGCTGGAAATCAAAGAAAGCAACTACAATAGCTTTATTGACATTAGAGGCCGAATTAGATGCTCTATGTGAAGCTATTAGGGAGCTAGAGTGGCTCTATAGCCTTTTTAAGGAAATTAAGCTACCTATAGCACCTCCTGTTCTGATTTTTAGCGATAACTAAGGCGCTATAATAACCGCTAATAACCCTGCTCTTCACAGCAGAACTAAGCATACCCTGCTAAAATTCAACTATACTAGAGAAAAGGTACAGAAGGGTATAGCTAAGGTTATCTACATTAACACTAAAGAGATGCCTGCAGATAGCTTAACTAAGCCCCTGCCTAACGATAAATTTCAACAATTTATTCAACTATTAGGCCTTACGAATACAAAGGCCTAGCTTTAAAAACAACTAAAAAGTCGAAAAATCGAAAATCAACAAAAACACTGGAATTCCGTTGAAAAGTTATTGATTTTAGTTGAAAAGTTATTGGATTTATTATTGAATTTATTGTTGACTTAGATATCTATTAAAGAGCTAAGTTTAGGTATTGAATTAGTTACCTCATACTTTTCTAGAGGGAGTGTTAAAATTATGCTATTTATAGCACTATTTTATAGGCCCACTAGTTGCCTAGTTGCGTTGTTGCAACGTTGGTTACAAGGCGTTGCCTGCAGCGTTGTTAGCTGTGACCTGCGTTCCTGCACACAACCAACCCACAGGCTTGTATGACTAAGCCGACTAGGCTACCCTATAGGGAAGCTAAAATCGACTGTAACTAGGGAACTAGTAGTCGTATAAAAGGCTGATGTATACTGTTCGAATCCTTGATTTTTTCCGGATTTTATGGTATATTTTATTTATAGGGTTACTTATTAGATTGCTTAGTTAGTGCACGTGGGTGGCTAGATTGTATGGTCGTGAGTCGATTTTTTACTTTTCACATACAAATGAATTTTGCGGAAAATAAAAAATAGCTCCTAAGGCCTGGCTAGCGACCCCCTTCCGTTGATATGGTTGGTAGGTCTATGAGGGGACTCAGAAAATCCTCTCATTGCTCGTCAGATCGTTCGTCTAGCTAGAAATCTACTATATTCAACTATCAACGCCCTATATCTTGAAGAATCGTCGTATTATAGTGAATCTAGAAGCCGCCGCGTTGAATCTACTAGGGAGGTCTTCCTATCCCTCTAGTACAGATTCCCTTCTATTTTCAATACCCCCTTATTAGGATATCTAGGGCGGAATACTACCTTTAAGGCGCTCTAGAGAGACTTCTATTAGGATAGTATATTATAGGACATAGCTTATATTATATATAACTACCACTATTATAGAGGGCGGAAGAGTTAATAGTTAAGGTAAGGCTTATTAAAGCTAATACCGCTACCTAATAGATACTAGTTGTAAATTTTAATTAACTTTATAACTAACCTTCTAGCTAAAACATAGGACACTCTATGTTTCCTAATAGTTATTATAGATAGGCTTTCTAAATACATGTAGCTTAAGGCTATAATATTAATAGGGGCTAAAGCATACGCGGAATAATTTAAACACTATTAGTAGCGTTTCTATAGCTTTCTAGCCTAAATTATTATAGATTAAGGCTTAGATTAGCTAAGTAACTTTTAGACAGAGCTTTACAAGAAGGTTAGCACGCAATAACTTCTATTAACATTACATTACCTATAGACTAATAGTAGTATAGAATATACTAATTAGGAGGTGCTAGCGGTCTTATAGGTATTATTATCCTTCTCCTAGTTTAACTAGCTAGACTATTTGCTAGCTTACTAATTAGCCTTAAATAATAGGGACTTATCTATAATAGGGGTAAGTGTGAATATAGCGCTACATAGATTTAATATGCCTATAATTTAAGAAGCACCCTCTACGTAGACTTTAATAATATTAGCAAAGGGGAGGGCTTAGGTATTCTTAAAGTATTTAAAAGATAGCATAGACTTAATATAAGCTACTATAGCTTTTATCTAGTAATAATAATAGGAGAACATAAATAGCGGCTATAGACTAGCGGAATGTTTCTAAGTAGGTAACTATATTTAGCTAAATCTTTAAAATATTAAGATAAATTAGCTATATAAAAAGCTAGACTAGGTAATAGCGAAATATAGAGTACTAGAAGTCCTAACGCTATTAATAGTTAGGTTAGATATACTAAGGGGCCTATACCCTATATTCTATGTTAATTTAGTATAGAGGGTAGTAAATAATCCATTGCTAAGCTAGATATTAGCTAACAAATAGCCACCTCTAGAGTTAGTTATAACTAATACTAACACTAATCTTACTAAGTACTATATTAAGGAGATTCTTATAGCTAAAAACACATAAGGTTAAGGATTAAATTATAATATATTAGTAAAATAGAAAGGATATATATAGCTAACATAGGAGCTATTAGAAAGTATGCTTAAAATAGAAGTATTAGATAGGTTTAAATTATAATAGGGGGATATATAGATAAATAATAGCCCTAAAAGGGTGTGATTTAATTTAGCTATAGAAAACTAATACTATAACCATCCTCCGGTGTGTAAGCGGCATAGTGCGATTTTTCTACTATATTAAATAGTAATTAGTTAGGGGGAGGGGGCTAATTATAGCGACAGTCCTCCGCGATAGCGCAAGCTAACTTAGTAATAGATATAGCTAGGCTACAGGTGTTAGCTATAGCCTATTACATAGCAGCAGTGGTTTACTCCTAGGCTTAGATAGACCGTATAAGGTTCTTGCCTATATTAGTTATCCCTTAGAGGAATTTAGTGGCAAGGGGGTTATAGCTATAGCGGCTAGGTATTATCTAAGCAAGGATAAGGGCTTAGGCATTAGTTACGCCCTAGGCATAGGCTATGCCTATAGGGGAGGAAGCTAGAGGCTTAGCCTTAGTAGGATTAATATAGGTAGCTATAAGTATACTATTAAACCACTTATAGTAGTAAATAAAGGTTTTAGTAAGGATAGTATAATACCCTTTCTTAGTCTTAGTCTTCTTTAAGGTAGGAGTTTAGATAGCTTAATTTATATCTAAGAGGGTAATAAGGTGCTTTAGGCTATATTAAAGTTTTAGGTCTATATAGTATAGGTATATCTCCTAAATATACATATAGTAGGCATTATAATAGGGACTATAGGTAGCATTTAGGCCTAGTATATAGGCTTATATACCCTTAGTATAAAGATTATTAATATATAGTAAGCATAGAAAACTATACTCTTTACTATTAGAGAGTTTATTATTATTAGAGTTACCCTTAAGGATATACTTACCTAAATATATCCCCTTACCTAGCTAGCTAGGGGGTAGGGGTAGAGGTAAAGATAGGGTAGAGGTAGAATTAATAGGGATAAGATTAAAGTAGGACTTAGTATTAGATATAATAATAATAAGATAGGATTAAATAGAATAAATAAAGACTTAGGGATAATATAATATAAAAGATATAAGGGGATAGGATAAGGTTATAAAGGAGTAGGAATAGAAATTAAGGGAAAGAAAAGAAGTATTTATATTCCTTAGAGCTTAAGTTTAGAAATTAAATCTAGCTCTAACTAGAGCTAGGCTAAGCGTATAGCTAGAGGAGGGCTAGGTCTAGATAGGGGTATAATATTATAAGAATAGGGATAAGGTAGTTAGAATTATAGGATAGCTAGAGTAAAGTTAGGATTTAGTAGGTAATAAGTAAAAGGTAAAAGGTAAGTAGCGGCATAAGGCATAGAAAATAGCTAGTAGTAGGATAGAAAAGGAGTAGGCTAGTGTTTTTTAGGAGTAAAGTTAGAATATATAGGGATATAGTATAATAAAGATAGTTAGGGGTAGGGTAGACCTATAATAGAAAATTTTTATACACTACCTATAGGTAGTATAGGTAAGGACTATGCTTACTTTTAGCTAGGGGTTTTTAGGAGTAGAATTAGAATATATAGGGATATAGTATAATAGAGATAGTTAGGGGTAGGGTAGACTTATAATAAAAATTTTTATATGCTATATATAGGTAGTGTAGGTAGGGACTATACTTACTTTTAACTTAGGAAGGTAAGGAGGGGATAAGTAAGGGGGTATATTATAGACTTAAGCTATAAGCTTAGGTTATAAGCAGAGTAGGGAAGCCTCTAGAGAGTCTCTAGAAAGAGAGCGGGTTATATATAGCTAAACGCTAGCTAGTGCGTAGGTCGCGCACTAACTAAGCATAGCCCCTTATTAAGGGGGATGCTATAAGACCCTAAGCTTAGTCTTCTTCTTCTTCTATAAGAATATTGATCACACTTTGAACGCTTATGTGTAGCAGCCATAAGGCCAGTTCATAACAGGTATATTATTATTCTTAATATTAAATTTATCTACCCTAGTAAGTATTTCTTCTATAATATACTAATATAATTACTATAGGATATAAAGAAAGGGAATAGTAAATTCTAGGGCTTCTAAAGGATCTACTTAAGAGCTATTATAACTTATTAGGTTTTATAGTTATTTCTTCTTATTAACTATTATAACTTATAGTATTAGAGAAGATAGAATAAGGAAAGTAATAATAAAGGGATTAGAAAAAAGAGATATAAAGGATTATAAGCTCTAGTAATTAGCTTTATATATAATAGAATACACTAAGTTAAAGAATAATAGGATAGCTTAGCTACTAGAGTTAAACTCTTCTTCTTAGTTTAGGCTTTAGCTTTTTCTAGCTACTCTTATTACCTTAATAGGCTAGCTAGAGTTAGCTTTTTCCTTAGTATAATTAGGGATCTTAAATAATAAAGCTACTCTTATTACCTTAATAAGCTAGCTAAATTACACTACTTCTATAAAGGTCTCTTCTAGATAGAACCTAGCTAATCTATAGTATCTTTAAAAGATAGTAGGTATTTATAAATAAAAGTGGTTATAAAGTTAACTACTAATTAGTATTAGAATCACTAGGTGTAATAATAGCTAGTTATTAATTAGGCGCGCTTATAATAGTATTAATTAAATAATCTATTATAAGCTATATATATTCTCTATAAAAAGAAGCTAGGAAAAGAGAAGGCTCTTATAAGAGGGAAAAAGCATCTGTAGCTTATATGGGTTACGTAATGTGGGTGGGTCACGTGACCCGGGCCCTGCCCTATTGTAGGCCTGCTTATAGGCAGGAAGGGAGGCACGCGCACGCGCACGCACACGCGCGCGGCGGCCGATCTTCTTCCGGTCGGGCCGACTTTCTGCCGAAGGGAATTGCGGCTGCCAAGCGCGATTGATATCATGATTGTTCCAACACCGATGTTTCTTAGATTTACGCATTCAATAACTGTCTTTTCCGTGCACTTCTGCGAAATCAAGTGCACAGGCTGTGCCGAATCCTTGACAGCATCGACGACGGCTAATTTCGTAGTCGCTGGCCATGGTTTGCCATTCGCTCTTTGTGGAATTTGCAAGTCATCGCGTATATTAGACTAGGTCTCTCAAGTGAAGGAGCTCCATCCTGATTCTGTGACGTAGCTTTCCACGCACCCATCATGTCGGAGTTGATGTGGGAGTAGTGAAAGAAGTCATGCTTGATATGGCGCTCCACCCAGAAAAACTGCTCCAACATCATGCTCGGTGCTTCGACAAAATCTCGGCCAACGTGATGTAGGGTTGCGTGTTTGGTCTCTGTGAAAAGAGAATGTATGAGATGACGGAGCTCGTGAAACGATTTCCGCACTTCGTTCAGACTCAGAAGCGTTAGTGTTGTGTCGGTGGCAACACGTAAACATGCAGTAGTGATTTTTCAATCATGCAGTCGTAACTTTTGTAAGAGGAGTGAGTTACCTCTCGCAATTCATGCAAGTAAATCAGGGCATAGGAACTAGCTAGTCCACTCAATGGAATTGCTATAGGCCGCAATAGAAGCTTTGCATCTCTAAAAGAAGCCTAGAAACGCGTTTTCCCTCGTTATAGAATGCATGAATTACAGGAGGTCACTTCTATTACAAATTTGCGTGGAAAGGTACCTCTTCTATTTTAGGCCTAGTTACTACTGCATGATTGAAAAATCACTACTGCATGTTTACGTGTTGCCCGCCAAAAGCCTGTGCCATGAGCCATTTTTATCAACACTCATCTAGCCACCCATCTGCGACTACGGCCCCGGACGCTGGTTCTCGTTCTTTGTGTTGGTTGGTCTTTATGCCCAGAGGCCGTTGGACCTGCACCACCCTTGTGGGAGACTTGTCGCCAGGTCTGCTGGCGCGGGGCGATGATCTTGGGGGAGGGTTAGCAGGCGGCGGGAGGATCTCTCCAAGCACCCTCGCAGAAGGGTTGGTGGTGTCATTTGTCGTCATTCTCGCCCGGAGGAACCTGGCCGGCGGGAACCTGCGACGTCCACTCCGCAACGCTAAACGGCTCTTCTTGTTGAGCTAAAAGTTGGGCCATTTGGTCACGACGAGACTCGTCGGTAGGCTCAGCACCGCCTGACATAGCAGCTAGTTGTACTAAAGCCCACTGAATTTTTATGACAGTAATGAATTTAGGTGCGTCAATATTATCCAGAGTCACGTCAAAAGTCTGGCCTGATAAGATTGGCCGGTTAGATGGGCACACGTTGGCTGCCACAGCAGGTTGAGGCGCCTCGAATAGCTTGGCTCGGAAATCACGCTGCTGTTGCTGGTTGAGAGTATCGGTCGCCTGGGAGTGCTGGTTCTGCTTTAGCCAGCGAAATTCGAGCGTGACTATTACCTTACTCTGAGCGTTATTAGACTCAGAAGGCATTAAGCCTAGATATTTCAGGCCAAAGTAGGCCTTGCCCCACCACATATGAAGCGATGGGCTTAGACAAATCATATTCCATGACTTATCTAAATTGCCAGATATTAAATCAGCTCGAATTTCAATGTCGACTGTATCCCCGCCAAGAAGGTATTGATCTGTTTTCCCATAGAATAGCCTAGACATAACTTCTCCGCGATCACTTCCGGACCAGGAACAGGGAACCACGTGGCAAACCTCTGGGCAGTCTGTCTTGGTTATAATGCATTGATAGCCGTCTCGCTGTTGGCATTTTGATCTCTCTGACGTATCGCGTTTGGTGCTGGGAGATGAGACATTGACTTGACTGCCGCTGCCTTCGCTGCGGAATCGCTTGTGGCCAGTTCCGGTGACTAGATCCAATTCATTTCCAGGCGAAGAACGTTTCTTTGGCTTTGCTGCCTCGCCTGAGCACGCCTCGCTCAAAGTAAGCTTGCTCAGTTTCGTGTTGCTTCTTTGATTGGCTTTCCAGGGTCCTCTAGTGACTTGACATAAAGATTAACAATATGGCCTTTGAACCGTGAGTAGGATTGAGTACTTACAAGATCGGATCAGTTGAGGTACAAAGCCTAAGGACTTAACATCCATTCCATCAATAGAGCCTAGTCCAGGCACGTCTAGCCCCTGTAGTTGCCGTAACGGCATGATCATAAAGAGAGAGAATATTGCTGCATTGACTCGAAAACTTGGATCGTGAGAGCGGGCCTGCTTCTCAATCCGCGTAACAACATCTAAACGCTGCTCATACTCATCGACTGGGAGAAGTTCAACGGTTGGCTGGTAAACAGGGCGATCATCTAGGAATCTCATCAAGGCATCTAGTGCCATAGGATTATTCGAATACTGCTGACAGTATTCGGCGTAAGATTCGCCCATTATCGCGGGTTGAACTTGCTGAACGAGATGGGAACTCGACGAGGGTGATAGTGGTGATTGATTGCGAATTTGTGAGAAAGGGTGTTGCGAACGAAAGTGGGCAAAGGTAAATATTTAAAAGTTGTTGACAGTGAAGAAGTAGGGTCAAGCTTCTGTGCTGCTG
Organism: Epichloe elymi; assembly: GCA_023658475.1. Lineage (NCBI taxonomy): Eukaryota > Fungi > Ascomycota > Sordariomycetes > Hypocreales > Clavicipitaceae > Epichloe > Epichloe elymi. Next base: position 4,223,152 of record CP098278.1, on the reverse strand, counting down.
TTGAGTTGGTGGTATAAGTCGAGAGTGGTGTGGCAGGATGGTAAAAGATCAAGGTCAACGTGCATTATGTAGTTGTGATGGATTTGTGTGTGAGGAGGTTTTTGTTTGCCAACTTTTAGAGTTATCGCGTACATGCAGGTCCATGAGTCAAAAGAGATCGACCCACCTTTTTGCAGGTGGGCCCTACAAACAAAAAATAGACCTGGCAATCCACCAACCAGTGTACGGAGTATACCCCGCTGTCCCCGCGCTGTTCGTCAATACCGCTGGTCACCATAGACGTCAAACGCAGTTAGTTATTCTTGGACTACAGCCTATAGCCATCACGTATAAACGTATAAAACCTCTATTCTCCCCCTAGTTTCTTTACTAGTAATACTAGTATGGATACACCGGGATGAACTTGAACCCACCGTTGCCAAAGAAAATGCCCGACGGCAAATATTACATATTTGGCATAGCATCATCTCGCTTTCAGCCGATCGATCTCCCCGCCCCCGCCAAATTGCATCTCGAGGAAACGTGGACTTGATAATTCACAGAGACCAGCATTGAGTGTGCATGTATATTGTGCTATGTATGTATATATATGAAGAAAAAGAATTGTTGGTCCTCTGCAGTTGCCATCCCTTGTCGGTGCCCGTTGACGATCCAAGTCGGACGCGTTGTGACTGACTGATTTACTGCTTCTGGTAAGGGTTGTTGTTGTTGCCAATCAGATTGGGCGACCCGCGCGTGTCGCCGGCAACTTTGTCCTTGGTGGCGGTTGACAGAAGATGCTTGGTGACGCCGTCAACGCCGGTAGCGCCGTCCACGGAGATGGCGTAAAGAGCGAGGCCGACAACATGAGGAGTCGCCATGGAGGTGCCCGAGATGGTCTTCTCGGACGAGTCTCCCGTGTTCCAGGCAGAGGTGATGTTCGACCCAGGGGCGCAGATGTCCACGACGGAGCCAAAGTTGCTGTACGAGGCCAGTGTCCAGTCGCGATTGATGGCGGCGACGGTGATGGCGCTCGGGGCCGACGCGGGAGACACGTTGGAGGCATCCTGGGCCTCGTTGCCGGCGGCGATGATGGACAAGACGCCCGAGGCCGAGGCCCTCTCGACGGCTGTGTTGAAGGCGGTCGACTTGGGGCCGCCGAGGGACATGTTGATGGCGGCCCTCTTGGTGCGGCCCTTTCGGACGATGTCGTTGACCGCCCAGTTGTATCCGGCCAGGATGACGGACGTGCTGGACGACCTGCTGTTGAAGATCTTGACGGCGAGCAGCTTGGCGTTCTTGGCCACTCCGTACGTCTTGCCGCCGATGGTGCCGGCGACGTGCGTCCCGTGGCCGACGTTGTCCGTCCTCGTCAGGTACGCGCTCCAGGCGTGAGATGCGCGGCCCTCGAACTCCTCGTGCGTGGTTCGGATGCCCGTGTCGATGACATATGCGTACGTGTCCTTCCCGGCAGATTCCTGGTAGCCGTACTCTGTGGCATATGGGGCCCGGTGAGAGACGCTTCCTAGTCCCCATGTCGCATTTTTCTGTTGGATGAAGTTGCTGCCCCCGCCGCTGGAAGGTGGCTCCTTGTCGTCTCTTGCTTCGAGTTGCTGGTCATCAGTGATCCAGTCGAGAGTCCAGATCTTGTCTTGCTCAACAGCCTCGACCTGAATCATCATGTTAGCATGCTTTGTTCAATGGGTCTCATCATGAATGGGGGGAAAAAAAAAAAGTCTCAACTAACGTCAGGACGAGCTTTGATCTGGGCCAGAACCGCCTCACTGAAACTACCGACGTAGCCCATGAAGCCGTAAATACCGTCGAACATGGTCTCCACTCCCTTGACGGCCTCGTCGCCAGATGCTCTTGCGTGAACCCCGTTGACCCATCTCATATGGCTCTCGAGCACTGCCGGCTTGGAGCCGGACTTGAGCGTGACGATGTACTTGCCAGGAATCACCTGGCCACCCTGTGCTTCTTGGATCTTGGCGTTTCCGGCAGTGGGCCTAGTCGGTGCCGCGATGGCCTGCGAAGCAAGCGCCGCCGCCGCCGTGAGAACAAGGTTCTTGACGTTCAACATTTTGGATCTCAACTGCTGGAAGGAGGTGCTCTTGTTTTGATGATGCGAAGGAAGCCGATGTTGATGCAGAAAACTTCCAAGCCAACATGTCCAGGCATCATGGGCCTTAAGTACTTTTCGACAAGATCAAAATGTGAGATCGGACCGCTGCTCCCAAGAGTAGATTTGGCTCGAAGCCCTCCTGGAAGAAGAATAGCGAACAAGCATGCACAGACTGGATCGACCAGAAGGGAACGTGTACATCTGCCGCGCGCTACAATCCGACTTGTGCTCTCGAACAAGTCGGAGTCTGACCAACCCCATCCCACTCCCATCGGGTGGATAGGATAGGCGGCATCGCATCCATCACGATGTATCTGCAACAAGGTTTTCCATATCCTCTAGGGACCATATTAGGAAAGCGCTGCCGGAAAGCATTGCCGCCAAGAGGCTGCCATGATGCATCGTCGCGAACTCAACCACCACGGTTACTCGCTCAGTCCCGACTTCTTGAGCCCGAGCTCTTCGTGAGGATGAAAGGAACCCACGAAAGAAAAAGACAAAGCCACCAAGCTGGCTCCACATCTAGCGCCCGTTGCAGAACCCTTTCCGCGAATTCGACAAAGAAAAGAAAAAAAAACCCCCGTCTCCAGAAGTCCGTCCACAACGAGTCGCACTCCGCTCGGACTCGGGGAGGGCGACAAGTGGTGTGCCAACCACACCGAGCGGCCTGCACTTTGTAGCGCACGCGAGGACAATAGATTGTACGAGGTCGAACAGAGTACGGAGCAGAGGAGAACCCAGCTTTGCACTAGAACGGGCCTCTTGCTCAGGGGTTTTTCACGGCCAAGAAGTCAAAGACAATGGCTCGGCCGCGACCGTGATTGGAAAGGGAAAAAAACCTTGCGGTCGAGCCCCGCACAATAAATATCACTGACCTCTCGCAACACGAACTCCAATCATGTTGGCGGCGGGGCGGGTTAAAAAACTTAAAAGTTGAAAGCGCCACGACGCGCTAGGGTGGCAAACTATTGCTCGAATTGGGTGGAATTGTGCACTTCGAAGCGATGCGATTCGCTATTTGATTTAGAGCAATGGAGGACCCTCACATCAAAGGAAGGAAATGTGAAATGTGACGGTTTCTTGCCATTGGCGCACGATACGCAGCATAACTTGGCCGTCTGCGCAGCCATCACAGAATACTCGGTCGAGTTAGAGGTCGGACAAGCCATCTCGGGGAACGTAACCGTCATGTCATGGTTCGACACTACCTTGCCGAGTCATTGACAGGTATCGTTCGACTGATGGCAAGGGGAAGTGCACGTATGTATTACTGCTGACGCTCGAACGCCTTATTTCGCGGAACAATAACAGAGAATCAAGGCACGTCCACAGACCGGGCCACATTTGCCAAAAAAATAAATCAATGTGGTGCACGAGTAACGAGAGGAAAATTCAGTAATGCCATGTATTTTCAATGCGAGGAAGAAAAAAAAAGTAAATACAACTGAAAGAACATGCCCCCATCTATGTGCCCTGCTGCAGCCTTCATAACGTCGTCGTCATTTCCTCATGCATATGTAATGCCCGCAACACAAGAAATATGCCCTTCCCTCCAAGTCGGACGTTCCTATGTACAGAATCCGTTCCCCGTCATTCGCCGGCGCCGGCGCCTAGCTTACCAGTGTCGACGGGTCGAGTTGCCGCTGCCCTCGCCGTTGTTGATGATGACATTGACCGTTTCCGAGGGGACCCCCTTGATGGCGTCCTTGACCCCGTTCTTGACGATGTACTCGCAGAGACCGTCGACCTTCTGGCCCTTGCCGAGGAAGTAGGCGCCGATTCCGGCAACGTGGGGCGAGGCCATTGAGGTGCCGGAGATGGTGTTGGTCTTGCCGCCGATCCAGGTGGAGAGGATTTTGGAGCCGGGGGCGAGGACGTCGACGAGCTTGCCGACGTTGGAGTAGGTGGCGAGTTCGTCGACCTTGGTGGTTGCGCCGACGGTGCAGGCAGACTCTGCAGACGCGGGAGAGTAGTCGGAGGCGTCCTGGCCATCGTTGCCGGCGGCGACGGCCAGGAAGATGCCGGCTCCGGTGATGCCGGCGGCGGCTTCGTTCACGGCGGAAGACTTGGAGCCACCCAGGGACATGTTGACGACGCTGCCCTTGGGGCAGGACTGGTTCTGGGCCTCCTTGGCGACGTAGTCCATGCCGGCAATGACGGCAGAGCTGGAGGGGGATTGTTAGAACTTGGGGGCACACAAATCCAATGGGCATGGCAATGGTGCTTTTCTGTTGCTTACTTGGAGCCGGAGCCTTGTGCATCGAGGACCTTGACGCCGTAGATCTGAGTCTTCTTGGCCACACCATATGTCTTGGAGCCGATGGTTCCGGAGACGTGTGTTCCGTGGCCGTTGCCATCGGTGTCCTCTCCATCACCAGCAAAGTTCTTGAGGAACTTGGCGCGGCCCTCGAATTCCTGTTTTCGTAGTTTCGTCAGCCATGTACGCTTTCAATCGCTATTTTTTCCTTTTTTAGGAGGGGACTGGCTGCATACAGGGTGGTCGGCCTCGACGCCGGTGTCGATGATGAAAGCGCAAGTGCCCTCGCCGGCACTATCGTCGTAGATGTAAGTGGTGCTGCCAGCCGTCTGGCTGGACAGACGGGCAAGACCCCAGTCGGCGCCGGACTGAGTGGCCGAGATGGTCATGATGGCATCTTGTTCGATGAAGTCGACCTGTTTTTTCAAGTTTTCGTCAGCAAAATCACATCTCCTTGAAAAGTCGGGGGACAAAACTCACGCTGGGGTCCTGGCGGAGCTGCTCAAGCTCTTTGGGAGACAGGGAGGCGGCGAACCCGTTGAAGGAGTGGCTGTAGGTGTGGTCGGCGCTGGCCCTGATGGATGAAATGGCCGCGTTGACGGACTGGATGTTGGAGTCGCCCTTCATCTTGATGATGTACTTGCCCTCGACGAGCCGGACGCCCCGAGGAACGAGGACGGGCGCGGGCGAGGCGCGCTTGGTGGGGGCGGCCACGGCCACGGGGAGAAGGGGGAGAAGAGCGAGAAGAGCTGAGACCTTCATGTTTGCGATTTGGTAACTTGGAAAGAAGTTTCTGGACCTTGTTCTGGGTCGTCTATGTGTGCAAGATGGGCGAGATAAGCGAGATGGGAAGAATGATGGGGATGAAGCGCCTTGGAATCCAATTTCCTTCCATGATGCTAGGCGGGAGAAGGCCAATCTATTTATCTTTCTGGCCCTGATCCAAGTTTGCCTGCCAAGTGCCTCGTCGAAAGCAGGCCTTCCAGGCCGGCGACTTTGTCGAGTTCCCACCGTTCCATCGTCGGTACTGGTAGGTTACTAGCAAGTTGACAACCCAGACCCAAGATTACGTTGCAGTCCGGCGCCGTGTCGATTCCGTCGATAATTGGCAGGTGATTTGGCCAGCAATCTCGTTGTCCTCCGGACTCCTCCCTGAACGAGACGGTTAGGCGCAGATCAACGGCAATCTTGTCCGCGTGCACACACATGTACGATAACATGCGTTCTTCTCGGCCGTGTCGCGGGGGCGTCGGTTACATTGCGTGATTGCCTACCATTGCCTACAACATGGCCCCGGATGACCATCACCTCCCTAAACGAGGCTAGACTCAGGAGGGGAGGGAGCCATCGCCATCGACAACCAGCCGCGTCAAAAGGTCCCCGGAGACCCTGTCCCCTGTCCCCTGTCCCCTGTCCTGTTCCCTGTCCCCTGTCCTGTTCCCTGTTCCCTGTTCTGTTCCCTGTTCCCTGGTTCTCACGAGTTCACGAGACTCTGCTTGCTTGCCGAGTTCATGGAGGATTTGTCGGCAGGCAACAAGGCGATGATGGATTGAATTTGCCACCGGACAGGCCGCGAATAGGTCGATTACATGTAGAAGCTCGGAAACTCCCACAACAAATCAGATATAACGAGGCCGTTGGGGGGCGCCAAAGGTGCATTGCTGATTGGCTATGCAATTCATGATAACGGGCCTCCTTTTGCAGATCGGTAAGCCGCCCATTGCATTGGAAAATGCACCCTGGCTGGAACCCGTCGTTACCTGGGCCCCAGCTCCAGCTCTCTCGGCCGTATGTGCGGAGGAGAGCCGGGGATTTTAGGGATTGGCAGCAACCTAATCAATACCCCGGGGGCAGCGGTCTGTCGACCAACTTCTTGTGCAGCGAATGAAAGGAATCAATGCCTCGATACCATTTGTCCAGGCCCAGAGTTGCATCGTATCTGATGCCTATTCCTCCGTACCGGCGACAAATCCGTCACATGCTGGGTCGATGCAATGCGACGCATGGGCAGCGTCATATTTCGCTCCGAGCATCCACTCTTGATTCAGGCGGCTGACTGTCTGCAAAAGCCAACATGTGTCCACAATCAAGGCTACTTCCTCCCTCGGTTCTGACCTTCTAAATTCAGATCTCTCGTCAGGTCAACCAGGACCTAGGGATCTTTGCATGCGGCACCAAGTTGACGCGCCTTGGTCAAGCACGTCATCGAGTCTGCACATAGGACGACGTTGTCGCAACAGATCTGCTCGCGACGTGACTCCATTGGTTCCAAGGAGGAAGTGTTGTCCCTTCTTCGGCGCGAGGGAAAATTCGTGTCGGAAAATAAATCCAAGGAACGAGAGACTGACCCCAGTCGAAAGTACAATATTCGAGCGTGCAAATCGGCAAGCCGTACTGCATTGCAGCGCCCCGCCCCGTTATATGCAAACCACGCAAACCACGCAAACCACGCAAACCACGCAAACCACTGTAACTATAGATCAGGCCAGGGTTCCCATCCTTCCTTCCCCGTGAAACACCCCCAACCCCAACTCCCCAACCCCAACTCCCCAACCCCGACCCCCCAATCTTTTGACATCACCGACAGCCCCAACAGTCACAAGCTCCTACTTTGGTCCCGCTTGCCTCCGGCCTCAAGTGGAACAGAATGCACTTCGAGCCCAAATGCACAAGCGGTTGTCGCAGCTCAGAATGCCGACGTCCTTGGGCATCGAATCCAACATCGCGGACATCATGAGTCCCACGGACCACTACGTTTCTCGAATCACCAGCAGGAAGAATCACCACGAGGCTCTTCCAAGGTGCTTCAAACCCAGAGCTCTCAACACGAGAAAAGTGGACGATCACTTCCGAGCCCTGGGCGCTGTACCAAATAGTGTTCTTGGAAACCAGCGTCTTCGCCACCGTCGACGCTCCATCGTCTTCAAGCCAGTCTGTGGATGTTGTCACCGCTCCAGGTGCTGCAAGCATATCGCATGGTTCCGGCCGTGGCAGATCGGGTCAGAACAAATGGTCTACTTTCCGGGTCAGCCTCGACCAGAGCATCGTGAGAGGCCTTTCCGTGTAGTTCTGCATGCAAGCTCCGGCCCCAAAGCCCAACGTCTGGACGACCATTCAGCTTGTCCGGAACTTGAAGCGAAGGCTCATCGAGGGCACACTGCCAACCATCGTCGATCATCGTGTACTCATTGTTGTCGATGTGACCGCCAATGTCACTCTCACCACCAGCAGCGCTCCACAGTCGAGTGATGGCGGTTGATTTGGTAATGGGGGTCAATGAAGAATGCGCCCGCGGCTTTTAGCTTCCGGTACTCGGGATGGCTCGCCAGAACATACGGCTTCACATTTGCACACCGAGCTTGTGGTGCTCTTTGATCCACCCTTCTGGGTCTGGGAAGCGATGTCTTGCAGAGTCTTTCCCACGATGATGATCTCTCGAGTCCTCCGTAATCCTGCCTGTACACCTTGTAGTGACCCCACATGCCGTCCATCTCGGCACCAATCGAGTATTTGCCGCGACGGTGGCTCGTTGAGAGGAGCGTGATGCAGCCAGATGGCGTAGTGTTGATCAGCAAGGGGATGTTCTTGTACAAGGAGTCAGTCTTGTACACGTCGTAACCAAAGCTGCCCATCGCCGACGGCTCAAAACGTCTCCCAGACAAATTCATGGGTGCCCCTTTCTCGCCTGGGCCGACATGGAGTGTCCCACGGTTATAGCGAGAATAATGAGTCCGTTGAGAAGGTGGTTCTGAAGACATTTGAGCGTATAAGCTCAAAATTTAGGGTAAAAGGGAGCTCTTGGCAGGTGCTCTTCAGTCGAACGGCGGGCTCATTGCCTGGCGGGCTAATGTGCTCCCAGGCGGATGGCACTCGCTCCTGTTGCGGCATCGTAGATGCGCATGTATGGAGGTGAGTCCAAGTCAAGGGGTCAATGGGGTGTTATATACCTGGGCATTCTTGAAAGAGCGAACTTGGCATGTAACCCATCCCCACGGTGACTTACACACCAAGTGCGTTCCGATATCCTGACATTTCGGACAAATTCATTCTTCCCCGAGCTAGAGTTCGCAGAGAACTCGGGAAACGGTCCGTATATCCGATCGGAGAAGGGCAACCTTCTCCGATGGCGCTGAGCCAAGACAACTCCCAGGCCGGCTTTTGGTCCGCGCATAAACAGCCGGGTAATTGTTCGCGCTCAAGACTCAAGAGTGTGCATCTGTTTGGCCACTGTCACGACCTGTCGTCTGTATACATCATCTCCGGCTTCGCCAACAAGTCCCTCGTCATGATCTGGCGACAGCGTCAAGGTCGTGACAAGGCAGCGCGGTTCCTCAACAAGCTCATCGCCCTGTCATTTAAGGGCACCGGAAGACAACGCTCGCCCTTGTTGCATACAGTCTTGTCAAGTTCCCCGCGGGCAAGTTCTCGGCCGTCATGGTTTTCTGCTGGGGCGCAATTCTCTAGATACCTGAAGCCCTTGCGCATGCGAAGAGCTTCGTCATTATTTCCAATCAAGACGGAACTGCCTGTCCGTGCCTGGCTCTCATCTATCGTCTGCGACGTCTCCTCCTCCTCCTCCTCCTCCAATTTCTTCAGCCATAGCTCTTGCGGTATCCGTCGTCTTTGAGATGCCAAACATAGACACCGGCCACATTACCTAGCTAACTAAGAGCGTTAATAAGGGCAATGGCAACAGCGCGCTTCGCTGGCGGCCGGTGGAAAGACGAGCTTGGCAAGAAGAAAAGGATGAATCCGGCGTAAGACCCCATCAAGCAAGCACATTACGAACGTTCCGTCTCGTGTCCCGGCTATCGAAACCAACCCATCGCGGGAATCCGACATGCAAAGGGAAGCAAACAAATACTTCGGCCGGACCAGCGAAACTGCCTCGAAAAATTCACCGACTTCCATCCGTGACCCCCCCCCCATCCACCACTTCAGCATTTCTCAAACCTCCCGTCTCCCCATTCTCCATTCTCAGGGAAATGGTCAAGCGTAAAAAGACTTGGCCGGTCCCCTCGATTGATTGTCTCTAAGCAAGCCCCCTCGAACTAGACATCGCGCCACGGGACCGCCACGGGCCGCCGCGCACATCTTCTTTCACGTCAGCCAGGGCGCCAACTCTATTTTAACCCCCTGCCCCCCTGATAACACCGCAAATTCAATATCCCCCCCCCCCAAATCTATGTACGAGCCCCCGCCCTCGCAGCAGGTGGGAGCTCAGGCCATCATCTCTCGAACCACCCCCAAGGATAAGTGAGCTTCGCGCGCATAGTGCAACACACAGGTTGGGAATCCTATGCAGCAACATTGAATGACTAATCCTGTATCATGAACATGCGTAAAGCCTTTTATATACATGTATTCGGCTTCGTTCTGCGTCAAATAGGCCACCTTTCCCGCATCCCAACCATCCTCCCCGCATCCTCGCCCATGGCATGGTGAATGCGCCGCGTAGAGACTTGGTGCTCGACAAGCATGCCCTTTGTTTCCTACTCTTTAAAATTATTCTCACACGCAAGAAATTACCGCTTCCCTTTACCCAATTGGTGCGCAAGAGAAGACCCCCCTCGTGGTACCGGCGTTGAACGACTTGATCTTTTTTGGCATCACAGTTCAGTGTCATGCTATTTTCGACGTGGGACAGAGTTTTGGGGTTCTTAAACTTACAATATCATTTACACTGGCGTATGTGCCGCAAACCAAGACAACGATGCCGATCAAGAAACAAAGTGCGTTCATGATGGAGTTGGGCAGGTTCTCTTTGGAGTACCACTTGCCCTTGCGGAGAAGCTTGAACCACATCCAGGCGGGCAGATAGAAGGTGAAGCCGGAAATGAACAGAGAGGACGAGATGGACAGAAGATCGTTGAATATGGGGATCACTTCGGCGATGATGAAGGCGGCGAGGGTGATGACGGTGATGACTGCGAGCCACGTGGTCCAGCCCTTGGGGGTGTTGATGAATCGCGTTACCGAGTCCTTGTACATTCGGCCGTGGATATAGCGCCCGATGACGGTTGTGTTGATGGATCCAGATATGAAGATGACGGGCAAGGCAACGCCAAAGGCAATCTTGGACAGGGTATGGCCGGCCGAGAGCAGCGATGGCGACTTGACGTCAACGCCCACAAAGGCATAGACAACGGCACCCGTGATGGTGTAGATGAAGATTTCAATGAGGCCGAGAGCCCAAATCGACTTGACATAGTCTTTGGGAGTGTGCATTTCGTCCATAAAGGAGAATTGGCACATGGAGAAGCTGTAGGCGAAGCAAATGTTGGTAATGGCGATGAAACCCTCGGCAAACGTGAGGTCCTCCTTGGGCCACGCCGACCAGTGTACCGCAGACAAACCTCCGGGAGCCTGGCCAGCGACAACGCCGGTGCCGATGATGGTAATGCCGATGGCGAGCAGAATGGAGACGAAATCGATGTATCCGAGAATGGCCACCTCTGCGAAGGACGGGGGAATGGCGATGACGAGCAGGATGATGGCGGATACAACACCAAAAACAACGGAACAGGCGCCGTTGTCGGTGATGTTGAGGAAGGCGATTGTACCGGTCAGGCAGTGCGAGCCGACTAGGAAGGTCAACTGAAGAACAAACATGGCGCCAACCACCTCGTATCCAAAACGTCCCATCAGAAGACGGCCGGCGTCGGCATAGTGAGCGACTTCGGGATACGCAATCTTGACCTTTCCGACAATATCACTTGTGTAGATGGCGATGAGTCCGAGACCAACGCAGCAGATGACACCGGCGACCATGCCCAGCGAAGCGAAGGCGGCTGGCAAGCTGAGTGAGCCGAGCGCGATGGCCTCAACAATGAGGACAATGGTGAGTCGCTTCCATCCCAGACGATGGAAGTGCGCATTGCCCTCGGCTGTCTTTTGCTTCTCCAAATCTGTCCGTCGCTCCTCGAAGTCGGTCACCTCTCCTGCGATGGGAGCACCAAGCACGTTATCCGAAGTGGCGAGATCGGAAGTGGACGAATCCTTTTCCCTGATGGCTTTTTCGGACAGAGCGTGGTCGCGTACGACGGTATCCGACATTTTGGGTGGTGATTGAATGGGAATGGTGAGAAGTGAGAATATCTGAGATGGATGGTCGGACTCGGCCCGAGTTGACCCAAAGTCGGGGATCTCCCTAGAGTAGTCGTCCTGGTCTTGAGGTCTTGATGTTGGCAAAGCAGATGAGACAACAGCAAGTCCCTTTTTCAAAAGATGTAGAGGAAGGAGAAGGGGCGGAGGAGAACAGTTGACCACCTCACGAGGGGCGAGATTGGAGAGGAGACGAGGCGAAGGATGGGACGCTAGAAGGTGGGAAGTTGCGGAGCTTTATTGAAAACAAGCAAGGAATAAAATATACTTTGTCCGTACTCCGTACTCCGTACCGTGCTGCTGCTAATCGCGTGCAAGTAATTGGTGAGTGAGCTTAGGCTGGGTTCCCGAACATGGGCAGGGTGGAAGAAGAAGATAAGATGGACGCACGACGACCAGGGACAGGGTGGGCCAGGGTTGGGGCAAATGCAATGGAAGGATTCTGGCGCGAAGAAAAGAAGGGGCGAGGGGCAGGGGAAGGGGGGGGGGTGGGGAGTGAGTTCTTTCTTTCCTTGGCCGGACCCGGACAAGTCGACACACAACAAACACACCTCGACTCCATGACACACGAACTTTAATCCGTACCATGTAGTCCGTACACCGCGACCGGCCACCTCCTCCCGCCTGCCACCCAGCACCACCGGTTTGAAACATGCATTGAGTTGGAATAGACAGACACCCTCTGGTGCCTCTGGTTCCTCTGGTTCCTCTGTTTCCTCTGGTCAGAGATTCAGGTATCCAGGTATCCAGGAATCCAGAATCCAGAATCCAGATAGGGAATTGATGGGAGAAGGAAAAAGAAAGCCCTCATCAACAAGATTGGAGCAAGTGGGGTAGACAATGGCACCACGGGATGGGGTAATGGGGCGCATCCATGGCATACAACTAAGTTGGGGAGCCAAAGCCCGCCCCATCGTAGATAACAGAGCGGGCTGGCCGCGAAACCAAATTGCGAGACGACTAATCCGCAGGAGTCACGAGATGACTACTGATAAGGGTTCCAGGTTCAATCTCTGCCAGAGCCTTGTCAATGGGAAAAGTCATGCAAAAGGTCAAGCACGCATTGCCTTGGTTGAGTTGAGCAGTAGCGGATGTCTCCAATGGCGGCCTCGGGCCAAGTTCTAGATTCTACTAGCTAGAGTCACAGACCACCCAGTCATCTTCCTCCAGACCAATCTTGGTCGTGCAGTCGTACCCCGGAGGACGGCTCCCCGCAAATGTTGTCTTTCCCTCGGAGTCAAGGGCCGGACACAAAGCTGGGAGGGGACTTGCTCCTGCACAAAAGGGAACTCACCGAAGTTGAGTTTCGTGGAGCAACGTAGTGGTGGGTGGGGTCGATTTGCAATTGTCTTGACAGGGTCCAATAGTTAGCTGGGTATTATGACTGGAGGACGCCGCTTTAGTTTCGTCTTCCATGACACTTGATTTGACGCGAGATGACCGCAAGTGCCAGAAAAGAGAAAGACTCTGGACCAATTGATTGCCAGGCAAGGGCGGAGGGGTCGGTCGGTCGGTCGAGTCAGTTTTCATGTGTCAACGATCCATGGCGACCCGCCGCGGACAATTCCCTCTTCGTGTGAGACTCCCAAACTCCGAGGTGACCGAGGTGTTTAGCGCGAGAGAAGAGAAAGGCACGATTCGATTAGGAATCGTACATGGCAGTCGAATCCTGGGGTAACGCTGTGGCGATGGCACCTTGGATGGATGGGATATGGTCCATCATGTTGGATGGTTCCTTGGTTGCAGCCACTCTGCTGGAGCCCACCTCAGGGGCCCGCAAATCTAGGGATTCTATGTATTTCAGGTTCGAGCATGCTTTCGATTGTTGTTGTCATCGTTGCCGTTGTCGCTGCTGTCCGTTGTTATTGTTGTCATTGTCGTTTTTGTTGTTGTTGTTGTTGCTGCTGCTGCTGCTGTTGTTGTTATTGTTGTTGTTGTCTGACGGCGGTAAGAAGCGGCAGGTGGTGGATCGGGTGGCGCATCTGGGAATGACGTCGGTCGGGTTGTGGCATTGTGGCTTGCGACCAAGAAGGAAATTTTCCTCGCTCCCATCCAGTCCCAGTCCAAGTCGGCAAAAAGTGCCGCGAGCCGCAGCCGCACAAGAGCACAACCTGCAGGAAGACGGGGGGGGTGCCGCCGCGAACAAGGATTTGATGAAAAATAGTCGAAGAGTCTGGTCTGGCCCTGCTGCTGCTGCCTGCTGCCGTCGCCCCAGTGCAGTGCCCTCCAAGAGCCAAGACCAGAAACCAGGGGGGTGCCGCGCCAAGATTGCAGGTATTAAACCAGGGCCGGGCACGAGCATGGGCACCAACACTTGGCGCTCTGAGCCGCGCTGCGCTGCGCTGGGCCGACTGCTGACTGCAATGCATTTCATTCATTTCATTCATCTTGATGCCGTGCGTTGGTTGGCTCACTGATCAGAGGCTCAGAGATTGGACGAGATTGGACCAAGCGTCGTCGACTCGGTCCGGGTGGTGTCACTGGCGTGTCACACGACACGAGACGGACGGCCGGGTTTCCAGGTTGCCTGCCTGCCTTGCCTGCCTGCCTTGCCTGCTTCGCTTCGCTTCGCTTCGCTTCGCTCCTTCCTCTCGGCCGTTGGAAAGCAAGGTGAGACATGGTCGCGTGTCGAACCTTGTGCGGTGCGACTTTCGCCCCGCGTGCTTCGACCGCATTCCGCCCATTGCCCGGGTGATCTTGGGATCTCACTGTCTCAGTAATCAATTGCCGCGTTGCAGTGCTTAATCGCATTGTTTCCCGTGTGCTCGCTCACGCGACCGAGTCAACTTCGGTCTTTATTCCCTCACCAACCCGACCCGTGCACCCGTGGTTTGTATGTATCCACATCGGACCCACTCGCACTGGAACCCTGGAACCCAGAACTGCAACTGCAACTGCAACTGCAACTGCAATTTTTTTTTTTTTTTCTTCTCTCTCCAGCTGCTCCCCGCCCTTGTCGTTGAGCGCCAGTGCGCCCGACCCATCGTTATCTCAGGTCCAATCTTCGTCGCTACTGGGCCCTGTCAAGATCTAGGGGGATGCATCGGGCCATGGAAGCCTTCTGGAAAATCCAGAGGCTGGCTGGTCCTTCTGCATCGTCATTCGTCATTCGTCATGTTCCCTGCAGACGAGCCAACTTTGGAGAGAACAAGCTGCCGCCATGAGTCTAGTGGCAATTTGAGACAATTGAGGCAATTGAGGCAATTGATACAGTTGATACAGTTGATACAGTTGATACGTGCACTCGCTTGTGGCTGATCGCATGACAACATGGTAGCCCACAAGCCATCTTCCAAGATGGATTTCCTCCAGAATCCTCCCACTGAGCAGCAATGATTGAGACAAGTATGCATCATGAGCTCACGATGGACGACAGCCGTCTCCCTGGCACCTTGTAGATGGCGGCGCTAACTTATAAAGGATGTTTGATGCGTCATGCTGTCAGTCTTTGGAAACCTGCAGCGGCAACTGCTTCGCAATTTAAGCCTACAAACTTGTTGGACGGCGGTATCTGAGATCGGCAAGCCAAGTGAAGCACCCCATGATAACTCCGGAGTACAAAGTCCGTACGTACATCCATCCCGCACCTACGGACGGACGTACATACGTGTCATTCGGACACGGTGTCCCCACATGACTGCCCACTGCCCTTGGAAGAATTTCTTATCGACGGCCTCCAGATTGAGTAGTTCGTTATGTGATATGAATTACAACCCCGTACCCTCGCTAACACAACCCTTTTCCTAATTCCTTGCTTAGTCTTGCGTACATTTTTTTCCATGGTTTCATTCTTTTTATCTTTTAACAGTCTCGGGGGAGCAAGTTGGTCACTCGTAGGGATGTGAGCCAATCAGCAAAATATACCTCGCTAATAAGCCTACTCGTATCCGGAAACTGTTACCATGTTCCAAACCCCGTGGGGATTGTTGGCGGCTGTCTTGGCCCTGTGCTGTCACTATTTTGCTCACAACGACGGAGTCAATAGTAGTTGTGCCGTATTGATACCTGCCATTAATGTCGAAATGCTACTCTGCAGAGACGTCGCCTATGGCCTAACAAAGCAAAGTAGGAAAAGCCGAGGAATTGGTCTACATGGCTCTAGGGTAGCTCACTGCACTACAGTTCACATATTCAATCAATCTGTCGCCTTGGAAGGGGGCGAGAAAGTGGTATATCCTAAAGACTCACGAATGTCTAAGTCATTATAGCCTGTTTCTGATTAGTATGCATTTAATCCGGGATTTTCAGACTTCGTTGCTCTCTCGCGAAGGTTGGTATCAACATTCATGCTGCACGTGATTGACCCTGGAATGCTTATCTTATCGTTCTTGAACTTTTCCTCCCCCCCCTCCCCCCCTCTTCCGTGGGAAGAATTTGCCCCACGCCCTGGACACAAGAAAGGCATTATCGATCAGACGGGTTGTTGTTCTCGATCTCAGCGACTTATCAAGGCCCTGCCTACATACCGACTTTGAACCGTCGCGACCGCACGGAAATCGCGTGGCTCGTGTCCTCCTCCTCAAATGGCTACCCCGCCACCAACAGAGCCTGTCGATGGTGCCACCTCGCAAACCACCACCAGTACAGCCTACAAGCCGATCCACAGCCTCGTCCTTGATACGGGACCATTGATCAAGAATGACCCTCCTGTCAGCGCACTTGTATCTCGAGCCGAAGTCTTGTATACCATCCCGTCTGTCATCTCCGAGATCAGAGACCCCGCTACCCGCACACGGGTCGAGACCACGCTACTACCATTTGTCACTGTTCGCGCACCAGGTCCCGCGAGTATCAAGTTCGTGACGGACTTCGCGAGGCGCACCGGCGACTTGGCTGTTCTGAGTCGGCCGGATATCGAGGTCATTGCATTGGGATATGAACTGGAGCTCGAGAGGAACAACGGCGACTGGAGATTGAGGAATACTCCGGTACAGAAGACCCTGAACGGAAGGGTGGCCGGCGATGAGGAGAGGAAGAGCACAGATGGCGGGACAAAACCGGCCAACGAGACGGAGGAAGAGCAGATACATGAAGTCCGTGAGCAAACAGCAACTGTTTTCGCCGAGGTTGACCCATCATGCGAGACACCAGCGTCGTTGGACAAGACAATGGGCGATTTCAGCTTGGGGGCAGCAGACCTCGGAGAAACACCAACCATTGCTGCCTCTGCTGAGGGGGAAAGCAACGCACAAGAGACCCAAGAAGCTGAGCCCCTTGAAAACGCCGTAGCCGCAGCGAACACCGCGACCTCGGACCCAGCCGTCGACGACGATTCAGACGAGGACGGCTGGATCACCCCGTCCAACCTCAAGAAACACCAAGCCCAAGATTCTCACACCAACACACCCTCCCGACCGATGCAGAAGACGCTTCAAGCTGCCATCCTCACATCCGATTACGCCATGCAAAACGTCGCACTACGCATCAACCTCAACCTCGTCACCCCGTCCTTCTCCCGCATAACTCACCTCAAGAACTGGCTTCTCCGCTGCCACGGCTGCTTCTCCATCACAAAGGACACGGAGAAGCAGTTTTGTCCCAAGTGCGGACAGCCAACGCTCACCCGAACAAGCTGCTCCACCGACTCGCATGGAAATTTCCAGATCCATCTGAAAAAGAACTTCCAGTGGAACAAGCGCGGCAACGTATACAGCGTGCCCAAGGCTGTCCATGGCAGTGCAAACGGCCGCCCACCAAAGGGCCAAGGGGGCAAGAACGGTTGGGGCCGCGATCTGATCTTGGCGGAAGATCAAAAGGAGTTTATCAAGGCGGCCGACGAGCAGACACGGCAGCGGAAGAAGGATCTCATGGACGATGACTACCTGCCGGCGATGCTGACGGGGAAGAGGACTGGCCAAGCGGGCAAAATCCGCGTCGGGGCCGGCAAGAATGTGAATTCCAAGAGAAAACACTAGAAACGAGGATGCGCGTCGGGACAGCATATGCACTTGAAGCAGGACAAAAATTGGTAAAAGATATTAAAGCATGCAGGGGCCACAGAGGACCGCAAGTAGAAACTTGGGAACGAATTGCACATAAAAACCAAAACCAATCATGTTCATTCAGCAGCCGCCCCCAGTAGCCAAGCCGTCAAATAACTCCATAGCATCCCAGCGCCATGTAAACATGTCCGTCCCCTAACTAGCTCATTTCCCAAACCCAATATTCGGCTCATTTTCATTCAACTCTGCTCCTCTGCCCCAAAAGTCAGCAACTAGGTCCCCCAAGGAACAAGTAAAATGCCACGCCCCAACTCACTCTGCTGCGTGAGAAGCAAGCCGAATCTCCTCTTCATCGTAACCCTCTGCCTGGACCACTTGTCGTCGGGCGAGAACCGCGCCGGGTGCGCCGACTTGGTGACTTGCCCGCGGGCCACCTTCCTGAGGGTGTAAAGGCGGGTGCCCGTGCTGTCGAGCGTGTACATGAGATGCATTTCCGATTCCTGATTCCTGATCCTGCCTTGTGTTTGTTCGGGTGTGTGTGTCGATGATGGAAGTGTTCTTTCCCGGAATGGACGCAGGGACACGGGCGGACGGCTGGGGGTGAAGAAAAAATCGAACCAAGTCTGTCACGTGATCTTGTCGACAAGGGGAACCGACCCCCCCCCACCACGGAACTTCATCCAGCTTAGCGAGGATGTAATGAAACCGATGCTCTCCCAATTTCCATCACGCTCCAGTTGAAAATCTTGTTTGTTTTTACTTCGCATGATATGATTGACATGTAAGCTAAATCAGAAAGCAAAGGATGCACTACTTCTACAATGTCCAGTGAGTGGATTGAGCTGGACCTAGTGGACTTGAATAAAAACCCAGACCCCAACCAGGCCAACAAAGAATAATGACAAGCTACGCAGAAAAGTGTCCTCAAAAAAGAGAGACTAGAAATAAAGGAGCTCATGCAACTTCGCCCACACGCGCAGCCTTGTCACCCAGCCAGTCCTCACGCTCGTAGAACCGGAAAACCACATCGTAATCCTCAAAATCATGCACAATACGATCCACACGGCGGTACCCACGGACTGGGTCAACGAGACGCTGCATGGAGAGACTTTTGAACGCGCCATCACCCATGCCGTAAGAGTTCGCGCTGCGGCCCTTAGCCTCGAATAGCGTAACACTGAACCGGCCGGGACGGAATATGTTCACCACCTGCTCGATGATTTCGGCAGTGGTACGACCCTTTTGACCCCCAGGAACATTCGTCTCAAACGAGGCAAAGGAGAAGCCCGGCTCGGGGGTGACATGGACCGTGAAGTAGTGCGTGGCACCTGGCTTCTCGTCGGGAGACGATGGCGCAGCAGGAACCACGCCGTTGGCCGAGAATCCACAGGGGCTGAACAGGTAGGCATCGACGCGGGCGTCGGGATAGACAGAGGTTGGATAAACGTCGTTCAATCCACAGTGCTCGGAAATGACGGAACCAAGGGCGTGTCCTTCCGTTGTGAGCTCTTCCGTCACCTCGGCTTCAACACCGTTTAGTTCAGCATCATCGTCGCAGTTTCCAAACACATCCAGCTCCTCGGGGGTGCTGGAGAGACAGCCAAGGCTGTCCTGAGCCCTCTTGCGTGCGTTTTTGGCCTCAGCAGCAAGCTTGTCACTCGCGACCGCACTCGCGTGGGACAAGTAGAACTGCTTGGCTGTTTCCGGATCAAGATCGGTCATGAGAATCTCGAGTGTCTCGTCGTTCTGGCTGTACGCACCACCGGCCGAGCTTCCGCCATTGGACGAAACAGTTGTGGCAGGAGTGGGCTGACAATTGATCTCGGAATCTGGCGTGAGAGGTGGTGTCGGAGTCTGGTTGGGCGAAGTGATGTAGAGGTACCAGTGGTCTCCGTTCATCTTTCCCACCATGTAAGCACTGCCGCCACCCTCGAGAGTGTCATCCAGGTACTTGACCTCCTGCTTCCAGCTCCGGTGGGGACCTTTCTGTTTGTCGGGGAACAAGAAGTTCTTGCGGCTGTAGAAGACGCGGTAGGGAGTCGCTGCCGCTCGAATATCGTCGACCGAGTCGGCATTGTGGAATGTGAAACCAGCGTGCACAGCGGCAATGTGAAGAAGTCGCTGAAGACCGAGCAGAAGAGTCGTGGTTCCACATGTCTTGAGAATGAGCTTGTGAGGAAACACGAACATGCTGGACTCGGAAAGGAGGTATGCGTCTACATCGTCAGACTCCAAAACGGAGAGAATCTTGCAATTAACCATGTCGAGCATGGCAACCCACGTGTCTGAAGCCACGCTCTTCAATCCATGGGGAGCTGCAGACGTGGGGAGAGCTTCTGCATCTGGCGCGAACCACACCTCCAGCAGCTTCTCGGGACCTTCAAAGGCGTTGGACGAGTCTAGGTCTGCCGCAACATCATGATTGATTGTCAAATGTGGCGGAACCGAGGACGGAGAAAAAGTATAGTTTTTCGGAACCGAGAGGTTGACCATAATGACCAAGTCACCCTTCCGAGAGTGATTGGCACGCTGAGAAGACGTGGCAGGAGGACCAGGACGGGAGTTTCAGGTCCTAATACAAACGCTGCCGAGTTGGATCAATGGATCCTGTGTATGGGTGTTCCTTTGCCCGCTAGGCAGAGTCCGTGGAGCACTAGCTGCCGCTCAAACAGACCTTGCGGTGCCTGTCTGAGAGAGTAGGCCCACAGAATGTGGTTGTTTCAATGACGCTGGCGGAGCCAGCAGCAATCGGATGTATGGATAGAGTTGCTGACGTCTTTGAAGGGACGTTATGGAGGTCGAAAACGGAGGGCGTGAAGAAACAACTTCTGCGACGGAATGTTGGATGCTCGAAATGAAGTCCGATACCCGTGGGCAAGTACCGGAGCTAGTATAGTAGACAGGGATATCTGCTACTTTTGCAGAACTTTATTTCGAGGTAGAAGATTTTGTTTATATATATCTCAATCTGAAGACGGGGGGTGCTATCGAGGCCTATTACCAGATAGTGGTTAGTGCACAGACCAAACAGCGCATGTGAGGACTTGGCAGAAGTTGCTTGTCTCGAGAGCTAGAGAGCTTACTTGGAAGGTCGAGAGAAGAGGAAACGCAGGAGGTCAGTTGAACGCATAGAATGCGGCGCCTTGAGTATTACGGGGCGAGAAGGGCTTTTCGTCTCGAGGACCGGGGTTCGCCGCGGAGAACTGCTGGGCAGTAGGTATCCGCAGACGAAGCGTGCAAGTGTTTTCGGAGCCGGGTGTTAACCCATGAAGATTGTGGAGAACGCAAATGTCAAGGTTCAAGAGAAATCAGGACTGGAAGACGTTGAGGAAGGTATGTGGTCGTGGGAGGTTGGGTACGCGAGGAGACAAGATGTCAGTCAATATGAGAGTGAGGTGGTGGTGGAGTGCACAGAATTTTTTCTTCTGTACGGAGTGCGGACCCTCGCCGGTTGTCGAGAAGTGGGCACAAGACCAGACTCTACCAATGACGTAGGGTTTGCCTTTGTTTCGGCACACCGGTGAAGAAAAAAAATAAAAACCCCTCAGGAGAGAGGAAGAGAGAGACTGGTTTAATCCAATCAGCAATGGAGCAGGCCTTTCCAATTTTAGGACCGCAAATTCATCGGTACAGAATGCAGAAAAGGGTACGGATTAGTCCAGGCGTGAATAATTTCGTATTTTTGCCAACCTCGTGCGCCTGTGGTTCCCGAAGCCAGACTATTAGAATGTTGCACAAGATCCTGACTTTGCCGGCGGGCTGTTTTCGCTAGAAGAACTCAAAGCAGCTAGCGTCGCATTTAGAAAGCGGTTGAGACATCAATGTTGCCGTAATCAACGTTAGGTCGCAATGGAGATCGGAGAAGCCGAAGACTCCGCATGCTGGAATTCAATCGTCTCCCCCCCCCCCTCCGGGGTTTAGTGTTTAGTTCTACTGGCATCAGTTTGATGTTTGATGTTTCAGCCGCGCATCACCAAAGATAAAAGGCCTGTGTGCCATACGACCTCACGAACGGCTGCTTCATGCAGCTCCTCCTATCCAAAATGCAGTAATAATACGCAGGGAGTGTGATGTGGCTGCCCAAATACTTTGACCGAGTGATCGATTGATGCACTCGTGCTTTTTGTGCGCATCGCGCAAAAGTTCAATGACATCAGCAAGGCTATCATCCTCGGCTAGTGTAACAAGCAGCTGCCTGTTGTCCCCCCCTGCACAGCCCGTCTCTGGAAAAGAGTAGGGTTGTCGACCTCTTCATCCTCCATATCATACACGATTTTGTACAGAGCCTGAAAGAGTGTCTAGTCTTGCGTGGAAAGCATACGCACTAGCCGAGAGAAATACCACATTATACATGCCGGCTTTCCCCCAATAACTCCAAGCCAAGTTGAGGGCTTTGACATGAGCTCCTCATCCATATCCGAGTTCAGCGGGCTTTTGATCTATTGCCACATGGTGACGAAAAGGCAGATCTTTGCCGGTAAGCTTGATAGGCATGAGACGGGCAGAGAAAGAGGCCAGTCATCACCCTATGCACCCGTCGCTCACGCTGTTTTACTTATTTTTCATGGTCTGGATTGTACAATCGTCCTTGACAATGCGCTTGTTGGGTTGGGTACCTGGAGACCGATCAAATGCGCAAATGGAGAATCGTTGTGGCATAGGAGAGATGGCAGATTTCGTCTTTATGTGACCTTATCTAGCGGTGGTGCATCCCAAGTCACATTATGGAGCGCGCACGAACCCAAGTGCTTAGTGGAATGAAAGTTATTACGAGCTTCTGCTGCTTCAGCTTTGGCCAGATATAGCTGTTGAAAGTTCGATCGTCATGCTCTTGAAAATGTGCGACAGTAGGCAATGCCGGTATTTTTCCACCAGACTGCCTGCGCTGTTGGGCAAGGCGCTGCTTTGGTCGTTCTCGAGGCCCGTCGACGATACATCGTGCCCGTCGATCTGTGTTCCTGCCGGGTACCGAGGTCGTCTGCCTTCTTCCATCAACCGAATGAACTGTTCATCCATCGGCACAGATGCCAGAAACGGCACCCCGAACTCTTCTGCCATGCTTCGCCCCCCCCCGGAGCCGAATATGTCGGTGCACTCGGAACAATGTGGGCACACGTAGCCGCACATGTTCTCCACGACACCGAGCACCCGGATCCCTGTTTTGAAGCAAAAGTTGAGCTCTTTGCGCACATCGGCTGTGGCGACGGCCTGAGGAGTTGTGACGACAACAGCCCCGGCGACCTGGCTAGGCAGAGCCTCGCTCTGCAGCGCCTCCGCCAGGGAGATGTGTTCGTCGCTTGTTCCCGGCGGCGTATCGATGAGAAGAAAATCGGTATTGTCCCAGAGCACGTCGCGGATGAACTGTCGGATCATGGCCGTCTTTTTGGGACCTCTCCAGACCACCGCGTCACCTCGGCTGGGCAGCAGAAAACCCAGGCTCATGGCGTGCAGGCTCCCCACTCCGCTACCGGCATCCTTTTCGTGAACAGGCACGGGGGCCCAGCCGCCAGGGACTTGCGTGACCTTTGCTTTCTCAATGGAGAGCATTCGTGGCATGGATGGCCCGGTCAGATCGACGTCGAGGATGCCTACCGAATGCCCGGCCTGTGATAGAGACAGTGCTAGTTGTGTCGTCACCGATGACTTGCCGACTCCGCCTTTGCCAGACAGCACCTGTCGATGCACTCACTCACTTAGCGGCGCTCCTTTTCAACAAGCTTGGGGTTGTGTTTCCTAGAACGTACCAGTATGATGTGCTTGACCTTGTCCAGACCCATGTTTGTATCGACAAACGCCAAGTACCTTAGGTACCTAGTTGAGAAGATGCAAATGGTACAACATGGCGAACTTGCGCAGGGAATGAAGATTTGTTGGATGCGTTTTGTTGATTATGTAGGAAGCAAAGTTGCGGCGGGACCTGTGGGAGGTGGGGCCGATGGCTGGATCCACACCAAGCATGCAGATATTATTAACAAGCCACGCCACGAACGAACTTTTTCAACTTCCAATTCGTCAAGCACATTCATTGCTAGAAAACTACGAGTGCCTCTTCATCTTCATTCCCAACGCACGCGACCGAGACCTGACAGTATCACTGCGTTCCGTCTCATGCATACATGTGTAAGAAAAGGAAAAAAAAAACCCAGAAGAGATGAAATGACCGTCGCAACAGCCACTGGATCTACCCAAACCCCGTGTAACCCAATATCAATCTCGCTTGCTTCGTAATCATTCGCATTAAAAAAAAATCTCTCATGACGACATCGTCATCGTGAGCCGTTCTGCTCCGCATCGAAGTGAACGACACCTCGAGGAAAGGCAAACGTCGAACGGCCTCTTCCGTCGTAGCCGAGCAGTTCCCCCTGCGGCATGGGAGGAACGGGCTGCGTGAACTTTACAATCGGGCCGCCTTCCAACGTGAAGCCGATGAAGTCGGCCTGGATTTCACTGCACTTGTCGTCGTCTCCCGAGTTCTGAATGGTGTTTCTGAGATGGGGCGTGTTAGACAAACTCGACCTGTTTTCTAGAATGAGCGGGAACAGTATGTATGTACTTACGCTTGGCTTATTGGTGGTCCTTGCCCGTCCTCTGGGCCGGAGCCAGACGACCGCCTCAGGTTTCTTACCCGTTTTCGCGAGCAATCGTGGATCAAGTGCAGGAGGCCTGCGATGACAAGAACGGGAGTGCCTAGAGCAAGCGCCCAGGGTCTGCAAGTAATACGTTAGGCCGGGCCGTGTTCTTGGGGGGATCGGGAGACGCTGTATACGCACGGGTGCTTGCGGTTGCGAAGGGTATGCCCCAGAGCCAAGATAATGCCCATCATGGCAATCAAGGATCCGACCTGGATCATGGTCCAGGTCGACCAGTACAGGGACATGAGATCCTCGCCGTCGCAGAACTGCAGAGCCAGCAGCGCGTATGCCTCCATGATGACCACGGCTGTCGACACGGCGACGCACCCCAGGCACAGCAGCATGTATGTTCTCAGCACCCTGGCTCTTTTGTGCGTGTTGTCACCAAGCCTTTCTATCGCGTCTTGCCCCCTGTCATGTCACGACGCGGTTAGCTTTTCCAACGTCCAAACCTGGGCGGGCAGAAAAAAAAAACGAGACAGGGACCGGGACTGGAGCAATTTGCGGAGGGCATACTTTGTGTAGAGCCACGACCCGAAGAACAAGACGAGGAGGTTTGTGATGAACAAGGTCCAGTACAGGATCTTGAAGTGCCATCTGTCCAAATGAGATGCGAACTGGGCGTACTTGTCGCACAATTGCGGATCGATCGGGCGGCTCGCCATGGTAGTGGATTTTAATGTGCGTTGGACATGAACAAGCTGACGAGTTGGCAGACTACGCCTCGGGGAAACCGTCAGCGTGAATCTCGAATCTTTATGTGAATCCTGGGCATGAAGCACCGAGACTCGCAGACTTTTTTGTCAAAGGAGAGGCAGTTTCTTCAACGGTTATCAAGACGGGAGAAACGGGGCAGCCATTGATACGGAAGAAGCTAGAGGATCTTGCAGGTTGTTATACGTTTCCAGAGGTGGTGACGCGCGATCTTGCTACTACATGTACATGCAGTCGGGCACAGCAGATTGCCAAGGCTGCTGGCCCGGCCTTGTCTCGAATCTCGAGCCCGACAGTGGGACATGAACGAGGGTGGAGGAGGGTGGAGGACGGAGGGTGGAGGATGGTTTCTAGTTTTCTATGTAGTGCCAGCGGCTCCGCGGATGCTTTCGGCGTCACCCAGCAAATGTTGCGCAACCCTTGAGCCGCATAAGCCGCATACAATGCTTGTTGTAATCCGTGCACTTGTTGTACATAGATGGGCAAGTCAAGCCGAGCCGTCTAGAACAGGGCGGGTAGATGACATGACTTCCTCCGCTTCTTGCTTCTTGCTTCTTGCTTCTTGCTTCTTGCTTCTGCTGGGCGTTTGTTTGCCCAAACAGGGATGATGAAGTGCCGGCGGATCTCGCACTTGCCGGATCCGTGATGCCTGCCAAGCATCCACGGCTCAGCCACTCAGCCACCCAAGACTTCATCTACCCATCTACGGAGTAGCGGGGAGTCGCGATCGGCAACCCATCCAGTCGGAACAGCGGACTAGCAACCAGCACCGTCTTGGCCATGACCCTTTGGGCGTCATTGACGTGGAAAGGGGCAGCGCAGCGTGAAGCATCGATTGAACATCTCCGATGGGCCTTTTCTCTGTGCGGCACCACCCCTCGGCCATTATGCTTAATTCTTAGTGTGCACCTCTGCTGAAACAAACCATCGCCGTGGTTACTTGCGACGGATCCATCCATCCATCCCTTCCCGCCGTTTCCAAGAACAAGAAACCCTCGTGGACGAGACAATGGGGCTGGCTGGTGGTCGGTCGCATGGATGCGACGCAAACACGCTCCGTCTCCGTCTCCGTCCGCTGTACATGTACGTGCTCCGTAGCAGCTGGCAGCAACCATGCCTCACGTTTCTGACTTCTGAGACAATGTTTCGCGACTAAGCCCCGCCAAGACCGAGATAAGATGTCAGCTTGATGTTTTTCCGGGCAACATGACCCTCCCTCCTGGCCAATCATGGCCGGATGCTTGGGCACGACCGAAGCTGTGTCGGGGAGGGGCTTGCAAAAGGGGCAAAAGGATGAGTGAGTGAGGGCCTGGCTGGGACAAGGGCTTTTTTCCCCCTCGCTTCTCACGAGGATTCATCCTTCTTTTCCCCGAGACTCCGTGAGATAACGCCATGAGTACCCCGTACGGAGCATGTGCTACGTACTACGTCTTCATGTGCAATGTAGGCCCGCAGGATTCGAACCGGGCATCAGGGTGTTTGTTGCGCAGGCTTGAAGACAAGGCGATGCCCCGGTTCAACACACAACAGCGGTCAGATCAGCAAGTGTTGCAGGGGGACGTCGAGCTTCAAGGATTAGTTTAGGCTTAGATTTGGAGAATTCTTGGTCGATACGCGATGAGGCAGGAATCTGTCTCTTCCATCATGCGGCAACCTTCCCCCTTCCCCCTACATAGCAAGTTGGGCCGCTTCCATGTGAATGCTCATGTCCCATGTCCTCTTCATCCTCTTCATCACCATCCTCCATCCAATCTGGAAACCCATCATCAAAAACATCCTGCAGGGCATCGACTCGGCCCGAATCATCGAGACTCTCGTCTCGCATCACCGTTGTCCACGCCTCCATCTCCTCATCCGTCAGCAGACACTCGTCCAGTAACCTCTCCAGGTTCGCATGGTCTAGCTTCTCCCCGATAAAGACGAGTTCTTGTCGACGATCGCCCCACTCGCCGCCTTTCTCCATGTCATGCTGCACGAGAGAATCAACCTCGTCGTCGCCTGTCATGTATTCTTCTGGCGGCAGGGTGCAGAACCAGGGGCGCCCCCCCGTCATTGTGAGCATGGCTCCCGCCTGCGACCAGTCTCCTGCTCTGTGAGGTCGAGTGGCCAGGAAGTACTCACCCTTGGATCGGAAGAGACGCCTGAAGGTGGGATGAGCACGCTTGTTGGCGAGGATGACGTCGTTGGAGGGCATGACCATGTCATCGTCGACGTCCATGTTTGCGTCTTCACCCGCTTGCTTCAGTGGCTCCCCGTATAGAGATGGCGCACCGCTCCGTTCGGTTGATGCCCAAGTCTTATCCGAGTGCTCCGAGGAACTGTCACGTCCATCAGATCCTGAAGCGGGTCCTGTGCTTGGGGGACCCTCTGAACCATCCATGTCGACATCCGTGCCTGCATGTGATTCGGCTCTGTCGTTTGTGTCTTGATTCATCTCGTTCTCATCATCCTCTTCATCATCATCTGAATGCTCCAATTGAAGGATGAACTTGTCATGAAGCAAGGCAAACAATCTCCGGGGATCGAATGGTCTGTATCTGGTATAGATGAAGCTTTGCACATTGTACTCCTCAGTCTCGGGTTTTGGCGTGAGCACGTTGCGGCCATTGACCTATTCACTCATGGCTGTCAGAAAACAAACAATCAATCTTGCATGCATGCACATGAATCGTGTTCTAGAACCCAACCCACCTCTCGGACAGTCATGGCATGTAGGTCCTGCAACCATCCATACCCGGACTGCGCAACGTCCAGTTTGAAAAGTCCAGTATTGACAATTTCGGCAACGTCGACCTTACCACGACAGCATTCAATGATTCTGGCGCGGTGGTTGAGTTTCTTGACCAAACTCTTGGCCTCCTCTCTCGTCTCTCCACTTGTCTGTGCAACTAGTCAGACCTGGAACCATGCGAAACACGGATTGGATGCTCACCATGTCGATTTTATTGAGGATAATCACATCAGCGAATTCAATTTGATCAACCATCAAGTCTGACACCGTTCGTTCATCTTCTGGGGTGACATCATCCCGGCGAGACGACAGAATATCGGCCGTGTCAAAGTCATTCAGCATTGTGAAAGAGTCAATGACAGTAACGGTGGTGTCGAGACGCGCAAAATTTCCAAGCCCCCCCGCTGCTTTTCTGAGATGATGGTCAGTTCCCGGCTAGCATATTTGCCATTCCAATACAGAGGGTACGAACAGCTGTTTGAGAACCTTGACAGTGGTCTCGTCCAATGGCATTGCCGTTTCAATGTCTGCCAACTCGCCCATCTGCTCTGCCAAACGAGCGTCAAATGTTTCGGCGACCTGCTCAGGTTCGCTGATACCGCTGCTCTCAATGATGATGTAGTCAAACTCCTCTAGTTGAGAAATGCGCACGAGCTCCTCCAAGAGGTCACCCCGCAGCGTGCAGCAGATGCAGCCATTTTGCAAGGCAATGACCTTCTCCTTTGTCTTGGTCAAACTATGAGTTTTCTTGATCAGGGCGGCGTCAACGTTGATGCTGCAAACATCTTGTAAGCAGAAGCTCTCATGGTGTGTATGCGAGTGCAAAAGACCCACGCTCCAATATCGTTAACAACGATGGCTATTTTCAATCCGTGATCAGAGCGAAGAATGTGCTGCAAGAGAGTCGTTTTGCCTGCCCCCTAATGTTTCTTGGTCAGAAAGATGATCTCCCGTCTTCGAAACCGCGTCAAGTAAACATTGCTTACCAGGAATCCAGACAAGAGAGTCACCGGAAGTGATCTTTTAGGAACGCTAAGCTTGACAGATTTCTTGGACTTCTTCTTTGCCGAGGAGCCCATGTTGAATGTCAGGAACCTGATTTTGGCAATGACGGGAGAAATTTACTTTTGAGTTTTTGGGAAACTGCTTTGACAAGCTGAGAAACACTTTTAAATAGTGCATACGTTCTTGCCCCTTCCTACGCCCGTAGTAGGGCTCAAACCTATGCGAGCGTCGATGCCATACCTCCGTGACTCTTCGATACATCGAGATACTTCCCCGGATAGGATCATCAAGGTTGGAACCAAAGGCCATCAAGGTCATGTCGCGAATTCATCATGACATTCGGAGCGCCTTGATTGGTCAACCGCTGGCAAGGGTCTGTATTGCGTCGCACGTCGAGAGGCATGAATGGGAATAATGCTGTGCCCGCCAGCAATTGGATCCATTTGAGAGGCATGAGCAGGAACAGCGAGGTACTTGAAGGATGGCTGGCGGTGGTGCCGCCTCTAGAATGGTCGGACAAGCCACCAGAGCCTCTGACGGCAAAGTGAAGTGGCCCGTTGAAAACGATCGGTTCACATTGGATGAAATGGGCATATTATAAACAGAACGGAACGTAGCACGGAGTAGGAAGAGTCGCCAGGCCTGCTCTTGCGATGGCACTTGAGGCTCCTCACCCTCAGCCCCACCCACACCCACTCATTGGCTGGGTCTGGCCGTGTTTGTCGTCGTTCCACCATCAATGCCTCTTCCTTCCAGATTGGAAGTTTTCCTCGCAGCATCCATCATCAACAACCAGTTGAACGCGACAACGCCGCAGGCACTGCCCTCACAAGACCCAAACCTGCCACATCATCGCCTCGGTTCGAAAATATGGAGCAGTTTCTAGTCCAAGCACAACATTCGGGAACAATCAGCCATGCCCACAGTTTCTTGTTCCCAGCAAATGCGGTTACGTTGGCCCGGGAAGTACGTCTCGCGGTAACAGTCGTCGCTATCGCCTGGGTCACAGTCAAAGTCCTTGATGCATGGAAAAGGAAACCGGCTGGGAGACAATAAGAGAACCTACCCTACCCTGGCCCACATAAAGACTCATGTCAATCCATCTATTGAGCCTTTCGTGCCCTTCTTATCTCACATTGATTACCCATCGAAAAGAAGTCCCGATTCCGGAAAATGAAAAGGATCAGAGACTCCGATCTAATGACTATGCAGCGTTATGGAACATAAATA
Organism: Epichloe elymi; assembly: GCA_023658475.1. Lineage (NCBI taxonomy): Eukaryota > Fungi > Ascomycota > Sordariomycetes > Hypocreales > Clavicipitaceae > Epichloe > Epichloe elymi. Next base: position 4,193,433 of record CP098278.1, on the reverse strand, counting down.
CATCTAGGGAGTAGCTCAATACGACGACTCAAACAATTCTATCCTACAATCTCTCTTTCCGGCGCCATGTTCTCGCCGCGTGTACCCGAGCAAAAACCAAGTACGAAATTGTACGACCAAGACCCCACGCGCCCCGGGTTACCAAATAATGAGAGAGGATGTTACTCTGCCTCAGCAATGACCCGGTTCACTTCCTCGCATACCGCTGGGTATATGTCATCGCAGGCGTTGCGACCCATCCAACAATCCAGATGTCCATACCCTCGAAACACCTGTCTACGATATTGCAGACCTCCGCCCGGCTTTCCGGCGGAAAGTCCAAATGTGCGGGTCAAGATATCGTACGACTTCTCCGTTGAAGCCGCTGAAAGGACGCTGCTTTCGGCACCCGAAAAGAAGAAGAAAGGGATTCCTCGTAAACGACTAATGTTGCTGGGTGTGGTCAGGTCCTCATAGTCGGGCGCGTTGTTCGTGACAGCCCCGTCCATTTTCATGAGTAGATGCATAAGGGTCATGCCGGCCCCGTTGAAAAACTTGTCAATGTGACGGTGCGTCGGCTCGTTGAGGTTGTCGTGGCTCCAGCAACGACCAAAGAGGAATGTCGTACGATGACAAGAAGCGCTTCTGCACCTCTCCCCCTCTCGCTCGGGATACATTCGCAGTATTTCGTCGATGAGACGTTGAACATAGCTACCGGTTGGGGATGGCCTGCAGTCGAACCACTCTCCTGCCACACTTCTGTACACCTTATCCAGTGGTATCGGCGACGATTTCTTGATGGAGTTACTCCTGCTCCATATGGGATTCATAAACACTTGGCTGCATGTGATACCGAGGATCCATTCCGAGGGGATGGTCCCGTCTAGAAGACCACTGGCGAAAGCAACAGATCCCATGCAATGCGCGATAGTGTAGAGCTTCTTGGTGGACCAGTTCTCTCTTATGTGTTCGATACAAGCCTTAATATCGAGTCGTGCGTCGTAAGTCGTCCATTTCCCCGTCTGACTCGCTTCCACCATACCGATCCGATGGACCGAGACGAATACGCGGTACCCTGCCCTGGTAAAGTAGTTCACCGCGTTGACGGGCACCGTTGGCAGGGCGTAAATCTGATGATCAACTCCTGCACCGGGGATCATGAATAGATTCTCGATTCGCGCCGAGGCACTGCCGCTGCCGGCGTCTGGGGCTTGTGGCTCCCAAACATGCAGTATCGTTTTCACCCCATCGCTTGCAACAATCTCAATAGTCCTCGACGGCAACGTTGGATTTATGAATTCAATTGGTTTCGCCGGCCTCGGGTATTGCAGACGCAGGAGAGGCAAGAATAAGTACGAAGAAGAGTTGCGCATGAAAAAATGGAAGAACCTGCCAAGATTGGCCTTCTTCTCAAGAAAGCTCCCCCCGCTGGCTTTCAGACTGCGTAGCTCTTTGCCGAAATCTTTGAGCTTCATGTGGAGAACCCCCTTCGCGACGACCGGCCGGTTAGGGCTGTTGGGATCGGTCAAGGTAATGTACAGTGTAGTCAACGCGCGCCACAACTTCTTCGGGTTACCTGATACTGACGAGTTCACCGATTTGTAGCCGTGGAAGTGAAGAACGCGACCGTTGATGCCGGTCATATCGAAGTTGTACACCAACTTGCTCGTACCGCTCACCGAGACGTCCTGCTGAAAAATGGCCAGGCGGCCTCTCTGAACAGTGAAAGGTGATCCCGTGATTGCTGGGCACACAAAGGTACCTGTCAAGGAACCTTCGACCTGGGTTTCTTGCCTTCCCTCGCCATCATCGCGAGATTCTCCATGAACAACGGCGTTGAGAAGAAACTGGGCGACCTGGCTCTTGTCCCGTCCAGCTCCGTAAGCTATATCAAAGCTGGCTTCCCGTTCACTGGCCGTCTCCGCAAAATCGTCTATGAAGCCAGCCATGCACTCAGTGAAGGATACCAGCGAATGCCCACGCGCGACATCTGTACCACCCGCCGCCTTGTTGGGTCTCCTATCGATCGAATTGGCTGTTTCTCTGCGAGAGCTCAATGTTTCGTCGGGCTCTCCCGAAGCAACTTTTTCTCTCGAAGCAACTGGCTCTCCCGAAGCAACTGGCTCTCCCGAAGCAACTTTTTCTCTCGAAGCAACTGGCTCTCCCGAAGCAACTGGCTCTCCCGAAGCAACTGGCTCTCCCGAAGCAACTGGCTCTCCCGAAGCAACTGGCTCTCCCGAAGCAACTGGCTCTCCCGAAGCAACATTGCTCGCACGTGTTGGTAAGCCGAACAGGTCCAGAGTCCCGTTGCTGTCTTGAGAGATGGTGAGACCTTGTGATTTTGCATATTCGTCGACTGCTCTTTCTGCCAACGCAGATATCGTCGCCATAGGGTTGACACCTAAGGCAGCAGGCACGACGGCGCCGTCAACGACAATAAGGCCGGAATGGGTTTCTGAAGCTGTTCTCCCTGTGAAGACCTGCCCCCGATGATTTGTGACGCCATTGAGAGCAGTGTTATCTCGTGACATCCGCGCTCCGCTAAGTACAAGAATTAGCTGACTGCTAGTTTCTGATTCTCTTGTTTTGAGACTTACCCAAGGGGATGAACAGTTGTTTCGTGGTTGCCCGTCATCGCGAGGCCCGGGTTACTGATGAGCGTTCCACCGACTCCGTGAATCGCCTCGCGGAGCAAAGAGTGCACAGCCTCCTCACGAGCGGCACCGCCCCCAGCTCGGAATTGCAGCTGTGGGATGTCATTCTCCAGCCACATTGTTCCCTGACCACCTTGAGGGTTTGTTAGAACCTTGTTGATAGTTTGAAAAAGCGACCCGAGGTTGATGTATGCTTACTGTCATGAGACATGATGAGGAAGACCTGGGTCTTTTGAACGGAGCCACATTTCGTATACGGGCCTAATAATCGACTCTTCCATGCCGCACCCTTCTTTGTCAAGCGACGTATAAGACTTGTCTTGGCGCCACGAGCACGAGGCTGGAGATCAATGATGGTTTGCAGTATTCTGGATAAGGCATGCGGTACTGCTCCATCTTGTATCACAAAGCCGTGGAGAGGGTGGTCAGTCGCCTCTCGCATGTCTATGATGCCGTTTATTGTTGGACCAACTGGGTTGCATGTCCTCTGCACCGCGCTACCGATTGCATTGACTTCCTCGTTACAATTGTAACTGTGATGACTTGTCAGCTGCGCGATTCAATTCCGAGAATGTGGACTTTTCAACAATTACCCAAAAGCCAACATGTCGCCATTCCCACTCATGCCGCGACCTACGTCGTCACTGATGTCAAGCCCCATAGATTTGCTTCGAAGGAGAATCTCAGTTGTGCCAAGGGACCCCGCTCCGAGGAAAACGGCACTTTTAGCGTGGACATGAAGTAAATCGTTACGCTTCCCGTTTTTCTGGAACTTGTCGCGACCGGGTTCATGCCAAATGAAGTAGATGTTGTAGCCGCCACGTCCATCTGTTGCTTCCTCGATATATCGCACCTCGCACTGACAGAATATATCTGCTCCCCAGTTCCAAGCATCAGCCACGTACGTGACGAGCGTTGTTGTCTTGGACCCATCATTGAGGCCTGTCGAATCTTGTCCGGAAAGTGTGGAGGGTGACATTCCGACGCCGCAACTGTTTGGACCTTTGCGGAAGCGAGTAGTCTGAGGACAATTGTAGTAGCGCTGTTCCAGACCGAGATTCTTGGCTTGGCGCTTCAAGAGGTCCAACTTCTTCAACTTGGGCCAACTTTCGGGGTACGACTGAGGCTCCAACACATCTCTGGCCTTTTGATAGTCTGTCAAAGAATGTGAGTAAATGAAACCAGCTACTGGAAGGCGCGGGCGGGGATCATCTCCATCATCAGATGTTGATAATTACTTGGATACTCTGAAACAAACTTACATTCAGCCAGGGCTTCTGGGTTGTCCCGAATCTCAGGTGGCCAGACGTCCAATGACAATGTACCGGCATCTGCCTCGAGAAACACGTTGGCGTTGATGAGGCTCGTTCCCCCGAGACCTGGAACTGATGGTCAAACTGACGGAAAAAAAAAACAACAACAAGGCATCCATCTACACCATGCCACAAGTGGGAGATTCAGCTTACCATTGCCAACAACAGCACTTTGGCCATCCCCCACGATGAGATGATACATCCCCGACGTGTTACCGAATTGGATTTGCCGGTCTTTATGAAATGCCCTGCTGCGGTTCCCCGAGATGTTCAACTCCTTGGCAGTCTGCGTCAGTGTTTCGGGATATTCTCCGGGCCATCTCTCCTTGCCTCTTTCCAGGAGACACACGGACTGGCCAGCTCGAGCCATTCGCGACGCGGCAATACCTCCGCCATATCCCGAACCGATGACCACACAGTCATAAGAGGCTTGAGCTAGGTGGAGGGGCTTGGAAATCCGAGGGTATTTCGTTGGTCGGGTACGCTTCTTGCGCTCCGAGTCACAGGAGGTATCCATGGAAAGGAAAGGCTCGCGGTACGGGTCGTGGGCACGACTTGTCCTATACAAAGCAGAGTGATGACTCAATGTTGAATGGGTAAAAGAAGAAGAAGAATTGAATTAATAGAACTTGAAGAAACCCCAAGGAAAAACAGAGGTTCTCATCCAACGTATATTTATGCATGCTGCCGCCAGCTGGTCCCTTGAGGTCCCTTGAGGTCCCTTGAGGTCCCTTAAGCTCCCTTGAATCGCAACATTCAATACCAAGCTTTCGGCTACTCCGCTCGCGGCTTCGTCGACGCCACTGCCCGTTACAGAAATAGTGCACTGATCAGAGTCAGCCGTCATGCCATCGTTTGAAAAAGGAAACCATGACAAGCCACCCGCGACTCATCTGATGGCGTTTAGCGCCGTGACCTAGTGCCGGCCGTTGGCTCACGAGTCACTAGTCAGGCACAGAGAGAGACTTGAACAACTAGTTGTATTACGGAAAGAGGATCATGCACGGCGAATTACACCATCATTACACCATCATGACCCATCCCACCGTGAGTCGAACGGAAAGTATTTTCCCACTTGAAAGAGCCACGGAGCTGAATCGGGAGGGAACAAGTGGACACGGGTGTGGCAGCTCCGGAGAGGGGCCTCGACGCCTCAACCGCTTCGGCTGGATTGGCGCGGTGGATAACGCCCCCAACCCGTCCCTATGTAGCCTTTATCTTACATGCAATGTAAGCTTTGTTACATGATAGAATTTCCAGCAATCGCGTCCTTGTGTGTGTGTGTCAGTGTCAGCTCGTTCATGTATTGTGATGACTCGGTGTGATTGCAGCTCTGCCGAGTCCGAAGCTCTGAGCCCTTGCGGCCGGCCAACTTTATTTTATCCGGAGGAGGAGACAAGAGTCTTTTTTTTTTTTTTTTTTTTCAATTTTTGTATTCCAAGAGTCCCGTGCCGCGATTTCCGGTCCAATGACTATTACAGTAGTAATCCGTAATCTGTATTGCCTGCCCATATCGACCAGTGGCCTGCATTTAAGAGGAGGCGTCTTTTGCTAATTGGGAAGGCAGCAGGCGGGATGTACGGCTGAGGCTGATTTGCATCCTGCGTCCATCTCATGCATTGCGCCCACCCCGTCCAAACCTCGGCAGGAACGGCGTTTGATTATCTCCTTCTTTGGGCTGCTGGCGAAGGGCTCTTGCTGCATTTGCTGCAATGCTGCCTCCCCGCTTGCCGGGTGCATTGCCGGATGCAACGTCGATTTCCACTACGACTAGGATCGATATTGGCAGATCAGATGCCAATACGGAGTTATTGATTCGTCACCTTTCTTTTCTTTTTTTTTTTTTTGCAGATTCCGACGTCAGATTGCCAAGTCGAGGGCATGGTGCGATGACGAATCTGCTGTGATGTTCCCCTTGCACGCGCACTCGGACCAATTAAAAATTGTGCCGGTGGTTAAAAACACAATCTTACACCGGAGAAGAGAGAGTCTCTCCGGTCAAAAACATTCCCAAGTCCAAAGGGGGGGGTGGTGGAGGATCTTTTTCTTTCCCGGCTTGAACTCTCCATCTTTTCTTGTTGACAACTCTCAATTCTCAATTCTCAATGAACCAGATGGCGCCATGTTTCGATCGTGCACACCTGCGGCCATGGCCATGTCTTCAGCAAGGGCCGGCGCGATTCCAACGAGTCATATATTTCGGTTGGAAGGCGAGGACATGTCAAGGAATGATGTGGATGGCGGGAGGAAGAGGATTTCTTTTGCTCCGAGCCAGTGGGGCTGACCCTCTGCAACTACATACAGCAAGAACCACTGGTCTATCAACTATGTAAAGCTTTGTATGGACTAGGTTCGCGTGCTCTTGTGCGCGAGTCGCTGGCTAATAGTCAGTGGCTCGCTAGTGCCACGTGTGGATCTAGCCCTAGGGTGCGGTCAGACACGCCCCCTTTATATTACGGAGACGCGGGTTTCTTTGCGCGACAGCCCGAAACCTCCAAGCAGGTGCGATTGCCATCCTTTGATGATCCATCTTCGTCCCGAAGAATGCTTCACTGTTTCGCTCGACCGCCGACCGCCGACCGCCGACCGCCGACCGCAGATTGCGCCCCGAAATACCGACACCAAGAACTGCCTTGCGCCATCTACGGCGGACATCAAACCAGTCATTCCAGTCTGTTGGTGTCTATTCGAATAGATGTGTGAGAAGCCATCGTACCGTTTCAAACATCGGGCCAGAGTAGCGAATATCCCCGTTTCTGCGGGACCGGACCGGCGCAAACAAAGTGGGACTAGATGGCATTGAAGTGCTCAGAAGAAGACACTCAGCAGTCAACTTTGTCATCTCGAACGATGACATTCCAATCGCCTGGCATGAATGCCTGACCCATCGTACCACCAGATAGCACTGTAGTACGAACAGCTGACCCTTCCGCAGAGTCCTGGGCCCGGGTTACTCCTCGGCTTGCCCGGAACATGGGACAGATGATAAATGCCCCGATGGATCCTTCCGACGCTCGCCGGAGCCCAGTTATACCCCGGACTCCCGCAAAGAACTTTGAGTGCACCTTCTTGTCTTGCCTCCAGGCCAGAAGCATCATCTCCCTGGGCCGAGTAATTCGCGAAAGTCTCGGCCCAGCGCGGGTTCAGCTGTTTCACCTGAGACGCGACTTGCTCGATCGTTCCGGTGAAGTTGGTGGGAGCGGCCCCTGGTTGGGACGTGGATGTTCCATTCCAAATCTGCGACTCCGAATCCTGGAATAGGGGCTTCGAGTGCTAGGGTCTTCGATCATGTCAACTACTTACATGGATGAAAACCGTGACACTTTGAATCTCCAACGGCCCTACCTGGGAAGACAAAGCGCCGATGAAAAGAAGAGCCTTGATAAATGCCATGATGAGTTGCCGATACGTATTGAAGCATGAATGGGTTTCAGACCCAAAGCCATTATTAGTCGGTCGCGGCCATGTGTGAGCTTCTGGGATCACTCCTTCTCATCATGCAGCTCAGCGTGGGGGTTGAACTGAGTCTCGTGCTGCAGCAAGTGAGAAAACAAAGCCGAGTACTGAGGGTTCTCGCCGTCGATCCAGTGTTATTCCATTTTCGAGACTGACATGCATGCAGTAAGTAATATTAGTCCTTCCAAGACCTAGGCTAAGTTAGGTTTAGTAATGTCAAAAACTCTAGGCATATTATCCATAGCCCCTAGTGCCCCAAACTCCTTATTACTATTTTCCCCCTTCAAGTCACTTCAACCTCGGTGAAACTCGTTCATCACGAGGTGCTTCCATATTCCTGAGCTGCTTTGGTCTGCATCTCGTCTTCCCCGCGTTGCACCAGTCTCACGCACTGCATGTGGTTGGGAGCCTGAGCTTACTCCCCTCGGCGAGAATCCTACCCAGCTCCGCAAGGTTCCCTAGCAGGCTACTGCCTAGTACCAGGAGAATCTAGTCATCAAAGCGGCAACGTGGGGTCGAGTTGGTGGGAGCTCTCAAGGCGCTTCTCGAGAACGGCGCTGATGCCAACGGACGGGGCCTCGCACGCGAGACGGCCCTCCACCATCTGGGGTTCGCCGGTGCATGTCAGGAAAGGAAAGGTCCCGAGCGTTGCTTACACGAGACGGGCATTCGATTATTATTGCAACACACGGTGCCTCCGCCGCCATCCAGGATGAACTCGGCAACACGCCACTGCACTACGCCGCGTTCGGATCCAACTTGCATGTCTTCTCCCTCTACACCAGTGGCCTGCGTGTGGACTTGTTCCACACGCAGGACGCAGCAAAGCCAGCATCTCAACAACAGAAACATGGCAGAGAGGTGCTTCGGGATGATGACTTTGTCTCGGAAATACGAAGAGGCCTCAACGCGTTCAAAGTCATGTGCGCCGCCCGCTCCAAGTTGTCCGCTCTCGACCAACGCATTGTCTGGACTGACATGTGCACTATATATAGGTCATTCTTTGTACCATTCTACCTTTGTTTCAGCCAGCTCACAAACAATCTCATCTCACAGGCAGGTCAGATGCAACTAGGCGGGATACCCAACGACATGGTTCAGATGCTCAACGACATTGGGGCAGTGTTGTTCTCGGGCCAGTCATGCAGAAGATCCCCAATCCAGCACTTCAGAGATATGATATCCCCTCTGAGCCTACATACGCAGCGGGAGTGCAGAAGGTGATATGCTCATCCGGGCCATGTTGCGACAAGCCTCTTGCTTGTGCAGCATCGGCGGACGGGAAAACCCCATACAGCACATCTGTGTGGCTGCAGATCCCCATCTACTTTTTGCTGGCCATGGTCGAGATTCTGGGACTTACTCCTCTCTCAGAGTACAGCTACTCGGAGGCGCCAAAGGACATGCGGAGCTTCGTGCAAGCTTTGAGACAAGTGTCGTCGGGTGTATGCTCTGGCACTGTCGCAGGTCTCTACCGACCCGGACATTTTGTACGTAATTACGGCGCTGTCGGCAGTCATGATTGTCTCAGCGCCGGCGTTTTTGTTTGCGTTTAGTAAGTATGATGAGAGAGGCAGGGATGAGTATAGGTGAGCCAGAGCATGCAACGTCCAAGTCCGAATTTGGGTTGGCAGGACATGATCCATGCGCGATACCTGCCGGATATACTAGAACATGGCCAACTTTCCGACACAAAACGAACCTGATGACCGCGTCGCGAGGTATCTGTCGTAACAGCAAGGCAAGCCATCATCCATGGCTAGTGCCAGACCATTTGGACGTTGGCAGTTGAACACTACGCATGAATTGTGGTGCTGTTTCTTCCTTGAGAGGGCTGGCCTTGATCCAAAGATGCTGGGTTTCTTAGTCAACATCCATATCTATCATCATCAAAGGCGTGACCTAGCGACCATGATGGCATCTTCATCCTTCATTTTCCGTCCTAGCACGCAGTGGGGGCCAAAGCAGTCGTCCATGGCCCATGGGGTTGGGATAATTGTAATTTTTTTCCGCTGGGTAAAATAAATTCCGTACCCGTACCCGTACCCGTGCCCGCTTCCACAGACAACTTGTTAAAATCTTGCCTTTCTACCTTTCAGCAGAATGTTGTCGTCAGTCCACGGCTTTCCACCGACCTCGAGAGCAAGACAACCAACGTCGGTCTGATTTCATTTCCACGATTTCTCCCGAAAAGATTACGGCTCTAGCCCTGCGCCACAGCACACAGCATTCCTGCCGCATCATAAGCCGCGATAGCGGGAGTTACAATGTCAGTTTCATCATTGAATTCAATGATGAAACAAATGCGTTGTCCGGATCCCTATCCTGCCGTTCGTTCACGATCCTTGGAGAAAAGTACTCGGTCATGTTGCTGTTCTAAATCTTCTCAAACAATCAACACAAATTCCAGTCCCTCGTGTACGCGCATTCGGCCGCAATGTGCAACTATCAAATGATGGCGGTGGCGAGTATGTTTTCCTTGTACTAGACTTTGTCCCCGGTCGAAGTCTTACAAGGCGCATTCTATTTGAATCAACGGTTGCGCAGCGAGCCGTTTTCTTCTCCCAACTAATTGGAATCCTTGTCGAATTACGACAGACCAAGTTTCCAGCACCGGGGTCGCTGGTTTCCGGAAGTTGGTGATTTGCAATCAATACCGCTAAATGAGCTCCGACGTAGCGTCCTGCCGACGACATCAGTGCGAGAGTACATGGAAAGCCAACTCAGGATAGTCTCCGACTCGCTAGCACTCCCAGTTGCAGGCCAGACCATGGACGACATCAAACTTGAGGTTTTCGCGGTCCATTTCGTCGGCAAATATCTCCTTGACGCCGATACCGATTCCGAAGAAAATGGGTACTCTCTGTACCACTCAGACCTGCGGCTTCCGAATATCATCGTCGGCGATGAGCTGCAAATCAATGGTATAATTGATTGGGATGATGCGAGCACAGTTCCCGAGCAATTATTCTCGCCCCCGCCGTGGATCTCCGGTGTGGACGACAGTAGCATCATGGCATTCCAGAAACTGCACGCCGAGTTCCGCGGCATTCTCAAGGCAAGATCCAAAACCAACCCCATCTGCCATCAATTATTCAAACAGTGGTATAAAGAGCCAAACGAAGAACCAAGAAAAAGCCTTGTACGCTGCTCATATTGTCCGATACCCCACCGAACTTGCAGAGGTCATGGCCCGTTTTCACAAACATCTAGGCTTGACAGGAAAATTACGCGCCGACATTCACGCCTATTACGAATCAAGCAGCACGGTTCAACAAGACGTACAAAGACGAGCGGCGTTATGCGACGAACACACGAGATACCTGAAGGATCGCGGGCTATATACTGAAAACCAACCATTGGATCTGGAAGAGTTAAGAGCAAAGCTTGAAGGGACAACCAAACGGGTCGAGGAGTTGCTTCGCCGAAAATAAGGCTGCTTCAGGTTGAGCTTCTAGCTGAGTGGGTTGGCTGGCTGGCTGATCGCATCGCCGTTGTTCGCCACCATAGGGTGAGCTGTTGGTGCGACTATTCTGGGTTTCGCCGTGAGACATGGCCGTCCTCCTTTCAGTAATGAGCAGCCATTAGCGCGTGCACCTGCTGCGTGGCCTCGGAAAAGAGGGAGCCGTGTGGTAAATCACGGAACGGGCCAAGTTCGATACGGTATTGCACGTAGATATACATGCAGGAGTCAGCCAACCGAAACATTGGCACAAGGGCAAGCCAGTGGGTTGTAAGAATCCAAGCAGCAGGACATTTGATTTGGATTTGTGCTCGTTTGGTCATCCATCGTCCGACCCCGTCTCAACCCATCGGCATCACGTGTCACACATGCCCCTCCGGAAACGCCGGCCACAACACACAACAGCCACGCGCTTAAAATCAGATGATCCGGATTCCGGACTTTGGTTGGGGCCCAGCGAAGCTTCGCAACCCAAACTTCACATGCATGATTGCACCAGACGCCGGATTTCATGCCGAGCATATTGCAGCTGGGAATGACCAGAAGTCCGCGCCCCTTCCAGTCATGATTCATGACAAATACAGGCCGCCACCCAAATAGCTTGCAAAATACGACGACTTCAGGACACTGAAGCGGTCGCAACTAACTGTAACTAATTCGTGTGTTGTTTTGAAGTCAACTCTCGGGGTCAACAAACATGTCAGAAGGAACGAAGCCCGTCATCATCATCGGGCATGGCTTGGCCGGCCTGGTGGCTGCCTTTGAGCTCTCGAAGCGCAAAGTCCCCACCATCATTGTCGACCAGGAAAATGCCAACAACGTCGGAGGACAAGCGTTCTGGTCGCTTGGTGGACTATTCGTGGTCAATTCGACAGAGCAACGACGCGTCGGAATCAAGGACTCTCGCGAGCTCGCTATGCAGGACTGGCTCAACTCTGCCCAGTTTGATCGCGAAAAGGAGGACCACTGGCCGCGACAATGGGCCAAAGCATTCGTCGACTTTGCCACGGACGAGATGGAAAACTATGTCAAGGGCCAGGGCTTGGGGTTCATGTTCAACGTCGGCTGGGCAGAGAGGGGTGACGGCAGGGCCGACGGTCACGGCAATTCTGTCCCAAGGTTCCATCTCACCTGGGGCACCGGGCCCGAGGTGGTGCGCATCTTCAAGGAGCCCGTTTCGAGAGCTGCGCAGGACGGCATCGTCCAATTCAGGCACCGCCATGCCGTCGACGAGCTCATCATTGATGAGAAGACGGGGAGAGCTACGGGCGTCCGGGGCCGCGTTCTGGAGGACGACGACTCGGCCCGCGGTGTCAAGTCGTCCCGCACCGCCATCGACACATTCGAGCTGCACGGTTCTGCCATTCTCGTCTCGTCTGGCGGCATCGGTGGAAATGTCGAGGCTGTGAGAGCAGCGTGGCCGGTCGATCGCCTCGGACCCAAGGTACCGGAGAATTTCGTCGTCGGAGTGCCTGCTCACGTTGATGGTCGGATGGTTGGCATCTCGGAGACGGCCGGGGCAAACGTCATCAATCGGGACCGCATGTGGCACTACACCGAGGGCTTGCAGAATTGGAACCCTATTTGGCCGAATCACGGCATTCGGATTCTACCGGCACCATCGTCTCTATGGCTCGACGCCACAGGCAAGAGATTGCCGCCGCATCTGTTTCCTGGCTCGGACACGTTGGGTACGCTGAGGCATATTTGCAGCACGGGGCACGACTACACGTGGTTCATTCTCAATCAGACCATCATTGCCAGAGAATTCGGCCTCTCCGGATCTGAACAGAATCCCGACATCACAGGCAAAAGCATATGGCAGCTTCTCCGCCGGACTTTCAGCGGCAAGGGCCCCGTCCCCGTACAGAATTTCATGAAGCACGGCAAAGACTTCATCGTCAAGGACACTCTGGAAGAGCTCGTCCAAGGCATGAACAAGCTGGCTTTGGAGTGTCGAGGGCCGGCGCTGGACTTTGAAAAGATCAAGAAGGTGGTCGAAACCAGGGACTCTCAATTCCACAACGCCTATTCCAAGGACGCACAGGCCATGCTCATCAGCAATGGCCGATCCTACTGGCCCGACAGAATATCACGAGTGGCGAAACCGCATGGCATTCTCGACAGATCCAAGGGTCCGCTGGTCGCCGTGCGCCTCAACCTCCTCACGCGCAAGACGCTGGGGGGCATCGAAACCAATTTGCAGAGCAAGGTAATGCGTGCAGATGGGACGCCGTTCCCCGGGCTATACGCCGCGGGGGAAGTGGCCGGCTTCGGTGGCGGGGGTGTACATGGCTACAATTCACTCGAAGGCACGTTTTTGGGCGGATGTATTTTTTCAGGTCGCGCCGCCGGACGGGCCATGGCTGACGAGGTTGCTGGACCTTTGACATGATGCCGCTTGCAATAAGCGTGAGGCAGGACACGGTTGAATTAGGTTCCATTGGGTGAATGGCCAATAGATGCGGTAGTAGTAGGTACGCTGGGACAACACATGGTTTCCGAAACCGTAGCCATTTACATTGCGCATTTCTGTGCACGGGTCAGTGGACTTGGCGGTGGGATGTTTCGGGAACAGCAGGTTTCGTAAGTTATGTCTCGGCCGCGCCCTGGGACAGGGAGGATCCGAGAATCTCATGTTTTCAAAGGGCGGGACATTTCATAACGACTGTAGACCTGACCATCTTCTAGGAGTTGCGTTGCCCAGCGTTGCCCAAAACTTGATTGAGCTAATGGTTGTTATGAAAAAAAAAAAAAAAAAGTCTAGGAAGACAAAGCGGATGCGGGTGTGACACTGGGGTTCATTTTACCTTGTTTAACTTTTCCAAGGGAGGGGGAAGTGAGACACAACGACCCTTGCGTGCTTGTGGTCATATTTGGGGGGGGGGGCAGCTTCTAGCTTCCAGCTTCCTTCCTGCTTCTTGCTTCTTTGCTCTTCTTGGCAACAGGAGGTGGTGACCACTGACTCTTGTGCACGCGTAGCTTCCAATGTCACCACCGGAACAGTTCGAGGGCAACCAACCGTGTCGTCAGTGGTCACTCTCCCCATAGAAGATGTATGCCACGCGACTTCTGCGCTTGACGGCGTGGACCGCATCTTGGGTCAAGCCAAGCTGCATCTGCCCGAGGCGCGATGAGCATATTTTCCAAAGCGGGGGGAATCGGTCAGCGGTCAGCGGTCAGCGGTCAAGCATGTGCCGTCAGTCCAATGACCGAGAAACATGACATGCATCACGGGAATGGAATACGAAATGCAGCGTGGGCATCGACCGCGGGTTGCTTGGCAGAGGCTAACCAACCGGCTTGACCCCAAACGACGACGACAACGAGCAACCAGACCAGGACCAGGACCAGGGGTCCTCTCCGCATTCGAGATTGGTTTGTTTCCCCGCCGCAATCTATGATCTTGATCTGATTTGAGCCTCCGCATCGCATCGGCCTTGCCTTTCCCGAGGCCCGAGCCGTGGCCGTGCTCTTGGCGCGCTCATGGGGTCAAGGACCTGTGACCCCCCCAGTCGAGAGGAGGGGAAAAAAAAAAAAAAAAAAAAAAAACTCGCGGGCAACCCATCGTTGGACTGGTGATGATCCGACGTGAGGGATAACAGTCCAATCTCCCCATCGGCCACGATCCGACCACCACGCGACCTTGGCAAAGCTGCATGATCACGATCGGCAGAATTGTCTTGCCCCTTTCGATGCAAGGCATGAATGAAATTGCGCCCGTTCTGAGAAGCCTCCTGTGCCAAGATGAGGGGGGGGGTAAACCGGAGCGGCGGAGACGATGGGGAAAAAAATTTGAATGCTAACGGTTACTATGACGGCGACTTTTCCGAACCCGGTCGAGGTTGCACACGTGGGTTACAATTTTCACATACATGCATGGTGCCCGTTTCGGTGGATGCCGGAAGTTTCTCATGGTATAAGCTTATAATACACCTTGTCACCGCCGTCGCTTGTATCGACGACGGGGGGTTTCGTCAAGAACATTTGTTTCTTGTTCGTATCTTTTTTTTCCATCTTCTTTTTGTATCCCCCTGCCCATCATGCAGATCTTGCAACGGGTGCTATGGGGCGGCATGTCCCTGCTTCACGTCTTTGGGCCAACCGATGCCCGGCAGTCGAATGCGAGCGAGGCCGGTAACAAGGCCGTGCCTTACAAGGTGCAGAAACCCCCGCTGGACACGGACTGGACGTACAAGGTTGGAACCAACCCGTGGCCCGAGCATCCCCGGCCCCAGCTCCGTCGGGACGACTGGCAGAACCTCAACGGCATCTGGACGTACGATGGCGCCGGCCGGGGTCGGGCGGAGGACGACTCGACACCGCCGTCCGCCCCTCCGCCGGTGGACGGCCTCTCCCGCGAGATCATGATTCCGTCGTGTGTCGAGAGCGGCCTTTCCGGTGTCCAGGACCTTGATTCCACCACCATGTGGTTCGCGCGCGACTTCGAGGTGCCGGGGAGCTGGAAGGGGCAGAACGTCCTCCTCCATTTCGAGGCTGTTGATTACGAAGCCACTGTGTTCCTAAACAAGGTCAAGGTTGGACACAACGTCGGCGGCTACTTCCGATTCACCATTGACATCACCAATCATGTAAAATGGGGCGAGGATAATAAACTGTACGTGGTCCTGGATTCCCCCCCCCTCACCCTCCCCCTTCTCGTGAGCCCCGAAAGGTCAGGGCATGAACTAACACGTTGCTCACCACAAGTTTCGTCTTCGTGCATGACCCATCGGACACGGATATTATTCCGGTTGGAAAGCAATCCCGAAACCCCAGTCATATCTTCTACCGTCCATGTTCGGGCATCTGGCAGACTGTGTGGTTGGAGAGGGCGCCGTCAAACCACATAACTCAACTGGATGTGTCTGCCGGAATGGACGGTCACGGTAAGAAATCCTTGCCCCTTGTTGTTGTCGTTGGAAAAAAAAAAAAAAAAGTTCATGTTTTCCAATACTCATGTTCATCGCATAGTCGCCGTCACAGCTCATTCATCCTTAAAGCAGGGCGCCGAGGTCAAAATCGCCGTCGTCGACCCAAAGGGACACGTCGTCGCCGAAAAGACCGGCCCCTCTGACGAGGAATTCAGCCTCGCCGTCGGCTCGCCGCAGCTGTGGTCCCCGTCAACGCCAACATTGTACAATCTCACCGTCACAATGGGGGGCGACGAGGTCCGAAGCTATACCGGGTTCCGCACGATATCCAGCGGCATGGTCAACGGGGTCCAGCGACCGCTCCTGAACGGCGAATTCGTCTTCCTGTTCGGGACCCTGGACCAGGGATACTGGCCGGACGGCCTGTACACGCCGCCCAACCGCGAGGCCATGACGTATGACCTGAAGATGCTCAAGAGCCTTGGCTTCAACATGGTTCGAAAACATGTGCGTTGCCGCCAACTTTGTTCCGTTCCAAAAAAAAAAATCCTTTTTTTTTTCCGAAACATGCAGTGCTGACCTGACTCGCATTTGAACTCTCAGATCAAGGTCGAGCCCGATCTTTTCTACCGCGCCTGCGACGAGCTCGGCCTGCTCGTCATCCAGGACATGCCCAGCCTTCCCCCGGACGGCAACAGGCCGCCCAACGCGAAGCAGCAGGCCGAGTTTGAGCGGCAGCTCAGCATTCTGGTCAATGAACACAAGAGCTATACCTCGATTGGAATATGGGTACGTAACGGGTCCGGTCCTGCTCTATGGCGCGCGCGAGGAAAAAAAAAAAGCTAATGTCGGACGGAACCAAAGGTCATCTACAACGAGGGCTGGGGACAGTTGCGCGGCACGCCGTATCCCGAAGAAAAACTCACCCAGGTTGTTCGCCAAATTGACCCCTCGAGACTCATCGATTCAGTCAGCGGCTGGAACGACCACGGATTCGGCGACTTCTCGGTAAGCGATAGATTGGGGGCCCTCGCGACATGGGGGGGAATAAAAAAAAATAAAAAAAAAATTGCACAAGTTTGTTCCAGGGGCCGGCGCTAACACGACGGCAGGACAACCACCACTACGCCAATCCTCAATGCGGAACACCGTTCCACTCCATCCTCTCGTCGCCATACGATCCGAAGAGGATCGGATTCCAGGGGGAATTCGGCGGAATCGGCCACACCACCGGAAGGGAGCAGTACGTTTTTCAAATCACACAAGCCACGGCCACGGGATCGGGGCAAAGCCACATTCTTTCTTTCTGACTTTTGTATTAGCCTGTGGAACGTTCAGCAGGCCATCGATCAGATCAACCAGACGTACGAGATCAACGCCGACTTGGAGTCCTACAATTATCGCGCGGGCGTGCTGTTCCGGGAGTTCACGGAGCAGATCGAGCGCTACGCCTGCAGCGGGGGCGTGTGGACGCAGACGACGGATGTAGAGGGGGAGGTCAACGGCCTGTACACGTACGACCGCCGCGTGCTTCGCCCGGACGTTGACCAGTGGAAGGACGACATTGGCGGGCTGTACAGGGCTGCCCAGAAGCGAGGCGGCGTCGGCGTGGCGAATGCGGCGGCGGGCGACAGCACGTCTGCTGCGTCGTCGCATCGCAGGCGTCCGGCTCGTTTATTCTAGCGAACTTGTGCTTTTGGTGGGCGGCGGGCATCTCTCTTGTAAAATTGCACAAATTTGGGGTTTACCACCCCCACCCTGTTCATAACAACATGTTGTTATTTTCTTGTATCTATGTACTTTGGAAGTTTTAGTTTTAGTCCCTAGCTTGATGAATGATGACATCGTTTCGGGACGGTTCAAGGAACAACTCCAAGGTCCGGTCCGGCGGACGCACGCACGCACGGACGGACGGGACGGCGACGGCAACCCCGAACCCACCCCGCCGTGCCGTGCCAAGGTCCACAATGCCCGATCTGGGACTAGGGACAAAGCCCAGCCGATGAGCGAGTAATCAATGATTGGGGCTTTGCTCGGCTCATTCTTGGGCCCCCCAATACAAATCAAGTCGGTGCCGAGGTCTGCGGCAGGAAGCTTGAGAATTGGCCAAGGAAAGGAGGGGGGAGGGGGTTATGTTTGCCATGATGTAATGTATGTAGTCCGTACTACACATAAAAAGCTACCTCTTTTCCCTCCCCCATGATTAGCCCGTTTGTTCGTCTTGTTGGTCCGTAATAGTCACGCCTACCTCGGTGATATTCAATTTGTCGACGGAACCCACCAAGCAAGCATGGCTCCCCGACGTCAGGATGCGATTGCGGACTATGATGTCGTCATCGTCGGCGCGGGCATCTCCGGCATCAATTTCGCATACAGGCTGCAGGAGCGCAACCCGGAGCTGAGCTACTGCATCCTCGAGGGGCGGCACCAGGTCGGCGGGACGTGGAGCCTGTTCCAGTACCCGGGCATCCGGTCCGATTCCGACCTGTACACGTTTGGCTTCCCGTGGCGGCCGTGGGAGGAGAAGCAGCCCATCGCCCGCGGCTCGCTCATCCTCAAGTACCTCGAGGCGTCTGTCGCCGAGGCGGGCATCGACAACACGATCAAGTTCAACCATCGGGTCGACAGCATGGACTGGTCCTCGGCGTCGTCGACCTGGACGCTCAACGTGACGGCCGGGGTCGGCGGCGGCGGCGGCGACAACGTCGTCTCCCTGCGCGCCCGGTTCGTGCTGCTCGGCACGGGATACTACGACTACGACGAGCCGCTGGAGGCCCGGATCCCCGGCATAGACAGGTTCCGGGGCGCCGTCGTCCACCCCCAGTTCTGGCCCCGGGACCTGGACTACACCGGCAAGAACGTCGTCGTCATCGGGTCCGGCGCCACCGCCGTCACGCTGCTCCCCAGCATGGCCGACAAGGCCGCGCACACGACCATGCTGCAGCGGTCGCCCACGTACATCCTCGCCCTGCCCGAAAACGACCCTCTCGACAGGGCCGCCCGGCTCTTGCTCCCCGGCGCGCTGGCCAGGCGACTGATCCGCTTCAAGTGGACCCTGTGGGCGTTTCTTCTCGCGACCCTGTGCCGGTGGTTCCCGCGGCTCGCCCGCGCCGTCATCCTCCGGCGGACGTCCCGCGAGCTGCCGAGGGGCATCGATATGAAGCCTCACTTCACCCCGCGGTATAATCCCTGGGAGCAGCGCATGTGTCTCTGCCCGGGCGGCGACTTCTTCCAGTGCCTGCGCGCCGGCAAGGCCAGCGTGGAGACGGGCGTCATCGAGCAAGTCACCGAGAACACCATCAGGCTCGAGTCCGGCCGGGAGCTGCACCCAGACATGATCGTCACCGCCACGGGGTTGAAGGTCCGGCTCGCGGGGGGCATCGACATCTCTCTCGACGGCAGGCCCGTCCGCGTGCCCGACAGCTACTCGTGGAAGGGGTGCATGCTCGAGAACCTGCCCAACCTGTTCTATTCCATGGGCTACGTCGACGCGAGCTGGACGCTCGGCGCCGACGCCACCGCCCAGCTCGTCTGCCGCCTGCTGAACAGGGTCACGCGCGACGGCTTCGCGCACATAGTGCCCCGGCTGAGCCAGGCGGAAAAGAGCACCATGTCCGAGCTGCCCTTTATGCGCCTCAACTCAACCTACGTGGGCAAGGGCAAGGGCGTCTTTCCCAAGGTGGGAAACAGCAAGCAGTGGCTTCCGCGATCATACTACTGGAAGGATCTCGCGAATGCGTGGTGGGGAGATGTACAAAGCGGGTTGGAATGGTCAAGATAGCTTTTCAGCATCATCGTCATCAGTCATCATCACCTTTTGCCCATGGAAGTGCCGCGATGGGGTGGGTAATCAGCTCGTGACCAATCAGTCCCTCGTGTGATATGGCGTGAATTTTTTTTTAGTTAGTAATTCGTCGAATAAAAACAAACCATTGATTACATCGACACACAAGTGAGGCGATTTGGAGGCTCCAACACCAGCATGCTTCCCATTTCCCAATGAGGTAGTGGAATGGATTGAGATGATGCATCCAGCATCTCCAAAATGGCTGAATCTGCGAGTACGGCACGAGCACGCCGCGGAACGAGACAAGAGTTCCGGCAATGAGGGCTTCCACGATGGGTGAAGGCTGTTTGATGATGAACGTTGCCTTGTCGCCCCAGATAATCTGATACTGGCGTATATAACATCAGCCTTCACCTGTTGAGCGAAGGCTACGGTGAGAGGGATGTTCTTTGGGACGCCTTTCTGTTTATCCATTTGCACAGCCTTTTCGAAGAGTTCTGTTCGTTGCCTGGCATCTTCAGTAGAGGGGTCATCATACTCTGTCTGCATGTCTTTCACATGTCTTGGTTCTTGGTTTGCTCATATTCTTCTTGTATGCTGCGCGCCGCGTCCCGAGGAAATTCGAATTGCAAGTCATTGTCCGTCGGCACCGTTACACCTGTGAGAAAGTCTGCAACGTTGGCGCCATCATCACAAACAAATTCCAACTATTCCATGCCTAGTTCACGACGGGGAAAGCCCGAGGCTTGACCCCTCTCGTGAATCTTGTCATGAATCTTGTCGTGAATCTTGACCACTTCGGCCTTCAGGGCCCATTCCCTGCTTGGCCTAATGTCTTGTTCGCCTGTCTCATCAGACAGCATACTGCCACGTTGATGGCTTATTGATTCAAAACGACACGGGACGACAGGGCCTAGAAGTAATTAGTAAGTCCAAGATGAAAAAAGCGTGTACGGATATACTTCTCAGTTGCTGAGGCTGATCCGATGCAAAGAGGGCTCCATGGTTGCTTAATGTTCAAATCGCCAACAGACACAAGCTTCCCGAGTTTCCCGGTCAACCGAATGGCACAGGGAAGTAGTACGTATCTCGAGGGCAATTGCAACCGCTTACTAAGCGGACCCGCATCGGGGCGCCCCATTTTTGTGACCAACTTTAGATATGTACATCGAGCCGAAAATTGGGCCAAGATTTCTGCTTCATGAGTCAAGACATCTGAGGCTCTTCTTCTGCGACAGCCCGGTTCAGCCCGTTGATCCATTCAATGTCTGAACCATTCTCGCCACAACCATTCTGGCCATGGCAAGCAAGAGAAGACCGGCCTGCGATTCGTGTCACAAGCGCAAGGTGGGCAAATCACGGCCTCTCCCTTCTTTTCTTCTGAGGACGAGCTGTCTGTCACATCCGCCTGCCATGTGCAGAGTTGAGTAATTGTCATGTCACTTTGCGCTTTTTAAGCGCTGAGCCGGCGTTTTGCTATCACAAACGAAAGAAGTTTATCAGTACAACAAAACTGGAGCTGAACTTTCCCATTAAACTATACTATCTGCCAAATCAGGTTTTGCTTAAAGCATAAAGCATTATTCGAGTACATTTCTACATTGCCATGACAAATCCAACACATCTGTCCATCTACTGACCATGAAGGACCTCTTTGGCACGACCGTCCTCGCGCAAGTTCTTGTCCTTGACAGATGGGCAGCCAGCGTACTCATTGACCTTGCGCGGAACCGCGGTCGCATCTAGCTTGCCGTGAGAAGTCTTGTACTCCTCCATGGTGGTGGGCGGCAAAGTGGTCGTCTCATGATGGATGGCCGAGTTGTGGTGCTTCTCATGGACCGGCACGGTCGTATGGACGACTTCTGGCTTGACAGTCTCCTTCTCGATCACGGGCTGAACGTGGTGGTGAACGTGGTGATGGGTGCGTTCTCCGGTGACGACCGGCGCGGCCGAAGACGTGCGTTCGGTGTCATGCGTAGTGGACTTGCTCGCGTACTTGGCCGCGTCCTTGTCCAGGGCCTTCTTGACGTTGGCCTTGTCACCGTGATCAATGGTCTTGTGATCCACCGGGACGGCATTGAAAGTGTGCTTCTCGGGCCTGCGGATGGAAGACTATTAGTACAAATTTGAATGGATATTGTGATGCATGGTTTTGGGGGTCAACTGACAGTACTTCTCGGTCCTGAACAGGCTGAACAATGGTCTGGTGGTGATCCTGATGGACCTCCTTGTCGACAGCGGTAATGACCTCTTCGTGCTGTTTGGGGAGAACATGCTCGTCTACAACGGGCTTTCGCACCTCCTCGTCCACGGTCGTCTTGTGTTTCCCGTCCTGGGACAGGAAGTTTGACACGGCTTGCTTGGCCTTCTCCATTGTGATGAAATTTTTTGTCGAGGAACTTTCTCTTTGAGTGTAATTTCTGGGCGTTTGCTGATGGAAGTTGATGATGTTGTTGGGATATGGGAGGGAAGGACGTACGCATTATATACGTGACGTTGTCGACATTGTATTCGACGTCAGGTTCAACCTTTTGGTTTGGTTCATGCTTGTTGTTCTCGTCAGTGCCCACAAAAACTGCTAGCCATGAGTTTGGACTCTCAAACTACGTCACAAGGGAGGGGATCGTCACCAAGCGCAACAACTCCCGAGGGTGAGACATGACAATCCTCTTCCTGGCGTGAGCCGGTGAACAAGAAACGTCCGAGGGCAAGTCGGGCAGAGCAACAAGCAGTGTCCGAACGCGTCAACGTCATGCCGAAGTAATGCTGAAAGCTTGCTCTGCGTCCTGATATTTCAGCCAAGACCAAGATCAATTAAACTTTGCGCTACCGATCCAATCCGGTCGTGAACTTCGTGGCGCTAGCCATGAAATACCCTCCCTTCCTCAAGCTTTACCAAGAAACTTGTCCACGGTAGATCCAAAAACGTCAGAGATTCGGAAAAGATAAGAAAAAAAAGCTTAATTCGATTCACTAAAACTCAAATCGCGCGTCATGGATTGAACCAACTCCGCAAATTGCGCGTCATAGACTGTGCCGCAAATCGCTGTTGCCATTGACGGATCGCGACCGGCCAACCAAGGCTCGATTCCGCTTCGTCTGAAAGAAGAATATCTTGTCGTTTCCGGCTATTTCATAATGTCAAGTATAGGATCTGCATGGCATTCATTACCAACTTTAGTGAAAGCGGACTCTTTTTGTGACTGCTTTTTTTTTTTTTCCAGAACCGCCCAAGCGAGACATATTTCCGTTTTCAGCAACTTGAACTAGAAACACAACTCGAGTGAGTGACTTCTGATGCGACCGACCCCCGTGCTCGTTCCTCTTCATTAACGGGACGTCGAGTAGTCAAATACAAAACAAGACGCAAACAAACTGCTTTGTATCTGTCGCATCATGGTCGCCATGCGCAAGAGGTTCCGGGAACGAATGCACTGGTTTTTGAAACATTTCCGCTCGCACCGGGGCAAAAACACCGCTGAGCCCGAATGCCCATCTCGCCTCGAAGCAAACCACGTTGTTGAAGAGAATCAACTGCCCGGTAATCATTCGCCGGCAGCAATCGCCCACACGCCGCCTGCACCAGGGCGGCAGCCACGACGAGCGGGATCAAACGTCGATGAAGGGAACCTTCGGACAGAGACAGGCCACGATACCAAAACGGACGCCGTGCGGCCCATGCCCCCGCGGGAGACTCAGCAGAAGCACGAGACTGTCGATTACACGACCCATCAACGGGCGCCTGCTGTCGTGGAGACGGTCAAGCCGCGCGTACACACGGTTTACGAGATCAAGAGGACGCGGTCGATCCATTTCCACGAACACTTCTTCCATGTCCAACCTATTGTAGAGAAATGGGAATTGGATAACAAGGCCTATGATTGATAGTGGGATGATGCTATAGATTCTGACCACGCTCTGTACTTGCGAGAAGTCGATTTGACGGTGGAAGGAAAACCTTGATACCATCTCGCTTCGCTTTCCCAGTAGCTAATACTATCTCTTACACAGTGTCCAACAAGAACAGTGCTGCCCAGCGCTGCCCAGTAGGCTACAGATCTTGACCTTGACGTAGTGAATGAATGTAATTACAATTACCTATTGAGACTCTCGGTACTACGGCAGTGAGGCGCCATGTCACCGGATTCGACGACAACTTCTCCCTCTCACCAAGCCGACACAACTTGCCTGTTGGGATAAAAGGCTCCACGAGCTGCTACTCCTTAGCCAGCCACATCATTGCGCAGTTGGATGTATCCATCCCATCATATATTGTTCACACCAGTTGACCCCTGCCTGGAACGGCATCTCTCTAGACACCCGAATCAAGAGCCGTCACAGTGGGTTATTTGGTGGTCGACGAGAGGAGGGCGTTGCGTGTCACCCTCGAGTGCACAGGGCCAGCCAGCCAGCTTGTTGTCCTGATTCCCGTCTGCTTGTAATTTCAACAGCACATCTCTCGCCAGATTGTTAATCTCACTCAGATGCCTCAACGCGTCAACCAACGGACAGACGCGGTCCTGCCTCTCTCCGAGGAAGTTGGCGACGAGCGATAGCACATTCGGTACCAATGGGTGCATCTACAACGTCAATGTCAATCAACAAAACAAGTTTGGACCGACTCCCGGACTCCCCATGACTCATGAGCCACCAATCCTCGTCAAGGAAAGGAATAGAGGGCATTATTTTCTCTCACCTTGAACAAGGTAAACCGAGGTGCAGTCTTGACCAGGAGCACAACCTCGGAGGCAGCATCGTACGCCATCTGCCTGTACGACACGGCCATCAAATGACCGCCGAGCGCGATCCAAGGGTTTGCCGCGGCCGTCTCGCTCAACGACACCGACGCGCTGTAAGCCAAGACACGATTGAACCACGGCGCCGCATCGCAGCACCTCGGCGAGTCTGGTCCCCGGGCGTCGGCGCAGAGCCGTCTCTCCATGGCCGCCGCGACCGTGGCGGCGAGACATTCGTGGCGCGCCCAGAAATCTCCCGACCCGGGCTCGGCATCGGAGAAGGGCGTGGTGGTGGATTGGGCCAGCCGTCGATGCGCCACGCAGCGCCCGACGAGGTTCGCCAACATGACACATTCGGTGAATGAGGACGCTGACGCTGACGCTGACGCTGACGGTGAGCCGCGGCTGTCCATGGTCTCGGGCAGGAAGCCCATGCGAGAAGAGGGTTCCCGAGCATTCTGGAAATCCGCCTCCGCCATCGGGAGACGCGTGCGAATCTAAAAGCTGGTCAACAGACGGAGCGTCAGTTGGGCCCCCCCTGATCAAGGGGGTTGGGTGTGTGTACACACACTTGTCACGGTGACTTGTGTGTGGAAACATATGGCAACCTCTTTGTCAAGACTCACTATTTCTTCGTGAAGCACCAGCGACCGATTGTTGAGCATGCTGGACAGTCGATCCAGTACAAAGGCAGTCCACATGGTCCGCCTCTTCTCCTCGCGTTCAATCCACCCCCCCTGAGACGGCGCCAACACCAAGGCAGCAGCTGGATTCTTGCTGCTGCTGCTGCTGCTGCTGCTGCTCTCATCCATGTCCAGCGCGAATAAGCGGGAAAGCTGCAGCAGCCGTAGTGCTCGGTCGGTCGTAATGAGCGCCTGCTGTTCCGGCTTGCGCATGAATTCGTAGTGAGCCAGCAGGAGCCAGGCCTGGATTCGCTCGTGTTCAACGCCGTCCTGCCGAGTCTGACCACCAACCCTGGTGGTGGTGATCCATGGCAGCCCGTTCTCGCCCTGCCAATGCTCCTCGTCGTCCAGCATGTGCCGCGTCACGGCGTACAAGGCGTCGCTCACTGCGCCGAACTGCGCCGACGCGGCTGCGGCAACGGTCCGCATTGCCAAGCGTAAGCACGCTCTGGCGGGGGAGGGATGATGCTCGCCGGCCCACGCCAGATATCGTTGCTTGTGTATCATGGGGAAGATGTGGTGGACTCTCTCAAAGTAGAGCAAGTCACTGGAAGACCAACGCATGCCATGGTTCGTTGGGTGACTGGGTCAGCTTTCGCCCGGGCCTCGCTCCGTCGAGAAAAGGGGAGGAGAGGAGAGGGAAGGGGAGGAGGAAGTTGGGCTTACAGCTCAGCTCGCATAAGATCAGACATGTTCAGCATGTTCAGCATGTTCACTTCTCCGTCGCCGGGGCACGTTCTTGGGGGCGATGGCGGCATGATGGGGCCGAATGACACGTTGTTGCTCGCCGTGAATGCATCCAATGCATCCGGTGACGGGAACATGCCATGGCCATGCCATTCTCTGTAAAGGTCCGGCATGGCGGCATCATCTGAGGCATGTGTGAACCTCTCCATGACCGAATATGGATGTAGATGTAGCTCGTTGAAAGAATCCGCCTCTGCCTCCGCCTCTGCCTCCGCCTCTGGTGTGATTTCCATGCGCGCAACATGACGGCCGTTCTCGTCGTCCTTGGACACCCTGTTTTGGTTGACGAGGCGTCGCTCCAACATTGCTGCGTGCGGATAGTCAGCAAGTAAGTAGCAAGCACACGGAAGAAACAACACGAGATGCTCGAGCTTCAAACTCACCGACTCTGGACCGGAGATCTTTCAATTGTCCCTTCCTGGGGCCTCTCCGTGATCTCTTGTCGACGACGACACAATCGACGCCAGCTTCGGCACATATGCCACACTGGGGACGGACCCGATCGCATCGAGCTTTCCGCCTGCGACATTCCTCGCATGCCGGGCCAGGCTGCTGTCTCGTGCTCGCTGTGTTCACCATTGAGATTCCAACGGACTCAGCAGCGGCCTCTGCGCTCAAAATGTCTACATGCCATGGTTCCGTCCACGGTCGTATGTCCGGTCTTATACTCCGTGCTCGGTACTTGTCTATCCGCATCTCCAAGTGCCCTTCATTGGCACCGAGACCTGCAGCTGCACAAGGCTCGCTATTGTAACATGTCATAAAGTAGGCTCTGCTGCTGTCTCACATGAAAGTGAATCGATCCGCCTTTTCTGCGAGGTAGTACATGATCCAGACGGACATTTACGATTGAGGGGTCATGATTCATGAAGCACGTTTGCCAAGGTTTCACAGCATCCACGGCCCGAGGCGTCAGGGGGGGCGTCTGGGGGTGTCTTGGGGTGATCATCGCACACCATCTTGCATCAAAATATGTCTGTCTGTCTCTCTTCAGCGCAAGAATCCACTTCTTTGCCAGACTTGCAGATACTTCTTCACAACGTCATCGCTCACGAGCCGGACGCTTCTCAACGTAGCCGAGTGTTTATCCGTGGCCATTGTTACTCCCCCACACGTCATGTGCTCGAATGTGTGCTCGAAGAAATCAAGGGCCTTCGCCGTCGGGTTGTCGCAGGGATCCTCCCCCGGATACATCTGCACTCTTCTCAGCCAATTCCTCAGAGGCACGATGCCCTTTTGCGGAATCCCAAGTGCCTCCAAAGGGAGTGGAAGGACATGATGAGAGTGGAGAAGGACATGATGTTTGCTTTCGACATTTCGGATTTGCGGACAAAGGTTCTCGTTCTTTGCGACTTCAGGCTCAATCGTGGTTACAGCCTGAATTGCAATGCCAATCTGAAATGTAAGAGGGCAAGACTTTGTCTTCTTTTTGAGCAGATAATCTTCGTTGGCGTCGACATATTCTTTGACAGTGGTATCTGTGCGAAACCGACACTTTGTTCCTGAACTTCCTGAAAATCCCAAACGTCAAAAAAAGTTTTCGGTGTGACATGAGCGTCAGTTTCACCACCTTTGGATAAAGCAGTTACAACTACAGGTAGTGGGGGAGTCTTGAATGGCAGCCAGTGTCCATGTTTCTCAAATTGATACGGAGGTAGTATCACTGGACTGTAGTGATAAGTTGGCCGTCTCGACGTCTCGAATTCAGATTGAATGCCAAGTCTTCAAGATTCATCTTTTCCCCTGAAGCTGAAGTCTTTCTAATGCAATCACGCAGCCGTAGTGTATAGGCAGTGATACTCTTCTCGTAAAGGCCGGTCAGATACACTGGATGCATCAAAAGATGTGAAGATGGGGGTTCACCAGTTGCAGTAATTTTGCCCATTTTCAAGGCCAGGATAGGTGCCTGCTCAACGACCATAGAGGCGTTGGATCCAGCCGCTCCGTGATTGTTGGTCAGGGCAATCTTGTTATTTTCACTCCAGGGAATTGCGTCTGTCGTGATTTCCATATTGTCTGATGGAGCAGCCTTGATGGCAGGATTCAGGCATGTAAAGCTGGCCTGTGGGGGACTAGGCTCCGTGCATCATGAGCAGGACTTTGATCAGTGCCACGACGCCGGAAGCTCCCTCGATATGCCCGATGAGACCCTTCACAGATCCTATTTTCAGTGGCTTGAGTCCAACGCGAACAGATCCTCCGAGCACTTGACGAATGCTGTCATACTCTATCGGGTCCCCTACAGAGGTGCCCGTCCCATGTGCCTCCACGACCGACACATCTTTAGGGATGGCACGGCAGGCCGGGTCAATGGCAACTGTTGATGCAAAGAATGCAGTGTCGACCGTCATACCTGGACCAGTCCAGCCAAAGAAGTGGCTGACTTTGCCTGCAAAATAGCCTCCCAAAGCAACCTGTTGCTAAGAAGGCCGTTGGCCAGGTGTGGGAGATGTTGTTCTCATAATCGTTGTTGACGACACCTATATAGCACTCAATACGGGCATCCGGTCTCTTCCACTGGTAATAACCTGACTGAGAGACAGCTTGGTACGCCATCTGCAGGATCAATCGTTGTTGGGGGTCCATGTGAAGAGCCTCGCGAGGAGACTTCCTGAAGAACTTGTGATCGAACGCATCGTGGTTATTTATGAAGTTGCCATGCCATTTCTTCTGCTCATCGCCGCTTTCTTTAGGTCGGAAAACTGTCTCCATAGAGGATCGATCTTTGGGCAACAATTCGCGATGCCATGATTGACCGCGCAAAAGAGTTTCCCAATAATTCTGCAGGTCCTCCGCCCCAGCTACGTTGCATGACATCCTAATGACTGCGACATGATCCTCAGCCATGCCGCGAGAAGATGTCGTTATAGAAGCTCGGTTATCATCGTGTAGCACAGAAGCATATGCCTATGGAGCAAACTGTTAGGACGGCAAACATCTTGACGTTTTAATCTCATCACAATCGGCACTCACCTCTGGGAATTTGGCCAGCGTTTCTTGCAGAGAAGATGATTGACCTCCTTTCCAAGATGCTATCAACGATTTCAAGGGTCCGGTGCTGTCCCACGCATCTTGTGCGTCAGATAGTGCCCCGAGCACAAACATCGTGCGAATCGCGACCGAGGCATGATGAGAAAACTGCGTCCACGTGGCGCTTGACGATACTACGATTGAGCTGAACACACCGAGGCAGCAGCCAACCGTTTCTGTATAGAGACGAGATGGGACGAAAAAGGCCTTCCCGTCCTCGAGACCCGACGCTTTCAATGAGTCCAGATATTGTAGATACTCAACAAGCTGTGCTATGACGACTAGCGGTCCAAGAATGGCGTTGGGGAGGGCGGCAACGCTCAGATTTGGCGACAACAGCCCCAATCGAAGCCATTCGACTAGCTACTTTACATGGGCCCGGAGTCAGCTGCAACTTTGGGGTGGCTTCACATAGTGAAGCCCAGACATGCTCAATTCCCTCTATGGCATGAACAGCCCATTGACTGACACCATCTTGCTTTGCGAATCTGATTATGCGGCTGAAATACGGCTCGTCAAGAGACATGACTCCGGGCCCGAACACGAGAAGAGTCCCATGAGTCGCCATGGTCTAAACGTGATACCGTAGATGAGGCGTTGTTGAATGTGATGAGTCTGTGTGCCACAAGATACACTCTCAACGATGATGCGGCTTTCGAGGGCAAGAGACACGGAATGCTGTGATGCGCTTTTGAGGGAAAGCTCCCAGTTGTTCCAGCAGGTAGCACAGCGGCGAAGAAGTACGCACATATCCGGATTAACATTTTCAACGGAGCGACACAATGCTTCAGTATACAGGATCCCGGACATTGAGTGAGCACTACATCCGTCAATGTGACTAGCCTCCGGGCTCTACGTGGGTTGTGGAACACACTTACAGCGGAGTTTCATTGCGTCGGTCAGACTCTTTTTATAACATCAACGTTGAGAACTCCGTTGCCTGTCATGCAAGTTGTCAGCGCGCCGCGACACGATGTAGACAATTTGACAAAACTCCGGGCTCCGCCAGCTGTAGTCCAGGAGTCGAAATAAGCCCGTACAACCCCAGGGTACACATAGCAGTTATCTCGCAGTTAGCATATCCGTCCGTTGCGCCAACCATAGCTCAAAAGCTCGTAAACATAGGCTCGAGAGATCGGTTCGCACTTCTGCTATCTCTCTGGACCCCAGCGCTACTAATAACTCAAGCTCTTCATTTCTTGAGGAAATCATCGACAGCTGGAGAAGACATGATGGGTAGCCTTGGCGATCCAACCGAGAATGCCTGGGCTTCGGGGCCGATAGCCATTGTTGGCATGAGTACCAGGTTCGCAGGAGAGGCAACCAATACCGAAAACCTCCGGAGCATGATTTTCCAAGTACGCAGCGGCTGGACGCTATTCCCAGCTTTTAGATTCCGAGCCAAAGGGATTTACCACCCAAATAATGAGAAACTTGATACCGTGAGACTCCCTTTGCCTCTGCAGTCCTATGAAAGCAGAACTCAGCTCATACATCAGGCAGACTCACGTCAAAAGAGCACACTTTTTGCGAGAGGACGTCGGTCTGTTTGACGCGGCATTTTTAATTACTCGAGTGAAACAGCGTCGGCAAGCACGCCCGTGAATTATTTAGGCCGTCTCCTAATTACAAGGACCCTTTTTTTTGCTTTTTCTATTCGCTTGACCCTCAGTATCGACTGCAGATAGAGTCCATTTATGAAGCTATAGAGAACGGTTAGTTTGGGGGATAAACCTATTCCTGTTTCAGTTTTCGGCTTCGCTAATGCGTTCGTTCAGCGGGATTGCCAATGGCCCAAATCGCGGGCTCAAACACTTCAGTATTTACGGGAGTTTTTGTATATGATTATAGAGATGACTTACTCCGTGACGCCGACAATGTCCCCAGATTAATGGCGACTGGTACTGGCGTGCCAATGATGTCGAGTCGCATCTCACACTTTTTCGACTTCCGGGGTGCAGGCATGGTTGCAATGCATCAAGGCATCCAGAGTTTGAGAACAGGGGAAGCGGACATGGCAATCGTGGGTGGTGCCAATCTCACTCTTAACCTAGACATGTTTAAGGCTTTGGTATCTTCAGGGTACGTCTACGACGCGTGCGGCACTTGACGTGCTGATTTTCTCGGACAAATGCTTACAGCCTAACCAGGTTTCTCTCCGGCGATGGCAAGTCGTATGCATTCGATTCTCGGGCGAACGGGTACGGGCGCGGCGAAGGTGTTGCCACAATTGTCATCAAGCGACTGCGGGACGCGCTGAATGACGGAGATACCATTCGAGTCGTGATTCGCGAATCGCTGCTTAATCAAGACGGCAAAACCGAGACCATCACAGCTCCAAGTCTAGAGGCGCAGCAAGCCTTGATCAGGGGCTGCTATCGAAAAGCCGGCCTGGATCCACGAGACACGCAGTATTTCGAGGCACATGGAACGGGCACCCAAGCTGGAGACACCGTCGAGGCAAGGGCCATGGCAAACGTCTTTGCGGCTGGCCGCGAACCACTGCTCATCGGGTCCGTCAAGACGAATCTTGGCCATACCGGAGCTGCAAGTGGACTGGCGAGCATTATCAAAACCGTTCTTGCTCTAGAGAGAGCCACGATCCCACCGTCGATCAATTTTGAGAAGCCAAATCCAAAACTCGCTCTAGACGAATGGAATCTCAAGCTGGTCAGGAGATTGGAGAAATGGCCATCGAGCCTAGCCAGACGAGCCTCGATCAACAACTTTGGATACGGAGGGACAAATGCACATCTTGTCGTAGAAGATGCCACCTCGTGGACTCGGACTAAACCACGCAGGAACGAGTCTCTTGCAACCTCTCAATTTACCCCATTGAAATCCAAAGTGCTCGTCCTCAGCGGAAGAGACAAACAAGCTTGCCCAAAGGATTGTTTCAAATCTCGCAGACTTCCTGGATCAACATGCGTCGTCGTTGGAGTCGGAAAATAAACCCATCTTGGACAGTCTGGCCTACACGATTGGCCAACGCAGAAGTCGGTTCTCATGGATGGCAGCGCACCCGGTCCATGCCACTGATGGAAGTGGCACGGTCGTTCAAACACTTCGGTCGCCAAAGTTTAAGCCTGCTCGAAGATCGCGGAAGCAAAGGATCGGCACGGTGTTTACCGGCCAAAGTGCGCAATGGTATGCCATGGGTAGAGAGCTCGGCGAATCGTATCCGGTGTACTCCGTACAGGGCGTCGATGCAACTAGCGGAGGATTACCTGAAGGACTTTGGTGCCGGATGGTCATTGTCAAAGGAACTCTCGCGTGACGCTCAATATTCGCGCGTCAGCGAAGTCGGCCTCGCCACACCGACATCGTCAACTTGCTGCGGGACTGGGGCGTCACCCCCAGTCACAGGCCACTCCAGTGGAGAGAACTCGAGTGGGAGCGGATCTCATTTGGCCAATCATGGCGCGGTCCGTCCGACAAGCACGCGGATTCCCGTTGGCTGCCCATCCCGGGTTATTTTTAAGGTCCCTCCCTGGCTAGTGTGACATGGCGCGACGGGAAGCCACGCTGACCCACTCGACAGCTGTTTGGCGAGCTGATGAGAAGGAGCTGTAAGGAGCTACCAATAATAAGCCAATCAAGTGTGTTTCCGCCCGACCGACCCACCAGCTGTACAGCTGGCCAACGGCTCAGATCAAGTTGGATTTTGTATAACAAGGTGATGATTCCAGATTTGCCTGGCCAACTTGTCAGTGCATTCTGTCTTCCACGCTCGGATCTCACGGTTCATGGGGGAGTTTCTCAATACTAAGATTTTCATCCCGGAGACGTACAGTCCAGTGCTTCTCATCAGGAGAGCAAAAGCTTTGTGCAAAGCCGACGGTAAGACATTCATCAGTGTTCTCGAAAAGAGCCAAGGCAAGAAGCAACCACGGGAGGTCTTTGCGCGAGCTTTATTGCGTCCTTGGGTTTTCCTGTTCTTGGAACCAATCGTTTTAGTTCCGTCTACACGGCCATCATCTATGGCACCGTTTACATGTTCATGGAGGCTATGCCCATCGTATATAACCGTGATCGCGGATGGAGTGAGGGCATTGCTGGACTGGCTTTCATGGGCATCGTGGTCGGAATCATTCTCGGACTGGTTTATGCCATTTGGGACAACCGTTGTTGTATGAAAATATTCGTCGCCAAGAAGGCCAACGCAGAGTCCCGCCTTCCACCGGCCATCGTCGGTGCCGTTGCCCTCCCGGTCGGCATGTTTGCATTTGCCTGGACAAACTACCCCAGCATTCACTGGTCTGTCAGCATCATCATGTCTGCCCCATTTGGATTTGGCTGCGTCCTGGTCATCTTACTGATTATGAACTACCTCATCGACACTTATACTATATACGCAGCCTCTGTTCTCGCGGCTGCAGCGATTTTCCGTTCCATCATTGGTGCTGTCTTTCCGCTATTCACGCACTAGATGTACCAGTCACTCGGAATTCACTGGGCAACTTTTATACCGGCTTTCCTCACACTAGTTTGCATGCCTTTTTCGTTCATCAGGTATCGATATGGTGGTCCGTTGAGGATGAAATGCAAATGTGCTTTTGAAGCGGCCGAGATGATGAAAAAGATGCAGACACAACAAACAACGACCCCGGCCAAAACGGAAGAGGACGCGACCTCGGACTAAGATAACGGGCTCCAAGAAACCATGTTTGGTAAGACGATTGACTAGGCAGGCAGCAAAGGCTGATACGTTACGATTCATCGCAGACTCGTACTCAGTGCATGTCTGTCAGTGTAGTTATATGCTCGTGGAAACAGTGTGTGCCGCTGTGAAAGACGCCGCGCAGCTTGCAGAGCATCTACTACTAATTCCCAAGCCCGTCGGTGGTGAGTTTGCTATCGAACCCGCCATTCCAGATAAATTTTCTTTTTTTTGGAATATTCGACAGTCACGAATCGAATACGTCAAGTGTGGTAGTATGGTAGTTATCCGCAAATACCCGGTCATACTTGAGCGCATTGTTGTGGCTAAATGAGATTGTATTGACATGCAATAACCAACTAAGGCAGGCTACAGGCGACGAACGTGTTTCAAGGCATCGCAATGTACGTCTTCTGGCCTGGTTGACCCGCAATCCCTCGGCATCCGGTTCGTCAAACGTTCGTATAAAAGGGTTTAGCCGTGATTTGAGGAACAATACTCCGTACCTGGTAGCTTATTATTACGGATATACCCGCGCTTACTCCGTACAAGTGGCGGAATATAAAGAATACATGAGAGCAAGATTCATGCTGCTTTCCAAGTCATCAGGAAGCACGACTACTCTCACAGACCTTGACTGCACGGCGCAACAAGACCCAGACGCAATCATCCCCACGTCTGCGTCTCATTGAACGGCCCAACATGCTTGGGGGGGCACTGCTTTTCGTGGCCTTGGCCGCGTCGGCGCTCGCCTCTGTTCTTTCTTCTTCTCAGCCGGTATTGTGGGAGGATCTCCCAGACCTGGATGTGTTCCGTGTGGGGAATGACTTTTACTACTCGGCGTCGACCATGCATTATTCCCCCGGTGTAAGATGACAGACAATATGAGTAACTCACATGATGGTATCATTCAAGTCGCTGACTTTCATGCCAGGCACCTCTGCTCCACAGCAAGGATCTCATCAAGTATGTTTTACAAACTGCATCGGGCAGGATGGATTCGCTGGCTAATTGGAGTTCTCAGCTGGGAGTACGTAGGCCATTCTGTTCCAGATCTGGACTGGGGACCCAAGTACTCTCTCGAGGGCGGGCAGAGTGCATACGCCGAGGGAGTTTTTGCCTCTTCCGTGCGTCGACGCCCAAGCGATGGGAAGTGGTTCTGGGTCGGTTGCGTCGAATACAGCCGCTCCTACATCTACACGGCGTCTTCGGCCGCAGGGCCATGGACGAAATGGGCCGAGTTTTCCAACCATTGTTTCTACGACTGCGGTCTCTTGTTCGACGACGACGACGACAGCACACCGTATGTCGCGCACGGTGCCAAGACGATCCTAGTCGCCAAGCTCTCAAAGGATCTGAAGTCCCTGGTGGGCAGTCGACCGGTGCATACGTACAGCGGGAAGGCTGAGGGCAGCAGAATGTACAAGATCAAGGGCACCTACTACATCCTAAACGTCGACCCTAAAACGTCCATCGAGTATGTGATGCAGTCCAAGAATGTATACGGCCCCTACCGGTCGGCTACACTGGCCAATGGGCCAAAATGTCCTGTTCCTGGCGCGGGATCACCTCAGCAGGGTACGTCTGATGAGCGGGCTAGAAAGTTGCCGCATGCTAATACAATGATGACTGAACCAACTTCTCACTAGGAGGCATTGTCGATGATCCGCAGGGGAACTGGTACTACATGGCTTTTTGCAACTCGCATCCCGGCGGCCGCGTGCCCGTCATCGCTCCCATCACTTTCAACGGCCAGGGTTTCCCTCAACTGCGCAATTCGAACGAGTGGCCCTCGCCCATGACGCCGCCTGTGCGATCCGCCGCCGTACAGCCCGCGTATTATCAAGATGACTTCGACGGCCCGAGTCTAGGTCCAAAATGGGAATGGAACCACAACCCAGTGATATCAGCATTCAGCCTCGGCAACGGCAACGGCACCGGATTGACTCTGCGAACAGCAAGTGTAACAAAGGACCTGTACAAAGCGCAGAATACTCTCACTCATCGCATCTTGGGCCCAAAGAGCCGCGCGACAATCAAACTATCCTACAAGGACATGAAAGCGGGAGATCGCGCAGGCTTGGTCCTGTTAAGGGACCTCTCGGCGTGGGTCGGCGTCATCAACAACGATGGCAAAGTTTCTGTCGGCGTGTGGACAGGCTGTGCCCTGACCCTGGCCAAGAGCAAGAATCAATGGTCTACGACGGCAACTGGCTCGCTACAGACTTCGGCTGCGATTCCTCGCACGGAAGAGAAGAGCATTTGGCTGCGTGCTACCGCGAATGTTGCACCATATGGTCCACATACCGTTGAGTTCTCCTACTCCACCGATGGAGACGACTTCCTCGACATCGGCAGCCCTTTCACCATGAAGACGAATTGGGATTTCTACCTGGGTTATCGTTATGGTATTTTCAACTTTGCAACGCAGTCGCTTGGGGGCAGTGTTGATGTAGCCAGCTTCATATTGGACCGCGCTTCATGAAGTTGTATCATCGGAAACTTTTTTGTGTCCCATGTACAACCACCGCGCACATGAAAAATCTCCCGAGTCCGATTTGGACCATGGAGTCACGAAAACTAAGAGCGTCATTGGTCCAATTAGGAAGTCGACCGAACGGTGGTGTTTCTTTTCCGAGACAGCAATATAGCAAGTAACTTGGTTATTTTTTTTTTCTATTTTTTTTCTATTTGTTTCTTTTTTTTTTTTTTTTTTTGCTTCACAGACATCCTCCCACCATCGATTCCCTTCACCAGTGGGCACTAATGCGTAAGAGTTCACGTTATAAGTTGTTTCCTACAATATGGCGCCACCTGTGATGTAATTCCGAGTTCCCTAAACGCTACGTCATAGAGTCCCATAGATCCATCATCCCCGCCCGCTCCAAGACGTGAAAACAACTTGTTTACTCCAAATTTGTGCGATTTATTCCTTCCTTTCTGTTTCATTCACGCACGCTCCTCCGATATCTGCAAAACATACGCGTAAAGGCCATTCATTCTGTGCTACGAGACCAGACGGAAATTCAAGATGGCAAAGCAATTTAACAATGGTAGAGCTATGAATCAATCCCCCTGGCATCTATACCCTCGAAATTCACATCTAACACGCCGCTTCACGAAAAGAGCAGGACATTCCCATTTCGAAGCAGTCTTTCCCAGGCACTGACCGTGACATGCCTTCCCCCAAGCCTGTCAGAGGTGAACTGCCCGACGGACGGGGAGAGGCTCACAGCTACTTGGCCGCGAACAAGCTCAAGGGCAAACGAGCACTAATAACCGGCGGCGATAGTGGCATCGGGGCAGCTACAGCGGTGTTGTTTGCCAAAGAGGGCGCCGTCGTAACCATCGCCCATCTTCCCGAGGAAGAGGGCGATGCGCGGGACACTAAAAAGCAGGTCGAGAAAGCAGGTGGTGCTTGCCATCTCGTTTCTGCTGATTTAGTAAAGAGGGAAAACTGTCAGAGGGTGATTGATTTTGCGATTGAAAAGATGAAGGGCATCGACATACTGTTCAACAATGCCGCATGTAGGTCCAGACACACGCGCGCGCACACACACACACTGTAACATGCCACGAGCTAAACAAGGTTGCAGACCAGATGATGGTGGAAGATATCGCGGACTTGTCAGAAGACCAATGGGTGCATACATTCGATATCAACATGCATGCTTACTTTTACATGGCCAAGTACGCCCTGCGTCACATGCAACGCGGGTCCGTCATCATTAACAATGCGTCCATCAACGC
The DNA here is from genome assembly GCA_023658475.1 of Epichloe elymi. Lineage (NCBI taxonomy): Eukaryota > Fungi > Ascomycota > Sordariomycetes > Hypocreales > Clavicipitaceae > Epichloe > Epichloe elymi. The sequence continues at coordinate 4,156,301 of CP098278.1, read as the reverse complement.
ATACATTGGTCGACCGGATCTGCTGGACTATACCTCCTCCAAAGGAGCCATCGTTTCCTTCACGCGAGGCCTGAGCAATCAATACATCTCGAAAGGGATCAGGGTCAATGCTGTCGCGCCAGGGCCAGGCAAGTTTGTCCCCATGATGCGACCAGAGTAAAGCAATAGTCAAACTAACAATTAATTCACCCTACCTAGTCTGGACTCCCCTCATCCCAGCCACCATGAACGACGAGGCGCAAAGGCAATTCACGAGCCCAATGGGACGACCGGCACAGCCGTCGGAAATCGCATCGTGCGTTGTGTTTCTCGCGTCAGCGGACAGCTCTTGCGTAAGTGGTCAGACGATACACTGCAATGGTGGTACCGTTGTCAACGGTTGATTGATGGACCGTGATGCAAATGCATGCTGAGGAAGGCAATGAATGGGAGACCCGGGGTTGATCTTGGGGACTAAAAAGTCTGGAGGAGCGCGGGCCCTGGGACCTACCTAGTAATACTCTTGCTTGATGTACCTGATTATTCCGCTCAGTCTTCTTCTCCCTTTCTGATGACTTTTGCAATCGATGAACGAGGTAATGTGACGTACCTACCTGACCAAATGCCATGGAAAGTTTTCCAGTGTCCAATACGGCCCCCCCCCCCCTTCCGTTGTTTCAGTAACAGTCACCCTTATAAACTCATTTGGCGCACGGCACAGTCGGTGACGCCGACGTGGGATGGAGTATTTTAGACGTGACAAGACCCCAAGCCGTTCCTGACTCGGAGCGAGCGGCTCGGAAGATTATGTTCCTTCGATGTTGGGGTTCCGACGCCGCCCTCTTGTGGTGATCATGGCGGCGAGGTTCAAACGCAATTCGTGTGCAAGACAAAGGGATGTCCCATTCCCCAACTATTTCCATTTCCCGTGCGGGGAAGGGGGGGGAAGAGGCATGCATGCGGCTTGGAATTGAGCTGAAGAGATACCTTTGGAAACCACGACGTTCAAGCAAAAGGGCCGGGGCCAGCATCGAGGGTGAAACGGACGTTGTCGTCGACTCCGTCGAGGTTAGGAAAAGCACGACTCGAATCCCGGCGAAGCATCTCTGTCCGTCACATCATCCACATTCGCGCCATGGCCCAGCCCAATGTTCGCATCTCTTCACTCGGTCGTCCGGTCGTATCACCACACATGAGACGTCTGCAAAAATGCGACATGGATTGACGATGGTTTCAATTTTCGCAAGGCATCTTGCCCTCGAATCAAGACGCGCCGGCCTGGCCCAATCACGCGAGGGCGGGGCTCCATCATGATACCAAACTTGTAACGACAACTCGTCGTCTAAAACACAACGACACCAGGCTTTGACTCAAGACGATTCGCCGTCGGATGACATGATGCCCCAGAGAAGTCGTTGCACCTCAATGGGATACAAATACTCTCTCCATCCCGCTTCATTCAACCTCTGCATCAACACAAACACATAATCCGTCATCCTCTTCCTCACCCGAGCACTAACACATCAATCAAGTATAGCTGGACTATATCTTACAATCTAATACCTCTAATTCACGCACAAGTTCAACAAAGAACTTTGTATACCCTTTTTTTTAAAAAACAAAAAACCTCAGCAATCCCTCCCATCCACATCAATCAAAATGGTTGGCATCAACAAGTTGGCTCTTATTGCTCGTAAGTTCTTGAACAAACTCCCCAACCCCCCACGCTCTCTATTCTGTCGCAGCTGGGAGGAATGCACTTCTTAACACGCCAATTTCACCAGTGAGCGCAACCGCTCTGGCGGCTACTATTCCCAGCGACCGCCGTGGAGTGGACGTTCTTGCCGAGGGCGACATTCTCAGCCGGGCCTCGCCCCTGATCGACCTGGACCGGCGTCAGGAGCAGAAGGCGCCCGACACCCCCGAGGTCCAGAAGCTCAAGGAGGAGAGAAAGGCCATCTCCCCCGAACTCGAGCAGGCCAGGGAAGAAATGAAGGCCGCCGGCAAGGCCGCCGAGGGCGCCATCCCCCAGGAATTGAAGACAAAGGAGGAGGAAGCCAGGAAGAACATGCGCGAGGCCCGCAAGGCAGCCAACGACGCCATCCCCCAGGACCTCAAGACCAAGGAGAAGGAGGCCCGCAAGAACTTGAAGGCGTCTGCGAGAGCCGTCGAGGAGTCCATCCCCCAGGAGCTCAAGACGAAGGAAGAGGAGGCTTTCAAGAAGTTCAGGTCCGTCCGCCAGGGTCTCCCCGAGGACAAGAAGAACCAGCTGAAGGACAACGGAAAGGCCCTGTCCGCCGCCAGAAACAAGGAGACTCCCGCCAAGAAGGACTAAAATTTTAGGCCGCTGTGAGACACCCAAGTTGGGGGGTTCAGGCAAGTCCACCTGGGGCAGGAAACTGCTCCTCCACACATCCTCCACCTTTTTCTTTTTTTTTCCAGATCGTGTTACTCCCGTCGCTGCTCCCGCTGTTCTCAATTCGACCGAGTAGCTAGCTACAAAGAGATAGTTGCGACGATTGGAAGCAATAAAACAAGGAAATTATGGGTGCAATGGTGTCTCAATTTCGAAACGTGTCGATGCATTTCCCCGGGTGACAGTGACAGTTTGATCAAAGCGCGGGAGTGTCTTCCTGAACTTGATTGACCGTCTTCCATTGCCCGAGCTGTGAAGGCTTTCCCTTGACTGTGAAGGCAGCACGAAAAAAAGGTTAGAGTAAAATAGCATCTCATGAGGTCGTTAAAATGTCCGAGTACTTGCCATGGTCTCCGAAGTTAAACGTATGAACAAATACCGCACATGAATGATGTCGGAGAGTTGTCCGAAGCGTCAAGTGATTTGCTGAAAAAGAAATGGACTGGCGGATGTACATACGTGGTGTGGGGCAAATGCAACGCTATATTTCCCGCCGCGACGACCGAGGAAAAAAAGCCGGCATGCATGCAGCGCAGCCCCCGCCGCGGCTCTACTTGGCATTGGCCAGCTGCACTTTCTGCACTCCACACGGAGTGTCAGGTGTCAGGACTCAGAATCCTGCCCTGCTCAGTAGCGAGGTTAATACTCCGTACTCCGTAGTGAGGCCAGTATTAATAGCGAGGCAGCGAGTCAGCGAGTCAGCGAGTCAGCGCCCTAGCACGTACATGTGTTGTATGCACTAGGTACCCTATATTATAGAGGGCTTCACGGACCATACCTAGCAAAAAAGTACCCGCAGGAGCGTGTAGTCACTGCAGTGTAATTGGTTGCCATCCTAGCTTAGCGCATCTCTGATGTCCTGTCGTGCACGAATGGAGAGCTCAAAACGTGGAGAAACGTCAACTCGGGTTTGCCCTTTATCTCACAGATCTGGTTTGTATCGCACAACGTCGCTACATCATCTGTTCCGAGACGGTCGAGTCATCGCGAATGCGTTGCCTATTACGATGAGGGCTGTGCCCATCATCCGCAGCAGAACCGGCTGCTTCACATGTCGACGGCGGAAGAAGAAGTGCAGCGAGGAAAAGCCCATCTGCATCGGATGCAAGCGCAACAAGTTGGGATGCACGTGGCCGGCTGACACGCTGGCGCAGGATCAATCGAAATCGTCGCATCATCGAACCACAACCACGACATCGGCTCCTCCCCTCCACCCGTCAGCCGGTCAGCTCGATGCGCATTCTCCAGTAAGCCCTCACTCGCAGCAGTCGCAAACTGTGACTTCTCCGCTCGAGGGGACTTTGCCTGATGCTTCTTCGTTTCGGAATGCTGAAAGCCCACATCTCCGGCGCTACTCGACTGCATCGTCTGACGCATCGTTCGGACCTGGGCCTGGGCATGAAATTCATGATGAGGTGCAAAGTGACTTGGAGAATCCAGCATCGCCCGCGACGCCTTCGTCATCCTTTGGGACTTTCGCAAACCTGACCCTGGAAAGCAACTCGAATTCACAGCATCCGCCAGATGGGCCCAGTGTCTCAGAAGTCGCATTCGTTCCTGGAAGAGAAGGCCCCGGCGGAGAGAACATTTACCTGCATGAGAACATCCCCATGAATATGAGCCTCCTACCTTCTCATGGCCACGATTCCTTCGAGCTCCTAAGCTACTATTTGTCTCGGACCGCCAACAGCATGGGAAACGGTTCTACCGACATCAATCCGTTCGTGGCCAAGCTGATTCCCCTAGCCTTTTCCGACCCGCTCGTTCTGCACCTGATTCTTGCACAGAGTGCTGTCCATCGACACGCTTCAAGGGAATGCACTTCTGGTGGCGAGGTTGCAACAAGATACTACTCGAACTCGTTGAGAATGTTCGGAAATCTAGTCGGGGAATACGTCGCGGGCAAAGAGGACAAGAATCTGGTTGTCACTGTTGGCAGCCTCATCCTATGTCTTACAGAGGTGGGTTTCCAAGCTGATGTATATCGAACTTTTGTTATAAATGCCGGAAAACGAAAAAAAAAATAAAAAAATAAAAAATTAAAAAAATAACACATGATACATGTTCTAGGTAGCGAGAGGAGATGTAAACGGCACAATTTTCGACCATCTCGCGGCATCAAAGTCTCTGTTGACGAGCTTGCTTAGTGGACATGGACCCAGTGTCTCGGATGATCTACCAGAGTTTCTAGTCGAGTACTACATGCACATGGTGGCTTCAAGTATGATATCAAAGGACCCAAGGGGCACTGCGCAGGCCGCTCCTAGCCCTGCCATCGAAGACGCCGGGAAACGTTTATTAGCAAAGAATTACATGGGCCAGCTCTGTGGTTGCTGGCTCGAGATACTGACGTTAATACCACAAGTATTCCAACTGGGTCAGAGTATCTTACAGACAGGTGATCAACCTGGATTGTCCACGTCACCCGACGACATCATTGCGTTCGGCTTGCTGCAGTCGCAAATACTCGATTTCATCCCTTCCGTAATGGCCAGCCCCAATAGTCGACTTGCGGGCTTGGTGTTCAAACAAGCTGCTCTGCTTTACTTGTGGAGCATCTTTGGCACACCACAACAAAACGCACAAACGTCCATGCATGGACATCTCATGAACAGTGCGGTCATGGAGGCGGTATCGTTCTTGAACCGACTGCCAGCTTCGGAGCGCGTGAACACGAGCCTCTGCTGGCCCCTGATGGTAATCGGGTGTTGCACAACGGACCCAGATGTCCAGCATACACTGAGGTTGAGGTTGCAGGCCATGATTGACATGATAGGCCTCGGTAACATGCACCAGACACTGACACTCTTGCAGCGTGTTTGGGAGCAACCACCCGAGAACGTTAGTCCCTGGACACTGCGAAGCGTCATGCAGCAATGCGGGATCTGGATATCGTTTGCTTGAGTGAAGGGTGAACCCATCATCAACCCATCCCTGCGACAACAGGCCACGAACAACGGCATCGGTGCGGTTTTTTGCAAGCGACTTGAACATGGACAATTACAAAAACAACGGACGGCCACTGGGCGCTTGTATATAAAAACCACTCAGCAATGTCATATACCACGCTGTTTTGTCAGCCAAATCGCCAACACGCCACTGTATCCGAAAAAAGCCCCGACCTGCCTCCAGACAGAGTCAACGAGCACCATCCCCTGGCCAGTACTCACCTACCAATTCAACAGATGTCCCGAATCTTTTAGCACGCCCGTCCGTTGTGCGAATGACCCGACATGGCTGAACTCGAATGTTCGCTGTACGGCTGACGATGCAGACGATGTCGGTTTCCACCACGTCAGCATCAAGGTGATGAATAGAGCCTAAATTATGGATGTGAAACTCATCTGCAGTGGTGATAGTAAAAGCAGTATCGTCGTCATATATATGCTTTGCCTTGTTTCAATTGCAAAAAGTCGAGTCAGCATGGTATATCGATGTTAGTTTCAAGCTCTGTGCGACATGCTGACTTGTTACGTACGAGCGGACAACGGGACCATGTATTGAATGACTGCAGCTGTCACAGATTTTCACAGATTTTTCAAGAATCCAAGATTCTGCGCAAGAAGGAGGCTTTTACCATGGTCACGCCGATGCCCAGCTTCATCCCGCGCCAGCTCGCTCTCGATATCGTTCACTCGCATGACGCTCGGCCCACTCGTCCTCGACCATAAGGCAAAACATGTTATATTTCATTTCAATCGGCTCTCACCCAATTTGCGGCTTCCCCTTTGCTCCTCTGAACCGATAATAAGTCGGCTGAGCCTCTCGTATCGGGCCAATCCTCCCTAGAAAGTTGGCAGGCGTGTTGCACGGGCAAGGCTTCGTCGAGCCGTCCAGTTCCTCCATCAAACACATGCAGTGGATAATGTTTCTCGCAGCGCCATGCTGCCTCACGGCTTCACTGCTGCCACCGTGATTGCCGCACGCACAGGGCCTCATCTCGCTGCTTTGCACGTCGTCCACGGGACAGAGGCAATGGACTTGGGGCTCTACGCGTGCCTCATCGCATGGCAGCCGGCCTGAAGCGCATCGACTTGAGACGAAACCACTGATACTCTGAATGTCTACTTGTCCAACTTTGTGGGGGGTTTCGCAATCGCAGGGCCCTTTTGACGTTAGGCAATTGCAGTGCCTTACTTGGATGTATTTCTACACGGTATCAATTTATGTGCAGCTGACAATGGTGTCCTCGGGGGTCCGCCCACCTTGGCATCATGTTGGACTGTTGTAGCCGTCACAGCCACAGCCAGAATAGCCAGGGATAAGGAAGTGAAATATCTCATGTTGGGACAGGTGCAATGCTGACGGGTTCAGGGAATGGGGGAAATAGCTGTCTATATGTACCGCAACGTCATGGGCTGTACGAGCGAGGTCTAAGACACAGATTTGCCAGTTTTCTGAAGAAAGCGTGGTGGCAATGGCCTGCTCTACTTAATTGGTTGCTAGCATTCTTAGGAATGAATCCGTCGTCAGTGTACTTAAGCTGGGAATGAATATACGTCGGTTCTTAAAAAACATGCTCGTTCAAGGCAACCCATAATACCAGCGAGGGCGGCCCAGTTAGCTAACAACTTGCGGAGATGTAAGGGAGGATTTCATGAATGCAGTCGCTACGTACCCTTATTAAGAACGAGTTTATTAATCATAGCTGGACCGAGTAATCCGCCTGCATTTGCATTACCTGGAACCACGGCATCGGTTGACGGTAGACGCAATGCAAGGGAGGGCCACCGATTAGCAGTGAATAGACGAGCGCACTGGCTAGGTTATAATGCAAATTAATTGTCAACCTGTCCAACAAGCACTAAGCTGTTGGACCCCACAACAGGCTCGTTCGTCTAGGGGTCAGGACGCTGGATTTTGATCAAGAAATTCCAGAAGCACCAGTTCGAATCTGGTACGAGCCTCGCTTTTTTTTTTTTCTCCACGCATCCATTGTTTTGTCTTTGTGTGTTTTGAAGGCGTGCTTCTCTACGGAGCGGGGATGCCTCTTTATTTTTCAGCGTCATGGTGCACTGCTCGTCCGTCGATTTGGCCGAGACTCCGGGTTGCAACGGCAGCCGGGCAGAGAGGAAACAGATGATAACTCATTTGCTGGAATAATACCTGTTCATCAATTTCCACTTGCCAGCCAGCTAACTCGGGCGCGCGCCAGGACTAGACTAGGGGCAGGTAGGTAGGCAGGGGGGACTCCCTCCAGCGAGTCTCCTCCCTCGCTTGGCGCCATCCTTGCCGCTTTGGGGGGGTGGAAGAACGGTCAGCAGACCGGTAATACAGTGGGCGTAGCTGCGTCACCAGGTCTTTCACATGCGTGTGACTGCATCGGACTGCATCCTGATTTCCTCCATCACGCGCCTGCTTGCCCGGCCTTCTTCCAACAACTCGACTACGCTCGACCTATTGAATTCTCCTAACCTGAGCGCACATTACCTACCTATTACCTTGTATACCGCTTCCTGTCGTCCAAAGCTACCACTACCGCAGTCACTATCAGTCGGTTCTAAATTCTAATTACACTCGCCCGTTAACACGGCCCTTTCTCCGCAGTATCCCACTGGTGCCTACGTTTCGCAACAAGTTGGGAGAGACATTACGGCCGGACAGTTTATGAGGCATCTCCTCGGATAGACGAGAGTCCTGACAAGAAGGGACACGGTACACGGGACATGTCATGGACTGAAACTCTTCGCTTCCGATAATTCAAGTGTCATCCCCTCCGCCATTTTCTTGGCAACAGAATCGAAATGTCAGATCTTCTCGTTCAACCGCACAAGGTTGCAGGGCTTCACGGGACGGGCCCCAGAGAGGCATCCTCTGCTCAAGGAAAAGTCGATGCTCCTTCGTCTCAATCATCCAGCGGTCGAACAATTCGGAAGGCTGTCTCGAGGACACTCAGAGATGCGAATAATGCCATTCTATCATGGAAGGACGGGCTGACTCCCCAAGAGCGCGAATCCAATCGTGTACGGCAGCAGAGGAGAGATGCGCTATTGGATCAGATGAAAAACGTGGGTCAAGTTTTCATAGGAGCATTGGGAGCATTGGCCGCCGCAGAAACTCTGTGCTAATACATACATCTTAAAAAGGCCCAAACATATCAACAATGGACCGCCGCTGCATCAGAACTTGACGCACTCGATGGCAACGACAGATGGAAGAATGATACGGCCGACGGCGAGTATGACTTTTTGTTCATTCAGGAGCGCTTGCGTGCTCTCGACGAAGCACGCGCAAGCGGGGACGTTCGGGCTACGATGCATCTTGTTCGAACAGAATTGAGTCGAGACCTGGGCGGTGTGGACAATGTCGACCTGTACCGTCATTCCTATGTTGGCACCAAGAAGCTCATTGAGCGCTACGTCGACTCAGCAATTCAATCCATTGACGCCCTCGTCTCCCAAAGCGCAGTCAAACACCACAACATCGAGGTGAAGGACCTTTTGGAAGCAATGTTGTACTCGCGACAAAGCTTTGGTCGCAGCGCCTTGTTGCTTTCGGGGGGCGGTACATTTGGCATGACACATATTGGCGTGTTGAAGGCCTTGTTCGAGCAACAGCTTCTCCCTCGTATCATATCAGGTGCCAGCGCAGGAAGCATTGTCTGCGCCGTCATGTGCACCAAGACGGACGAAGAGATCCCTGGACTCATCGGAGAATTCCCGTACGGGGACCTTTCCGTCTTTGAAGAAGAAGACAGCACTGTGGGTGTCTTGGGACACCTTAGGCGTCTACTGACGGAGGGCAGCTGGTCCAACATTGATAACCTCACGAGAGTCATGCGAGGGTTGATGGGCGACATGACGTTTCAAGAGGCATACAATCGAACTCGTCGCATCCTCAACATCTGTGTATCTACAGCATCGATTTACGAACTTCCCCGGCTTCTCAACTACGTCACTGCTCCAAACGTTATGATATGGTCGGCAGTTGGTGCCTCTTGCTCTCTTCCCCTGGTATACACGTCTTCCCCTCTACTAGTCAAAGACCCTGCTACAGGCGAGCATCATCATTGGACTCCCACTCCCCAACACTTCATTGACGGCTCCGTGGACAACGACCTGCCCATGACCCGCCTGGCCGAAATGTTCAATGTCAACCATTTCATAGTTTGCCAGGTGAACCCGCACGTCGTTCCCTTCTTATCAAAGGACGACGTCCTTGCGCAGGACAGCCGACCCCAAAAGACTGGCCCCTCCCATCCTGACGATTTCGGTTGGGCATGTACGCTTAGCACTTTGGCCAGAGACGAGGCTCTGCATCGGTTGCAGTTCATGGCTGAGCTTGGCATCTTGCCCAATCTCATGACAAAGTGTCGAACCATTTTGAGTCAAAAGTATTCAGGCGACATCACCATCTTGCCGGAAATCGCCATGAACGACTTGCCCAAACTACTCAGCAATCCCACCGTGGATTTCATGTTGCGCTCTTGTATTGCCGGCGAGCGAGCGACGTGGCCGCGGCTCAGCCGAATACGAGACCGCTGCGCAATCGAGCTTGCCCTGGATCGCGCAGTCCACAGCCTACGTGCTCGCGTAGTCTTCTCTGAAAGTCAACGAAATCTGCGAGCTCTAGGCAGAGGCATTCGGAACCTGAACCTCGGCAGCATGGTGCCGCCTACAATCACATCACAACAACAGTCGCCTGCCGTCGTCGCAGGGCAGTTCATCGCTGCTGGCACCCGCCAAGCACGTAGAAGGCGCCGCTCTGGAGGCAGCGTCCAAGCCCTGCTGTATGATGGAGGTACACTCCTAGACACGGACATGACCGATGAGGATACTGTTGCTGAGGAAGTCAATGAGCTGCTGTCTCGCGGCCGACTCGGTATCTACTCTCCCACATCTCAACGCAAGCCCCGCCTGAAGAGATCTAGCAAAAGTGTCATCAACGTGCCTCAGCACAAAGCGGCTGCCACCATTGCAGCCACACGCGACTTCAACGCAATTCCAGAGTTCAACTTTTCGCGTCCACTCTCGAAGGCTGACAGCAGGTCTAGCCTCACGCGACCCAACTCGGGCAGGCGTGATGAGACCAGATCATCAAGTCCGCGAATGTGGTCTGAGAAAATGGCAGGACTAGCTGGAGGCGAGGCAGCATCTCCCATAGACGAGCTGGATACGAGTGAATTAGGCCATTCGAGTGACGCAGATGCAGATGCAGATGCAGAGCAAGCAACGGAGGAAAGCGATCCTGATCCCTATGACTCATCATCTCGAAACGCGCCACAGGAAAAAGAGCGACGAAGGGAGTTCAAGCGAGGAGGGTCAATAATATAGCAAGAATTAGATCCTAAACCAAATGGCGCACCACAGCTGCGCCACCATCTTTCGACATCTAGAAGAAGGAAGGTAGAGACGGGGACAGGGACAAGGTATAAACAGTTGATGCATTTTACCCAGCTCTGTCGGCTGAGTGATGGGTGGTGTACGTTGTCTTTTCTCGCCGATAGTGCATAGCATACATAGCGTTTTTTAAAACATGTCCTGGTTGCAGAATACTTGACCGTTGTTTCAGTATCTTGCCGATTGTACTCGTATCATACGATTGGTTCTTGTCGCAGGTGTGCATTTTGAATTATAGTTGTCGCATTTACACAAGGAGCCGTCAAGTTTGAATAGAAGAAAAAAAACGGGTGTTCTTGAACGGTTGTTGTTAACACGTCTTTCATACACGAGAGATACTAATCACCCAGCCGGGACATTGACCGCCCTTTAATACAACAAACGTAGCAGGAAGACTGCGAAACGCCGAAGGGAGCCAATGAGGCTAGCAATAGACTGAATGGAACAGACCATGTGAGCGGATCTATCTCATGCCCAGGGGGCTAGGAGGCAAACAACCGTTTATCAATGGATCAAATGAAAAAAGTATATCAATTAGAGTAGAATCTGGTAGCAGATACCTGCGCATTCAGAGGAGGTTGCCAGTAGGTTATATGTAGTGGTTTGGGAGGAGGTTGTATAGTATCGGATATACCTCGGCCGCGTGGCCTAATGGCTAAGGCGCTAGATTTCGGTCTCCTCCCGAGCTCTCTAGAGATTCCAGGTTCGACTCCTGGCGTGGTCGGCTATGGGATATAAATGACGGAGTAATTTTTGCTTGTTCTTTTCTCGGCTGTCGAGTCGTACTTTTGAGTGGTTCTCTTTTGTCAAGGTAAAAGTTGGAATGCCCCTTGCTAAATAGCTAAGTAGGTAGTAAAAGTAGGCCCTTCGATCTATCTTGAATGAGGCTGTTGGTCTTTCATTAATAGTTGGGTGCATTTCTCATGGCGATTGTGTATTACACATGGCAGTTTCGTCCAGTGACGATTCAATAAGGAGTGGACGGCATATTGATTGAGGGAAATAAGATGTCTCTACTCCGACGACTTGATCATCATTGACCTCACGGCGGGAGAGAGAGAGCCCATGGCATCTGTGGCGGGTGGCACTCGCGGGACGTCGGAGTGGGCAAATTGCGTGCTGTTTGGGTGCCCCGACAAGGCCGGGACCAAGCCTTACTAACGTAATTAAGTTATTATTACGGATCCGCATGGCAAGCTCTCATTGCGTCAGCGAGGCTCGGATGGCAAAATAGCGAGGTGGGCCAATGAGGCTTTTGGGGGAGAGCACGCCATCGCTTGTAGGGTCCGAAGGCTGGCTGGCTTTCAGGGTCCTTTTGCGTTTGGGGGGTTCTGCATTTGGGCCTGGTTGAGGTGGATGTGGATGGATCATCATCGGTGATTGATTGACTTCTCATATCGAATTGAGCTTTGCGATCATGGCAAATTGATGAGCAGGCGTGGGAAAATTCACTTTTGCAAGATCCGACCAGGAACGGCATTCAAAAACATGGAGGGAGGGGGGCATGAACTTCAAGAGGGGGGCAGATGGAGGGGTGGTGTACGGGTACCAGGGTGGTTACTGGTGGGGGACAAAAAGATGGAGGGGGGGCAGCGAGACCGGACCACCAAATCCCACGCATCCCGAGACCCCATCATCAACATCAACAAGCCAAGTGGTTTGAGTTAATTTCTCCTTTGCGCTTCTTGGCGCCACACCAAGGCGTGACCAACCCTGGTTGGGGCCAAAGGTTGCTTGCTTATTTAAGGACTTGCCACGCTCAGCGAAGGTCTTCCTCTTTCCCCCCCCCTTCACTCGCCCCCTTTTTCCTGAAGACATCATACATATACATATACTCCGTACAACAACCAAACAGCCTACAATCCCCGCCATTCAAACATGACCGGCCCTCTCCGTCTCGGCTCCAAGGCCCCCGACTTCACTGCCGACAGCAACATCGGCAAGATTGAATTCCACAAGTACATCGAGGGCAGCTGGGCCATCCTCTTCTCCCACCCTCAGGATTTCACCCCCGTCTGCACCACCGAGCTGGGTGCCTTTGCCAAGCTCGAGCCCGACTTCACCAAGCGAGGTGTCAAGCTTCTCGGCTTGTCGGCCGACACCACCGACAGCCACGCCGGCTGGATCAAGGACATTGCCGAGGTCACTGGCGGCAACGTCCAGTTCCCCATCATTGCTGACCCAGACCGTGTTGTGGCCAACCAGTACGACATGTGAGTTTTTGTTGTTTTCGCCCCCAAACGGCAACTTCTGGTGGAAATCGCCAAGCTTCCGACATGACACTGACCCCCTACAGGATCGACTACCAGGACCCTTCCAACATCGACAGAAACGCCCTGCCTCTCACCATCCGATCCGTCTTCTTCATCGACCCCAAGAAGACGATCCGCACCATCCTCTCCTACCCCGCCTCCACCGGCCGCAACGCCGCCGAGGTCCTCCGCATCGTCGACTCCCTCCAGGCAGGCGACAAGCACAAGATTGCCACGCCCATTGACTGGGTCCCCGGCCAGGACGTCATCGTCGCCAACAGCGTCAAGGAGGCCGAGGCCAAGGAGCTGTTCCCCAACCACAAAGTCATCAAGCCCTACCTCCGATACACTGCTCTCCCCCAGATCTAAACGGCCTGCTGAATTGGATTCGTTGCAGAATCGGGGGGGCGGGGAAGGTTTGGGGCCGGATTTGCGACCAAGACGTGGATTGATTGAGCCAAAGCTGCATCGTGAAGTCATGACGTTGATAAATGAAAAATGAAGCGAGCGGCTGGCCGAATATACCCTGGTGAAATAACCCAACGCTTCTGCTACCCGTCGCCCGTTGCCTTTGCAGCAGGCAACCCAGGGGGAGGGAAACAGAATGAATACGAGGCGACCTGGGTGACTATGGGAGCCACATGGTTGCGCACGACCGGGACACGATTAATGAAGGGAGGTTCAAATTCAAGAGTAGCGTCTCAGATCAGACTAGCTTTTGAATACCACCATAATTTTGAATCACTTGCTGAGAAACCTTGCTGTTGTTTTGCGTGTCCTCACCCACCGAACAATGACAAGTCGTCTCATTGACTGTTTTGCATGGTACTACAATCACGCCACTTATTCAAAGGCCGTCATCATCATCAGTGCAACGATTCGTTAGCTAGCTGTGACTCGAAGCTAATCGTGGACAAAAGTCCCGATCAAGTAAGAGATTGAATTTTTTTTATATTTATCCTGTTGCCATCTATTCCCGATATATGCGCCGCGCACTCAGCCAAACCGCCTACGATGCTCAATATGCCTTCCCCCCATGCGCAAGAGCCAGCAGGTCAGGATTGCCCTTCTTGATAAGCTTCTTCTCCTTTGGTAGGTTGTCCAGCAAAGAATCCGGAAGCTTCAAGTGGTCCTTGATGGTCTGTCTCGGAGTGAGGGCAAGCCACTGCGCGACCGAGATATCCGTAAACTTGGGCGCCTGCAGCACCTCGAGGAAGATGAGGTCCTCGGTCCCCGTGTTCTCAACGTAGTGTGCGTCGTCTCGCGGAATGTACCCGACATCCCCGGCGGTAAAGTCAAACGTCCGGCCGGCGCTGGGCGCAGCGTAGATGGTGGCTCGGCCCGAGCCCTGCAGGAAGTAATCCCATTCATCAGAGGAAGTGTGCCAATGCATCTCGCGCATCGCGCCGGGCTGGATCGTCACCAGAGCCGCGGAGAAACCAGAGGCGATTGGGAACGTGGTTGGGTCCAGAACCTTGACCGAGCCGCCTGGGACCTCGTGAGGCCTCTGCCGCGACCAGCGATACGTGTACGAGCTGTTTCCTCCGAGGAAGCCCCCGGGGGCAGTGGCGTTTTGCTTCTCAATGTTCTTGGGCTGGGGTGTGCCGTTGAAGATGTAGAGCTCCTTGTCGGGCACATTTTTGAAGGCGTCGACGTCGGCCTGGAAGTTCTTGGAAAGGACCTCGCGCGGAGTCCGGGCAAACATTTCGGTGATGAGAAAGGTGCCGTCCTCGTCGAAATCCCCCGAGTCGAAAACCAGGAGGAACTCGACCCCCTTGTCGAACGCTTGGATGGAATGAGGCATGCCTGATGGGAAGAACCAGACGTCGCCCTCGCAGAGGTCATCGGTGAAGGTCTGCGACTCGTCGTTGATGGCCGCCACGCGCACACATCCTTTCAAAACCAGCGCCCACTCGCTGGCCGTGTGCCAGTGGAGTTCGCGATAGGCATTCGGCGCCAGCTTCATGTCGACGCCGGCCATCTGCTTCGCCGCCGGCAGGCTGGCCGTGTTTTGCTGGCGAGCCCAGCCCGACCTGCCCTTGTACCCGGGCCTGTTGTGTGAAAGACCGAGGGGCCACTTCGCATTCGGCACCGAGCCGGAGTCCGTGCCCGGGGGAGCGTACAGATCCGAATTCAGCTTCTCGTATTCGTACGTTCTCGGTCCGCTGTCTGTGCCGCCGTACTCTCCTCGGATCGGCTCAGGCTTCTCGACGCCGTTGAAGTCGAGGAACAGTCCCAGCTTGGCGTCGGCGTCTTGACCATCTACCTCCTGGGGGTTTCTGATCAGAGCATCCGAGGACTCGACGTCGGGCGGTGGAGCATTGCCTCCGAGGAGCTTGCCATCTCCATACAAGCTCCCGCTGGACGACGTGGCCGTTGGGGTCGGGGGCGTGACGCCGCCAACGGGGCCAGTCTTCTCACCATATTTCATTCTAGCCGAGATATTAGATTCGGGTGTACCGTACCGGGGAAGAAATCCTGAAAAACTCACCGTGGTGCTGCCGCCGCCAACGCAGCCAACAGGAACCCAGTCGCCGGGAGCATCATGATTGTTTTGCGCGTGGAGTCCGTCTATGCTTGGTACTCAACGGAAGTAATAAGTCGAGCTCCAGAGCTTAGCCATGTCCCTCCCTCCTCCCCCTTCGGCAAGTCTTTATACTTTTATCCAAGCTCTATCTAAAAGGATGCGTCATCGGTGCCCGTCCTTCCGTTGTCGACAACTTGACAAGTGCAATCCGAAAAAAGAGAGGCAGCGATGCTGGATTTGCGCCTCGCCTCGCAAGCCTTGTTCTAGTTCGACGGAGTTGCAGCAATAACAGACGAAAAGCCGCGGAGGTTCGGCAAAGATGGATGCGTCATCTCATCCGTGCGGCGTCGATCAATTGTGAATTTGGGGAAACCGCTGACGTAACCCGAGTAGAAACGCCGATCTAGGCCCGTCACGCGCGCGAGCCCCGCATCGGACCGCGCGATAGGGTGATTGATTTCAAATCTGACAGCCCGTCCCACTTACCATTTGGACGAACCCAATCCGGAAAAAAAAAAGATGGGCTGCGAATGCCGAATTCCCGTCCTCGCATCTTTTTTTTTTTGGCACTTGATTCTTCACAGGGGACATGACATGTAATAGTGGCCGAGAGAACGGCGAGCTGCCAAACATCGACAGGAGCCTTGGCCTGAGCGGCATTGCCGGTCTTCCAGGCTCCATAGATGACCGCCCAGGGCCCAACAGAGTTGCTGATATCATTGGCACCGTGGGCGAAAGAGTATGTGTGTTCTACCTCATTGGGATACTTTTCGGCGGCGGCATAGACACGCTTCATACGTTCACCCTCAGGGGTACCTTCAATACCTGTCTGGGCAGCGTGGATGTCATAGTGTATACCATAAGAGGGCCCCGCACACAATCAAGGCTGGAAGACGCTTCGCAAGAATCTTCATGTTGCCAAGTTCGTAAATCTGGCCAGCTCCCATGGGGTTGTCTCTCAGGGTTCTCATGGCCCAGCCGAGAGGTCCTTGCTTGTTCGTGAGTCTAGCGTGGTATCTGGCCTCACCCTCCGCAACAAGCTCCTTGTAAGACTTTTGCATGGGCCCGAGATTGGCGAGACTCTTCTCGCCGGCCTCCTGGGCTTCAGATGCAGCCGAGTCGGTGTGTTCTTTTCCGTTTCCAGAGTCGTCTTCGGCGGTTAGCTTAGGAGAGCCAGTGACATAATCGTCGTCATCATCATGCTGCACGACGGCATAATCGGGAACATGAGCGCGTTCGGCGTGTTCAGGCGCGGGCCTCTTCAAGAGAGCGGGACCGTAAATAATCATCCACCACTTAACAGTAGCATCTTTCTTGATGACCCTGGCGTAAACAAAGGGGACGAAGAAAATGGCAGAGAGAAGAGCAACACCACCGCCGGTGCCTGTTGTCACAGCCGCGATATAGCATCCGGGCTTCTTGTTCAGTCCTAGATTAGGGGAGCCCTTGTAAACAATAGAAAGCGTGCAAATAGTAGCGGCAATGAGGAAGAAGGGCGATGTGTAGACAGCCCATGGAACAGGCTTCTTCCGCATATGAACCACCAGTTTAACCAACATAAAGATGGCAGCTGTAAACCCACCAGAAATCACGGGTGCCATGCCCAGACCAGCAAAGATGGCGCCAAGACCTTTTCCATCATTCCATCCCCATTGGACCTTGGAGGCGCCAACGGTAGCGACACCAACACCGGCGACAGCAGAGATCAGGGAGTATGTGGAAGACACGTGGGCAGAGTGTTTAGTACACCACATTACCCATGAGGAAGCAGCAGCAAGAGCACAAGTGAATGCAAGCATCTGAACACCAGCGTTGTTCTGAAAAGCTGCGCTGGGAACAATGCCGTTCTTGATAGTTTCGGCGGTACGCGCGCCAACAGTGACTGCGCCGAGCATTTCGAAATATAGTACCGAATATCATAGCCTGTCGGTACGAAATCGATCTCGATGAAACGCTTGTTGCCCAGGCATTAGCAACATCATCTTCCATGCAACAGCCAAGCGTTAGTCTATCGAATGTCCCAAGGTCCAAATGCTTTGTAAAGAACTGGCTTGCTCTTGGCTCTGCCACTTACTTGCACCATTATTGTAGGCATCAAGCAGGGCAAAAAATGTGCCAATGGCAAAGACGTAGTCGTACTGGTGGAGGGTCGGCATCTTGATGATGGACGAGGATTGCTTTCACACAGTGCACTTGTTGCCGAAGCGGGAGGTTTCGGTGACCTGATTCTTTGCAGAAGCCAAATATCCCCAGTCAAGTCGAATAGATGGGTCATGCTTACCTTTTATGCCATCTCTTGGATTGAACAGAAAGGCCTCTGGGACCTACCAGGGTACCCTTTGGTGATGGCCGAGACGACTTCACTTCCTCGTTCGTCCCATCCATCCATCAATCACGCGGATCGCCGACAACGGCGCGCAGAATACTCCGACGCAAGGCCGCCGTGAGCATTGGGCCATGCAATATGCAGGTATACATGAAGTGGCTCTCTCCGCTTCATTTGCTGTCAAGGTTGATCATTTGGTGTGTATGCTTATCAACAACAGGGATGGGGCGTTGGCCGTTGGAGTACGGAGCACATGGAGGTTGTTGAACCGGCCCCTGGGCTCCAAGATCCTATCAAAGCAACGAAATCACACACGTGGGGGATGCACAAAGCAACCGTATCACAGGATTTTGTACTTCGCACTTGGGAATATCAGAAGATGCCCCGGGCTGGGCAGCCGGAAACAGGGGTTAAACGCCACATGGCTCGACCTGTGTCCAATGTTGGACGCTGAACCCACGTCCAGAATGCATGATCCCGGTGGCCTAGCTCAGCTCGTGGAAAGAATCGACTGGTGGGCCAAGACGTCGTCTGTTGTATGACGGACACCTAAAGGGTGTTGTCAAATTGGCACACGTGCGAAACTACCCAAAACGAATCTTTTCCAATGTCACGGAGGATTTGACGGGAGCTGGCGGGGGGGTCGTGATCTAGAAGAAGAAGAAGAAGAAGGAACACCTGCTGCGATTGGACCATCGAGTGTCTTTACAAACACTCGTGGAGTCTGGCAATAGGAATCTGGGATTCAATGTGTCTGCGTCGATGCGTATCCGCCGCTGAATGTACGACGCAGTCGTCCATCTACATGGAGCGATGCCAGAAAGTGTTCAGTTGATGAGACATGTTGTCCATGAACCAAGAACAATGACTCGGGATCCGGCAAGAGAATTCTGTACGTCCCCGAAGACATAACATGGAGAGATCTTTCACTGCACCAGTCTTTCCGGCGATCGCCCACGTGGGGCAGAAGTGTCGCTGCCACATGAACCAGCTGCTGTCTGCTGTCTGCTGTCTGCTGTCTGCTGTCTGCTGTCTGCTGTCTGCTGTCTGCTGTGCTGATATGCCGTCGCATGTACATGGCTGATGGTTTGGTTTCACGCTTCGATGGTTGAAAAACGTGTCTTTACACCGGAAATGGCCTTGTCGATGAAATCGCATGCCTTCCTCCAAGTTGCTCCCACTGATCGGCAGGCAGGAATTCGGAAGGCTCCTGCCAAGTTGGCCTAAACTTAGCACACGGGTGGGGCAAGCTGGGGCAAGCTGGGGCAAGCTGGCCTGGAGGTTTGGTGGCTGTAGACGCGCGCTTGCCCGCAGCCAATCCCGTCTCTGCTTTTCTGCCTCCAACATCCACAGTCAGCTACTCCGTACTAGCATCGTTCACATCGTTGACGATATCCGCTACGATGGCGTCTATCATGACCCACTGCCATCGGAAAAGCCCCTTCATTCGCCGAGCGCTCCATTTCCACCGTACAGCCAAACATTGAGACGCGTACCTGCATCTGCATCTTTGATGATCTCGTAGTTGTCCGTAACTCCACGCTTAATCATTGATCCATTGATCCATTGATCCATTGATTCCCCCTCCCTTTTTTTCCCACGACAACGGACAAGGCTAGTTTGGGAGCTATGACGGTTCCTAGAAACGCAAAATTCTCATTTTCAACAAGCCAAGTGATGCAGCTGGTCATATCATTCAATGTCGCCCCCCCGCCCCCTCACAACGCTCGATCCACGAGAAGAGATCTCAGATGACCGGGCATCTCGCCGGACAAGGCGCCTGCTCAGACAAAACGTATCCCTTGACCACTTTTAGTCTCTCTAACGAGGACCCCTCTCTGAGTGTAAACTGCTCCATTTAGTCACGTCCCCCCCAGATACGTCAACATGTTAACCGCCACAGTTCTGCCTTCTTAACCGCCGGGCCGCCCCCAGATTCCCCCTCGGCCAATATCATCGACCCATTTCCCAACAAGTCGACGTTTTGGACACGGCGAAATCGTTTCACTTCCATTCTCGTCTTGTAGACCTGGTTGCAACTCTACAGCCGCCCATCGTGGCATTGGTCTTCGTCTTTTCTTAGTCAAAGCGATGGATCTCATCGTCGTCTCAAGATCTTAAAGCTGCTTCATGTCCCCGTCCTTTGAGGCCAGGCCAAGCTTGTTTCGTTTCTTCTCCAACTTCTTCATCCTTCTTTGAACGTGCCTGGACTGGTTTTTCTTTTCGGACATTTTACGTTTCTTTTCTATCCAATCTCTCGTTCCATCACCGGCTTGAACGACGGGTCATTTTTTTTTTCCCCCTCACTTGCCCAGGGGAACTTGACTACCATACACGAGCTCTCTGTATTACCTGTCTTATCCCCGTCTTTGATCATTATATCATCAGTGCTGCAGGGAAGCACATGCACAGTTTTGTCCATCTTGGTTTCAATAATCTTGCTATAATCAATACTTGAGCAGCCCAATCAAGTCTCCGGCTCTAGCCCAGCCCCAGTACAACGAGCCGGCCTCGCAGAATTATATCACATTTACGTTCCACCATCTTGAGGGGACACTTTTTCTCTCTCGTCACTTTCGTACCATAATGCCTAAACATCACCGTACCGCGAATGGACCCCATCAAAACTATGCTCATCAGCTGTCGAGCGCCATGGCTACCTCGTCCATGTACGCCCAGCAATCGCAATCGCAATCACAACGCGTTCAGGTCCCCCCCAGCTACTACACCATCCCCCCTGAATGCCCCGAATCTGCCTCTTTGCAGGTTCCTTCGGCTCAGCAAGCCTCCTACGATGCATATATCGTCGACGCCTCCTCGTCCTTACCCCCGGCTCAGCATCGGGCATCCTCAGGTGCCTGGACCGTTGACGACGACAACCAACTCATCACGGCAAGAATGCAAGGTCTGAACTGGAGCCAAATCAAAGACGCCTACTTCCCCAACAAGAGCGCGAATGCATGCCGCAAGCGCCACGAGCGCCTCATGGAGCGCAAGGGCGCAGATGACTGGGACACCCGCAAACTCCAGCAAATGGCCAAGGAGTACATGGGCATGCGAAAGGAGATTTGGAGTGGCCTCGCCGCCCGCATGGGGGAGAAGTGGAATGTCGTCGAAGCAAAGGTAAGCAAAGCAAGCCCTTCTATCCGCGGCTCACAACATGGCTTTTCTCCCATTATCTCGTTTGCCCAAACAAAAAAAAAAAGTTTCACTTGGAACCCAACAAGAAATGCAAAAAAAAAACCCCAAGTCGCTGATCCAAAAATGCCTCTCTCTTTCGAAACAGTGCATGTCCAATGGACTGAAGAATCTGCAAAGTGCGGCTCGCGCAGCTTCGCGCCGCGATCGCCTCGAGACCAGCTCTCACATGACAGGGTATGACGACGATAGCGGCATTTCCGGCATCGGCCTGACTCCTGTTGATGAACTAGACGCATCCTACAGCAGTCCTGAGATGGACTCCTCGGTCGGCGCGGCGCATTCCTTCACATCGAGCTCCGCCGCTTCCGGCGTCGGCTACCAACTCCAGGGACATGCGGCAGTAGCAGCAGCAGCAGCAGCAGCAGCAGCTCAAACACACCTTCTCCCGTCCAACGGCCATCACGGCTCCTACGGCCTCAACGCATACGGCGGCGCCGGCGCCTCCTACGCCGGTCACCACCACGGGTACTCCTCCAGCGTCAGTTCGACGGCGAGCATGGGGCCCCGATACGCCTCGAGAGGCAACAGCCCCTACATCGACGGCCAGAGGTTACCCAACGCAGACATGGGCATCGATAGTCTCATCAACCCATCTGGCGGCAGAAGAGCATGAGCACGAGAAAAAAAAAACGGTGCTGACGAGTCTCTTGCGTGACCACGCCAGGTTCCTTGTCGTTCCTTTCCTCGACATTGACAGCCAGATATGTGTCACCCCCTTTTTAAACCAGGGCTTTCCCTCCTCTCATTCTTCGGCTTCTTCTTTCATCTTGATCTTGACAAAGGCCATTACTTTCTCTTCCATCCGCGCTCATCATCTCAAGAATACAGGTTTCGAATAGGCGTTACGGAGCATGCGCATGACATGGGTTTTTATTTGGGAAAAAGACGGAAGCTGGAGATGAACGGCAGTGGAGGGGGGTTATGAATAATGATTTGCTTTCTTTTGTGTTTAGAGCAGACGCAGTCCTGGAACTTTGGCAACGGGTCAGTGCATCCTATTGTTTATTCGACTGGCAAAGTAAAGAACTTTTTTGTTCCGGACTCTGCTTCAATGTATACTAGAGATATATTTTAACAAAAGGTGCCGTGGGACATGGATTCGTTTTTATTTCTAGTACACTGGTTCGCTGGTAGTACAGTAATAGTAATCTCTCTAGGCGTTTCATGAAAACCTACTCTTACAACCCTCCTCCGCCATACCCATCCATCGGGATTCCGTCTCGTCTCACTCACCGTCCCGCTATATCCCAGACAATGCAATGCGCGATTGCACAGATTTAGATGCAACAAGGGAAAAAGCATGTTTTCTCGTTTCTCGTCAAGACACACTCTTCTTCTCGGCGACATTCGCAGCCGTCATGGTAGCCATGTCCTCCAGCTCTTCGTCCTCCCACTCGCCGTCGTCGTCGCCCAAGACGCTCTTCCACGCTCGACTCCACATGCCCTTTTTATGGAGCAGAGCCAGCATCATCACACCTGGTAAGTGCCATACGCTGGCCCAGAAGAGGCCACGCGCACTGCCCCTGTGGCCCTCAAACTTCCAAAACCGCACCGCTTGCCGGATGAGCCACAGGTTGACGGGGAGACTGGTCGCGGCAAAGGACCACTCCGTGATACCGGCCGCGCACAGGCCGAGACTGATGGGCAGGCAGACGATGCTGTATCGCAGGGCGACTCGCGAGTTGCGCGCGGGGTTGGTCCACGCTAGCATGCGCAATCCCGCCGCCTTGTACTCGTCCCGGATCGACCAGCTGAGGGCCATGAAGTGCGGGAACTGCCAGGCAAAGAGCAGCCCGGCCAGCAGCCAGCCTCCGATTGACGAGCCGTCACTGGCAAAGAGCAGTTCGCGCCACGAGCCATCGTTGGTGGCCGCCTCCCCAGCAGCGGCTGCCCACCCCATCAGAGGCGGGATGCCACCCACCACGGCGCCAATCCACGTGTTGAACGCTGTGAATGCCTTGAGCGGCGTATACACCCCCGCGTACAAGACGATATTGGAGAGGCCCAGAAATGACACGGTGGGATTGACGCCAAAAAACAGGGCACCAACTCCGATACCTCCGGCGAAGATGGCAAAGAGCGCAGCCACCCGAGGCGACACCAACTTGCGAACAAGCGGTCTGTTCCTCGTTCTCGACATTTTCGCGTCGGTCGAGGGTTCGTAAAGCATGTTGAGAGCATTCGCGCTGGCAGAGCACAAAGCCGTACCGGTGGTAAGGAAAAGGAGCGTCAGGGGACTCAGACTCGGCGTTTCCGTCATGGTTGGCATGAGCATCTCCGGGACGGGGTATAATGCGTACGGCACCATGGCAGTGAGAACAACGAGAACGGTAAGTCGCGGCTTCGAGAGTGACAGAAAGGTGGAGAGGATTCGTCGAAAGGAATGCGTGGGCTGCGCGGCGGCTACATTGGTGAGGATGGTGGAGGCATTGGCCGGAAGGGTGCCGTCTTCTGACGATGCAGAGGCAGAGGCACCAGCGGTCCGAGGCGCGGTAGCTTGTTTTCGAGCTTGTCGCCTGCGATGCGGCGGGGTGTTTGGCGCCGATTGAGGCGCATCCTGCACATTGGCTGTAAAAGTGCCCGTCGTTTGCGTCCGGGCATGGTTCGTCGATTTGGACGTGGACGTGGACGGGGACGGGGACGGGGACGGGGACGGGGACGTCGGTCGCCTCATTCCAGATCTACCTATGACCGAGTCGAGGCAACTGGACCGCTCAAACACACGATTCGACATGAAGAAACCCGCACTCTTGAGCGGCATAGCAAGGACGGTGTTGCCGCCGCTCCGGGGAGCCCCCAAGCTCCGCGCCGAGGACAGCCATCGTAAAGACTCCTGACGTCCGAGGGTGAGGACGCCCTGAACATGGAC
Organism: Epichloe elymi; assembly: GCA_023658475.1. NCBI lineage: Eukaryota > Fungi > Ascomycota > Sordariomycetes > Hypocreales > Clavicipitaceae > Epichloe > Epichloe elymi. Next base: position 4,132,392 of record CP098278.1, on the reverse strand, counting down.
CGCCCGAGATCGACTTGGGAGTTGTGGTGGCCTCATCGTCGCCTGCTGTCTGCGAGCATGGCGATCTCGGAAGAGGCTCGATCCACTACACCTAGAAGTTTGACGATGGCGCGAAAAATCAGCCGCGTCGGTGGGTTGGAAGTTATAGTTCCTCGTGGTGGGCCATTTTTTCCCCTGCATCGTCAAAGTCAACCAAACTGCAAGACAAGACCACCCCGCAACAACGTGAATGATCGATCATGTGACCGGCCAGCTTGGTGAGCAAGGCGGTCCTACCCAAATGCGGAGCTCCGACCCGAGACAAACAACTTTCGCTTTTAAATACCCAGATACCCAGGGTCTCAGTCAAGTTTCAACCCCTCCCTAACAAGAACGACGACTTCTTTCCAAAAGATTGACCGTAGCAAACTCGTTCACCAGCAAGTAAAGTAAATTCACAACATCTCGTTTCACCCCCACCATGCCTTCATTACTCAATCTCCTACGGAAAACATCCCAAGTGGACTGTGACACCATGGATGCCCAAGGTAAACTCATAACACACCCGTCTGAAACGTCTCTTATATACGCAAACGCCAACGAGATTCTAAATCTGCCCTGCTCACAGTGGCGGAGAAGCTGGGTCCCTTTGTTGATTGCACTTCCAATCAGGTCAATAATAATCTACGCCAACCCATTGCCGCTTATCCATAAGCTCTCATTGCTGTCCCTCACTCACCCCTCATGCCGCAGGCGATTGCCTATTTCGAACTCGCGAAGCTCGACGCCCCATCCACTCTGCACCATCAAGACCTCATCACGGCGGCCAAGAAGGAGGCCGTCGGTCCCCTGTCCCACCTCCGAGCCACACTGTCCCCGGAGGAATTCCTCGTCGAGATTCTCGTAAGCAACATTTCCCCTCCATCATCATCTCTGCTCTGCAAACATCAATCTCTGATACCCGCCAAGATGGTCAAGCTACAGCTCCGTTTCCTGCAATCCACAACGGGATACATCCACGTTCAGACGAACCCCAAGCTCTCGTACTCGACAGACGCTACCGTCGAGAATGGCAAGCGTACGTGAAACTTCTCACCCCGTCTCAAGAAACAGCCCCCCCATCTCCAACTATACTAAAATACATTGCCAACCCGCCAGGCATCGTCGAGATCGTCAAAGTCCTAGCACCGACAGTCGACCCAAAGCGAGTATGTATCAAAATCCCCGCCACATGGGAGGGACTCCAAGCTTGTCGGATCCTGGAGTCAGGCGGCATCGCCACCCTCGCAACAACCATGTTTTGCATGGAGCAAGCAGCCCTCGCCGCGGCTGTCCATTGCACTTACATCGCACCATATGTGAATGAGCTCAAGGTTCACTTTGAACCAGAGTAAGTTCTGAATGACTGACCCCTTGAATTCGCCCACGTTGCGAGCTTACTCATTGAGGAAAAAAAAAAATAATGCCATGTTGCAGATACGTCGACCACAACAAGGCGTTTGACTTTTGCCGCCAAGCCCAAGCTTACTACCTGAAGAAGTCTTGTCGCACGCAAGTTCTGGCCGCCTCGTTGACTTCCATCCATGAGGTGATGCAGCTGGCTGGTATCCAGCATATCACCATCGCACCCAAGTTGCTGGATGAACTTGCGGCGACGGATGCCGCGCCGTGGAGCGGCAAGCTTGGCGAGTACTTTGCCCAAGCACCGGCAGACAATGCGTGGGAGACTACGAATTACGAGCCTCTCGTAGCAGATGAGAGTGCATGGAGATTGGCCTTCACCAGGAGTGGCTTCGGTACAAGCGAGGGCAAGATCATACAGGCCATCAACTATTTTTCCCATTTCCAAGAAAAGATGGAGCTTTTGGTCAAGGCTCACGGCGACTAAAGTAGAGATAATAGTAACACACTGCCGTGCCGCCCTCGGTAGTATGATGCGATTCAAGTCTGCGCCATCGCAACATGTTACGTGATCGATTAAATTTTCTTCATCAAAGATCAAGGAAGGCACCGCGTGTTGAGCAGATTTGAAACAGGACCCCCAAAACTCCAGTCCCAAGCTTCATCAGCTCCCAGTCAGCGCAGCCGGCGGCAAAGCTCCATTCACAGGCATTCGATGGCTTTGAGGAGTACATCCACACCCTTCTCGCCAATGTCTCCCTTGCCACATAGTAGACTACCCACGTCGCTCAGGATTCCGAGAGGTATATAGCAACCCGTCTTTGCCTTCTCCAAACTTTCCTTGAGTCGGCTGGTATGCTCCCATTCCCGAGCAGCAACCTCGGCTCTTTCAACCACACGATTTGAAATGCCACACATGGCAGCGCAGTGCATACCGAAACTCCCCTCCGCAACGCCGTCTTCCAGTTTGTAAAGGAATGTGACTTTTCGTTCCTCCTCGTCGACATGGATTTGCATTCTCTTCTCTTGGACCTCCGGGTGATTCTCGAATTCTGTAGCCAGAGAATGGTAATGTGTAGCGAAGAACCCGACGCATCCGATGTGAGTCGCGACGTGATGCAGTACGGCCTGTGCAACGGCAACTCCATCGTAGGAACTTGTGCCTCGACCGAGCTCATCTAGAATGACAAGTGAACGCGGTGTTGCCTCTGAAAGAATCTTCTTGGTTTCCGAGAGCTCTACGAAGAAGGTGGATTGTGCCGCGAAAATGTTGTCATTAGCCCCTAGACGCGACATGATGCGGTCGACAGGTGTGAGGCGAGCAGACACAGCGGGGACGTAGCATCCAATTTGGGCCATGATGACAGCGACGCAAGACTATGAAGAAGTTAGCACCAAGAAATGTCCCAGCCGGGCATTATTCGCACAGGCTTACCATTCTCAAGACTGTCGATTTGCCAGCTGCATTGGCGCCAGTTAACAAGTTTATCTTGGCCAGGCCTCCTCCCAGCTTTATGTCATTAGGTATGAAGTCGTCTACAGTGTTGGACATGCATGGATGACGCAGCTCATCGAAATCGACAAAGCTGCGCTCTTCGTCAAAGAATTGCGGCCTACATGCGGGCTGTCCCATGGATGCTGAGGCTTTGGCAAGGCTGACGAGGCAATCGAGCTGAGCTATAATCTTGATGGCCAGTAGCCAGGTGTTGTAGTCGACGTCAAACTTCTTAAATAGTCGCGATGCAATCTCCCGCACAAGTTGTGAATGCAGCTCCTCGGCCTCTTGAAGTTCTCTGACCAGCTGTGTCAGCTCGGGGAAGTACCATCGCTTGACGTCCTTGGTGGCAGACATTTGTCGCCAACTGGACGGTACTTTGACACTCTTTGGAGTCTCAATTTGATAAATCTCTTTGCCCACATCCGTGTACTTGAGGCCTCGGCATTTCAGTTCCCCCTTCTTTTCATTTAGCAAATCACCGAGCTGGCCCTTGATCTCGTCCAAACGGCTCAGGCTGTCATCAAATTCCGGCTCAATACCCTTCTCGGGTATCAAGAGTTTCTCTTCTCGGGCTTTACGTCGATCGAAAGCACTCTTCCAGTAGCTTAGAGGCTCTTCAAGATCAGGCATGGATGAGATGAGTCGGTCAACTATACCATTTCCTCCTTTGAGAGCAGAGAGAAGGCCCATAGTGTACTCTATCTGCTCGAACCCTTCTAGCACGCGCACAAAGTCTTCTGGTTTACACGCGCCAGCGTGAATACGGGAAATGAGCCGCTCCAGATCCGGCATTTTGACAAGCTGGGACGAAAACTGCTCGCGGACCGTTGAATCGGCATTGAGCATATCCACTGCATCCAGTCGTTCATTGATACGTTCAATGTCACACAAAGGATGAGCCACCCATTGCCGAAACAGTCTTTTGCCAAATGGGGTGATGCACTGGTTGAGTAGGCTGAACAAAGTCGCCTCTGAAGAGCCGTTCGAGGAATTCGTGAACACTTCCAAATTCGTCAGAGTCTGTCCGTCTAAAATCAGGGTCCCATTCTTCTGAATCGGGCTGTACCGCTCAAAGTTTCCTTGTGAAAGCAGAGGCCGCTCTAACTGCAGAAACTTGAGGTATGAGACCAAAGCTCCCACAGCCGACATGACCAAGTCATCGTCCTTGAACTGTTGGAGCACCTCTGGCCAATTGCCATCCTCGGACTCGGGAGAAGCAAAGTAATTGCCGCATTTGAGTTCACGGCGCGAGGTATCGGCATCCCAAAACTCGGAACCCGGTTTCAGATGCGTCCAGATTGTAGTCGGGCTGGTGTTGTTTTTGAGGATTCGCAACGCCCTAGTAGAGAGGTGCGATTTCTCCAAGAGCAATTCTCGCGGGCCAATCTGAGCTACAAAGGTTTCAAACTTGGTGCGGTCGATGTCATCCACAAAACCTGAGAGCTGGAATCGTCCAGTGGCAGTGTCTGCAAAAGCGATTCCAAACGACGGCATGTCATCCACGACAGACTCCTTGATTGCGACACAATAAGCGGCCATGTCGTCCTGAAGCATACCACCGTCAACAAGTGTACCGGCAGTGAGCACGCATGACAGCTCACGAGAGATGACTTTATCGGCTTTCTTGCCACTCTTGTCCTGTCGCTCGCGCATCTCCTTTCCAAGATTTGTCTCCATCTGGTCTACTCTTGCAACTTTGTATTGCTTGGCGATGAATTGGTTGACCCAGTGATCCAAGGAGCTCTCTGGAACCCCCACCATCCGCATGTTGACTCTGTCGGTCATCTTGAAATCGAATTCTTGATGGCCAATGGTAGCGTCACGCTCGTAGAGTTCATAGAATTTACCCTTTTTGAAGAACACAATTGTATCCCACAAATTCTGCTTAATCTCCCAGTACTGCTTCTCGAATGGAGAGAACTTGTTCCAAGCCATTGGAGGAACGAAAATGGTTCTGGGGTCGTACTCTGGGTCACCAGGAAGTCGCTTCTCTTTGTCACGAATGTTCGCTAGCCAAGGATACCGGTCTTCTGGCTCTTTCGTATATGCCTTTTCTTTTTTGTGTTTAGGGTCTTTTAACACACTTCGTTCGACGGGGACCACAACTGGTCGCTTGTCGGCTGATTCGGGGTCGTAGCTCCACTGGGAGGTGGTAGATGTTGTTGGAATTCCAGTCATGTGTTCATCGTCCAAGTCGGGGATGTGCGAATCTTCCTCCGCATCGGCTGGGGGGGAAACGTTGGAACGCTTTCGGCTTGTTTGTGGTTTAGCAGGACGCTTTCGCTTTTTACTTTGTCGGCGGCCTTCTTCTGAATCTTCGGAGGCAATGAAATCGTCCATGTTGTCTAGTAGTCAGTCAGTATGGAGGGAAGCCCACGACAGAAGCTGAGTTTTGATTGATACGTACCGTCGTCGTCAACTGGAGAAACTGCATTATCCTCGTCGTATTCATCTTCGTCTTTCACCACAGGGCGGGCTCTGCCACGTCGCCTAGTCTGAGTACTGCTTCCATAGTTGAAAGGTTTCTCATCATCGGAAGATTCTGCGTATGAAGTAACTTTCTTGACCTGAGCTTTATGCATAAGTAAAGAGCTGACGAGAAATTTGTGCCCTCATCCCCACCGGGACATCGGAAACAAGCCCTGTAGGAGACTGTGCGGTCTTACCTTTCGACTCGGGCTGCTGCCAAACACCGTTGTTGGTTTTGGCTTGGTCTCATTGGCCCTCTGTGCGCTCGACTTCATCGTTGTGGGCGAGAGTAATGAGTTTCTCGTCGACTTCATCGTGGAGGCAGGATCGGCATTCTCCTGCGAGCTGGGCGGCTCAATGACGTCGCTGCTAGGGACGGGTGTAGAGAGCTTCACAGATGGCTTTGGCTTTGTCTTTGGCTTTGGCTTTGGCTTTGGCTTTGGAAGAGAGTTGGCTTTGGTGGTTTCTTGCAGACAGGAAGAAAGTTGAGGATCGGGAGAGACCTTATCGCGAGCGGTGGGCGAAGATGTAGGCACAGGAGACGACTTCTGAAAGAACGACATGATGGACCGCTGCTTCGCCGAAGAGCTGACGGGGGCAGCTGGCTTGGTTGCCGACCTCGCAGGGGTGCGAGCTGTGCTCGTCTCTGCTTTCTCGCCCGCCATGATTGGGGTCTTGTCCCAAGAACGCGTATACCTTATACTGAAGCCGATGGACGATCCGTCGAGACACTCTCGAGTGCACGGCAAGTATTCGCCACGTCAAATACACCAATGGCAAAAATGAGCGTCAACAATGATATGATACAGCCCAATACAATATTCTTGAATATGAGAAAATACAAGCTGCAAATAAAAATGGCCAAGATGAGCAGAATTAGAATTGAAGAGGAGAAAATGTTATGGTGGCCAAGATGGCGTGGTAGAGTGGTGGATAAGATAAATGAAAGTCGAGACCCTGGTCCCGCGTCGCGCGTGAATCGCGACCCGCGCTCCCAGGCAGTCGCGTAAAACAGCAGGTAGGTACGAAGTACAGGGACGACTGCTCCTGCCGAACAGACGTCCAGTGCTGGCTTATACTAGATTAACACCGCCACCACCCGAGTTGGGCTTAAATGACCAGTTCTAGGGAAGTTGTAACCGTGTGGCTAATATAGAGAACAGTGCTAATAATACTATGTATTTAGCACTATAGTTCTCAAAGCTTACGAGCTATAAGTTATAAGCTGAAAGCTAAAAGCTAAAAGCGGTTGCTTATCCAAGGTACAGAGAGTTCTGCCATCCTTCGTTTCCTTCACATCAGGCAGACTGGTCTACATAGCACCATGATACACACAACTCACATGCTCGCAACGTCAAAAGCCCGCATAGTCGACCGCATCAAAATCGTAAAATGTTCAAATAATAGCGTTAGCACCGCAATTACCACATCTTCTTCCCCCCAAGGTATAAATCCATCCAGACATTCCGCAGTCCGCATTCCAGGTCACCCATATCCCGCTTCATGCCTTGACAGGCGCGCCACTGTACGCCGGCTGCGGCTGAGTCGGTGATGCGTAGTAGTTGGCCGGTTGCTGGACGTAGGTGACGACATTATTGCGTCGGGCCTGCCTGCGCTTGACGAGCCAAACGATGAGAAGAATCCAGGCGACAATCTTGGCCAGGCTGGCAATCGCGAAACAAACGACTGCGCCGTAGAAGAGCCCATCGTTGCCGGTGCTGTAGTAATAGCTATAGCCACTAGTCGTCGTTGTGTAATTTGGGTAGCTAGACACCCATGCTCCCACCAGACCTGAACCGACAATGGCGAGGACGATGGCGACGATGAAGAAGGATAACGGCCACCACTTTGACAATCTCTTCTTTTCGGGGACAGGCTGCGGGGCCTGGTACTGCATGTTGCCCTGCCCGTGGGAGTTGTTGTTCATTTGATGAGACATTTTTTGGCTTTCTGTTCCTGTGTGCCGCTCGGGTGAGGACCGGCCCAAGATGACAGAGCTTGATCACAGCCAGGAGAAGGGGAGAAAGAGAGGGAGAAGCAGAGTGATGGAATGAGATAAAGACGACATTGTAGACACTTCAAATTGATTGGGAGCGAGGGGAACTTTAACACCCAAAATCAGCCTTGCTGACTTGGTCACACTGGTGTCGCCTAATTTTGAACCTGGACCGTCAGGCGACTTGCCTCAGCCGCAGCGAAAAAAAACTCGACAAGGATTGCCTTGTCAGATTTTCAGCTTTCAGCGCCACGGCCTCCGACCATGATGCAGGGTGTTTTCTACAACTTGAACACTTGGCGCTTGCAAACATTTTTTTTCTTGTTTTCTTGGCAATATATGCACGCCAGCAGAAGTAGATTCCTCATTCGTGCTCAGCTCGCATAAGTGGGTCCCACTGTCAGGGGTCTGTTCGGGAGTTAATTTGGATGGGAGACGGCTCCAAACGGACTACAAAGTTTGAAAGGACTACATGACTTCTCATTTCTCATCCAACCATCTTCTCAATAGCCCAACCAAGTTGCCAACCCATTTTCCAATCCAAAGAATGGCCAGAAACAACCAATATCGCAAGCCCGTGCTATGTCCCTTCCACACTCTCATCGTCCTAGGCTCGCTCAACCGATCGTAAGCCTCGACTGCTTCTACCAACGTTGGAAAAGGCTTGCAAAGCTGTTCAGCCAGGCCCTGCGCATAGTGCAATGCCGAGTTGGCGCCGAAACCTGCAAACGGACTCAAAGCGTGATTGCTGTCGCCGACAACGATGCCGAAATAACGGCAGGTTTACAAACGACTCAATTTGTGTGGCATGCTTGCGGGATCCGTGCCATGTGGCGGCGGTCCGGATGAGCTTCGATCGCATACACGGTACTTTGCTATTTAGGCGGGGTCCTTGGATAAATGAATACCCGGTCGCAACGTCAAATCTAGAGTAAGAGCACTGATGTGAACTGAGAAAAACGCCGCATGCTCCTCATCGTCACCTTCATTCTTGGCGAGAAAAAAACACTACAATCTCATGCTGAACCTAGCCGCGACAAGTATATAAAGCGTCATACTCCAATAGCCGCCGCCCCTCGCAACAAACTCGTGAATAGAAACGACAACAACACGTCAAGTGTTACAGACTGCTCCGCTCTTCCAAACCTGCACCAGAGAACAGAAGATGCGATATCCAAGGAATCATTGTCACATAAAAGGGAGGGTTCCCCGGCGACCCCTCATCCAAGTTGAAGTCAAAGTTGAAGCCCGGAACCTTGTCCTTGATATTTCTTGCGCAGCTCTCCAGGTTTCCAGCGAAAGCGTCGTCCTTGAGCGCCATGCTCGCGGCGCCGAAATCATAAGCCACAAGCTTCTCCCGCAGCTCCAGGCTCGGGAACCCGTTCCAAGAGATGAGTGCCGACTTCCACCAGACATGCTTGTGGTTCTCCGGCGGCTCGTCGCCAGCACCCATTGAGAAACGGAAATAGTGGGTTCCGATAGCACCGTCCTTGTTATACACTGCCTTCATGTGCGTGCCCTCCTTGGGGATGTCCTCCCAGAGCCGGGCGCTGTATTTGCCGTGGGCGGATGCGCAGCCGAACTGCGGCTCGCCGTCTTTGGTCCATACCTGCAAGTGCTCCCAGTCGTACTGGTGGCCGATGCAAAGACGATCACCAATGTCCTTTTCAAAGAAGTAATCGTACAGGTAGGCGCACCAGCCATTGTTGCACCGCTGTCGGGAGTAGACGTTGCCATGGTCCAGATCGTATTCGTCTCGGCAACCTTTTGTGTTTCTTTCGTGGCGGGACCGTCCTTGGTCAATGTGACCGTCGGGTCCAATTGCCGGGACGTTGTAGCAACTATCCCTGTCAAAGTCGAGCGCTGGCTGCCATTTCAGATCGTCCGCGGTAGCTCTCTGGGGCAGAGGAGGAGGGGGATCCTCGTCGAAGCCTTTGTCATCGCAGAGGCCTTGGGCCACCATGTCCATATACTCTGGGGGCACAACAACGTCCGGATGTCCCTCTATCGTCACTGTCGCGTTGTCCGCTTGACCCACGGACGCCCGGTTCTCAGTCGCGAGGGCGAGAATGCCAGGGACGGCAACAAGAGCCACGACGCCACGCATAGTTCTGTTGTTTCTCGACGTCTTTTGCTTCTCGAATAGCTTGAGTGCACACTCAGCCAGAAGCTCGAAGCACACGGCAGGTAGTTCAGCAGAGAGCAAGAAGCTTCTCGAGGTGTAAGAGAACGGCAGGCCGGCCAACTGAGGCCCAAGACGAAGATGGCGCAAAAATGATCGACGAGCACAACAACAGGGAGACGAGTGAAGAGGAAGAGGGACTAAGAATGATGGGCAACATCGGGGCTGGCGTTGATATAATCATGTACAAGTGGTCTCGTCTCTGGTTTCGAAACAGTAGTGTGCCTCGAGACTTGTGCTGGACATGCGCTTCGCTCTCGTGACTGGCGACGCAGACTGACATCCAAAACATGGCCCCGAGTCAGCAAGGTGGTATTATCGCTGGGTCGCAACTGCATATACGTGCGTCGTAAAAACCCATCATGTGTCTTCGCTATACGACCTTGCCAAGGGTGTGTGATCCAAGTCGGCGCAGGCTCGTAAAAGCTGGCGCGCTTAAGACAGGGCTGGGTATAGAAGAGTGTGCTATCCTTTTTAGAGCGCGCTCGGAAATCACTGACCGAATGAATATGCATGATAACGCGCCAGTCGGTCTAAAAACGACGAGTTTTACGAGACACCCTTGGGAAGCCCAACAGGGGTCTTGCCCGAGCCTCGACGTGTATGTATGTATGTACATGTAATGTAATTCAGGGTCCAAGTGCATGTATTGTAGATGTAGGATAGGATTCCCCTCTGGATTGAACTGGATTAGGAAAGGTCGAAGATAGGGCAAAGTACGCATAGCTTACGATCATTGCCAACAAACGCCGGAACCCGTCTCTACCATCCGGGTAGTCTAACCTGGATCTGCCCGGCTTCTTCAAATCCAGAGCAGAGTAGAGAATAGGTGACTCGCGTGCTGCCTTTGGTTGGAAAGAGGAAAGATGTGGTTCAGCTGATCCCGTCGTGCAGCGACCAGCAATCGGCAACCAATCGGCGTCCAATCAGCCACCCATTGCACTGCATATGTAAATCCTGCAATCAATCTGGTCACACGTGAAGTCGGTCAACGATTTCGGCACCAAGATATCTGATAGGTCAGACATTACTCGTCGACGGGGTCGTACGTCGAGCCAATCTCATCCGGTGCATTGCTCACCACAAGTCGCAGGCAGTTTCGAATTGCGCACCCGCTTGGTCCAACCACAAAGCCCACAATGGCACCCTCACCCCACATTTTGCACAGGGCAAATTCCGTTGCCGTTGCACGCACACCCCGCCAAAACGTGTAGAACGTTGAGAAAAAAAAAAAACAGAAAAAAAAAACAAAAAAAAACCATCATCTAGTCTCGGCAGGCTGTCTTTGTCAAGGCCGAGACGAGTGGAAGACCAACACATGGTCGCGTCCTGCTTTGAACACGGCCGCGGACATGGCCACCGAACTTGCTGCGGCACCGGTTCTGTCAACACCCGACGACCACATTCTCGAGGCGCCCGCCGTAGAAACGAAAACGATTCCCACGTCGACACTCTCAGACGAGGAGCTGAGATGGACATACGACATTGCCCGCACCGCCAAAGAGATTCGGCAAGGCGGCTGGAACAAGATTGCGCTCCAGTTTCCCGATGACATGCTGGTCGATGCGCCTCGAGTCGTCCAAACGTTGGGCACCGAGCTAGCAGCCGATGGCGACGACGAGTCGAGACGAATCCACATTTTGGCAGACACGAGCTACAGCGCGTGCTGTGTCGACGAAATCGCCGCGGAGCATGCAGATTCCGACGTCGTGGTTCACTACGGAAGGACTTGCCTGAGCCCAACGAGTCGGCTGCCCGTCATACACGTATACACGTCGCACAGGCTGAACCACGGGGCCGTGGTCGAGGAATTCGAGGCCGAGTTTGCCGACAGAGACACCAAGGTGGTGGTCATGGCAGACCTGACGTACCAAGACCACGTCGATGACATTGTCAACGACCTCCGGGCGGCGGGATACACCAACGTGGTGGGCACAGCCGTGGAAAGAAACCCGGCGGCGCTCATACCGAACAGAAAGATCGAGGGGTTTCCCGGGATGGGAATGGGAATGGGAATGGCCGACGAGGAGATCAAGTCGCACTCCCTGTTCCACATCTCCGATCCGCCCACCGCGCTGCTCCTCGCCTTGCAAACGCGGTTCGCGTCGCTGCACGTCCTCTCCACCACGGACTCCTCGGCGCCCACAATGGACAATCCGACCGCCAGAGCAGCGGGTCTGCTCCGGCGACGCTTCGCGCGCGTTCTGTCTCTCGCGGCCGCCGGCGTCGTCGGCATCCTGGTGAACACGCTCTCCGTGTCAAACTATCTGGCGTCGATAGACCTCCTGCGCGAAAAGTTGTCCAGGGCAGGCAAGAAGAGCTACACAGTTGTCGTGGGCAAGCTGAACCCAGCAAAGCTGGCCAACTTTGCCGAGATAGAAGGCTGGGTGGTCGTCAGCTGCTGGGAAAGCGGCCTGGTCGAAGATGACGCCGGCTACTGGAGGCCGGTGATCACGCCGTTCGAGATGGAAGTCGCGCTCACGAGCGAGGAAGAAAGAAGATGGGGCGGTGAATGGTGGGGAGGGATAGAAAAGTTGACGCAAGAAGCCGACACGGACGCCCGGGAAGCCGACTCGCAACCGCCGCCGCGGGACGAAGGCGACGCGGCAGCAGAATGCGAGGGGGGGGGTGGTGGTGGTGTCCAAGGAGAAGAGTCGCTGCCTCCACAGTTCGATTTGCGGACCGGAAGACTGGTGAGCCACAGCCGGCCAATGCGTCTCACTGTGCGGAGCGCCAGGGGCGCAGATGAGAGGAAGGAAGACGGCCCCGAGAAGAGCACCACGGACGGATGCTCCAGCGCCGTGGCCAGGAGGGTCGCGGGGGAACTGGTCAGCATCAACGGTGTGGCCAGCCCCGGCGCCGAGTATCTGCGGTCAAAGAGGACGTGGCAGGGTCTCGGAAGCGACTTTGACCAGGACGCGAGCACCTTGTTGATCGAAGAAGGGCGCAGCGGGGTGGCGAGAGGCTACCGCGTCGGCGAGGACTCAAGACGGCATTGAAGTCCGTCATGACAATGGGGGCGGCGTTCGATCCAGCCTTTTGCATCGAGTTTTTTGGTCCACCGATACCGTAGACGGTGTACAACTTTGTACGTCTCGGTTTACTTGAAATTTTCATTTCGCCTCATAGACTAAGCCCTTGTTCAATTCTTGGTGAATTTATATCGGGGTATATACATGGCTCGTGCCACCTTTCGTCACAAGTACATTCTTCAACCTATCCATGTTAGATATATCCGTTCGTCCTTGGTTTCCCCCCCCTCCGAACACGCCTTGCTCGCATTGCTCCCGTATGAATTCTTCAATGTTTTCCTTTTTCACATATTCCACAGCCGTAAACCCCTTCCTTTCCCCCCAAAAACGGCCAACGGTCCGGTCTCACACGTAAACCCGCCGGTGAGAGTGCGGGCTCCGATGGCTGCTCCGGCGAGCCGACCCGCGGGAATGGCTTCGGCTCCCGTGCCTGTGCCCATGACGGCTAGAATGGTGGTGGTGGTGGTGGTGGCGCCGCTCGACGTACACGCGGCGCGTCTCGTACCCCAGGTCGCCGCCGTGGCTGAAGGCGGCCAAGGCCGTCGCGGCGAAGAAGACGATGTTCATGATGGCAAAGGCCCAGCTGGCCTTGAGCATGGAGCAGGGCTTGTCGAGCTGCCATCCCCAGTCCGGGACGGGGACGTGGGCGGGCGCGTACCACGCCGAGGCCGAGGCGGGGGCGGCGCTGCCGCAGTCGGCGTCGGCGATGCCGCGCAGCTGGTAGACGCCGGCGATGAGGGCGCCGGCGAAGGCGACGTCGACGAGGGCGACGAAGCGCGCGTTTGCCGACGAGCGGTGGTAGCTGAAGAGGGTGGAGACGGCCCAGGCGAGCGCGAGGACGGTGAGGATGAAGAGGATGAGGATCGAGTCAGGCGTCAGGGCGTTGCGGACGACGAACTGGTTGATGAACCAGGCGAGCATTCCCATGGGGGGGATCTGGGGCGGAACACGTTGGGATTTAGCGTGGGAGAGAAGAAGAAGAAGACACCCAAGAAGAGTATGTGCGCGGCCGCAAGCGCTTGCGCATGGAACGAATGCAAACTCACCAGAGTGACAATCTGAGAGATCCTAGTGCACACGAAGACGAGTGCGAAGATCATGGTGGGCGGGATGGGTTCCGGTGAAACCAGCCAAGACAAGTTCTTCCACAACGTGGGATTGTGGGATTGTAAAAAGAGGAAGGTCACGTCGGGATGGGGGCGGGGGCGGGCAACGGGTTATATCGGTCATTGGCCCGTAAATAAATGCATGCATGAGTTATTCTAAAAAAAAAAGGAAAAAAAAATCCTCCCCCCTTTCCACGCGAGGGCCAGTCCAGTCAGTCCATCTTGACGCCCGGCCTGCATAACATACATAGAGAGAGAACCAGCCAGGGCAGGCAAAATGAGGTGGCTGGGACCCAACCCAGGCAGCGACAAAGCGTACGGAGCAAGTCCGTAGTCCGTATCACATGCCATCGTGACATGACAAGGGGTCCTTTCTTGATTCTTTGTCTTTGTACTCGGTAAGGCATGAGAAGTGGGCTTTTGGCACCCACCAGGGTTGTGAACCGAGTCACCCAATCTTATTATGACTCATTCAACAATTACTTCCCGTCTTCCATATACGTCAAAACATTGCCCATAGATTCATCCAAATGTCGCCGCAATCGAATAAAAACTCGAGCGAGGGTATCACTTCTCGGTTGAAAGACAGCACGAAAAAAACACTAGGAAAATAAAAATTGCAGACAAAAAAAATAAAAAGCTCTCCTGCACTGACAGGCCATGCACTCCTAAACGGCAAACAACCCGACCAATCGCCCGGCCCCGTGCCCTACCAAGTCGTCCATCCATCTGTGGCAAGTCCAGTTTTACACTACAGCAGAAGCCTGCGGCTCAGTCTGAGAGGTCATCTGGGTGCCCGAAGCATCGGCCTTGGCGCGACCCTTGATGCCGTGCTTGAAGAAGCGAAGCGCCTCGAAGGCGACAAGGACAGTGAACATGATCCAGATGAAGAAGCCAAAGGCGGTGGCAGCCTGAGACGCCTTGTAGACGCTGCAGAAGCCGCCGCCGTCGCAGTCGGAGACTCCGAGGTAAGCGGCGAGGGCAATGGACCCCGCGAACCAAAAGATGGTGGTGACGGCGAGGAGACCGAGGGCGACGACGGAGAGGTACAGAGCCACTGCGACGCGGGGGACGACGACCAGGTAGACGAGCACGAGGAATGTCCAGATGGTATTGAAGAGCATGAAATTGACCGACGACGAAAAGTAGGAATAGCCTCGCCGCGAATTGACGGCTGTGCGCGGGGCTCACCTGATTAGTAAAGAGGGAGGAAAAGGATTCCACGAGGAGAAGAGCTTGACGTACCGTAGGCAAGAAGACCCAGAGAGATGATGTTGAACAGCGCGATTGCGCCGTACAAGCCAATGGTGACGATGGGCGGAAGCTCCATTGCGATTCCGGTCAACGGTTTTTATGTACTTGTCTTTTTTTTTTTCGAATGTACCGACGTGTTCACCGGAGACGGAAGCTGGTTGAACAAGGGTTCGAGATGGTGTTGTCGCGAACTTGTTGAGAATGAAAAAAGGCCGAGAGCGCAACGGCAGAGTGACGTCAGAGGCTCGTCGCCGTTTTCTTTTTGTCAAGGAGCTACTCGTACACGTTGGTTGCTTTATAGAAAGCTGGGCGAGCGATGGTGTAGATGGACCCTATTCAGCTTCCCTGACGGTGGAAGAATGTGTGAATGTGTGAATGTCTGAATGTGCGGCGGGCTGGGGTGAAGGGCAGAAGCAAGACGGCGCGAAGGAGGCGGGGATTTGGGGATTCGGCTTGCTATCAATCAACTCCAGCCCAGCTGAGCCGCAAAAGTCATTGGCGCCCAGCCGGCCGGATCCACTTGTCGCCGCCAGACAACTTCGCATCACTCGTTAACTCGTTACCCTCGTTACGCACTCACTGCGCTCGGACTGGGCTGTGGGCTTACGTAGACTAACGTCCGCAGCAGGCCAGTGCAATGGGCCGCGTGGCCGCGACGGATTGACCTGGCCGGGAATCCGCAATCTGCTTGACCGCCAGTTCCGGCAGTTGAAGTGAGACAAGGCGTGTTGTCACGTTGTCACGGTGTCACGAACCGCCCAATTGCCGCAGCACGCCAAAGTGATGGGCCGCGACGCATTGACCACGGGGATGATTACGTGAGAAGAAAAGAACGGGACAACGAATGTAATAAAATCTGGCCCCAGTACACACTCCGTACGGACTACGGATTCATCAATGAGGGGGACGGCCTTTCGACGTTCGCAGTTCTGAATCTGGCCAATGGCCCACCCAGTCCGCTGACCTCCCCGTGAATGGCAAGGATCTGCTAGCAGCAGACGAAACCAGACAAGTTTCGTCGAACCCTTCGGACCGGGAAAGAAAGATGAGAAGCTGCACGGCACCCCCTTCACCGGATGCGTCCGTTCGTTGCGTGCCCGGGGGATCCACACAAGCTAGCTCCGCGCGGGGGGATGGGCGGACCTCGTCTTCACGATTTAGACGCATGTCTGAAACACCAAAGATCGTAGCCGAGACAAGAATTCTGCCTTGTCCGATTTCAATCTTGGATCGACAAGAAAACGCACACTTGGCATCATAAATTGTCCTATAATCACAACCCATCCACCGAGTTAATCAACAACGAACGCACACCAGAACTACAACCCCTTCATCGAACTCGGTCCACCCATCATCATCCATCACCCTCCCTTCCCCAACGACGACACCAAAAATGTCCAAAATCCTCTCCGTCTTCGGCGCAACCGGCAACCAAGGCGGCTCCGTCATCAGATCCATCCTCGCAGACCCCGTGCTCTCCAAGGAATTCAAGCTCCGCGGAATCACTCGCAACGTCAGCAAGCCCGCTGCCCAGGCCCTGGCCGCCAAGGGCGTCGAGATAGTAAAGGCACGTCTGTTTCCCCCTCCTCCCAAAGGAAACCAAGATGATGAGAAAACCACTAAACAGAAGCCCAGGCCGACATGTCATCCGCCCAAGACGCGGCCCCCGCCGTCCAAAACGCCCACACCGTCTTCATCGTCACCAACTTCTGGGAGTCCATGTCCGCCGCCCTCGAGATCGCCCAGGGGAAAGCAGTCGCCGACGCCTCTAAAGCCGCCGGCGTGAAGCACATCATCTTCTCGTCCCTCATCAACGTCAACGAAGCCTCCGGCGGCCGTCTCCCTCACGTCGCGCACTTTGACGCCAAGGCCCGAATCGAGGACTACATTCGCGGGTGCGGCGTCCCCGCCACATTCGTCCAGCCCGGCCTGTTCATGAGCGGCTTCTTCCAGTTCATCCGCCCGCAAGGTGATGGGAGTCTCCTGTGGGCCATGCCCGCGGGCGTCAAGCCAGATGAGGCTCAGCTCCCCTTGCTCGACGCGGCTGCCGACACTGGCATGTTCGTCAAGGCTGCCATCAGGCACTTCCCCAGAACCGATGGCCGGCGGATTCTTGCCGCCACAGAGTACTACACACCTGCGCGTATTGTCTCGGAGCTGGAAGACGTCACTGGCAAAAAGGTCTCGTACATGGAGGCGCCCCATGATGTTTTCAAGTCTTTCCTGCCTCCGCCTGCTGCACAGGAGCTGTTGGAGAACATGCTGCTGCTCCAGGAACCGGGATACTACGCAGGCGCTGATCTCAAGCCCAGCTTGGAGCTGCTCGGGGCGGATAAGCCAACCACTTGGAAGGCTTACGCGCAGGAGAACAAGAACAAGTGGGAATGAGCTGTTGCGTCCCATTCATAAGCTACAGGACGGCGGCCATGGTTCGGCACGAGTAACTGATCTGCTACTTGTTCAAAAGACCCCCGATCATGTCGAGAGGTTTGTGTGCAGATGGTACTTTCATTTATATAATGCTACTTCATCAATAACCACTGGTTGTCATCACTGTTTACTGTTGTCTTGGTTATCTACAGATAGCGCCATCCACAGCATCACATGAGCCCAAGTTCATGACATGTCGTCTTCTGCTCGATGCATGATCCTAAATTCGCGAGGACCATCTATTTTGCATACCCGTTGGCCTTGACCCAGGCAGCGACGTCTTCACCATCACGTCCCAGCCATGAAATCTTGGATCGAACCGCATCTATGCTTTGTGCGAGAGATTGGTCGTATCCGTTGGTATTCTTGCCCTCGAAGAATTTCTCGACCCTGTCAAGTTGCTCTTGGGAAGTAAAACCCGACGTCATAATGTTGACCATGCTGCCTAGCATGGATAGGGCAGGGGGCAGCCTTTCGTACAGCAGGGCCCAGTTGGACTCCATCCAGTTGTAAAGAGCGTTGATACCCTCCGCATGTGTACGTAGGCCGATGACTGGCATGTAAACGTCCTGGTCCTTGACGTCAGCGCTGAATAAGAGACCCAAAGTCTTCTTGATCAGCTCTGGCTGCTTGGCACGGCCTAGACTGCGCAGGCAGGTGTTGCGTTCGTCACTGTTGCTGGAAGAGCGGTAGAAGTTCAGGATTTGATTGTACTAATAATGACAGATCGGTTAGTATAATCGCCAATCACGCGAGAATGACAAGAGTGGGTCATGATGAGTACCTCCTCGGCGCCACCGTATTTCACTGCAATGGCAAAAACGCTCTTTCTGATATTGGGGTGAATGGCAGCCTTGTCGCCGGCCATGAACTTGGCAAACATATCCTTGGAAGCGTCAATGATCTTTTGATCGCCGCTGAGCCCGGCGCCCTCAAACAGCAGGGCCTTGAATTGCTGCTCAATGTGACCGTCGCTCTCCGAGAATTGCCAGCCCATCTTGTGTGCTTTGGGGCTGAGAAGATCACGCTGGAAGGCCTTGAGACCTTCCGTCACGGCATCGTCTTCGAATACCCACGCGCTCTGAATAGCACCAAGACGGGCAACAATCTCGTTCCAAACAACAAACTTGGTCTCGGAGTCAAGGCCCTTGAGCAAGTTGAGCACGCCAGAGGTCTTCTGGTAACCAGATGTAGCGAGGGCACCAGCATCAGCGATCATACCAGCACGGTCTTCAACAGACAGCAGACCTTCCTTGGCAGCCTGACCAAGCTTTTCCAGACGGGCAGGAGAATACGAGGTTCGGAATATTCCAGTGTGGTTGGCGTTGAGCTTGAAGAAATCTGTGCTGGGGACTTTGAAGTCTCCCTCGCGTTCTTTCAAGGCAACTTGTCCATCAATGCCATCCTTGGTGCGAAGACCAAGGAACACAGGGTACAGAACCTTGTCCTCCTCGGGCTTGGTATCGCCAGTTCGCAAGAAACGGTTCTGCTTGACATGGATGGTGCTGTCGGCGTCGTTCTCGGTGACGGTCAGAACGGGATAACCGACCTCCTTGGTCCAGGCCCTCATGACTTCCTCAACTGGCTTGCCGCTGACAGCGCTGAGGGATGCCCAAAGATCTCCAGTCTGGGTATTTCCATAGGCGTGTTTCTTCAGGTACTGACGTACACCCTCAAGGAAGACATCCTCGCCAATGTAGGTGGACACCATGCGCAGAACGCAAGATCCTTTGGAGTACGAAATGGCGTCAAAAATCTGGTTGATCTCATCGGCGCGCTTGACGGGGACCTCGATAGGATGAGAGCTGCGAAGGGAATCCAGAGACAGGGCCGACTGAAGGTTGTCGGTGACATAGTTTTCCCAAACCTTCCACTCCGGATAAAAGACATTGGCGGAGTACTACAAAAAAGTCCTGGTTAGCAAACGTAAGAGGATAGACAAACAGACCCGAGGAGAGAATCATACCCAGGAAGTCCAAGTTGCAAAGCCCTCGTTCAGCCAGAGACCCTCCCACCAGTCCATGGTGACAAGGTTTCCAAACCACTGATGAGCCAGCTCGTGCTGAACGACTTCTGCAACGCGCTCCTTGGTAGCAGCTCCACTGGTCTTCTCATCAAGCAAAAGATCAACCACGCGGTAGGTTACGAGACCCCAGTTCTCCATGGCACCTTGGGCGAAGTCGGGAATCGCGACCTGGTCCATTTTAGGCAGAGGAAATTCAATGCCGAAGACCTTTTCATAAAACTCAAGGGTCTTGACGGCAAGGTTGAGTGAGAATCGCCCGTGTTCAATATCCTGACCGGGAGGGGCGTAAACTCGAACGGGGACTCTAAAGTCCTTGGACTCCACGTAATTGAGCTCACCGACTATAAAGGCCACGAGATAGGTAGACATCAGAGGAGAGGTATTAAAGTGAACGGCCTTTCTAGTAGAGCCGCTGATGGTGGACTGGACTTCGGTCTCATTGGCGACATCCATGTTACTCAAGCAAGTCAAGTTCTTGTCAGCAATCAGCGTGACGGTGAACTTTGCCTTGAGGGCAGGCTCATCAAAACAGGGGAAAGCTCTACGACAATCGGTAGCCTCCATCTGGGTAGTGGCCAGGATGCCCTCAGTTCCGTCGTCTCGTTTGTATGTGGATCGGTAGAAGCCAGCCATCTTGTCGTTCAGCTGACCGGTGAACTTGATCTCAAGCTGGGCTTGGGAGTGCTTGGCAAGAGGGCCGTCGAAGTCGAACTTGCTGACTTGTGTAGCCTCATCGTAGGAAACCTTTGCGGTTGAGCTAGGAACAGACAGAGTAAGCTTCCGACCGTAGCAAAGTCAAGGTTTACGTTGGGGGTTTGGTAGCTATTGCCCGGTACCTGACTGTCTGGCCATTGGCAGAGACTTTGGAGCTGTGGATGTCAAGCTCAAGAGTATGGAGAGAGACGGAGCTGGATTCTTCAACAACATCGAGATCAACGACGACGGTTCCGTCAAAGGTCAATTTTTTGAAATCGGGTTCGAGGGTGACATGGTAGTGGCGCGGGATGACATTTGCGGGAAGCAATTCACGGCCCTGGGTGCTACCGGGAGCGGCACCACCACCCGTCTGGTCTATACCAGCCTGAGCACGACACATGTTGTCTAGGTGTCGTCGGTAAGAGCAATGGCGAACTTGAAGGTGGCGCCTGGTGTTGGATCCGAGTGCTTGTCGAGTAGGGCTGTTGACACGTGTTGTCGAAGACAGTCGAGAAGCAAAGGCAACAGCGGAAATGTATCTCTTATTCAAGTCGGAAACCCTGAGGCAGAATTAATCAGTATTAGCGGGTCTGAAGATAGCTGCAAGTAGAAGGTGAAAGCTGTTGTTATCATGTAAGTGGAAGTGAGCCGGAGCCAAGGTGGGGACGTGCTTGGAGCGAGAATGAGGGGCAAAGGAGGGGCAGTGATGGGCGAGCAGACTAATAGTATTACGACTAACTCAGTACCCGTCGATGTGGGCCGACTTGAGAGGGTTCCTTGCTGTCTTGCCGATTTTATTGTCGGTCGCTGCACAATGTGTACACTGATACTTGTGGCTCATGCGATAGCTTGGGGACTGATTGACGGGGATTGAGATTGATCGCGTGGTTGCGACAGGGAGAATGGAAAGGAATTGTCAGATTGAAGGACTGACTGTTCCCGAAGCCGTGGTTGGCGATTGCGACTTTAATTGTGTCCTCCAATGTTCGTATATGTGCCTGACGGTTTTGACTTTGACAGGCTGCCAGTGAGCACCAACCAGACATTGGCACAAATGAATGCCAATGGCAAGTCACCCGGCAACGACAGCCACAGCAACGGCTGGGGCCAGGATTACGGATGCGAGCCTCGCTCACTTGAGGATGCGTCCGCAGCGTGCCAGCGTCCCCGGTTCGATTGCCATGTTGGGAAGTTGACCAACTGCTCCGTACAAAAGTCCTTTCGATGTATTAGGTGGCGTCGTTTCTTACATGTAATGCCCTCGGGCGTTGGCAGCGCCTAAATTCCGCCAGTTCTGCCGCGGACCGTATGAATGCACGAATTTGCGCAGTGACGGCTCGATGGCGATCCGCTTTTGCAAAGCCGCTGTGCATTGCAGCGCCGACATTGTGGCTGGTCTTGGGTTGATGAACGAGGGGGAGAAGTATTTATGTCATTGACAGTGTATCAAAGAGTAGAAAAGGGGGAGTATGTATGAGGACGGTCAAAGAGAAGTCGTCAAGTGCACGCAAGGTATCAGAATCGAATGAACGCGCTGTGTGGCTGGCCCCTTTACTGGTGAAAATCAAAACCTTCGTCAGCGTGTCTGTCGAGCCGCACTTCCAAGTTGAGGAGAAGCACGCGCATGTTAGTCAAACAAGAAGGGAGAATGTGTCCAATGCAATGATACATCAAGTGCACTCCCAATCTGTCTGCGCAGCACCAGGTTCGAAGTTCCGAGGCTTGAAGAATTCGAGCTTTTTGGACATGTCTCAGCGGACCCTCATTGTTGCCTACAGCCTATGGTAGGCGGGACCTCTAATCTTCCGTCGCCGAGGACATCATCTGTCCAAATTCATTGACACCACCTGTGACTAACAAAAAAAACATACAACAGCCGGTGTTCGCTGGTCGTCACCGACCCAACTACTAATCTGCCCCTTACCAGCTTGTCTATGGGAGAGCGGACGGGATCCCGAATTTTCTGGTAGGTATGGTCGTATGTGATTGTAGCCTGCGCCATAAGTAGCTATATTTTGCACGTTAGAATTATGCGCATTAGCGGATTATCTGCTAAAGTATCAGCTAGGGGTGGTGGTGTACATGGCGCAATTTGCAGATATGTTGATGAACATATACTCGCCCTGTAAAACCGTCAATTACGTTACGATCAGCAATCACTTTTCCGCTAGCAATTTACTTTATGTTTTGTTTGTGGTCTTGTTTGTACGATTTGCTTTTGGTTAGGCTAAGGGTGTTTTGCTTCTTAATTTTATTAATCTCTCTGATCTTTACTTTCAGTAGTATAATAGCCTTCCCTATCTCACTCATGTCTCAGTACTCTGCGGTCCTCTTGCATGGAGTTTCGTAGCTATCTTCTGGAATTGGGCAATTGCTGTGATAGCTGGCATCGGCTACAATACTACTGTGGAGGGCCTTGGTCTTTTTTTTTTCATCTAGGGAGTCCTCGGCTATGGAGTATTTGGCTTGCTTATTTTCCGAGTGGGTTAACTTCTTAAGAATTATGAGGTGTTCCTGTGCTGACCTCGCTTGTAGGACTTTGTAATGGCATTTCTGCTGGCATACCTCTGCGTAAGCATCGCCGTGGCGCAGCATCTTCTCCAGCACAGCAGTATTCTCGAGGCTCCTCCCATTGTCATTGCAAGCTTTCTCATGGCTATTATGTTTGTCGTCCTTATTCGGTACTCGTGGGGTTTATGGGTAGCGCGTCGCAAGAGAGCGGATAACTCTAACGAAGCTGACTGCGAGCGGCTTGAAAATGCTGCTAAAGTGTTAAACTGAATGCTCTACCTACCGGTCCAGGGGTTTCCTTGGGTGTGTCGGGTGGTTTGGCTTTAGTTTTACAGACGAGGTGGAGCCTCAGATCATCGACAATAGCACCACGGAGTTGCTGGTGAAGAAATAGCAGCTGGGGCAATAGATAAAACAATGTTTTTGTTAAGAATACTGCAATTTGAGAAGGCAGATACAGATATTGCTCTACTTTTATAGTTGTGTCCCATGCACACAGCGTCGCGATCTACCAACAGCCCCGTTAGTGCTGAAATACTGCAACTGTGATGATGCACATTCTAGCCGCCGAGAACCATAAGTGCTGCCTGATATCGCCCGGGAGATGTAGGGCCACCTGAAGACATCATTTGCGGGCGCTTCGAGATCGGGGTTCATTGGCATAAAACCGTATCAACAAGCGGCTGGGTCATGTTTTGTTGGAGATACGATGCGTTTCCTGGTTGCAGCGCTGAATCAAATGTAAATGATACTACATACACCAAACTCCACATCCCCTGGATTCGCTTTGTGCCCATCCCGGCTATTCCGCCAACGTACACCGCTACAACCACGCTCTCACAGGTCTATAAGTTGGCGATGATTTTATGATAGTACGCTACGTTTTCAAGGACAATGGAAATTCGAGTTGATGGGTAAGTAGAATAGAATATTTGTATCTATGTGATGGGTCGCATCTTCGTACACGGGTGGTCGACAGGGGTCAGGTTTGAAGCCCGCCCACATGACTACATGACTGGTCATGGTGGTAACAGCTCAAGGCGCGTAGTGGCGCGACTCTACTGGACTATTTGTCACAGCCCTTACGCCTCCCCTGCGCCTCTGTGTGCGACAGGGGCAAGTAACCTCAAAGGACAGATCAAGCCTCGAAACGAAATTTCATCTATCTTGTCGGCTCAACACCTTTACGCTTAACGTCCTCACGCGCATCTAATCAACACTGCGATCTTTATCATGAATCCTTATACATCGAATCCGAAAGACATTCCCCAGGCTGATCCGTATGCGGATATACCATTCTACGGCAGATACTATCCGAGGCTTGACGACTTTCGTGTTGATACTCAGCACATCAACTCTAGCTCTGAAGAGTCTGTACAGTATTGGGCTTCAATAGTTGGGCTCTGCACGGAATCAAACATAATTTTTCCCGCAGACGAAGGCCGCGATGTTTTTGCCATTGGCAGCGTCATCATCAAATCAAGCCACCGACACCAAGATGCTAAGATCGACTACTCATACGCCGACGCGAACGAAGTCCAGGCAATTGCTATTGCCAAGAGCGTCTTAAAAGGAATTAGAGTGCCGGATATCTATTTTTATGGCCAGGTACACTGCTATTATTGGATTAGTTGAAGATAAGTCTAACTTACGCTCCTCTAGATCGATGGTCGCGCGGTGTTGATTCAAGAGAGACTTCCTGGCGTATGCCTGAATGTTGCATTGCCGTATTTATCAGAAGACTAAAAGAAATCCTTCAAGTTGCAAGCACGGGAGATACTTGGACAGTTGCATGCTATCAAGGCCCCGAAAAACCGTCAGACCCGTGACCATATTGTCCCGGATCCTAACATTCGGACTAATGGCCGTTTGAACCCCCGAGAGGCAGACATCCTCTTCTCAGCCAATATTGACCGGGATATGAGCTTCATGCACAATGATTTCACGCCATCTAACTGCATTGTTAACGACGATAAAATCGTAGGACTTATTGACTGGGAAATGGCCGGTTATCTGGGCTGGAATACAGCTGGGGAAATACATCGAAAAATTAGATCTCCTCAACGAGAGCACTATATTCGAGCTAATTTAAGTGAGGAGAAGCTCCAAGACATGATGTGGTGGAACGATCTTTACGACGATCCATTGCCTTGAGCTTTGGGAGTATCTGACTTTGTTTTACATTGTTGGGAACACTTGCCATTTCTGGCTTTTGTCAGGGTCTACTAAGGACTCAGGTGTCCTAATATGTAAATAAGGAATGAAAGTTGTGTGTCGGAATTGCCACTACCATCTTCGCCGACTATTGTGCTTCTAGGATAATAATTCGTAGACCTCTAATTGTCTGGGCGCAATTCGTACCGTGGTAACGGCGTTCAAGCAGAAGGGGAAGCAATTCTGGTCAGGAACGGCTTAATTCTCAGAAGCAAGGAACCGGCGCTGTTATGTTCAGTCGAAACGCTGCATAGCCAATTGCCCAATTGCTAGTACCTAAGCGTGCCAGTAACCGCCAAACAACTTGGGCTGGAAAAAAAAACAAAACACCACCACCAGCTCAGAACGAATTTTTGAAACGCGTAGAATTTTACTTTACGACCGCGCCTGCAGAGTAAAACAATGCTTCCGCTGCTACAATTACGGCCACATCGGCACTCAATGCAACGCATCTCAAGTATGTGGCTATTGTGCAGAGCAACATAAGACCAAACACTGCCATCACCGTGGGGTGGAAGGCTTCACCCCTCGATGTGCAGTATGCAAAGATGATCATACAGCATGGAGCAACGCCTGCCCAGCAAAAAGGAAGGAGATGCAAAGAGTAGAACAAGCCAAAGAGTCCCGGAGCATCTATTGATTGGCACGTCCCTCTGAGAGAGACTAAGAGGCCTGGGGAAACCGTTCTCACTCGACAGGACCGAACCCGACCGTCCGCCCCCCCTCAAATCGCGAGCCAAACGCAGGACGTAGGCCCAGGATCAAGAGCATCAGAGGAAGCCACTCCATTCAACCCAAAGTCAACAGTACCGAGAGGATTCGATGAGGTACATATCTCTGCAGGGTCACCTATTTTGATACCGTCACCAGTCGCCCCGTCGATTGAGGATTGGGAAACGCCAGCTACACAACAGCAGCTCGAGCCGCGCGACCTAATTACTGGACCAGTCGACCCACAACTCACATCAGTGAACGCCCAGCTCGACGAGAATAGCGCTCTAGATCACCGTCCTCAGGCATCGGTGTATCCGTTGGAAGACGTCGAGGAAGCTGCAATGCAGGATGCGGACGCATGGCTGCAGGGCATGGCTAACAATAACGACGATGAATGGCCTTTCAATCCTCCAGCAGCTGAAGCATCTCAAATAACGTCCATGGCCACAGAGACTCGCACCGCACAGGGGACTTATCTTCAAGGGCTGCAGGTGTACATCACACCAAGACATTTACAGCGATTGGCCTATGCGAGATGCTGAACTCACAATCGCAAAGTGTATGAGGATATGCGTTTACTGCGGTAAGGATTTCGAAAACGCGTCTGCAATGCATGCGAGGACATATGAGAAGAGTATATGCGAAAAGAAACATTACAATATCACCGGAGAACCGGGGGAGGTGGAGTACAGCCAGCCCCGGTTGGACCCGCAGAAACCGCACGGAGTCTCCGCCCCGGCGGCCAACATCCCGAATGACCCGTACCCAAGTCCATCACTTACAGCACCAACCCGACGTCTCAACCATGGTAAGACATCGACATCTGCGAATCTTACAGTACAACGTCAGGAAGTCGAGGGAAATCGTGCTCGACAGTTTGTTTCGGCTCCCCCGAATCCTTGCATACGACTTACTGGCCATCCAGGAACCCTGGCGCAACCCATTTAAAGCCACAACTTATCACCCCCTTAAAACACACTTCCATCTGGTCTATCTAGAAGACGCCTCCACGCGTGTATGCTTTTTCATCAATAAGAAGATCGATTCTGGTACTTGGAGTGTATCATACATCTCCAAAGACATCATCCGCCTCTCAATCCGTAACCCCCAATCTGGCACCAACACAGACATCTTTAACGTCTACAACGAAGTGGCAACCAACACTCTTACCACACTGGCGGAAGCGCTTGCCAAAATGGAGCAACCCTTGAAGCAAACCGTGATGCTCGGCGACTTCAATCTTGACCACCCACTATGGTCAAAACAACACCGAGCCCGCCACGGACCAAGCGCCCAGCAACTGATAGCAATCATCCAAGACTTCCAACTAGAACTGCTGACGGAGCCGGGCACTCCCACCCACAGATGGAAAGATGGAGAATCGACAATCGACCTTACCTTCGCCACCGATGACCTTACACGACGTGTAACTCATTGCAAAATCGACCAAGGATTAGACTGCGACTCTGATCACCTCCCGATTGCTACGGACATCGATTGGGAATGGAACGCATCGGCGGTGACAAGGAAACGACTATGGTCCAAGACGAAAATACCGACACTGCGACAAACTGTACAGGACCGCCTCCATCAAAACTGCGGCGGCGCAATGGAACTTGAGAATGAAGGCGACATTGATCTACTCGTTTCCTCCATTGTTAAAGCTCTTAATGCAGGTATTGATGCATCGACCCCCTGGTCCAACCCGTGCCCCCGGTCAATAGCGGGATTTGATGAAGAATGCAAAGATATTTGTACGGAAGTCCAGCAGTTGCGCCGACGGTGGCAACAAACAAGGCAAGAAGATGATTACGAAGCATATCAACAAGCACGCAATAAGAAAGGTCGGCATATTCAGAAATTGCTACGCAACACTCACCGCCAAAGAGTAGAGCAAGCATCGTTAGCGAAAAATGGACTATGGAAACTGGTTAAATGGGCCAAGAACGGTAGATCGCCGTGGTTGTTAGTTTGCCACTTTTTCTCTATTGGTTCTCATCAGCATCGCCATCGTCAGTTACTGACTAGTCCCCTCATCACTACACTCTGTCCGCGAACGAGGTCGGAAATGCCCTTAGTTGCGTCTGGCATGTACCTTTTCGGGAACCCTTACAGCATAGTCATCGGCCGTCCTAAGTGGATCTAATTAAAAATATGTCCCTCTTCGCTCTGATACGCTGCTATTAAGTCTTGCCTACCTAATAATAAGTGCCTGATAAAGGACCGCTATGGGTTGCATAATGTGCGGCCCGCTGGTGGTGGTGCGAATGCCAGCCATTGGCGAATAAACCAGCCTTAACCTTATTAGTGGCTAGGATAATATACTATAAGGTGTGGTTATAATTAGTAGTTATGTTGGGTCCCGCCGGTTACAGCGGTATCTGTTTTCTAATGTATTAACGTTAAATATAGCTATAAACCATAATCCTCCCACACTAACTCTTAGTTCCTTATCCTCTAAAAACAGACACTAGGTCCTCTATTTCTAGAGGCACACACCTCCACATATAGAGGACTGACAACCCCAGAGAAGAGCTTGACGGGATCCCGAATTTTCTGGTAGGTATGGTCGTATGTGATGGTAGCCTGCGCCATAAGTACCTATATTTCGCACGTTAGAATTATGCGCATCAGCAGATCACGTCACTAAACACGTACGTGCGTATTAAATCTGCAAATTTGGTTTAGTTTAAGCAACACAAATCAGGTTCGCTGGATATCAAACCAGTCCAGTTTACATTGCTTATAAGAGTTAGGATGATTTTCTGAGCGAATCTTGTCGTTCAGAAACAGCTTCTTCTTCATCGCCTTTGCAAGAATCGATCATCACCAATTTCTTGTCGTAGATACTACGTCGTTATGACCCAAGGCAGTAAGTCAAGAAGTGGCTTATGATTGCGATAGTGACACAGTGATTCTCGTGTTGCGTTATATTTTTTATTTTTCCTGTTAATGATTTGACACATATTTGCGATGGAAACGGACCAAGGTGCAAAATTTCCACTTCAAACCGTCTCGTCTTGCGTATTTTTGATCTAGTATAAAACCCATATTTTGCTGTCGCGTGTCCGAAACTCACACAAAAAAAAAAAGAAAGGAAATTAAAAAATCGATACTTCTCAAAAATCCGCGTCTTCGTTAACGGGCCCGACTCACGCTATACTGCTACTACAGTATCTAGTGAGCCTGCCGTCGACCTGGAGTACCTAGGTGCTCTTAGGCTAGAGATAAGAGCGGACGCCCAAAAGGATGGTTATCCGGACACTTATCCTTAGGATTCCACTAATTCAGCTCTAGGCGAGGAGAAAAAGAGAGATAAATGACTGAAATCCTGGCAGCAGTGGCAGGAGCATCCTCAGTCAAGTTATCGGGCATATCGAATTTTTCACCCTTACTAACACAATAAGACAAGTTAATGCGACTGATGAGCAAACTAACCAACTATGCCACAAAAACCTGTCCTACATGGCCAAGCTATGACTATCGCGTTCTCTACCAAGATCTATTAAAGCAGACCAGCATCTATTAAGCGGTTAGGTCTAGCAGCGAAACTTAACGATATTAAGTCATTCACGCGATCTTCTGTTCGTGCGGCGATTGCCGAAGCGTACTACACCGTTATGACAACTGGGAGCGGAAGCTGATAAGACTAAGAGCGAGGGATACCGGTTTTATTATCATACATGCATACATATAAAAATGCTTGATCTCCTAATATGTTGATAAATATTGCTATTTCCATAGATAGTTATGAGCTACAATACACCTAATACATTAAAAGTAGTCAGTCCACTCAGCTAAATGCTGTCCCATATTCGTCAAGCTACTTTGCATTAGCAATCAAGTCAGAATATCTTGCTAATACCTCCGTCCAAATAGCCTCCAAAGTATCGTAATCCACCCAATCAGGGGCAGTAATCAGCACAGCATTAATGACAGTCTCTTTGTTAACATTCGGGTTTCGCTTAATGGCTTTGACGTAAGAATCACGTAACTGAATGAGAAGCGAGAATTGAGTGATGGCAAGTTGTTGGTCAGCAAGACATTTGTCGAGACTGTCCAGGCTTGCAGGGAAATCAGTCGAAAAGGTAGGTTTGTGGCCCGTTGGGAGCAAATCCTTCATTTCTGAGGCGACTTTCTGGAAAGTGCTGATCCCGTCTACCGTCTTCTTGTTAATTTCGTCGCTTTTGCTCTTTACAGTGTCGAGATACTGGTTGACAATCTTCATCTTGTCGTCGAGTTGATCCAATATCTTCTGGAGTTGATCCTTTTCTTTGGTACCGTTGATAGCACCGAAGATGACGTCGATTCCTACGGCGAGGAAAATGCCGATGCCTGTAGATGCAAGCGCGGCAGAAGTTGAGGACTCAACCACCGCTTCCGTGACTTCCTCTGCGCCCTCTTCGCCAAGAGTCTCCAAAGACTCGGTAGATGCGGCCTCTTCGACATTGGTGATACCAGCATCCAGCGCATCTTCTCCGAGTGACTCGACAAGCTTCTCGGTCTCACCCTCAGCAATCTCTTCTGCGGTGCCAGCAATAGCCTGCTTCGCAAGCTTCCCCAGATTGACGACAAACTTGAGAACTTGTACACCGCCAATGAGCTCGGAGGCGCCCTCAGTTACATTGAGAACCGTGTCTCCTTTCACTGGAGCCGGAAGTGCATCTATCTGTGTGGAGAAGTCGGCAAGTTTCAAGTCGTCCATCTGAGTTTTGGTCGAGATGTAAAGAAGGATTCCATTGTTGACAAGAAGCAGCTTGAACTTGTCAAGTTGTTTATTGAACGCGAGGACATTAGCCTGGACGGTATCCTGGGTCGTTACGACTGTGTCATGTTTGGAGTTTACTTCCTCCCTCATATGGGGAAGATTGTAAATCCAGTCGTCGAATGGAAGGAGACCCATCTTGTGTTTTTCTTTTTTTTTTCTTTTTTTTTGGGGGGAAGAGGGAAATACGGGAGTGAAGGTGGTAGCTCACCCAGGGGGTTAAGAATATCTTGTAATTAAGGAAGAGAACAAGGGTGGACGAATATCTGATAATTGAGCTGGTGTGACGGAGTGTTGAGCTGATGTTCTCCCCCTTAACTGCACGGGCAATTCCTTCACTTAAATATGATTCACATAGCTATCTCGACCTTAATCGGCACTATGATCTTATCTCCTCTCCTTCTTGTTTTCTTTCTACTCGGTGACTTCTCAGCTGAACACCCTTGTCCAAAATAGGTGGCAACAAGCAGATAGTACTACGAAGTCTGGACATCTAAATGCGCATACGTGGGGCGGGGCACGAGTATTGATAGTAGCGGCTGTCACACGGCATATAGGGGATAATTCACGCACAAATTAGTGGCCAGTCTGCGCCTCTTTTTTCGTGCAACAGCGGCCACGGCCCGTTCTGGCCCGTTTATAACGTTGCACACAAGCCACCTGGGAACCCCTTCCTCCACCTTTCACTTTACTTGAAACTTCACGTGGACTCATGATTCGTCTGCAATTGATAATTCCCAAGCTTCATCCTATCGGAGACTACTATGGCATGTTCCGAACGCGGGGGTGTTTCCGATGTGACATCACCATGTTGTTCTAGACTAACTGCCATGACAAATTTGTGAAACTGCAAGCTGTGGCTCTTCGCTGGATATGTTAAAAGTTGCATAGTTCATGTGCTTATCTTCTCACATATGATGCGTTCCTTACTAATCCAATTAGGATACTTATATGTCCAGGGAGTCTGTATTGCTTCACTGTATAAGAATCCATGTTTCCACCCTTAGAACCTCTCTTTCTGAACATAGCACAACAACGGCAGTTCAGCCAGGTCCTCTTTTACTTATCAAGTCATCAATCTATATCCATCGTATCGACCTTTACTCGTTCATCCAAAGAAGGGAAGAAATGGGTAATTCGGGTTCAATTTTGCCATGGGATAACTGGATCTACCATGTCGACGATCTGAAAAAGGAAGCGAACGGTCTTCACGGTAAGGCGGTCTCTCTTCAAGACAGCATCCGTGCCCAGATTCTTCAATACAACACGTTATCGGACCAGGCCAAGCAGCTGTTATCTGCAAATGCCGCACTTGTTGTTATAGCCCGAGCCATCAGATTCAGCGACTTGCAGCTGCAAGACTTTGAGGCTCACTTACAGACTATGCCCGAGCCACCTCCAGGCTGTGTTCCTGCGAAATTTGGAGCATTTCTCTCTGAAATCACTGGCTCAGTTCTGTTGTTAAAAGCCGTCGTGAATCTCGGCAAGATCGCCAAGACTGCCATATTTGAGGGCGCAGAAGTCGGAGGTGAAGCTGGTGCTGAACTCGGCGTTGAGGGTCTCGCTGAAGCGGGTGTGGAACTAGGAGTTGAGGCTGGTGTTGAGACTGGTGTTGAGATTGGTGTTGAGGTTGGTGTTGAGGTTGGTGCGGGAGCGGCGCTTGCGGATACTGGAGTCGGTATCATTGCTGCCATTGGACTTGATATTATCTTTGGGGCCATCAACGGTGCCAAAGAGCGTGATCAGCTCCAAGGGCAAATCGACAAGCTCAATGATTCTCTGGGCAAGCTGAGAGATTTTCAGAACGACCTTCATGATAAGTTCAACAAGCTTCACGGTGTTGTTCTGGGCGAAGAGGCAAGATTTAAAGGAGTTGTCTCGGCTCTTCAGAGCGTTATTCCCAACGATTCCGCTGGGTCATGGCAGCAATTGGCTGTTGATGTGAGTGCCATCGCTCAGTATCTTGATGCACAAACAGCTGCGTTGACCTTCTATGGTCTCTTGTCGCAATTGCGCATTACTTATCTGAGGGCAAAAGAACGCGCACCCACTGCATCTAAGGAAGCTATCATCTCAGCCGTACTCATCTCGGCGAAGGCTGATGTATCGCACGAAATGCTGGAACAGCTCTGGGATATTCTGCAGCAATATTCCGATGGCATGAAAGACGTCTCTTCGTGATTGCTCAATGATGCTCCCAAGAACTTGACGAGAGTTCAGTACTAAAGATGATATAAGTTCAAGGGAAAGAGAGGTTCGGAGGATTTTCCATATCAGAGATGAATGAATGAGAATTTCCTTCTGTTAGTGCGAATTGATACTTTGGTGTTCTATCTTTATGCTATGTACTTCAATATTTGATTTGGTATATCCACCGTCTCCAAGAACTGTAGTTTTATTATGCCCTTGACTTTCCTTTAGCTCAGTTCCTAATCTCACTTAGATGCCATTGATGAGTACGAGGACGATAATAACGATGATTATGATGGAGAAGAGCATGAGGGCGAGGACGAAAGTGAATACAAAGACGGTAAGGAACAGGACAAAACAGTATACAACAGTCAGAGCAGCGTGGCTACAGAAGCGATAGATCTGTCAGACGCTAAGTCGGCTTCCGCTTGGTCTTTAGACAACCAGGAGCAACAGTCACAATTCTCCGCGACCTACATCTATATTGATACTCTTACATTCACTGAAAGTGGACCTTTCGCGATGGTATTGGCTAAAAATCTCCATATCTACCTGACAGATGTTGCACGAAAAAAAGAGGCGCAGCCGACTGGCCTAGAACGGCGCGAACTTGGTTGGAAGGAGGAATAAATTTACCCTCTCCAATCGTGACGCGGCGTTCTTGGACAATGAGATAATGCAGATCTTCATACTTATGATTTCCTTTCTTTCGTCTATGTCGATGAGATGTGAAGAGATTGTTTGCTTTGACTGCTCGCAAGCTACTCTACTTGTGGGTTTATGGGCTGTAAGCGAGTCCAGAAACTAAAGGGTATCTTGCCATGTTAAAGATATCAGGGCTCCCAGACAAATGCTTGTTTGTCACTCGGTTAGATACCAAACATGCACAAATTTGTAAACCAACATTTTCAACTCGCCAACACTTGTGTGAGAAGACACTGTACGACTGTGACCCTGTGGCTGGTTGGAAGTGAAGATGACTGTGACCCTGTGGCTGCCTGGAAGTGAAGACGTCTCCGACACGTTGCGAGACATGGCCCGGTGGTACAACAGAGCTTGACTAGTCTCGTAACCCGATCCATGATCCATGCTGTCACACCCATGGCTCCTTACACAACGAATTTCAATTCTCGTGGTACAACAGCAAATACGATTGCTTGAGCCGACCCAATATCTCTGAACACGTAATGACGGGGACATCTAACCAATAGGATAGTAGTAAACGAAGAAAACAGAAAGCCACAGGTGCTTTCACGGGCAATGAAAGAGATAGAGATGACATGTCTCACACATATGTAGGTGATGTAGCCTTTTTGCGCCCAGAAATACATTGACGTACATTTGCGGTCAACACGATTTACAGGGCCTGTATGGGGCCATATACGGACCGAGCGTATCCAGAGCACTGACAAGGAATCAACAGCTACCAAATCATGGTCACGAATTGTCTGAATGTTGGTTTGGGCTAATAGTGTATTATCATACGTGGACGTGTTTCGAGTATGCGTTTGAGGATGCCCAAGCGCAGGTAATGGATTTTCCGATCAGTTCTGGACTTGACATCGAGTTACATCTGCATCAGAAAGACGGAATCCTTGTCGGCGATGCTATGTTCTCCACAGATCTTTACTATTCTGAGACAATTTGCAACATGTTGTCTATTTTTAAGACTACTCTGGAGCAGGGAGTGAAACAGCCAGACACTACAGTTGCTTCTATACCGTTGTTAACAGATACAGCACTCCTGATGCTCAGGGATCTTGATCTGATTCGGATGCACGAATCGGATTATCCAAGAGAGTGTAGTGTCACTGACGCAACAAGTTGACAAATTTCCAGATGCTGTGGCAGTAAAAGATGCGTCTGGTCAATTAACATACCGTTAACTGGACCGCCAGTCAGATATCGTGTCTTGGTGGCTGTTAAACAGATCCTTTGCGCCTGAGATGGTTATTGCAGTGCTTGCAATTCGATCCTGTGAGACGATTGTTACTTTTCTAGGGATTCTCAAGGCCAATATGGCATACCTACCACTGGATGCCAATCAGCCAGAGGGTCGACTTGAAAAAGTTCTCTCATCTTTTGAAGGCCGGAGGTTGGTGCTCTGCAGCCACGGTGTCCGAAGACCGAGAATCAAGCAAGATGTTGCTGATTTCATCTCCATCACAGATGTAATTCAAGATCAAGCCATCAAGCATGGGCAAGTGACTCGGGCTTCATTAACAAACCTCGCTCTTGTAATGTTCACATCGGGCTTAACTACTGAACCAAAGGGAGTAATGATCGAACACCGGGCTATTGTGCGGCTCATGCAAAACAGCAATGTGGTGCAGCACATGGATGTTCAAGGATCCACGGCTCATTTGTCAAACATTGCCTTTGATGCGTCTACCTGGGAGATATACGCCGCTTTGCTAAACGGTGGTACCCTGGTTTGTATTGATGCAATGACAGTGTTGCGCCCTCACACACTTGAGGAGATCATCGCACGCGAACACATTCAAAATGCCTTGTTCACTACAGCTCTATTTAAAGAGTACATCGTCAGTAACCCCAGAATTTTCTGCGCACTACATGCCATATATATCGGCGGGGAGAAAGTTGATCCTGAGGACTTTGGTACGGCCCAACAGTTGACAAGAGGAAAACTGTTACATGCATACGGACCAACTGAAAATACAGTCATCAGCACAATATTTAGCGCCCCGGGGACGGAAACATATGCTAATGGAGTGCCGCTTGGCCCCCCCCGTAAGTAATTCGGGGGCACATGTGATGGATTCACAACTACGTCTTGTTCCGCTAGGTGTGATAGGCGAGCTTATTGTGACAAGGGACGGTCTCGCAAGGGGCTACACTGACTCTCGACTGGACGCTGGGCGCTTTGTGTCTGTTGAAATCGATGCGAAGCTAACCCGAGCCTACCGAACCGGGGACTATGTCCGCCGCAGACCAGGGGATGGACTCTTGGAATTCATTGGGCGAATAGATGGACAGATCAAGCTCCGAGGTCATCGAATTGAGCTCGGAGAGATTGAGCAAGCCCTTCGTGGCTGTGCTCTAGTTCAGGATGCTGCTGTGTTGGTGTCTCAGGAGATAGAGCAAGACCAGCGCGACCTTGTCGGTTTCGTCACGCTGGGGGAGGTGGCGGCTCAGTCTAAAGACGACAAAAAACAACAATAGGTCGGAGGCTTGGAGGAGAACCAAGTTGGAGGGTGGGGAGTTTTGTTCAATGCAGACAAGTATCTTGTTCTGGACCACACCAGGAAAGACAAACTTGGCAGGGACTTCACGGGATGGACGTCCATGTATGACGGCAAAATTTCCGATGCGACAGAGATGGATGAGTGGTTGGACGACACAACTGCCGCGATACGAGACGGTGGCCCGCCCCATGCCGTCCTCGAGATTGGAACCGGCAGCGGCATGATTCTCTTCAATATTGTTGAAGGGTTAACAAGTTATGTTGGCCTTGATCCTGCCCAACGAGCTGTCGATTTTGTTCACACAATGGCCCAGTCAATCCCCGACCTGGCTGACAAAACTCGTGTTCAACTGGGCACTGCCACAGACATCAAGGAACTTGGTGAGCTGAACTCACCTAACCTTGTCATTGTGAATTCTGTGGTTCAATACTTCCCCAGTCTCGACTATCTTTCGAGTGTAGTGGAAGACCTTCTCCATCTCGAAGGCACAGAGCGACTCTTCTTCGGTGATATTAGGTCCTTTGCTCTGTACAGGGACTTCCAGGCTTCCACGATATGACACCGTGTCGGGGGCGCGGCCACCATGACCCAGATGCTGGAGCAAATGGCTTAGATTGAAAAGTCGGAAGAGGAACTGCTCATAGACCCGGCATTTTCCACTGAGCTGGCGAAACAATTCCCTGACCTAGTGGAACACGTCGAAATCTTACCGAAAAAGATGAGGGCCAGAAATGAACTGAGCTGTTATCGGTATTCTGCCGTTGTACATGTGAAGCGCCATGGCCAGCAGCTTCAGATCAGAGAGGTGCCTGAAGAAGATTGGATTGATTTCATGGCTCGGAAATTGGACTATCCGTTGCTTCTGGACATTCTAGCTTCACGCTCGTACGACTCCACCGCCCTGGTTGCCGTCAGCAATATCCCCAATAGTAAAACGATCCTAGAAAGATGCGTCGTGGACGCCCTCAATGGGGACATGGCCAGCATACCACAGGACGATTGGTATGCATACGTGAGGGAAAAGGCGCAATCTTGTCCCTCACTCTCCACGATTGACTTGATTGGGCTCGCCAAATTGTCAGGCTTCCGCGTTGAGATCAGTTGGGCGCGACAGTATTCCCAGCGAGGCGGCTTAGACGCCGTCTCCCACCGTTTTCAGCCCGCAGAGGGTCAAAGCAGAGTGAAATTTCGATTCCCTACCGAAAATCACAGCAACCCGTCTCATTCACTCGGAACCCAGCCGCTGTGGTTCCGGTTGAGCAGGAAAGTCGAAAAAGACCTCCACGAGATCATCAAGAGTCAGCTGCCATCCTATATGGTACCAAAGCTGATTCGAGTACTAAAGAAGATGCCAATCAACAGAAACGGCAAGCTAGATCGGCAGGCTCTAGCAAAAGAGATCAAGAGGTCCGAGTTGAGCAGGGCGCAGAATATCCAAGCGCCCCCCAGGAACGACTTGGAGCGTGTTATATGCGAGGAATTCGCCAGGGTCCTCGGTACGACTGTAGGCATTCATGACGATTTTTTCGAACACGGGGGCCATTCACTCAATGCCACAAGAACTGCTTCGCGCATAAACACCCAGTTAAGCGCCAACATCACGGTGAAGGATATATTCGACTGTCCAACTGTGGCGGCACCAGCTGACAGGATAGGAACGTCGACCGACTCCTGCCGCTATGTTCCCATTCCGCGGAATGAAAGTGCTGAACCTGTCGAACAGTCCTTTGCGCAGAGGCGTCTGTGGTTCCTGCAGCAATTACATCCCGAGTCGACATGGTATCTTGCCCCCTTTGCTGTGCGGCTTCGAGGACCACTCCACTGTGATGCTCTCACTGCTTCGTTGCGTGCGCTCGAAGAACGTCACGAGACTCTCCGAACCACGCGGTCTTGAAACCCATCTCTGAACGTCGCAATCTCATCCTTCCGTAGTGCATGGGAAACGGTGGTTCGAGCCTACCCAATCTTGCGCACAAGGATCGTCAATCATAACACGCTCGGCTTACTGCAGGTTGTTTTGGACGAGGACATCCAATGGGCTGATTCGAATGCACTGGACCAGTACATTGATGCCGACAGAATAACACCAACGGGTGTTGGGGAGCCACTGGTCCGGTTTGCACTCGTGAAAGACGAATTGCATGTGCATAAGTGGTTCGTACTGACTACACATCATGCGCTCTATGATGGCTGGTCGATGTCTCTCATTCTGGATGCGGTCAACAAGGCATACCATGGAGAGTCTATCAACGCACCGGCACAACACCAGCTCTTCATCAGGCACGCGCTGAGCCAGCAGGGCGTCGAGACCCGAGAATACTGGCGAAAGCTTATGGAAGGCTACGAGACGGCTCCATTTCCAGCACTACCGGTATCTGTGAGGCAGCCACTTGCGCAACAAGCAATCACGCACCGGTTTGAGAGGCGAGGAGACTGCAATGCAGACATTACGACGGCAAGCTTGCTCCGTGCTGCTTGGGCACTTGTCTCGGGCCATATGACAAACTCCAGTGACGTTGTCTTTGGAGCCACCGTATTTGGAAGAAATGCACCTGTCACGGGTATAGATCAGATGCCAGCACCGACCATAGCAACAGTTCCTGTACGTGTCAAGTTTACGAGCAGTCAGAAGGTGTTGGAATATCTCAAGTCAGTTCAACAAGATGCGTCGAAGATGATCCCATTCGAGCAGATGGGCTTGCATCGAATTGCCAAGATATCTTCGGAAACCCGGCAGGCTTGTTCGTTCCAGACATTGGTCGTGATTCATCCCCAGTCGCATGCTTCCGAATCAGACGCACTTGGGACACGGGAAGACGGCGATCAGGAACGATGGTTCAACACGCATGCACTGAAGCCGAGGTGGTGCGAGACCTCTCCAGTACGGACAGCAATGGCTAATGCGCAAACAAAGTTTGTTGCCGAGGCCCTTGGTCAGGAGAGCTGCAGCCCGCAGCATTCCAGACACCAACCGTCTTGGTGTTGTGCGTCCAGGCGTAGTCATTGGAACGTCTACTGAGGGAGTGACAAACTCGGGTGACTATATCTGGCGGCTGACGGCGTCTTGCATCCGGACTGGGGTTATACAACGATGCTGAGGCGGACCAATGGGTCCCAGTTTCTGATGTATCGGCAACAGCGACGAGAATCATCAGCGCAGCTCTGGACTCGACGAGTGAAATGACTCCTGTGGTACAACTTCATGATGGTATGAAGTTTGGCGAGTTTTGGTTGTAGGACAGCAAGGGTCGTCCAGTGTTTGATAATAATCTTCCTTGATAAGGGAATGTGTACATATTGCATGTTTCGCGATCCGCTATAAAGATAGTGTTTGAATAATGCTGGCAATTGGCCAAAACGGGCAAAAAATATGCCCCATCATTGCCTTTACTTTTCTTCCGGCACATTTAGACAAGGATCATTATCTGTGAACTGGACGCTATAGAATTTGCTTTGCTCATCATAGTCTCTCTCAGCAACGCTTGCGCCACATCTCAAAACACAGACTTCTTGGACCACTTGGATTTGGCCCTGATACTTCTTCCATACTTATAAAATATGAATGGCACAGGAATCAGCAACGCCGCAAACCCGCCAGTTATGCTTGACCCTGGTCCTACGCCGATATTATGATATAGCGGCCCAACTACGAGGGGGAAGGCTCCGGCAAAACAGGATCGCAGAAAGGTATTTGCTGCGACAGCCGAAGCCGCATAGGCTTGGAACGTATCAACCAAGTAGTTCAGAGCAGCTTGGAAGATGGTGAAGAAACCCGTGCCCATCAAGAGAAGACCAAAACATGGAGCGATCCAGTGGATATCCGGTTCTGAAGTCCACCCCAGAACGAACTGTCCACCACTGAACAGCACAGACCCTAGCATCATGGGTGGCAATCGCTTTTCGGGGATGGCTCTGTCTCCCGCTGCGTGGTAATACTTGTTATAGACGGTCTGGTTGTAGACGTTCAGACCACATCCTAGGACCGCGCCAATGAAGATGGACAGGAATGGCAGAGTTGCGACAAGGGGCTTCCAGCCTCGAATTTCGCCAAAAATTATGGGGATCGCGCCGAGCTGCATGTACAAAATGCCGTAGCAGAAACTGGCGTACAGTGCCATGAGGAAACAGATGGGTGTGCAAATAAGCTGCATGGGTCGCAGCAGAAACTTGTGAGCGAGTTCGGATATGCTGACGTCCCATTCTTCAAACTTGGCGTGCAAAGCCCAGTTGCCAGTTTCATGACGCAGACGCCGGGCTTTGTACACCAGCAGCTTCGGCGGATAGCTCTCATCAATGAAGATGATGGCGAAAACGAGCACGACGGCTTGCAGGATGCCCGTCAGGTATTCGGTCCATCGCCAACCCAACGAGTCTTGCTGCGCCGCTGCTGCAGAAACGATCGGGCCTACACACGGGGAGTTAGAGTCCACTTGCGTGCGTCTTCAGTCTTCATCGGGGTAAAATGTTGCCCTTTCAGGCGCCGCACATGAGTAGAGTAGACTCACCAAGTATAGGACCGCCAACAACAGCCATGGCGTAACCCGCCATGGCAATGCCTCTCCATGCGGGAGTAAACAAGTCGCCCAAAACGCCACCGGTATTTGTCACCGGCGCGGATGCGAAAACAGCACCGAAGAACCGAGTCAACATCAATGTTTGGAAGTCTTTTGCAGTAGCGCTCCCAAATGTGAAGCAAATCGCTACGAACATGGGCGCGATGACGGCTGGTCGTCGCCCAAATACCTCGCTCAATGGCGCCCAGAGCAAAGGGCCAATGCCGAAGCCAAAGAGGAACAAGGTCGTGCCCAGTACAGCAACTTGCGTGCCGACATTGAACTCTTTCGCAATCTGATCCGTGCCTGCAGAATAAGCCGACGATGCCCATGTCGCCGTCATGGTGGTCAATCCATAAAGTAATGTGGTGAAGACCTTTTTGCGCGTCACCCAATTCAGTGGGTGGTAGGGATCGTCTGGACCGTCAAAGTCAACGAGCTCGGCTTCGCTAGTCGGAACATGGGCCAGAGGATGTGTAAAGCGAGGGACGGGGCGCGATCGAAGTGTCGACAGGACAGTGTCTCGGCGGCTGACTGCCCTCACAAGGCTTCCTGTCGTTGTAGCGGACGATGCTGCGCGCCGTTTTCTGCTGGAGTGTGAAGTGTGAGAACGTGTCTCGCGTAAAGTGGGACGATGGCCATCGAGCTCTTCGGGTTTGGACTCGTCGTACGAGTCGGAGCTGTCTTCGCCGATGGTGTCTGTCGATGTTTCTAATACATTGTGATTCATGTTGACGTTTGGAACTGCAGGCTCGGCGCCGGCCGGGTCAAGAGCTCGGGGAGGACCATTGCGGTTTTCTTTCGACATGACAAAGTGCACCATGTGAGAAACGAAGATTGCGATGAGACAGCGGAAGGAAATGCTGTGATTTCTTTTATGGTGTAGGCATCTTCCATCATGTGGTCGTGAGCAATTTTGGAACGGTACACCAACAGCTACTATTTAAGACAAACCGATATGTTGGGGGAACCCGGGCCGAAGACGGGCAAGAACCAGGCCGATGCGGTACCGGAAGCAATCCAGCGAAGCCAATAATAAGCTCTCTGTTTGGTAATTTAGAAATTGGCTGGTTGCCCTAACCTGTGTTTGGGAATGCCCCGGGAACCGCTCCGGTCATGACGTCAACACGGGTTGGGAGTTGTCCAAATTGTTCAAGCACATCTGCGCCTTTGCCAATGCGGCTACGTGTGCCGAGAAGCCGACTTGCCATTGCAGAATGATCTGCGCACTGACAACTGACAGCAGCAAAAGTTGTGGATGCCGGAGACTTTTCGTGAATACGAACGGCTACGCATGCAAGACATGGCTAATGCGGCTGTTGCCGCCGCCCAGAAGTTGCCGGAAGCGCAGACAGCAAAGGGGATTTTTTGGAGTTCAAAGACGTACGGATCGTAGGAAAGATATGCACTTGCGCAGAATGTACGACCCGATAGCGTGTGTATGAAAGATAAGACGGGGTGATGCTGGATTCAATGTTAGCGCGGGCACGTAACAAATCGTAGTCTCTTCATGTCTTGGCGTACGGAGCGATAAGTACATAAAACCTGCCTGCCGGACGGGGTACCAGAGGGAGGTACCAGACCCCACCAGACCCTTCCCTAGTCCGTTTCCGCCAAAATCTCTGACTGGTCCGGTGATGCCCCTCTCTGTTCACCTCGTCGCCGCCACGAATCTGGCCTCTGGTGGTCCTTTTCCTGGCAGATTTCCACGCGCCTTCATGCTCAACGACGCAGTGCTTGAACGAACGCACACATTGAAACGACGGCAGGATCCACGTGGCCGAGCACACTGGGCTGGGGCACAGACGGTGTTTTGCTTTTGCTCGGCTTTCTTTGTCGAAACGGATCCAGTCACCGCGCCTCCGCCCCTCTCGGACGATTCTATGCACGATTCTCCACGTTGGTGGTTCTGTTCCTCCCTTTGTGCCCGTTTATTTTGTGCCCCTGGTCACCTGGTAGCTCGAACAACCAACGCCATCCGCCAGCACAGCACACAAGCCTTCTTCTCTCGCCTGTCCGCTCGCGACTCCTTTCGGCGCCTCCCCTCCGACTCGACAAACTTTGGCGTCTTATCTGTACCTTCAAAACTACTGCATGTACGTGCCACACATTCCTTGCTCATTGCGGCCAAGGGCCCGCAGCACCAGCCCATGACCGCCGATGACCCCTATGTACATGTATGGCGGCTAGCTGAGGATAGCTGAGGAACCTGGGAACCTGGACCGGCCTGTCCGGTTCGAGTAGACTCGGCTTCTCGTGTGCTGCATGCGACCTACCTACTTACTCTCTTGAATCAACCCTATGCTCATTCTTTCATGACCTCTCTTACCGACCCGTTTGTGCCATCGTCAACCATATTCCCCCCTCGGCATCTGCATTGTCATGGTCGACAACGTGCCATGATGTGCCATCCCCATCCCCATCCTCATCATCGTCATCGTCATCGTCATCGTCAGCGTCAGCGTCAGCGTCAGCGTCATTCAGTCCGCAAGACTGGTGTCCCTTCTCTCCCCCGAAGAAGTAGTCTGCTTGTGACGACTTCATCGCGCAATCAATCAACGAACCTGAGCACACGTCGGCCCAAGTCGAAGAGTTGCTAGTGTCAGCTTCTAGTCTGGTGGCCTGGTTTGTCTCTTTAAGCCAAGGGCTTATTATCATCAAATGTCTCCATGACACTGGGCGGCTCTATCCATCTACTTGTTTGCTCATCCCGGAGATCCGAGACTAGAACGAATCGCGCGGATGTGATCCATCTTGATTGAGCAATCAATCAT
This sequence comes from Epichloe elymi, assembly GCA_023658475.1. Taxonomy (NCBI): domain Eukaryota; kingdom Fungi; phylum Ascomycota; class Sordariomycetes; order Hypocreales; family Clavicipitaceae; genus Epichloe; species Epichloe elymi. The sequence continues at coordinate 4,089,396 of CP098278.1, read as the reverse complement.
CTTGGCAATATCACGGTTTTCCGACCAGCGAGAGGCAATTTTCCCCCCGCGCAGCAGCAAAGAACACATCAACAATATTGCAACAGCCTCATGTTCACCTCACACCAGCCCCTCTTACCCGCATATCACAAATCATACCCAATCGAATACCCGTGCATCGATTAGTACGCCCAGCTGCGGCGACAGAACGGACTGGCGGCCACTTGACGCCTACAATAAGTAACCATGGCCTCGGGCTCAGGACTGACTGGCTCGCATAGACGTGCTCCTTCCCTCGCAGAAAGCCACCCTTCGTCCTCATCAGAACCCGAAGTTGACAAACACCACGGAACAATATCCAACCCTGATACCGCTCACAGTTTCCTGGGCGCAAATCGAGGCCTTCCGCCAAGCCCCCCGACGAGAACGCTCGCACGAAAACCGTCGATTCTCAGCTTAAAGAATCGCTTCACCTCCAACGTGAATCCCAACAACGTTAGCAGCAGCGGCTCGACGCATCAGTCGTCGTCGGATGGCCGGAGGTCGTCGCCTACATCCAGGCCTGCGCCTGCGAGAAAACCGAGCCTGAAACAAAGTCTCGCAAAACCGCTTCCACAAACGCCGTTTGGCTCAAATTCTTCGAGCTTCTCAACATTTGGCAGACTCGAGTCTGGCGAGGAACCGCAGTCGCGGTCGCCCGAATCGAATATGGACAGTCGCTCGAGTACAATGGACTCGTCGAGCTCCGCTGCTGCAGGGCAAATATATGGTGGACAGGACCAGTACTCGCAAGGTATGAACAGCAGCATGAGCAGCTTGGCGAGCTCAGTCAGACAAGAAACCGGCGAAGACAACAGAGACGGCTTGACACCAAGAAGCACTGGCCCTGCGTCAGCTGGCCCTTCACCGGCCGTCGGTCAAGGAGGAAGGGCAGCTGGCGCAGCAACAGCCGGCAACGTTGCACAAGGTTCTTCAACACACTTGTCAGGATTGATGTGCAATGTACATCGTACCACGGGTCGTGAGCCGCCGCCCCTGGTTGGTGCTACTACTACCATTATCGGAGACAAACTCTATGTGTTTGGCGGCCGGATTCTATCTCGCAGTCGCCCTGCGCCTTTGACGTCAGATCTTTACGAACTGGACCTGATTTCACGTCATTGGACCAAATTGGAAACAGGAGGAGACGTTCCTCCCCCGCGATATTTTCATTCCATGTGCGCTTTGGGAGATACCAAGATGGTCTGCTACGGCGGCATGTCACCTGCTTCAAATACCAGTCAGACTGCTTCGGCAGCGGATCAGCAACAACAACCCGAAGTCTCCGTCATGTCCGACATATATATATACGATGTCGAGAGCCGCAAGTGGACCTACCTGCCAGCCCAGGATGCACCTCAGGGTCGTTACGCACATTGCGCCTGTATCTTGCCATCTGCGGCTTCCTTCTCCTCAACTCGCGCGCCATTGGCGGCCCTGCAACACAACCCACCATCCTCCAACCCGAACGAGGGTCGAATCGGTGTTACTATCGACGGATCCGGTGGTGCAGAGATGGTGGTTGTTGGAGGACAAGATGGCGCGAACCATTACATTGAACAGATCAGTGTGTTCAACCTCCGCAGCCTGAAATGGACATCAACGCAGCCGCTTGGCAAAAGCTGTGGCGCTTATCGTAGTGTTGCTGCCCCTCTGCCCCCGTCCGTGTCCGCGAAAGTTGGCATGGCATATACCAACGGCGGTCAGCGAGGAGATGGAAGCGGCATCAGCCAAGAGTATCGAGAAACTGGCTCATCCATGCTAATATATTCCAATTACAACTTTTTAGACGTCAAATTGGAGCTGCAAATCCGGTCATCTGATGGCACGTTGGCCGAGAAGCCCATGACGGGGACGTATTCCCCGCCAGGACTTCGATTCCCCAACGGCGGTGTGATTGACACCCACTTTGTTGTCAGTGGAACATATCTCACATCGTCGAAGCAAGAGTACGCACTGTGGGCGCTCGACCTTCGCACACTGGTCTGGAGCCGCATTGACGCCGGCGGTAGTGTGTTCAGCCAGGGTAGCTGGAACCGCGGCGTGTTATGGAACCGACGGAATACCTTTGTCATTCTAGGTAACCGAAAGCGCAGCCTCGTCGATGACTACAACCACAGGCGGATCAACTTTTCGAATGTGTGTATGGTGGAACTAGAAGCCTTTGGATTTTACGACAACCCTCGCAAAACGAGCCCAATGTCAGGCTTCATTTCTGCGAGCAGTCCCTACTCTGGTCCTGGTCTAAGCCTCGCGCGCAAAGCAGGGTACACTGCTGGTGGACGCCTTCATTCAAGAGCCAGCGAGGAACTTGGAGAAAAAGCCCTTGCGATGCGCGAGCTCGCCGACATGGATATCTTGTGCATTGGTGGCGAGAGAATCCCGGTAAATTCGCGCCTTGTTTCTCGAAGATGGGGTCCATACTTTGTCCAGCTGTTGCGCGAGGGAACTGCAACTCAAGATGGCAGCGACGCGGTGACTTTACGGTCAGGCCTCTCAAGCAACCCTCTTCGTGCCTCTGCACTGACCATAACGCCAAACTCCAAGGATGCAACGCAGCCGCCGCCGTCCTCGTCGAGTGGTACCAGCATGCTGTCGACATCAGGCGGCGAAACTGGCCCTAACACGACTGCTGGGGCATCCGGTATCCGCGATTCTGCAGCCGATGTGTCTGGGCATGGTGATGGCCCCAATCCAGCTGCCGTGAACGCCGCTCCAACACCTCGGTCGTTGCCGCCAAACTCGAGGCCGAGATGCCTGTATCTTCCTCACACATACCTGACTGTGCAGGCTCTGCTTCACTTCCTGTATACAAGCTCGCTGCCTCCCCCGACATCACCCTTGTGCACACCTCAAATATTGTGCTCGTTGTTGCAGATTTCGAGACCTTATCGCATCGATGGTCTTTTAGAGGCTGTGGTTGAGCGACTGCACGGGCTCCTCGACAGCCGCAATGCGGCAGCCGTTTTCAACGCTACGGCCATGGCTGCCGGGGGTGGACGCGGGATAGATGGCTCTCTGAACCCCAATTTCTTTGTCAGCGCGTCTGACCCCGTCGGGTCACCCACATCGGTATCCGACTTCTCCCTAGGCGGGACGACTGCAAACGAGTCATCTACAGACCTGGCCGCAGCAACACCGGGCCTTGTTATAAACACCAATGTGCAAAAAACGGGCCGTCCACTGAGTGGCGAGATTTCAGCCTCAACCAGCGTGAGCGGCTCCGAATGGGGCTCCGAACTCGGAGGCAGTGATCGCGACAACAACAACTTCATTTGGGGTGGGGAGCTGAGTAGCGTTATCGGCTTGCAGAAGCGCGGCCTTCGCGGCTTAATGGAGGGACGACGAATGCGTGAAAGGACCGGCACGGGCAACGCAGCCACAATGGCCGCCCCGGGAGGAGCCTCGCCTTTTGCGGCGGTCCAGCAAGGCGGCGGCGGTGGCCAACGCGTTGGCCTGGGCATAGGTGCATCTTGATGATGCATTGAAATTCGACAAGATGCGATTTCAGGTTTCTTACAAGGCTGCTTGGGTGCGTGAGACGACTCGAGTGGCCAATGTGCCGGATGTCCAGGAGGACACGGCATCACGACCGACCAAGATTACAGCACCATAGACGCGACGATTTGAACGAACAAACATGACAACAAGTCGTACACGGAACAAGTGTAGTAGACCAGTAGTTTAGCTTTATATACAGGAGGCCATCTCGGTGTATATAACTCGGGTTATCTGCACGGATGGAGATGTAAGGGGTTCCACTGGGTCCATGTAGCAAGATATGCTCGTACTTCTTTTTTTTTGAATCTACTTAATTGTACTCTCCCATGCAAACTTGCAATCATTTCATGATGAATTATTCTAGAGGCTGCATTCTACAATGCTGATCTTCTACCGAGAAATGTACGCTAAACATGACTGACTCGCATCTCGTGGTTTGGGGTGAGGGAGAGAATTGATGCTGCCACTGGCTTCAAGCTCGAAACAGCGCAAAAAGGTGTTAAATATTTAAAAAAAAAAGAGAGAGAGAGAGAGAGAGAACTCTGTGTGTGTGTGTGTGTGTGTGCAAGAGATGCTCAAACGTAGTAAAAACATAAAGAGGGCTGGCTCTTGATGCTTGAAAATGCTTCTCTTCTTCCCTCCGACCTCCGAGGACTACAGGTTCACACGACCGGCCTCGAGTTCTTGCCAATCTTGGTCTCGGAACGGCACATAGGCGTCTCCCTTGAGCCAGTACACGTCTCCCTCGGCGTGTTGAGCGCCCGGCTTGACGCCGGCTTGGCGCAACATGTGCTTCTGCTGCTTCATGGTGCCCGTGGTCTGGGCCGCGCCGCCGACTTCCTTGAGGACGCGGAGGAACAGCGGCCGGGCGTACCGGGGTAGTGCTGATTTGACGTGTCCTGCGAGGCTGCGGAGCACGTCCTTGTCCGGCTTGTCGCCAAAGGCGATGGCTACGCAGCCGGCGCGGCCGTCGTGGTGCGGTAGGTGCACGCCGTAGACGTTGGCTTCGCGGACCGAAGGGTGACGGCCCACGGCCTCGCTGACTTCGACGGTGGACACGTTTTCCGACTTCCAGCGGAAGGTGTCGCCGATGCGGTCCATGAAGTACATGCGGCCGTCTGCGTCCCGGCGTGTCACGTCGCCGGTGCGGAACCACGCGTCTCCGGTCTTGAACACGTCGCGCATGATCTTGGACGTCGTGGCGCCCTGGTTGCCGTAGTAGCCTTGGTACCGCTGGTTGATGTTCTCGGCGTCGAGCTTGCAGATCAGCTCGCCGGGGTCGCCGACCTTGACTCTGGCGCAGAAGCCTGTCTTGCCGTCTCTTCTTGGCAGTTCGGTGGCCCAGTCGACCTGCACGATGGCGAGGTTGAATGCTTGCAGGCCGCCGTACACGAGCCCGCTGCGGCCTATGGCGCCGGCTGAGTGGTCGTTGCGGCTGAGATTCCACAGGCCGAACGGACCTTCGGTGGCGGCGTAGAACTCGAGGACCGTGTCGATGCCGAATCGGTCCTTGAACGCATTCCAGATGTCGGGGCGGAGACCGTTGCCAAACGCCGCGGTGACCTTGTGGGACTTGTCCATGCATTCGCCGGTGACGGGGTCGTGCTCAGGGGGCGCTGCCAGCAGGTAACGCAGCGTCTCGCCGACGTATTGGATCATTGTCGCGTTGCTCTCCCTGACTTCCTTCCAGAAAAGCTTGGTGGAGAACTTGCGGCCGAGGGCTTGTGTGCTGCCGGCCAATATGGTGGAGCAAAAGGAAAGCAAGGAAGCTGCCGAGTGGTAGAGCGGCATGGACTGTGAAGACGATGATGATGAGCCATTTGTCAGTGTGAAGATTCGGAAGGGGTGGTCCCTACCGTGTATATGATGTCGTTTCCTCCGCGAGCCAGCAGCGTCCCCGAAGTGGTACCCCCGGCGATGATCTTGGCCCATGAGACAACGGCTGGTTTGGGCAAACCCGTGGTGCCTGATGTGTAAATCAAGATGGCCAGGTTGGCCAAGTCATCCTGATGTAGGTCCGAGTCCGGCACTCTCCTGGGAGCAGTGGCATCAACCTGAGCTTTCACGTCGGGGGTGAAGACGACAAAGTTGACGTGGCTGAGCTCGTTTCGCACTTGGTCCGTGATGTTTTCGGCGACGTTGGGATCGACCAGACAGATGCTCGACTTGGAAACTTTGATGCAATGCGACAACGACTTGCCGGTCAGATGGTAGTTGATGAAGGCGGGCTTTGCGCCAATGCTCCACAATCCGAGCCACACGAGGATGAAGGTGTCGGAGTTCTCGAAATCCATGGACACCACATCGTTGGGCTTGACACCCAGCGTATCACGCATCCATGCTCCGTGACGAAGAGCCTTGTCGTAAACTTGAGCATATGTGAGTTTGCGCCCCTCGAAAATAAGCAGGTCCTTGTTCGCGGTGGACGGGTGCCTGGCTCGCTCTTCAAGGTTGTAGAAGATGGACAGGCGGCCAGTGCGTTGGCGAAGGAGCACGCGACATAGGGTTTTGAAGGCGGCTTTGAAGAGCATGTAATCGTATTCGAATGAGGTCCTGGCATTGAGGTAGGCCAGCGCTGCAGCGGCCCCCGGGGCTGCCACGACCAGAGGAACTGCTTCTCAGTCAGTAATTTCCAGGGACCAGGACACTCAGGACACTGATGGGGGATAATGGATGCAATGAATGCGCCGAGACGTACGCGGCATTTCGAAACACAACCGCAGCGAATGTGCAGCGAATGTGCAGAGATGGACAAGGAGTGAGGAACAGTGGTGGGAGAATATGCGCTTTGATATGGGCCGGGATGAAGCGACGAAAAGCCCGGCGCAATGGGGCAGCCGAGGGACGGCTTGAAAGTGCCCAACAGATGGAACGGGGCACGGAAACGGGGAAACGGGGTATGGGAAAACGGGGTTTCCGGTGACCAGCGGCGAATTGCGAACAGGAAGAAGGGGGCCGGGGGGCGGGGGGCGGGGGCAACTGATCAGCCGCCAAAAAAAACCCCAGCCCACATCGTGAATTCGAGACAGCAGCCCACGGCAGTCTGCATCTCAACAACGGGTCGATGCGAGAGCCACCGGCAATTAAATACTCCGTATTGCGCCCGGATATGCCAGGCGCTGCGCTGCGCCGCGTTGCTATTTGTTACACCACAGCAACCGCCTCCCCGGACAAAAAAGACCTGGTGGCTTGAAGTGTTACAGTGCCATGCCAATGTGCCACGCCATGAGCAACATGTTGTGGCTGCTAGCCATGTGGCGGCTGGTGGGAGACGCAGCAGCTTTCTTTTTTTTTCTTTTTTTTTCTTTTTCTTTTGCCACAGATTCGTCCTTGATGTCAAGGAGTCGTCGGTTCGTGGCTGGTCCATTTTGGCAGCGCTTGGACCATCGAGAACGGCGACGGGAATCTTTGGAATCTTTGGAATCCGTGACCCTAGCCTAGCCTAGCCTAGCCTAGCATCTCGCACCGCTTGCAAGCTTGACGGATGGAAAGATGGAAAGATGCCTCGGCTCGCAACGTTGAATCACCTTGGTGGGGAAAACTTGTGGCATGGCTTCGGAGATAGATGGGCTGTGGAGAAGTCCGAGCGAGCTGGTCGAGGTTCGGATTGTCAGGGTTTGGCTTGTCAGGGTTTGGCAATTGTATCAGTTCCAGTGTTTGTCTGCTGTTGTCCGGTGATGATAAAACCTGACAATCCTGGCGGCATCGAGCCCAGTCTTACCCGCACGAGCAAGGGCGAAGAAGGGCTGGGCATGTCACGACGTCGCCGTCGATGGAAACTGAGCTTCTGTATGAATAAGCAGAACTGTAGAAAGTTGGCAGTTGATGGCGCAGCTGACAATGGTGAATGCACTTGATTCGAATGTGAAGACTTGGTGTGTTGATAGGTGTGGAGCGCTGGTCCACGTGATGGCGCGTCGCCAGATGTTGCACCCACAAGGGCATAATTGATCCCGGCCGCACGATAGTCTCGCTACTCAACTAGCTGAGACAGGAATCCACCCCGCGCAAGTCATTTTCCAAGACCTCTATAGTTTTATAGTATATTTTATTATTATACTAGTACCCTACTAATAGTATAGGTACTTAGGTATTTAGACTATAGTCCGCACCCTCTTATAGGGTTAGATAACTTAATAGATATAATTATATTAAACCCTAGCTTTATAGTCTAATATAGTAGTAATTATATAGTGTTTATAATAATTATACCTTTTTTCTAAATTAGTACTCTTCTCTTTAAATTAACTAATTATTTAATCTTTAAATAATTAGTATAAACATAGCAAAAGAGAGGCCTAATTTATTAATATTATAATTAGGTAACCCTAGCACGCTAGGATTAATACCACTATTTATTAGTTTAATAATAATAATACTATAGGTATCCTTATAATATCTAAAGAGTCTTCTAAGAGTAATAAGCTAGCTATTAAGCTATAGGAGCCCTATTACTAGGACCTATAGTATAAGATAGTTAAGGTAAGAGTAGTTAAAGATAGAATTTAGGTCTTTATTAATCCTAACTTAATTATATAGCTAGATTACCCTCCTAAGCCTCTAATCCTTATAGGAAATAGGACTTTAGTAAAAAGAAGGGTAGTAGAGGCTATATAGGGTTAATTATCTATAATAGATACTATAGGAGTTTAAATATACTTATAGAGTAGTAGAATAGTAGTTAGTAGCGTATAGTAACCCTAGGAAAGCTTTTCTAAAGATTATAATATACCTAAAGAGAGTTATTTTTAGTACCCTTAGTAACCTAATAATACTAAAGATAGCATATAGTTTATAGTCCTTAGTGGTTATTATTAGGTATTTAATAGCTAATTCTAGAGCCTTATAAAGGCCCTATAAGAGTATTATACTTAGTTTATAGTAATACTTAGGCCTAAGTATAAGTAAATAACCTTAAGGTATATATCCCTTTATAATAAGATTAAGGAGCTTATAAGGAATATAATACCTTTAAGTAGAACTATTAAGTATTATACTAAAGTTAATTTTAATAAGACTATTAAGTAGAACCTTATAAAGGTAAATATTAATAAGTAGCTTATAGATACTTTAATTAGCTATAAGAGATACTTCTAAGTAGACTACCCTATTACTAAAGGTAACTTACCTATAGAAATAATTAATAACACTATTAGGGTATAATTCCCTACTATCTTAGCTTAAATTAGCTTATTAATTTATATAGTAAAGAGCAAGGGAAAGGTCCTAGATTTCTATAGTATTATAAGTAGAATTAGGTACCTAATTAAAGCCTAAGGGAGATCTTAGGTAAAGGCTAATAATACCTTTAGAGCTAAGCTAACTCTTAATAGAGAAATAAAGGATAAAGCAGAGAAGTTAGTAAAGAAAGATTATATTTACTATAAGAAGTATAAGGTAAAGAAGTTAAGAGACTTATAGAAGGTCTATAGGGCACTCTACCTAATAAAGGACTAGAAAGTTAATAAAAAGCTATTAAAGAAAGTAAAGGAAGTAATAAATTATTAGCCTAATAATATAAAGAAGGCATATAATATGTAGTTAAAGGATAATAGTATAAAGGAACCTAAAGAAGTTAATATAGTATTTTTAGCTATAGAAGAGTTAGAGTCTTTAGAGGCTTTCCTTACCTAGGGTAAATCATAAGTTATACTTAATAGTGGCACTTTAATCTATATCTTTAATAATAAACACTGGTTTATAGACCTTAATTATAGTTAATAACCTAGAATTTAAGCTAGTTATAGTGTTACTAAGGCTTATAGTATTAGCATAGCTTAGATTATCTTAATAGATAGCTAGACCCTTACCTTATTAAAGGCCTAGTACTAACTATTATTCTTTATAAACCTTATATCTCTTTAGCTACTTATAAAGAAGGGAATAAGGTAGGATAACCTTACTAGAAGGGTTATAGACCTAGTAAGAGGTAATTAGGAGATATTTTAAACTTAAATTATTAGTACATAGCTATGTATAAAGGGCTTAAGCCTATTAGATGTTTTCGCTATAAAGGGAGATTTAAGAGACCTAAAGGCTGTGATAATAATGCCTATAGACCTATAGTATGCTAGATTAGCGTATCTAGGCGAGGATATAATAGATTAAGTGCTTAAGAAGCTTTAAATCCCTTTAAAGGAAAGGAGCGTAGGGAAATATAAGGTCTATTAGATAGCTAAGGCGTAGAGGTAGATATCGCGAGCGTTATAGGTAGGGTTATTACCGTTAGGGCCGCTTTAGGTAGTCTCTTTTAACCTCTTTACTTAATTATTAGGGTATAATAAAGACTAATATATTGCTCTTTTTACCTATAGAGCTATAGGATTACACTATATCTTTATAATCCCGTTAAAAACAGATATTATGCTTTACTTTAATTAGTTAGAAGCTATATATGTAAGAGTGTATAGTATCTATATTATAGTTATAATAACTAATAGTAAGACTACCTTTTAGACTAAAAAGCAAGAAGAAAAGGTTATAAATAGAGGCATTATTATTAGAAAGTCTAGCCTAGCTTACCTACATTAAAATAGGCACGCTAAATAGTCTAGGGAGGTGATAATAAGGGTTATAATAACTCTTATAATATAATTAGGCTTCCTAGAAGATCTCTAGCCTATAGCTACTAAAGTAGCTATTTATATCTTAAACTATATGCCTTAAAAGCTGCTTAACTAGCAATCCCCTTAATAAGTATTAAATAGGTAGTTAAGAGAGAATAAGCTTTAATAGAGTTACTTACTAGAGAATCTAGAAGCCTCTATAACTTACCTATAAGCCTTTAGTTATAAAGCATTTATAATAACATAAAGTAGGCTTTATAAGGTAGGTCTAAAGCTTATATAGAGAGCTTATATTAGATACCTCGCGGGATATGTCTCCTCTACGTAATACCTAATTTAGGTGCTAATAATAAAGAGGAGCTACTAGTTCTTATTAAGTTATATTACCTTTAATAAATTAATCTTCTATGCTTAAGAAAGAGGCCTATTACTAAGTGTAAAAGAGGTTAAAAAACGCTTCCTTAAAGAGCTAGTTAATAATAATAAGGATAAAAGCTCTAATATAGGGCTTCTATAGATAGCGTACCCTCTATTACTATAATAACCACTTAATTAGCCTTAATAGGATAAAACTCTTAATAGTTATAATTAATTAGACTATAAGGGAAAGGAAAAAGAGAGTTAAGAAACAAATCTACTAACTCCTCCGAATTCACCTAAATAACTTCTAGGTTTAATAGATTACATGCTATTAAGTATTAATAATTTACTTAACCTACCTAATAACAGTAATAGTTATAATATATTAATAAATCCATAAGATTATAATAATCTTAAAGCGTTTACTATAGCCTTTAATCTAGGACCTAAAAGTAAAGAAAAGCCTTATATATTAAGGCTTTCCCCTTCTCTAGCTTATTATAATAACTTAGCTAGTTATCTAAAGGAAAAGGAATTCTAAAAAGCATAAGATAAAGAATATAATAAGATTATTAATAGAAAGGTAGCTATAAAGGTATCTAAAGAAGAAGTTCCTTTATAAGTAAAGCCTCTAGGCCTTACTTAGGTCTTTGCTTATAAATTAGATAAGTAAGGCTACCTCCTATAATATAAAGCTTATCTCTATATTCTTAGGAATTATTAACTAAAGAGTTATCTATTAACTTAAGTAGTAACTCTAGCTACTAATATATTTAGACTATTTATAGCTATTATATACTACTTTAACCTAGAAGCACACTAGTATAACTTTATTATAGCTTTCCTAAATTTAGACCTTAATAAAGAAGTCTACTATAAGATACCTCTAGGTTATAAAGATAAATAAGCCTATCTAAAGCTTCTTAGAGTAGTCTATAGGCTATAGAGAGCGTCTCTTCTATAGATAAAAGAGCTAATTAGCTAGCTAATTAGTAAAGGCTTTATATAGATCTTTAAAGATATCTATATGTTTATTAAGGATAGATTAATTATCTTCTTCTATATAGATAACCTTATTACCTTATTTACTAAAGGGAAATCACACTTATATAATAAATTTAGAGTAAGGCTCTTTATAAAGTATAATATTAAGAACCTTAGAGAGCTTTAATAGTTCCTAGGTATTAAAATTATTAGAGATTATACTAATAGGAAGGTATAGCTTAATTAGAAGTTCTATTAGGATAAAGCTACTACTAAATTTAATATAAAGATCCCTTAATAAAGGCCTATAGCCCTAATAACCACTACACTACTAGAACCCTTTAAGGGAGAGGTTAGTGCTTAAGATCTTAAGTAATATTAATCCTTAATTAGAACCTTACTATATCTAATAATAGTTTTAAAACCTAATATTACTTTTATAGCTTTATAACTCTTATAATACCTATAAAACCTAGGGCTATAGCATATAGAAGTAGCTAAAAAAGCCCTTAAGTATAGGTATATATAGGTAAACCTAGTAATTAAATATAGCAATAATAACCCTAAATTAGAGGTATATAGTAATACCTCCTTTATTAATAATCCTATAATATAAAAGAGCTTATAAGGCTATATTATAAAGCTCTTTAGAGAACCTATACTCTTTAAGGTAGGAAGGCAAGCTACTATAATAATATTATTAACTAAAGTAAAGCTCCTAGCACTTTTATACTATAGTAAAGAGCTTATAGCCTTTAGATAATTATATTAAGAGGTTAGGCTATGCCTAGGTAATAACACACTTAAGATTAAATATAATAATATATAGATAATTTACCTCCTTAAGGAAGAGTTTATTAAGCTTATTATAAAGCTTTAGTATATAGATATTTATTACTATTAGCTTTATTAAGAAGTTATAAAAGAAACCTTTAATATTACCTAGATTACTACTAAAGAGATAATTACTAATAGCCTTATAAAGCCTCTTATAGGGGATGCTTTTATAAGCTTCTATAAGGTATTAGGGCTTATATAACTACCCTCTAGTATACTTAGTAAAGAACCTAAAGAGTAAGTATTATATAATAACCTTAATTTAGATAAGATTATAACTAATTAACTATATTTCTACACTATAGAATTAATTTAAATATTAGAGTATTATTTTAACTAATTTTATTAATTTAGAATTATTATAGGGAACCTTAAATAAGGTCCCCTAGGGGGGTGTGTTATACCTATAAGGGTATAATTAATCCTAGCTATATAATAGTCTCGCTACTTAACTAGCTAAGATAGGAATCCACCCCGTATAAGTTATTTTCCAAGACCTCTGTAGTTTTATAGTATATTTTATTATTATACTAGTACCCCACTAATAGTATAGGTACTTAGGTATTTAGACCGTAGTCCGCACCCTCTTATAGGGTCGGACAACTCAATAGATGCGATCACATTGAACCCTAGCTTCGCGGTCCAACACCAGACAAGGGGGCTGTGGGCGGGTCAAACGCCGCATGCTTGTCCGTCTGGGAGCTTCGCTAGTTGGCCATGATTTGATGCCACGAAGCTTCATGACAGCTCAGCCAACGACGGGTTTGCGCATTGCTGACGGGCATTCAATTCGAATGCCACCGCTCAAGCGACATCGTCCTTACTAGGCCCCTAGCTGCTTTAAAGACAAGCAACATACGAGCGCAACCAGGTCGTACCTACCTCACCGGTCGGCATCCCGATACGCACCGCTCGCTCTTGTCGATACATCTTTACGCGCCCCATCGTTGCGATTCTGACATCTCAGAGTCTTGTATCAGCTGAAGCTCTCCATCACGAACAAGACAGGTCTATATTTGCAACTTCACGATGACATCGCCGCCGACCGAGGTGGCAGCCCTGCCACCAGCAGAGTCCACACCCAAACAGCCCCCTCCAGAGAAGCCTAGCGAGACGCGCCGAAGAACATACGTTATTCTCTCATTTTGGTTCATCGTCCTCGTGCTTGGTCTGCCTATATGGTGGAGAACAACGACAATCTATCGAGCAGATTTGCCGCTGGAGAGAATGTTGCAATGGGCCAATGGAAAGGTAAGTTGTCATTGATGCTTTATGCCACCGACGAGAGTTTGCGAGCGCGAGCAATTTCTAATCCGGCTTGAAACGCTACAGGCCTGCCGTCCGACTTTCCCTCTGCAGATCTCCATCCGTGCTGATGCAGTAGCCGATCAAGATGCCCAACATTTGATTCGTCTCACGCAACATGCCCTCGACGACCTCAATGATTTCCCTGGTCACCATTTGCGCCTCAAGCTTGACCAGAATTGGAACAAGGATTCCACCAGCTCGAGACAGCACGATTTTGACTCTACACTCACCATCAACCTCACACCGGGTGATGCCAACTCGGCCTCATTGAGTCCAGAGTCACCAATCCTCGACATGACGTATGCCCCACACTCGATTCCGTCCCCAAATTCCGCCTCGTCCACTTTGGCCACGTTCATAGCCAACGAATTACAACACACCTTCTCTGAGGAACAGTCGATTATTTCCTATCTGCTCTCCACATCGTCAATGTCTTCCACCGCAAGACAGCAAGCGTTGACGGCGGAGACTGCAGAAGTACTCTCCAAGCGAACAACGAGGTCGCTTCGCTACGCACCAACTTACCACCTGAGCTTTTCTTTGTTCACAGATGGCGCCATTCCCAACACATGGGACATCGACGCCGCCATCAGTGAATATATGAAACCAATGTTGGATGTGCTTGGGCCGATTCATAATTTCACAATAGACACGCAAGTCCAGTTGTATGCCACGCCTGGCGTGCAGTCTCAGACCCTGAACAAGGAACACCTGGCTTCATTTGTCAATGCTGCAGAGTGGCCACTGTCGCCGTCGATCGGTGGGGCGCCGACAATCAACTTCATCGTCTTTGTGGGAAACCAAACCATTGGTTCCAATGACGCACAAGTTGAGAACTCACAGTCATGGATGATACCGCAATGGGGCTCTGTATATCTTCTGCACATGCCCTCCAGCGAGAAGCACGTTCCAACTCAGGCTCTCAAGCAACCCATGCTGATGTTCGGCGGCCATCTCCTGACTCTTCTGGGCACGCCGCAGTCTGGTTCCCTTCCCTTGCGACTGTCCACTCTTGCTCGAATACGGACGACAGATTTGCTGCTTAGAGCTGCATCCTCTCTCGGCTCCTTGGCCCGTCTTTCTCCTAGTCTACCTTCAATTTCCATACCTCGTAGCGTTGCCGATGGGGTGTCAAGCTCGCTGCAGCATTTAGAGCAAGCCTGCGCCAATCTCGCTGGCGCAGAGGGCTTGCTGCATGCGCGGATAGCCGAAGAAGAGGCCGAAAGGGCCTTTTTCGAAAAGAGCATGGTCGGCCAGCTCTACTTCCCAGATGAGCACAAAATTGCCGTCTATTTGCCTCTACTTGGACCAACGGGAGTACCACTAGTGCTCGGCCTGATTAATGAGTTCAAGAATTGGATTAAGAGACGGAAGCAGAGAGCGCAGGAAGCTAAAGAAAAGAAGGGCCACTAGACGCAGTTATAAATCAAGAATGATGCGAACGACGGGCGTTTATGGCTCCTGGAATCACGTTCAGTTTCTAATTTCCGTTGGCATGTACAATTATTTCGTCGGCATCGTAAGCACGTGATTGGGCCTCGGACCGTGCCTTCCTCAGGTACGCACCACTCTCGCTAAACAACTTCCGCTAGCAGCAGTGCAAGGCTTCATTCATCAACAAGGCGACGGTGCGAGCCGCAGCTTCAATACTGGCCACTCTCCACCACGATGTGAAATGATACTAGCGAGACGATGCTGCCCGAGCCAGCTTTGAGTTTCACCATACCCAGTCTCCACGACGGAACAAACCTCGACTGTCGCGTCTACCACCCCGCATCGCTGGCTGCGACAAACACCAAAGCTCCACCATGGAAGAAGCACGCGGCTGTGGTCGCGCACCCGTATGCGCCCATGGGCGGAAGCTACGATGATGCCGTCTTGGAGAGCATTGCCGCGAGGCTGCTGAGGGCTGGGTACCTCGTGGGGACCTTTAATTTCCGGTATGTCTGAGAGACGGCGTCGCTCAAGCGCGAGGCGCGCGCGATCTGGAGGGAAGTTGATCGATCCACTGCTGACTGCATTTCCCTGAAGAGGCGCAGGGCACTCTGCAGGAAGAACTTCGTGGACGGCCAAACCAGAGCGAGATGACTACGCGAGCATTGTTGGGTTTGTGGCGCACTATGTACATTTTTTGAATCCATTTTCAACAATACCCTTGACCGCCGAGGTCGAGACGACGACGACGACGACGACGACGAAAACGACGACGACGAAAACGACAACTCTCTCTTCCTCGGAGACAATTGAGCCCCCGGTCCTATTGATGGGGGGATACTCATACGGCGCAATGGTGACGACACAACTACCGCCCATCGAGGACATTCTCTCCCCATTTGCCGCGCCAGACACCGATTCCAACGCCTCCCAGATACGACTTCGAGCCCAACACTTGGCAGAGCAACAGAATTTGATACTTGGGAGCATGCGAGCCGCCATGCTACAGGTGAAGAACCCACACAGCCCCAGGAAGCGTTCAAGTGGCGTACGAATCGGGGGCGACGAGAGGGACCGCTCGCCCATGAAAAGCCATGACAGTCCTGGCCGAAGAAGCTTCTCCAGTCCTGGCCGAAGAAGCTTCTCCTCGGATGCCGAAGACAGGGTTCGAAGAGGAGTACATGAATTCATGGCCAAGAGGAAAGCGAAGCACGGCGTACATCACTTCAATTGGACTCAGCGACGATCAATGAGTAGTCCGGAACCCCACGACGTCGGGCCATCTCTACAGCAACAGACACCGGAGGCATCAGAATCCCCAAAACAGCCCGTCGATGCGACGGATGACACAGGGCTGGAAAGGCTCCCCGCCATGGCGAATTTCGTGTATCCTCGGCCGGCATATATCCTGGTGTCTCCTCTACAGGGACTAGTCATGCACCTAGCCACCATGTCATTTTACCCATCGAGGCACAAGACAACGGGGGGTGATGCGGCCGAGAACAAACTGGTGGAAACCCCGACGTTGGCCGTCTTTGGGGATCATGATGTTTTCGTGCCGGTCGGGAAGCTCCGCGCGTGGACGAGGAAGCTTTCTTCGAGGGATAAATCTCGATTCACTGGCCATGAAATACCTCGGGCAGGGCATTTTTGGGCGGAAGAGGGTGTTTTGCATGGTATGAACGAGAGGGTCGGCGCCTTCGCGGGCGGTCTGATCCGGAATGAATAACGGATTTGCTCCTCCTGCCTGCCGGACTTTGGTGCTGCTGCAGCTGTATACGAGATGTGGTGGTATCGATGAATCATGACATGGGTACGACAACTCGAGAATAGTTACACGAACTACATACGCATATGTAGTGGCCTGGTCTCGAACGAACCAGACGAAAGGCAGGTGCAACTTCGTCCCGTTATTTCTTCCCCGCCTCCCCCTCGATGCATTAGGGCGCCCCTTCCCCCTCCGAAGTGCCGCTGCCGTGCCTCTCGGGGCCCGCAACTTTTTCGCCCCCGAATCCACCACCAGCCACCAGCCACCAGCTCCGAATCATCAAGTTTCAACTCGTCTCTCTCCACTCACACTAGGAAGAAGTTGTGCTACCCTCCTCCTGTCCATGTGCAGTAGCCGTGCCGCAGAACATTCATCCATTCACACTGGCACACGGGAATGGTATCCGAGGGGCAAGACGGGCATATGTAAAGTGGCATCATCATATCATGACATCATGTGGCATCGTGTGGCATCCCGAGTGGGGAGCTCGACCCCAGCCAGACAAGTCAGCCAACGGCTCCATGTCCGGTTTGTATTGTCGAACACAACAATTCGACAATGGGCCATACCTTTATTCTCTCTTCTTTTCTCTTCGTTCAACATCCGGACGCCCAAGGAAGGACCCATAACCCCAACGCGATCTTGTTACCAGACCAAAGAACCATCCATGGCTCAAAAAGTCCAGCTCAAGGCTCCCAACGGCGTGGAATTCAGCCTGTCAACGGGCCTCTTCATTAACAACGATTTCGTGACATCAACTTCGTCTCGGAAAATCACCAGCATCAGCCCAAGGTACGCTCTCCGCTCACCCAGCCACTCTGCTTGCTTGCTTCCTTCAGCATCAGTGTCAGCGCAGCTAACAACCTGCCAGCACCGGAGAGGAAATCTGCTCCGTCGAGGCAGCATCGTCTTCGGATATCGACCGCGCCGTGTCCGCCGCTCGAGCAGCCTTCAGAGACCCGTCATGGCGCGACATGACCGGCGGCGCTCGAGGAGCGCTGATGCACAAGCTTGCAGACCTGATTGAGCAACACCAGCGCGTGCTTGCGACCATCGAAACCTGGGACAACGGCAAGCCATACCGCGCTTCTTACCACGAGGATCTCGGAGAGGTCATCGGCTGTCTTCGCTACTACGCCGGCTGGGCAGACAAGATCCACGGCCAGACAATCCCAACCACCGCTGCCAAATTCGCCTACACGCTCAAGCAGCCCGTCGGCGTGTGTGCCCAGATCATCCCCTGGAACTATCCCCTCGTCATGGCTGCCTGGAAACTGGGCCCCGCGCTGGCCACGGGCAATACCGTCGTCCTGAAGCCGGCTGAGCAGACGCCGCTGTCCATCTTGTACGTCGCCGACCTTGTCCGCCAGGCCGGTTTCCCTCCCGGCGTGTTCAACGTCGTCAATGGCTTCGGCCGCGAAGCCGGCTCCGCGCTCGCCTCTCACCCGGGCATCAACAAGATTGCTTTCACGGGCTCGACCCTCACTGGCCGCGACATCATGAAGACGGCCGCCGTCAGCATGAAGAACGTCACTCTCGAGACTGGTGGCAAATCACCTTTGCTGGTCTTCGGCGACGCGGACATCGAGCAGGCTGCCAAATGGGCCTACGTCGGCATCATGAGCAACCAAGGCCAGGTGTGCACCGCCACCTCTCGGCTGCTGGTGCAAAAGTCCGTCGTGGACGAGTTCGTCCAGGCATTCATCCGGGTCGTCAACACGTCTGTCAGGATTGGCGACCCGTTTGCCCAAGAGACGACGCACGGCCCTCAAGTCTCGCAACTCCAGTATGACAAGATTCTGAGCTACATTGAGTCGGCCAAGGGCCAGGGCGCAAAGCTCGAGACGGGCGGTTCGTCGGCTCGGAAGACTGCCGGCAACGACAAGGGGTTCTTCATCGAGCCCACCGTCTTCTCCAACGTCACCAAGGATATGAAGGTCTTTCAAGAGGAAGTCTTTGGGCCTCTTGTGACAATCACCCCGTTCGAGGAGGAGAGTGATGCCGTGGAACTGGCCAACGACTCCATGTACGGCCTGGCCGCCGCCGTGTTCAGCCAGAACATTGATCGCGCGCACAGAGTCGCTGCTGCGCTGGAAGCGGGCATTGTATGGGTCAATTCATCGAACGACTCTGAAATTCAAGTCCCCTTTGGAGGTGTGAAGCAGAGCGGCATTGGTCGTGAGTTGGGAGAGGCTGGTCTGGCTGCTTATACTGAGACCAAGGCAGTGCACGTCAATTTGGGATCAAGGTTGTGAAAATTTTTGCATCATTTTGCAACTTTCCTTGGAAAGGGTACCAGAGACCGCTTGTTTAGAACGGTCATCCTGGAAATACATACTTGAGTAGACACTGGCACACAAAGCTATCATGAATGGATCAATGAATGAAAAATAGTATCAGTCGTGTCTCTTCCCCTCGCCTGAGAACGACAGACAGCCCCCAACTCATACCTCGACAGGTAGCTGGTTGCCTTACACAGCACATGCAAATGAGTCTCGTCTCACATGAGGCCAAACGACGTTTAGAAAACTCCACATTCGGCCTTTAGTTGTCAGGCAGGCGTCTGACTGCTCCGTCCCCGATGTATGCTTGGATCTTGGTCCTGGCGTGCAAGTCCTTTACCTTTGCTGGGCTGGGGAACAGCGCCGAGATTGCTGTTCTGGCTTGATCCGCAGTCTTGCGCGTACAAAATATCTTCCGCTGTCTCTACAATCTGCATGAAGGTTCGGTGCCCCTGAACAAACCAGAAGCTTAGGGAGAGGACCAGCATAGTGCCAAATACGGCAATGGCAAAGTTCATGTCGCTCGGGGCAGGGTGTATAGCGCTTGGAAAAAAGAAGAAAACCGTAGTGACGGAGCAGTATATGACGGAGACCCAATTGACAAAGGGTCCGAGTCTGCCAAGTTGAAACTCCCCTTCGCTGGGAAGTCTGTCACGGCCAACGACCATGAGCACTCCTATAGGCAAAGCGTAGGATATTGTGAGTGCAATGGTGCTCACGCTGAGAATTGCCTGTAGGACAGTGTTGGAAAACAGGTAAAGGATGCCGACAAGGCATATGATGAAGCACTGCAACCAGAGGGCGCGTCCAGGCACCTTCCAAGTTTCGTCCACTTTTGAAACCCAAACGCTGGAAGGAAGTCCACCATCACGAGCAAAACTCCATGTCAGTCTGGACGACGTCGTGAGCACACTAGATCCCTGGCCTAGGCCATTGAAGATGAAGAGTGCAACCATGACAGCCCCGCCGACCAGCCCAACGGTAGATAAGAGAAGTTCGATGAATGGGTTGCCGGAAGCCGGTTTCAGGACATTCTCTACGTCCTGAATGCAGAAGAGACAGACGACCATGAAAATGAAGCCCGAGAAGGCGCCAATAAGAACCGCAAGGTACATTACTCTAGGGGCATTGCGTCTTGGCGCGGGGATTTCTTCCACCAGGTGAATGACAGAATCAAAAGCTGTCAGGCCGTATGCACTCTGTACGAGGCCGAGGAACCATACGACACCATCACTCCATCCTGTTCGGTTGATCCATTGTCCAAATACAAAGGACGCTGATTGGAATGAGAGGTTGCTGGTCGTTCCAACACAGATAAGGAGTGCCAGCGAGAAGGCGATGAAGAGACCACCAAAGCTAATGCCGGCAAAGTTGTTGAACATGGGAAGAACCCAATCCCTTCGACAGGCGCCATAGTTTATAAGGGTGCAGAAGACAGTTGTTACCACGTAGACAACGAGCTGCAGCCATCCTTTACTGGCACCCTCCCAGTTTGGATCAAACATGAGCTTCATGGATAGGAGAAACTGTGTCATGAAAGCAATCTGAGAGGCCGCCAACGTCCACCATCCAAACGTGTTGATCCATGCGCACAAATACGATGTAAATCGGCCGGTCGGTGTACTCCAGAGGGACGAGATCCAGTAGGCTTGACCGAGAGCTGTTGGCATACTGCTCACTAGCTCGCCCAGAGAAACGGCAACACAAGTGTTACAAGCCGTGACGAGCAGAAGACCCCAGAGAATGGCGACCGGGCCACCATTACTCAGGCCAGTGGCCAAGTCCTGTGCCATAGTAGACCATGTTCCTAACACGCAAAACGCCAGAGCAAGCATGCTCCAAAGGCTGAATTTTCGTGAAAGGGTCTGGACATGGCCCAAGGCCGCGAGATCTTGTGCATCGCGGGTGGCTTGGTCGTTCAAGTCGAGGATGACTTTCTGATGCAACTGGCTTGCTTGCTCCATGCTATTTTCAACGATAGGACCGCTGTCATTCTCTGATTATGTTCTCTCGGGAGTGTCTTGTCCAGAATGACTAGATATGTTGACGGGTATGTATGAAAGAAGAGAGAAGCAGGTTGCGGGCAAAGACACTGAACTTGATGAACTACGTCTCCAGACACGATTTGGTTGCTCACATCGGCAATCTTCAGCCAGGTGTGCATTAGCAGAACTTGCTGGTTCAGCTTTGTAGTTGACAAATTGGCCACCAGGTCTAGTTAAGTACTTGGGAATGATTGCTGCGTGCGACAAAGAACCCCAATCATGTTGCAGACGCCGGTCGGGGACTGAATGCGAGAGACGAAACTTGCAGAAACGCCACGAGATACAATGAAGCCACGGGTAATCCGCAATGGGTGTGCCATAAACAGTCCGGCTGGGCTGGGCGTGTTTGTTTAACTCTCAACGAGGTAAGAATAGGGCGGGCTTGTCTTGGTCCATCTTATAATGTGTGACTGAAAAGGAGTCACAGCCCCCCAGTACCCCAGTACCCCAGACCAAACGCAGCGCCGTTATCGCGACGATGCCCTTCGTCCACGACGCAAAGTGGTTGGCCGTCGTGGCTTATCACAGTGTTCAGTGATGAATGCCCAAACGCGGGGGGCTGCAAGTGCAGGGTCTAAGGGGGCCACAGCGAATCGCGCCGCTTGCAAGTTGGAAGAAAACAGGAATTAAGATGGAGGATGAGAAGAGAGAAGAGTAAGCGCACGTACGGATTACTCTCAGCCCGTCGAAATTTTGATATTCGGTGTGGGAGGAGGAACCGAAGGAACCTGGAGGCGTCCAAGAGCGGGCCAATAAGCCGAAGCCGAAGCCAAAGGAAGGAAGGAGCGACGCACGCGCACACGCAGGTGGGCGTGGAGTCTGTGATCAAACTGTGATGAAGAATTGTATCGTCCGTCTTGTTTCTTCGTCGGCTCGTCGCACAACACGGCTCATTAGAGTTTAAACAAACGTGGCGGCAAAGAAGACAAACATTGTCTCGGGTCTCCCGCGATGCAACCGTGTCACGACAATTGGACCGACTCCGCTGCTTATTAGCTTATCATCATTAGCTGCTACTGTACTACTGCGGGCGAGATCGATTGGAGAGGGCGAAGTGAAATTGTTCCGTCACCAGAAATCACCAGAAATCACCACGTGTCACCACGTATCACCACGTATCACCACGTATCACCACAGATCACCACAGATCACCACAGATCACCACAAAGCCTCCCACGATGGCTTCTTTCCAGTCTGTGTCTACTTCGGGGAACTGGGAATTCATGATACAAGAAACGCAATCTGGATTCCCCACAGCAGCAGTATGTACTATGTACCATGGTGTGGCATGGAGTAATGATCGCCGTTATCCGTCATCTCACAGAAGGCAGCCATCGCCAATGCGCTATCCGCGGACGCCCGAAATCCACGGATCATGATGGCTTCGGGCCCAGTGTCTCGTGATGACTACCCCAGGCTGTCCCGAAATCCGGGCATCTTGGGAACAGACGGCTTCGGGGCGGTCACGGAGCTACGGTAAACCACCAGGGTCTGAGGTTCAGCAAATGTTACAGCGCCAGTTAATACCGGTGGCCATGGGCTTACATGGACACGTTCCGGTCATACACATGCATTGCCTTGCTGCTGGGTCATGATCCCCATAAGATTTCGACGCCAATGGTGTAGGACGCCATCTTCACCGGTTCCACCGGCCCGACTGCTCAAGCCCGGACGAAACGGCTCGGCCTGGAGTACCGCCGGGAAACGGAGTATCAACCTAAAGCTCTTGGCTGAGAGTCCCAAACTGAACTAATAACCGCTACTGGGGTGGGCTGATCGGGACGGTGGCCGCGGGCTAGCGGTCCACGTCCCAATTGAGAACGGCTTGGGGAAGCTTTCATGCAAACATGAAGATTGCGAACTGTCTTCAGGTTGGGGTATATATTCTTGTGCCCTGGGCCGACTGTGTCAAACATGGCCGGAATCTACAGTTTCCCAGCCTTTTGCTTCTCCAAGACTTCTAAAACAATACGATAGAAAACGAGAAATACAGAAAGCCTTGCACAGGACAAGACATTCGACTTGAAACGCATATCATGGCCGCCCCCTCTATGCAAGAGGAACTGGACACTACGTCAATACCGGGCTATGTAATCTTTCCGGAACAGAATAATATAGCACCGGAAGCCGGAGCTGCACCACGTTCGCGAGCTCATCCGCTTGGTAAGTGAAGTTTGGACCCCTCGGGCTCGGCATTCATAGATGATAGGACCACCACTGACTTCGGGATTTTAGACCACCTCTCGGTCCAAGAAATCTCCACATCTGCAAAGCTGATCCGAGACTTTGCAAGCCCCAAGCAATTGAAGTTCAATTGCATTACTCTGCGTGAGCCCAAGAAGAACGAGTATGCTGCTTTTCGGTCAAGAACGGGCCCACGCCCGCACAGGCGTGCCTTCGCCATCGTCATTGAGCAGGGAACTCCCGTTGTCGCCGAGGTCATTGTCAACTTGACAAAATCACAGGTTGAGGACTGGAAGCCTGTAAGCGATGTTGCGCCAACTCTCACTCTCGAGGA
This sequence comes from Epichloe elymi, assembly GCA_023658475.1. Lineage (NCBI taxonomy): Eukaryota > Fungi > Ascomycota > Sordariomycetes > Hypocreales > Clavicipitaceae > Epichloe > Epichloe elymi. The sequence continues at coordinate 4,065,775 of CP098278.1, read as the reverse complement.
CCTTGATGTCATGGAGCGTGTCGCTCGTGTCGACCCTCGCGTCATTGAAGTTTGCGCTGAGATCGGCATCACCGACATGTTCAAGGTGTATTTCGACGCCTGGGCTATCGGTGTTGATCGTCGATGGGGATTTGAGCGCCGTCTTCAGCAAGGTCTCCCTTACTATCGAGCCTCCGAGTTCGACAATCAGTATGCCCATCCGCTCGACTTCAACGTCGTTGTAGACACTGAGACCGAAGAGGTTTTGGCTGTCGACGTTCGCCGAGTCAACGGAGAGCGCACCAAGATTCCCCTAGAACAGCACAACTACTTGCCGGAATTCATCAGCGACACTTATCAGCCACACAAGCTCAAGCCCATCGACGTTACCCAGCCTGAGGGTGTGTCGTTCCAAATGAAAGGCAATGAGATACATTGGGCCAACCACAAGATGCACATTGGCTTCAACTATCGCGAAGGAATTGTTCTCTCTGACATCCGCATTCATGACCCTTATGAGAACCGCGAGCGCACCCTCTTCAACCGCATCAGTGTTGTAGAAATGGTGGTTCCATACGGCAACCCTGACCCTCCTCACCACAAAAAGCACGCCTTTGATGTTGGTGAATATGGTTCTGGGCTGATGACCAACTCTCTGAAGCTTGGATGTGATTGCAAGGGTGCCATCCACTATCTTGACGGCGTGGTCTCTACTTCCAAGGGTCAGGCTGCCGTGATTCCCAACGCCATCTGCATTCACGAGGAAGACAACGGATTGCTGTATAAGCACACTGACTTCCGCGATGCCAACTTCATTTCTGCCCGTGACCGCAAGCTCATCATTTCGCAAATCATCACCGCTGCCAACTACGAGTACGGCTTCTATCACACCTTCACGCTTGATGGCACCTACAAGCTCGAGATAAAGCTTACCGGTATCCTCAACACATACTGCATGCATCCGTCTGAGACTGCTGAGCCATATGGTACTGAAGTCGCCCCTGGCATCAATGCTCACAATCATCAACACATCTTCTCGCTTCGTGTTGACCCCGAAATCGACGGACCCAATAACTCTATCCTACAGAGCGATGCTGTATCGTCCGATGCCCCAGTCGGCTCACCAGAGAATTTCTACGGCAATGGGTTTTATTGCAAGAAGACACTCCTGAAGACGGCCAAAGGAGGCGCTGCTAATTACTGTCCAGAGACTCAGCGAGCCTGGGACATCATCAACCCCAATAAGATTAACGAGTCGTGCAAGAAGCCAATCGGCTACAAAATCATCAACAACAGCTGCCCTCCGTTGTTAGCCAAGGCTGGCAGTGTCGTGTATAACAGAGCCGCTTTTGCCCGCAAGAGTCTTTGGGTAGTGCCGTACAGGGACTACGAGCTATTCCCTGCAGGCGATTATGTCTGCCAGTCCAACGGCGAAGAGAACCATCCGCACAACGGCACTGTGCTCGACTGGTCAAACCGGGATGAGTCCATCGAGAACACAGATATCGTGTGCTACCTGCAGTTCGGTCTCACTCATTTCCCGCGCTGTGAGGACTTCCCCATCATGCCCGCCGAGCCTGTCGGCATCATGATTCGTGCAAGCAATTTCTTCCAGAAGAACCCAGCCTTGTGGGTTCCACCTTCCCAGATCAAGAACGACGCTTCCTCTAGGAATGCGTTCTCGCCATCTGGCGGCTGCTGCAGCGGCAATAAGGCTAGACTCTCGGCTCGCTTGTGAAAAGGCTTAAAGGAAGTAGAGTATAGCATCAAGTGCCGGTCTCGGTCAGTCACATTTGTGGGGGGCCTTGAAGAGCGTGTAGGTGATGATGCAAGTCAGCGCACTTGACTGAACCACAACGCCTGAGTGTTCATATTTATTTAGTGGCCATACAGCTATCTTTACTCAAAAGAACTTGCAACCTCTTACAACTCTGGCATCACAGCTTGTTGGAGGATCATTTGTGGTGACGTAGCTTTTTGCCTTTTTGGCGCCAGATCGGATCGGCTCCAGGTTTCGACCTTCGTTCCGATCGATTTGCTCTAAAGTGCAGATGGAAACTGAGCCCGTTTCATTCTCCAAGACAATCGGCCTGCATGTCATTTGAAGTGGGTTGGCTATGGGAGCACTTTGACGACTTTGCGGCAATTCGAGGCAATTTCCGTCCAATCACAATCTGCTCAAGTCCAAAACATGTTTGTATCAGGTAAGTCTGAGCATTCTTCCTTTTCAAGCTGTAGTAAGTATGCTCGTTGATTTTTACAAAGAAGTAGGCACCCGAGATGTGTGTCTAGTCAAATACAAGATCATAATCTTGTTGTGTCGATGTATATGAGAAAAGCTTTAATAATCATGGTATTGAAGTACCGTATCCCCTTATATACCTACTAGTCGAGCAGCTTTATATTCACTTGAATAAATGGATGTAACGAATCCTGTCAAATGCCCAAATCCCAGCTGGTTTTGCAAAGCGTTTTCCGAGGCCGTGACTCTGCATGTATCATGGAATCCCCTTACGAACAGAAGCGGATAGGAAGTATGATCCATCCATCTGGTAATCTATGAGCATTTATGCGCCAGTTGCGACCCGACCCCCGCTTCCAAACAGATCATCTAGGCGCCCATGGCAGGATGGAAGCGGCTTTATTACCCCAGACCTTTAAAAAAGGCATCAATTCTCCTTTGATATGCGGGTATGAATTGCATTGGGAAAGTATTACTTGGGTTCGATTAGACTCTTCAAGAACATTTGCTGCTCTTACCTCAAACAACCCCCCCTTTTTTTTTAAAAAAAAAAAAAAAAAAGCCACGGCCTTGTACTGGGACGAGCAACATGTTCATTGCCAGGACACTACACAGAGCCTATCCGTTATGCTATTCCCAAAGACCTTCCACGTCCCAAAGGCGGAATTCATCGGAACCCTCGAAAAGGGCGGCCTCGCCCAGCTGGCCCAAGTCTCCGGAGCCAACACCATACGAGATTCTCGGGATTGAGCGAGGTGCCGAGTACAACAAAGCCAACTTCAACAGGTTGGTCAAGCTGTACCACCCCGATTTATCAGGATCAAGGCATGTGACGGGCCCGGGCCATCTATCCCAGGCTGTCCGGCTCGACCGATACCGCCTCATCATCGCGGCTCATAATCTGCTGAGCGATGCACACAAACGACGGCTGTACGACGAGTCACGTAATCTGGGCTGGATGTATCCGAACCCCTTTACATCCGATGCCAGAACGCGCACAGGCCGATACACATGGTCACGTAGTGAAAGAATCTTGAGGCGAGATGGTCCGATCAGTCCGCTGAGGCAGCGGCCGGTTTATACGTCGAATGCAGCCTTTGCAATGCTGCTGGTTGCGCTGAGCATGTTGGTTGCAGTTCTACAGATGAAACGCGTGGTGAGCAAGACGCGGCGGGATTCAAGGAGACTCCAAGTGTTCGTATCGGAAGCTGTGCAGGAGGAGATTCAAGCTTGGGCGTCGGTGCTGCAAGGTCAGTCGAGAGATGACCGTGTCCTTGCGTTCCTGGCCAGGCGGCATGGCGTTCCGCAGCAACTAGTGAATTGGGCAACAGCACACGGCGGCGAAAATAGGAAACGGTGACGAGAAATAATTGAGAAGACGTCCGAGTACTCGTCCTGTCTGGTTCCACGGAGCAAATCTGTAGACGGACCTCATTTGTGCGCTTGCTTTCTCGCGCCACGCATATACGGAGTAAGGACGGGTTTTCATTCGTTGTGACGCGGCATAGGCGCGTTGTTGAACAATTTTGATTGGGACGAGCCCGTGGCCAATTTGCATGAACTTTGTTCCAATCCACACGGTTTGGTTTTCACAGAACTGGCACTTTTTTTTTTTTTGTTTTCCTGCCCAAAAAAATAATAGATGGCTAGCAACATACAGAGAAAGTTTTTGCCGAAAATAGTAAACCAAGAATGAAGAATGGGGCCTAGACGAGCTGGATACCAAAGCAGTTGGCATAATACGTGACTGTGGCACTCCAATCGGAGAACATGCCAGAAACGCCAACCTGTCTTGCCAGCACATCAACGTAGTTGTACATGTCTCCGTCTTTGGTCACGACGTCCTGGACACTGGTGTAGTAGTAGTCCCCCTTTGCGTGGACCAGGGCCAGAGGAGGAGATCGCTCCAAACTCCAGGTGATCAGCCTCAGCCCCAGCTCCTTGGCCTTCTTGGCATACGCACTGGGCACCATGGTCCCGTTCCGAACCTCGACCAGGTAGTGCATGGGGGGGCCCATTGACTTGATGCCCTCGTCGGCATATAGGGTCAGGTTGTCGACGGCTTCCGTCATGCGGCCCATGTCGCCCGAATTATCGAGAAGAATGGCGTTGTTGCCGAAGTCGGGCTCGCTCTTGAGCCAGTATCGAAGTGACTCGGCCTCGAAGCTCTGCGGCATGACACGGGACGCGGGGACCCCGGCACGTTTGTAGGCATCGATCATCTGCTGCGCAAACATGTCGTGGGTGTAGTCGCCGGCGAACGGCATGGCCACCTCGGGGGCCTTGAGCTCGGGTGTGTGGTGAAGGCCCAGAGCCTCGACCAAGGCGATGTGTTCCTTCAGGTCCATGAGCTTGCCGCAGGTGGCATACAGATCGGTGCGCCAGCCGGGCGTGCCGCCGAGGTAGTCCTTGGGGGTGGTGGCTGTGGCATTGGACGCGTCCATCTTGGCGCAGAGAGACTTGAACTCGGCGAGCGTGATGTCGCTGGTGCAGCACTTGGCGGAGGCGGGCTTGCCACCATGACCATCGTCCTCTGCGGCAGCGAATGGTCTGGTGCACTTTGCGTTGAGGGCCGGCACGTCGACGATGTTGGTGGTTGTGTGCAGGTCGCACTGGCTGTGGCGGCAGACGAGGTGACGATCCTTGGTGAATGTCACGTCGCATTCGAGCACACCGGCACCCATGCGAGCCCCAGCCATGTTGGACTCCTTTGAATGCTCGGGGAACTGCAGGCAGCCTCCTCCACGATGGCCAATGGAAAAGGTCGATGGCTTCGCCGTCATCTCTTTGCACGACTCAAGCTTGGACTTGAGAGGGCCATCGCTCATGTCGTTCACCAAGAAATAGGGTCTTGGGCCCAAGTCGATATGCTTGACGGGCTTGGGACGAGTCGGACAAGGCGAGCCTAAGACGTGGCTGACGGCGGCAAGGCCAACCAGCAGTGATGATACGACGGAATGCATCGCGGGTCAAGACTCAAAACGTGAAGAAAACAAGACACAAAAAGAGGCTGCCAAACAATACCATGGTTTTATTGTATTTTTTTTTTCAAAGCTAACGAGAACGTGGGCTCGACCGAACCCAAGCTTGGTCGAGAGGGCATTATACATACTCCTGCGTGGGCTAACGAAGCTGCGTGATTCGCCAAACCCATTCTGCACGCCTTCGACACGAGCGTTTAGAAACTCTAATTCTACGGCGTACGGAGAGGTGGGAACTTGAATGAATGTAATCTCGGTTCGGAAATGCCACGAGGTGGTGGTATTGTATTGGTCTCCTGCATCTTGTCATTTCAAAAAAAAAAAAAAAAAACATGTAATAGAACAGAAAGCATGCAAAAAGCGAGTAGTCTATAATTCGTCCCGATTCTGAATACCTTTCAAGTCCCTCAAACTGTTCAGCGTGGTTAATAAGTGGGAGAATTGCGGCGCATCTTCTCCCAAGCCCCATGCAAACACACCACCCAGTCTCAGTGGCGCAACAATATCGTTGAATTTGCGGCCAATCACCCTCTGTGTATCAAAAGTCCACCATGTCCTCTCTTCGGCATCCCAGTAACCAAAACTGCCATCTTCGAAGTACCTCCCTCGGGATGTGGCACGTGCGAACGATGGCTTCAGATCGTCTGGTACTTCATCGTGCCAGCTGAAGGCTGCCGTTCTGCCCAAGTCAGCTCCAGTATTTGGGTCTTCCAATAGCTCTGTAGGGCACCCGAGCGGTTGATCTGGATCACAGTCTTGAGTCTTGGCCCATTTCACGTAGTAGGCGAGGCCCAAGTTGAGCATTTCTGAGGGAGCTCCTCGTTCCATATAAGTTCGGATGGATGCTGACGACGCTGCAACTCCACTGTGGTGCTTCACAACTGTGTCGCGCCTGTTCAAGAGATCGTACGTCATGACATTGATGAAGTCGACTTGTTTGACAATACGTGGTAAAGTAGTGGCGGTGAAGGCCATCAAGTCTCGCTCAAGGCCTGGCACCGCAATGGACAAGATCTTTTGCTTGCCAATCGCTCTGCGTAGATCGGTCAACAGCTGCACAAAAGCCTCAATCTCCCATTCTCGCTTCTTGTTGGGAATGATCCTGTAGTCGTCGCGATTACCCCTGTGTGCATATCCGTCAGTAAAAGCCTCGAGTATTGGGTGTAATATCCTCTCAGCAGCTCACCCTGGATATTCCCAATCCATATCCACTCCATCAGCCCCTGTGAAGTCAACCATTTTCTTCACGTTGTTGCTCCACAGTTTCCTGGATGCCTCGTCTCGGCAAGCCTCTTCAAAGCCCTGAGAATCCCCCCATCCACCAATTGCTATCATAATATTTGTAGCAGAATCAAATCGTTGTCGAGTCTTCTCCACAGTGGTGAACAACGGAAATTCGGGGGCTTCTTCCTCGGAATTAAATATGTCTGATCTCATAAACGCCAAGACGACGTGTGTTATATCCTTTTGCATGCTAACATTTGACGGAAAATCTGTGTGCTGGCTATGCAGATGTCAGACCTGAGAATCTATGCTGCCATCGCCTTCAACAAGTGAACACTCACCCAGTAAGATACATGACGCATCGGAGAGAGGATACATCAGAAGCAAGTATTGCAACAGCCCGCATGAGAAAAAGCCATACTACGGCATTGATCGCCGAGATGTTCATTTCACACGATTGTCTCGTCGCAGCATCCAATACTCTTGCGTTGCTTGCTACCGTTTCCTGCGTAGGTTTTTGACTGGGAGAACCTGTGTTGATCGTACACTTTTCATGTGTATTCCCGCATTTACGGACTTTTTAAGGAATATAGAGGGTTATTTCAGTATTCAAAGCGAGGTAGATTTAGAATGGGAGATGGTGCAAGTGTTGCATTGGAGCTTTGTATAAAACTACAGTGCGATTTGTGTTAATATGTGTCGTTCGCACTGCAAGCTTAAAGTGGGGCTAAATAAAGCTTCAACGTCGCCGGGTGAAGCTCCAAGCTTTGTATCAGGAAAATATGGGGGGAAAAACTTCCACAAGCTGGATTGCTCAACGACAAGATTCGCCAATTCATCTGGCTGCTCCACTTATCCTATTAGAACACTCCGATTTCGAAAACCGCTGAGAAATCTACACATTGCAACCCATTGCAACTTCGATCGCCTGCCTGTCTCACTGGAGGTGCATCGGCTTATAGCCACCAGTCGCAACGCATATCAGGCAGCGTTGTCCACGCCGCTACACGATTCGCCACCATGTTTGAAAATCTGTGCACTCTCCCTCTTGAGTCGGATGTATTTGCAACAGCCCTTCACCCGACGGAGCCGCTTCTCACCGTTGGCCTCTCTAATGGGCACGTTGAGACATTCAGACTCCCCCAGAGCAATTCTTCAGACGACGATGGCGACGGTGACAATAGCGTGTTGAGCGATGGTCGGGCAACGGTGGATACGATCTGGAAGACCAGGAGACACAAGGGAAGCTGCCGGTGTTTGGCGTACAACCATGACGGTCAAGGTATGTTGCTTTCCGAGGGCATGGCCCTCCGTCCAGTTCTTTTTGCTGATATGCCATTTTGCAGCCATGTATTCAGCCGGAACCGACTCTTTAGTCAAGTACTTCGACCCAAACAACGGCAAGGTCGTTTCGAAAGTATCGATCCCTAGCACAACATCTGTGCCTGATGCCCCGACCCTGCTCCATGTCCTGAATCCTCAGAATCTCCTCCTCGCGACCGATTCTGGAGCTCTTCACATCTTCGATTTGCGGGACGGCGCCCCAGGGAAAAAACCAGCCCAGTCCCATTTTCCTCATTCTGATTATGTGTCATCGATCACGCCTCTGCCTGCTTCCGACGAGAGCACGAGCGGGTTTCCCAAGCAATGGGTCAGCACTGGTGGTACGACACTGGCCGTGACTGATGTGCGTCGTGGCGTACTAGTGCGCAGTGAAGACCAGGAAGACGAACTTTTGAGTGCTTGCTTCATGCCGGGGTTGGGACCCAAGCGTAATCGCAACAATGGTGTCGTTGCCGTTGGCTCTGGCAGCGGAGTCCTGACGATCTGGGATAAGGGATCATGGGACGACCAACAGGAGCGTATCATAGTTGACGGCGGTAAAGGAGGAGGCGAAAGCATCGATGCCATGGTGAGAGTCCCACAGGACATGGAGCTCGGCAAGAAATTAGTATGTGGAATGGGTGATGGCGGCCTCAGAATCGTTGACCTCGTTCGCAGAGAGGTGGACAGGTCAACCAGCTTGAGACACGATGACATCGAGGCTGTGGTATCTCTTGGGTTCGATAGCCGCAACAGATTAATCACCGCTGGTGGTCGGACCGTCAAAGTGTGGGAAGAATTATCCGAATTGCAAGGTGACGGGGATAGCGAAGATGAGAAGGACGATGAAGAGGAACCTATCGACAACCGAAAGAGGTCGGCAGACGACGACAAGGATGGGGACGACAGCGATGACAGTGATGGCGACGGGGTTGCAGAGATGAAGCAACGGGCGAAGAGACGCAAGAATATTCAGAAGAACAAACTGGGACCAATGGGCGCACATGGTGTGATGGGGTTTGACGGACTAGATTAAGTTCGGTTTGGATAACAGAAGGCGAAAGTTGACGATCCGGGGCGAGATGGGGAAGAAGACATGATTGATTTTTTTGCATTTCGCTGTTTGGCCAGGCACGGGTAAGAAATAACCAAGATTTCAATCATTGACAGAAACATTAAACGAATTATGCTGCACATGTAGAGAATACATGATTATAGATAGCAAACACCCCAAACATCATCAATACAGAGACATACACACTAGTGACTGACAGTCGAGAGTCATGTGACAAGCAATTTCTTCATATTCAATCCAAAATACATGGTACAGTTTTGTTGCCTTGGTTTACCTTCCAACCCAGTCAGCGCTCCATTGTCCATGAACGCTTCTCATAACCAACCGCTGTGTCATCACTTAGGAAAAAGTATCGCAAGAATCCGCCACCGAGAATGCAAAGATTTCGGGAAAGATTCGTCCCGTAGCAGTTCTGAGTGAGCAGGAATTCCATCGAATCATAATAGTAGAAGAGTTGCCGTACCACCAGGGATGCATTGTCTCTCGTAACTTGAATCCTGCCAAGAGTACAGACAGCGCCAAGCTTAGAGGCGAAGGCTGTCACTCTCTCATTAATATTGACTGAGGGAGTCGAGGCACTGCTTGCATGCTCATGGACATTTATTTCACATAACTTGATGCTGTAGTACCTAGTGGAAAACTTGCCACGATACCGGGAGCTGCTTCTAATAAAGCCTGTTGCTCAGCAACTTGAACTCAAATTGCTTCAGAACAGGGGCGTCTGACTCTGGCAAACCACCGAGCCCCGCTAAAGCGAGGGTGAGCCGCGACAGGAAAGGAGGTAGTCGTATGTGTTCCTCCCATTCTGTGATTGAAGTCGAGTGATATCAAACTGCGCTTTGATGTAGTATCCAACAACAGCGCGAAACAAATTCGAGTTGGGCCCATCCTCGAGTACTGACGAGCTGCAGTGGGGCGGGACCGGGTGAATGTTGATAAATGACCAGTCGTAACCGAGTATCAATGTTTGAGGAAATTATTCAGATGATGAGATTAAGGTCTACCTTAGACTCCTGGAAGATGGAGATAGCTCCATTGAGAGGTTTCGTCTTCTTTCCTTATTTCAATTGATCGTGCCATGGCTACCTCGTCGGAGGGCGCTGAGAATCGTTTCGATTCGCTCGTGGTAAGATCATCATCGTAAATGACAACCGCCGGTAGCACTCTTGGATCACGAAAGGAAGTGGTACGCGGCCCTTTGCGGCTGCTGTGGCTTGATAATTCCCGTCCACGATGTCGGCGGTGGGGCTTCTCTGACTTGCTGCTACTGTGACTGGTACCCTGAATCATGCTGCTGTGTCTCGCAGGGCATGCATCTAGTAAGAGAGGCATCATTTCGGACCCGCTGTAGGTGGAAGGAATACAGACGTGGGGGATACACTTTCGATAGCCGATGGCTTTAGCCAGTCCAACAGCGGAAGCGCCTCCGACACTAATAACCACGTCTCGATCGTCTATGCGAGATACAGCATCGTCCACAACATGGGCTGGTACGTTAACCACAGCAGAGTCGAGAATCCGAGAGTTGAGGTTTGGGATGAAGCTTTGGATGCGGCGGGCCAGAGATATTCTTGAAGGGCTAGAAACGATGAGTGGTGCGGAGACGCACAAACGGCCGAGCTCGGTGGGTAGACGACTGATTTTGCCTGGACCATACACTATTCGAGGTATTGCAAGTTCTGAATGTGATTCCTCGGTCGGTGTAGTTCTGGATGAGCCTGATGACGACCCAACTAACGACTTCCGACTCTGCCGTCCAGATCTAGTCGATGATGAGCTCTTGCGCCGGCTCGAAGTTGATGCAGAAGGCGAAGTTGTTGTCGAAAAGGTTGATGCGGTATTCTCATCGGCTGAGGACGGTTTGGCAGCTGTATTCATAACCCTAGGTGGAAGGGGGTCTGTCTCATCACTGGTTCCATAGACCGACACTCTTTTCGGACTCGCTCACGGCGTTTCAACGGTCTGTTCGGTGGTGAATTGAAGGTTGAACGGAGCGGAAATGGCTTCTCGATCCTCGGGTCTGGTGGAAGGTCCGGAGATCGAGCCCCATCTTCTTAGTAGGCCATACAAGCATACAAGCAAGAATGCCCGAGGAACTACGGGAGTAACGACGGAAAGAGGCCAAACGCTAAGTCCGAAGTGGCGAGGATGTACATATGTACATAGGGGCTTACGGAGAATTCTCCGAGGACATGGCAGGTTTTGGACAAAACAGCCGAGGCGTGCGATTGGTGGTGTGAGGGGGTGAGTGGAGAAGGTGACAGTGGCGAAAGGAGCATCTTGTCCGGCAGGATGGCTGATCTCGCCGTGTGGTGCTCTTCCGGGTGGCATTCCAGAAATTCATGGTTCTGGAGAAATGGCTTTGTTCATTCAGGCATGTCGGAATGCCATTCCACGATACAATGATGTTTTCTCGGCCCACGAAGCACACGGAAACAGAACTATCTCCTTGAAGGTCTGGTATTACTGCAATTTCTCAAATATCCAGTTTTAGTCAAATCCGGTGAAACGAACACTACGATGATTTCTTTGACTCCCGCGGTGATACCTCTATTTCTGCTGATAAGGCACTGCTGCTCATGGTTGGGTGGAGCTTTTTACTTTCCCCCGAGAACTGTCGGCCCACCACTACACCAGAGGAGGGGCTTTGCACTTTCGCTGCTGTGGAAGTCGGGGAAAGAAGGGGGCTGTGTGGCAATTTCCCACTTTCCCTCCTATTGAAATGGGGTCGTCCTATGGAGATGGAGGAATCAGTATTCCTAATTAGTTAGATAAGAAACAAAATTCGTTGGTCATTATGTAGTTGATAGAACGCAGTTGTGCTGCAAAGTATCGCTCTCCTCTCTGAAGGTGCGTCAACCCTGGTCAACTCGACACCCCCTCTCATCAATATCGCCGTCCATCTCCTCGGGCAAGACCAGATTCAGTGCCATGCAGACCGCTGCTGTCACCGCAAAGCCAGTCTCCATGACTAGCACAATTGCATCTAGGAGGCCCTTCAACGCGTGATTATGACCAGAATATGAGAAGATCTTGTCGAAGTAAGTCGGAACTGACGTCGCACCGTAGCCCAAGGCTAGGCCAGCTGTGAGAATAAACCGAGTGCGTCGATCAAACGAAGTTCCACGGTTGATAATGGCCATTCCAGATACTGTCACTGCAGTAAATAGAAAGGTGGTCATGCCTCCCAGAACCGGCGATGGAATGGCTACCAAGGTTGCAGCAAACTTGGCAAATATGCCCATAATAACGAGAAAGAAGCAACACGCCAGGCCAGCCTTGCGATTTGCACATCTTGTCAGAGCTATGACGCCGTTGTTCTGAGCAAACCTACTCATGGGAGTCAGCGTCATCATGGCTGCAGCAATGCCGTTGAGGCCATCAGTGAGAAGCGCTCCCTGGATTCGGGATTCGTAGATGCGTCCTTCGAGCTCGATGTGGGAAACGTCGCATGTAGCTGTGATATCACCTACGGCTTCAGTAGCGCATATCACAAATAGTGCCAATATTGGCAGAAACAGCGGTCCGTATGTCGTAAGAGGAAATGTGTGAACCCAGATGAAGGACACAACGGGAGCGGAGTCGATTCCACTTCGGTCAAAATACCCACAAGATGCGGCAATGATGCATCCAACAAGTAAACCCCATACTACAGAGGTTGACTTCATAATCGGGGATCCGAAACGTTCGCAAAGTATGATGGTAAGAAATGCCGCAAACCCCAAACCCAGGTATTCCGGTGAGCCCCATGGTAGCGCGTGCGGCGCGTTGATATTGGGGCATGATGCGAAGAAATTGGCTTGGTCTCCTGCGACTGATGGATTGGCACATGGGCCGCTACCTCCCATCCAGTCCTTGAAACCACTCTCAATTAGATGCACACCAATGATCATGACGGTAGGGCCAGTCACAATCGGAGGAAATAATCGAAGGAGTATCTTTGGTGGGAGAAATGAGATTAAAATCTCAACAAGGGCACAGATGGATGAGGTGCCGATCAAAGCACCATACCCATGAGGGCATGGAAGGGGATTGCCTCGTGCATCGGAAGGACAGAATCCATTGGCATACATTTGCTTGAAGGCGCCTTGAGCAATGGGTATGATGCTGAAAGATGTGCCCACGACTGAAAGTATTCCTGTACCGATAAAGTAGCTGGGAAGGAGTGTTAGTGATCAATAGCATATTTCTCTAGCAGAGTGGTGACCTCGTTTCGTAAATGAGTACAAGGACGGCTCCTAGTAGCAGGCAACCCTCCTGTTTAAAAATAAAATAAAATTTAGAAGCTTAAGGAGATTTCGTGTGTCAATTGTAAAGTGTATGCGTGATACAAACTTACGATGTCTTCGGGATCCGAAATCTATTGATCTGTATACTTGAAAGAGTTCCAGAAACAATCAGGGCTGTAGAAACTAGATACTGTTGTTGCGCTGGTTCCAGGTTTGCGCCTCCCGCGCCGCTGAGAATCAGGGGGGGGGCAATAACACCTGCCAGCATGGCTAGGGCATGCTGCAAGCCAAGCAGCATACCGAGGAACACCGGCATCTTGTCGTTGATCCCAAAGAAGGGGCTTCTGTATGTGCTCTTGGTCATAAACGGAAGATTTGGTCGGAGCAGGAATACATAGTCGTAATCGCCGACAAGGCCATCTCGCGTGGTGAATGACCGAAACACTGATCGAAGACGACCCTTGACTCGATCCATAATGCCATTATCTGTTGTTTTTTTCTGCGAAATGATGGTATCCGGTCCCTGATCTTCGTCCATGGTTGCGGTATTGTCGCGCTCTCACTTGGTTACCAGAGAGAGAAGATTTTGGCGTGGCCTCCCTTGTCTGGTTGGCCTTGTATCTGGTTTTGAAGTTGTTTTTTTGTCACTTGAGAGCCTATTTTTTTTTTCTTTCATCTTCACTCCAGACTTGCTTCTCCGGAATAAGTCTGCTGGTGTAACATTGACCTTGGTAGATGATTCAACCTTTTACGAGGAAGTTGATATGCATGGCGCAGATTCAAGGTGACTACAAAACTGGAGAGTCTGATAAAAGAATATCAGTCGCCGACAGAAGTGACGTTGCATGCAAAGAATTGAGCCAACTAGGTGTGAATTGATGTCAATCATGGAGCAGAGTTCTGATAGCGTGACCACAGTAGCGTAACATCAAAGTCAGGTCGGCAGGAAGGCCGATTCCGTTTCATCTCTTCGGTGCTAAGGTTGATGATCTCTGAACCCTTTGGGCAGTTACGAGTCAAAGTACCCCAAGTGGAGCGTCATCATTACCGGGCGTCTCTTAATCTTATTCGGCAAGAGGAATGCTCCCGCCGGTGATGGCCGGGGCCGACGGGACGAAATATGCTGACAACGTTGTTGCTGGGTCGGAGTTGGCCGTCAATGACGATGACGGGGCTCGTAGCCACCGCATTGCATTGTATGGGTCACTGGCGCCGAGCGCAGCGACTGGCCCAATGTTGAATGTGAGAGTGAAGACCATCGGGCGCGGAAATCAGAAGCAGAGCCCTGTGTTTGCCCGAATAAAGCAGCATCTTGATATCAGTATCTTTGACGAGATTGTTGTCAAGCTCCTCAACGAGCTCGTCAGCTCACTCAAATCCGCTGGATCGTCAACCCGTTCAAGCAGTAGTCGATATTTAGCCCGGGCAGAACAAGCCAGACATCAAATGAATGATTGGAGCGACAATTTTTTATACCACAAGCATCAGATGGAGTGTCTGGTCTACTGAATACGGCAGGAAACTCGACGTAGAAAGCCAATGAGGCTGCTACTTCTGGGGCTTCCGAGCATCATAACGGATGACCATTTGTTCAGAAATGTGTATGAAAAGACACGAGTATTGAGTAACGAGCATGCGATAACGCGATTCGTGCGTCAATTAGGATTCGGCATATGCCTGTGACCCGTTGAAAACCGGAATCAATCCTTTCCCTTTTCGTTATCCGCGAAATTAAATACAGACTAACCAAGCTGACATATTCATACGTTCATTATGTACAAGACCTCCTCCTCATGCCACCTAACCTTACTTTGAAGCATATCAAATGCGACGTATCGCTGCTATTGGCGGTACAACGGGCATCTGGATCGTCTTTTTTTTTTCTTTCAATGTTACGCCGCCATGTAAGAGGCCGGGCGGCTCGCGAAAGCAACGCCTCTGACATCGTAAAGCATTGTCTGCATCGGGAGAGCCTAAACACAAGGGCGAAATCCTGCAATTCACCCGAAATCTCTGGCTTTCCGCGCTAGTACTCGAACATTGTCCAACAAACCTTCGATCAACTCTTGGTACCTATGAGGTGCCCCATTCATGGCCTTTGCACCTTGATCCAGTACAATCGGAGACGCCAGTTCGATTTCGAGTTCGTGTTCCTTGTCCGTTTTTTGTGCGATCTAGAGTTTGGCATTAGCGGGAAAGTACATTTCGTTGTCCACAAACGTAAAAGAAGCTTACCCCCGGAACCGAATTTGACAAAGTGATTTGTGTTAAATCAATCTGGTAGTGACCCTGTGTATAACTCAGACGATCCTTCTGCCTATCTGAAGATTTGTCATTCTGGGCTGGTCCGAGCTGCTCCAACTCTTGCACTGGACCCTCCCAATTCATTTCTAGATTGATGCTTAGTCGGCAGTCCATTGGATTTGTCGGCATGTGTATGTCAATATCTGCTATTCTTGCTTTGACAATTTTGTTGAGCACTTCCCCAGTTCTTTGATCATAAGTCACACGAGCTTTGACATTCCTCACGCGCGACCCTAGTCTGGATCTGACACAGCCCGGAAGCCGATTTTGCAGCTCTGGAGTGAGCTCGAAATACCTGTCAACCTCGCGCCTGTGCTTGTAGTGTACTTGAACGCGGCCGGTCCCATTTGGGGCCCGGGGATCGGTTTTGATAACCACATCGTTCAGGAAATCGTTGAACGCTTTATGATGCGCCTGAAACTTGTCAGTTCGTAATCTAAGGGTGGCCGGTCTTGCTTGGTCAATTTCAGTAGAGCAAACGCGGAGTATATTACCTCTGTCATGCTGCTTTTAAAGGCCACGCGGCCATTGTCGTGCAGCACACATTCTGTGTCCAACAGTCTGTCCACACGGAAATTGGTGTCCTTGTCGATAAGTGTTCCAAGTTTTGCCTCAATCTCGAATTGAATTCCTCGACTAATGATTTCTTTGATGTCAGGATTGTTAATAACGTGAATAAAGATGAAGTCGGCGACTGTCTTTGATATCTCCTCGTACGGTTTGACACCTGTAATGCTAGCTTCCCATGGCCCCAGAATGTCTTGAGGCCCAGGCTCTGCGGGCGGTGGCGGTGGTGGCGGTTTAGACGCGTTGGAAGCTGATGTTCTTGCTGCTTCCGGCGATGTATGCCGGCTTCGTCGATCAGCCTTGACAACCCCATCAATCTTCCCATTTATATGAGAGTGTGCTCGCTTCTGAAGAACAAAGTTCGCCTGGTTCGGCATTTTATTTCCAAGAACGGCAGCACTCTGGGCCCATATCGGCGGATGCGATCGACGGAGACGTTTATGTCTTTGTTCGGCGGGGGAGGACGAAGGCTGTGCGTTGGTGATACTGCCGCCATTCACGTCGCCTGGTGGTGGTCGCAAAGACCTGTGTTCCAGCTCCTTGGGACTCAATTTGCGATCATCTAGCTTGCGCTTCGCCGGCGTCGATGCGCGGTCTGAGTCTCCGGTGACGCCCTGTGCTGTCGGTAGGGTATTTCTGCCGCTCTCGACTGGAGAAGCCATAGCGCGATCAGAGTTGCTGGCGACAGAGGCGACCAGAGTCCGTGGGCTTACAGACAAGCTATGTTCCCGCGAGTGCAAAGACTTGGATCGTCGGTGCGGTTCAGTGACGGGGGGCTCTTGGTGAACAGATCCAGACACTCGACGAAGATGCGTGCTCGCGGGTGCTGGTGACTGTGGCTGCTGGCCACCGCCAACAGACGTCATCCGCTGTTGATATGGGCTTGGGGATTGTGTGAAATTTGTAGGTGGTCCAGGCTGTGAACGAGAATTGGTTGACTGAGGTGGTCCAAGTGGTGTCGGCGGTTGTGAAGGGTGCCGATATTCGGATTTGGCGCGCGCCCCTTGGATTGGGCTTCCGTGACTTGGAGTCGGGCCAAATGGTTGCTGACTATGCGCGGACGTTGGAGTCGGTGTTGATTGTGCAGATTGAGATCGTTGGTGCAAGTATTGTTGCGAAGGCCCAGTAGCAGTGCTTATGGGAGGTGTTTGTGGGACTTGATGCTGTTGCACATAGGTGCCTGACGAATGCGCAGCTTCCCTTTGCATGTAGCCATCTTGTGATGGATGTTGCTGCGCGTAATGTCCTGGGGGATAGTGGTGCCGTTGGCTTGGGCTGGAAATGTCCTGAACGCCTTGGCTTGGAGGAAATGGATATCCTGATGCGCCGCCTGGAGCATTAGTTGACATCTGTGTTGGACGAAAGGGAGACTGTGCCGGCGCTGGCATGCCTCCAGGAGATCGTGCATCGTGGAACGATCCAGAGTGATGGGCATGATGAGTTTGCGGTGCACGCGTTGCGTACTGCGGGCCGGAGTTCTGGTAAGGAGGATGGGGAGGGTATGCGTTCTGTGTCTGCTGTTGCACATGGCGAGGATATTCCTGCCCGGCTGCTCTGCCAGGAGATGGATGTGGCGGCGGTTGAGCATACTCGCGATAGGCGATTTGAGCTGGGTTTCGAGCAGGTCTGGCCTGATGTTGTTGTTGCGGCGTAGGCGGAGCCTTGGGCGGCCCACCATCGCTATTATCTGATGTATTGAGTACCGAACGAAGGTCCATGATAGTTCTCGAAGAGTGGTCTGAAGATTGTCGATCAAGGTGGCTGTCCCAGTTGACCAAGGTCTAGGATCAACAAGGGGTATAATGGGAATCAGCAGCTGTCAAGAGCGCGCTCGATGTGCTCCCTGGTCGGGTTCGTATTCACACGTTATTGACAGCGGGAGGAAGATCAAACTCAGTAAATCGTCGGGCGCGAGGCAGATGCGATCGAGTTCGGCGAGTCGGAATCGCAATTTGACATCGTCACCTTGTCGCGGGAATTGATCGAAAAAATATATTGCCCGCTATGTCTTAACGTGCAGACGTGGCGTTGGCGCGGGGAGCAGAACAAAGCTTGACGCAGTCGTGCCACTAACGGCGGCACTGTCGCAATGCCGGACGCAGACAATATAAGTACGCTGCTTCTACGTCGACTCTCGAAGGGGCATGACGGCTGGTTAATATAACGACGAGGGCAACAAAGTAGTATGTATGGTAGTATAGTGGCTGAGGTCCGGGATGGATGATTTGAGGACAGATGGGGCGAGTCGGGCAAATATGTGAATGCGCCGGTCTTGCCATTTTTTTTCCAGACTGTGGTACCGGGCGCAGGTGCGGACTGGGTTCGGGCTGGAACCACTGTTAAGCAACTAACGACATTTTCAACGGTCTCCTCGAAAAATATAACAAGGAATTTATTTTAGGGGAGGTAATGGTGCGTTCTTCATCGGCTTTTATTTGAAACGTTGGATTTAATAAACAGTATCTGTACACAAGAGATGCCGGCTAAAAGCTATACCCATCCGGATGACGTTGACTGACTTGACAAAAAAATGGAACAACGATAAAAAAGCACCGGGTAGGCTGGACACGTGTCCGAGAAGAGACTTAAAATTGCCCTCAAGGTCGATTCGGGATCTGCAACAGATGCTCGAATTGTCTCGGGATAGGACGCATTCAGGGGCACCTACCTACCCGATAGATAGTTTTCTGTCGATACTGTCGCCAGAAGCAACGTATAACCCCTGTCATGGACATATCAGATGTACTTAGCATTGCCTGTTTCTGATATGACGACGCTTTCCTCCATGAGAAGACCAACAGGGACATCCGGTCACGGTGAACGTTGGTAGTATGATGGGCTCAATGAACTGCGGCACATAATATCGCTCCGCAAATAAAGCACGAGGAACCACCTCTCCGAATCACGACAACGACTGATCGTATAAAAATGTGACTTTTAATTTATGGATAAGCCGAGTGCCTAGCGCATGTAAGACGCGAAAGTCATGCTCAAACCAACTGGTTAATCTTTAAGTACAATCACTACCAAGCGACGCAACCTCCAACCCAGAGCCAGCAAACACGTCATCACGTGAAGGGTCACGCCCTTGACAACTCTGACCCCAAGGGGCTAATTGGCTGGCTGCTTGTTGGCGCGCCGTTTTTTGTTAGCAGCTGCACAATGGTCCGTGCATCATCAAGGCAGAGCTGTACGGAGTAACCTGACGTGGATCATCTGCCTTCTCTTTACCTTCTGCCAACTGCGTTGCTGTGCGCATATCATCCATCACTTCCCTGAGCTTCTTTGTTCATCAAGAACAATTCCAGCACAACCACGCCCTTTCCTGCCCCCCAGGGCGATCACATATTGTTCAAAATCCCCCGTGTACTACTATATCTTTGCCTGATTCTCGCGTTTGGCTCGGCCAGCCCACGTCTTGTCGATATTGGAAATTACTCTTAATTTTCATTCGTCATCAACCCTTTCATCATGCCTGGACTCGTATCAGCCACCGGCGTTCTGGCCTTCCTGGCAGATGAAGAGCCTGAACTCAAAATTTTCGCACTTCAGACTTTGAATGATGATATTGATACGGTTTGGACTGAAGTTGCTAGTTCCTTGAGCCAAATGTAAGTCCCTATTCAACCTAAACATGATCCGCAAACAACCATCGAACAAGTCAGTGTTGATACCATGGACAGAGAGGCTTTGTATGAAGACAACTCGTTTCCCGAGCGTCAGCTGGCTGCTCTTGTTCTGGCCAAGGTCTACTACCATCTCCAAGCATATAACGACAGCATGGTCTTCGCGTTAGCTGCTGGGGATCTCTTCAAGCTAGACGCCCCTGGAGAATTCGAGGAGACCATCATCTCCAAGTGCGTCGATCGATATATTGCTACAACTGCTGCAAAGAATAATAAGCCACGAACTGCGAAGAAGACCGACCTTCCCGAACTTACAACAACATTCTCCAGTGCGTCCGACAATGCTGTGATGTCTCCTACAACGCCGTTCTCCCACACAACCTTGCCGCCCAAGTCTCTGCTCTCCCGTGCCTCTCTTGACAACACTATCCTTGACGCCACCTTTCAGCCCATTGCCAAACAGGGCCGCTCTGGCTCGATCACGGATCTGCCCGACAAAGCCACTGAAGCTTCCCTGCAGCGCATTATCGACCGCCTATTCAAAAGCTGTTTGAAGCAAGGTCGTTATCGGCAAGTAGTTGGCATCGCCGTAGAAGCCCGAAACCTGGAGGTTTTGCGACGGGTCATCAAGCAAGCCAGTGAAGATGAAAAGACATCCAAAGCAAAGACTCAAGGGGGGGCCCTCCAAGGTCCGGCTGAGGAACTGATGGAATACATACTGGGTATCTGCATGGACATTGTACAAGAACGAAGCTTCCGCACCGATATTTTGCGACTTATCCTCGATCTTTTGAACGATATTCCGAATCCCGACTATTTCGCCATCGCGAGATGTGTCGTCTATCTGAATTCCGACGATGAGGCATCTCGCATGCTTAAAACCCTCATTGCCAACGACGATCGTACGTCCATTGCCAATGCCTACCAAATAGCATTCGATCTCTATGACAACGGGACCCAAGAGTTTCTGATTAAGGTCTTGGCATCTTTACCGGCTCCTAAGGAACCTATGAAGGGCGCTGAGGCGTCCGAGCCGCCATCGGAAAGCGAGCCGCTACTTCAGAATCAAGGAGAATCTTCTGGAGACAATCTCTCCGAAAATGATGCCAAAGTCTATAGAAACATCCGTTCCATCCTCAACGGATCCAAGACCATCCGCCTGAATCTCGAATTTTTGTACCGCAATAATCACACCGATCTGAGTATTTTGAACAAGGTTCGCGACAGCCTTGAAGGACGCAATTCCATTTTCCACACCGCCGTCACTTTTTGCAACGCCTTTATGAACCAAGGTACCACCAATGACAAATTCTTCCGTGACAACCTCGAATGGTTAGGCAAGGCGGTCAACTGGTCCAAGTTCACAGCTACTGCAGCACTGGGAGTCATTCATCGAGGCAACTTGTCGCAATCTAGGAAGCTCCTCGAGCCTTATCTCCCTCGGCAGGGAGGTCTCAGCAGCGGCTCTATCTTTAGTCAGGGCGGCGCTCTGTACGCATATGGATTGATTCATGCTAATCACGGCGCAGATGCCTTAGACTACTTGAAGGGTCAATTCAGTCAAGCTGAAGAAGAAGTCGTCCAACATGGAGGAGCCCTCGGCTTAGGAATCGCTGGCATGGCAACCGGCGACAGTGATGTTTTCGAGAAGCTTAAAGAAATACTGTTCCAGGACTCTGCCCTAAATGGTGAGGCTGTTGGGCTGTCCATGGGTCTCATCATGCTCGGAACCGGCAATGTGAAAGCTCTAGAAGACATGATTACCTATGCTCACGAGACCACACATGAGAAAATTGTTCGTGGCGTTGCTTTGGGAATGGCTTTGATCATGTTTGGCCGACAGGAAGGTGCCGATGTACTCATTGACGGATTGCTCAACGACCCCGACCCCACCTTGCGATATGGCGGTATCATGACTGTTGCAATGGCTTATTGCGGAACTGGCAGCAACAAGGCCATAAGAAAGTTGTTGCATACTGCTGTCAGTGATGTGAACGACGATGTTCGCCGAATTGCCGTCATGAGCTTGGGCTTTATTCTATTCCGAAAACCGGGTAGTGTCCCTCGTATGGTTGAACTGCTCTCAGAGTCGTACAATCCTCACGTTCGCTACGGTTCTGCAATGGCCCTCGGAATTTCATGTGCTGGAACCGGGCTTGATGAGGCCATTGACCTCCTGGAGCCCATGATGAAGGATCCTACCGATTTTGTTAGACAGGGTGCTTTAATCGCCCTATCGATGATCATGGTTCAACAGAATGACGTCATGAATCCAAAGGTGTCATCTATTCGCAAAACCCTGAAAAAGGTTGTGGGTGATCGTCACGAAGATGCAATGACGAAGTTTGGTGCGGCTCTCGCTGTCGGGATCATTGACGCTGGTGGCCGCAATTGCACCATTGGTTTACAAACCCAGACCGGCAATCTCAACATGGCAGGCATTGTTGGCATGGCTGTCTTCACGCAATATTGGTACTGGTTTCCATTTACCCACTTCCTGTCTTTGAGCTTCTCCCCTACTGCGATCATTGGACTTGACCACGACTTGGAGATGCCTGACATTAAGTTTCACTGCGCTACTCGCCAGAGCCTATTCGACTATCCACCTGAGCAGGAAATCAAGGTTGAAGAGGGGCCAGCTCTGATAGCTACTGCCATTTTGTCAACAACGGCTCAAGCCAAACGCCGAGCGCAAAAGAAGGAGCGCGCCCAACGACGAGAGAGTATGGATCTCGACCATACCGGCCTAAAGGCGGGTGACAAAATGTACGTGGACGATGATAAAAAGAACGATGACCAGGATGACAAGGAGAAGAAAGAAGGTGATGATAAGGAGATTAGCTTGGCCGAAACCAAGAAGAAGCCCGAGAAAGATAAGATGGGGTACGATATTGAGAACATGACTCGAATTGTGCCTGGTCAATTGAAGTTTATCAGCTTTTCAGGTGGCCGTTATAGGCCCGTCAAAAAGGTAATTTATTCATCCCCTCTGCCAGTCTTGACTTGAACTATATTTGCTTACCCAGAATCTAGCCCACCGGAGGTCCTCTTCTACTCGATGATACGCAGCCGAATGAGCCAAAAACACTTATAGAAGAGAAATTGAAGAAGGTGACTACCGAGCGGGCTCCTGTCGCCGGCCAAGGCAGAAGTGGCGCTGGTGGCGCTGGTGGCAGGTCTGGTGCTTCGGGACGGCCACGATCGAACACTGGTGTTCAAATGATGGATCAACTTCTGCGTAACCAAGGACGATCTCCATTCGGGGTAGCTGACCCTCAAACTCCTGGTGGGGTTGGAAATCTCGGAATCGGCGTTGGGGCAGCAGCAGCAGCAGGTGTGCTGACAGCAGTTGACGAGGACGGCGAGGGAGATGAGGAGGCGCAGACTCCTGGGGAATTCGAGTACTACTCGGATGCTGAATCTAGCGAAGACTAAAGGTGGGAGGAAACTGTACTTTATTCGACCCGGCTGAACACGTTTGGCACGCAGGGCGTTTATTCGACATGTATCACTATCAGATCGGATTCGAAGATAATAACTTTTTTTTTTTTTACCTCGGCAAACGCCTAGAGAGGAGGTGTTGTAGCACGTTGTATTGTGACAGGTAACAACAAGACTTATCTAAGTAAGCATGCCACAGCAGAACGACACCACCAGCGGAGTGATGAAGAGTCTGCATCGTGTGAAAAGAATATTCTGATATGCCTCTGTGATGAAAATAATGGAGCCGATCGGAGTTACTTCGATAGGACAGGTAGTACAAGGACACTGATAATTCAGAAATGAACTGCGTAGGCATTCTTTTTGAGAGTTGAATCGCTCCTTTATAACGAGCAAACTGCCAAACGCTAAGAAAAACCCCAAGCCTAATAAAGATCTATAGTGATAAAGAAATCTACGTCTTTACGCGGATGTCAATCATCCCCCTGGCTGGGTATAGCCAGTAACATGAAGTGAGAATATGTTATTAGAAACCCAATGCGTTGGCCACAACCACTGATAAAAGCGCATATTATACATCAAAAATCAAAGAAAAGCTTACTAAAACAATCGACGTGCTCGATTTATGAATTCTCGAAATGGTGGTCATCACTTGACTACCCTGGCATTACTCGTCGACGCACGGGAGCAGTCTGTACATACTTGTATTCGATGCCATGCCGATGCGAGATTTCCACGCAAATTCCACGTCGCCGCATGACTTTCTGGTTGTGTGTTGTACGCGTCATCAGTCGCCTTGACTAAGACGGTGGTACAGCGTTGGTCGCTTGTGTCTGTACTCGGAGCACGTGTGACTTCTGCAGTCGTATCGCCAGACCTGTCTCGGGGCCTCTGCCTCAACTTATCGAGGGGAATACGTCCTTCATAGCTCCATCTTTTCCAGGCCCAAGCCCCATGCCCCTGGCATGGCGAAGGAGCCCCATTCTTGGATACACAGTCGGGCAACAGATACGCCTGATCCCAAGAATTGCCGCCATCCAGGGATACGTCAACTCGGATAATTGACCGTCCTCCCCCCGAGAATGCATACCCTCTCATGGTTATTTCTTGTTCCGGTGCGCACTGCGACGAGGATGCGGTGTCATCATGATTCTTCAGCGCATTGTTTTCTGCGCCTGGGGTTTTCCACTTTCCCAGCTGTAGCGTTGTGATGGCGCTTTGAACAGGCATTTCTTGGATGGCAGGGGCATCTTCCCAGTTAACTTTTGTCTGGTTGGGGCCAAAGCATTTGTAATCCTTGCGCTGCCACTGACTAGTGCTCTCTTCGTCACTGAGTGTGACATGATTCAACCACTTGACAGACCGAGCGGCGACATGTCCTGGAACGATGGCTCGAAGTGGAAAGCCATGATCACGTGGAAGGGGCTCATCATTCATACTGTAAGCTAGCAGTACATCCCCTAGAGGATCTATAGCTTTCTTGAGGGGTATAGATGCACCATAGGCTTCCAGCCCCATGAATTGGACATGTTTTGTCTCGCATAGGCCATTTCTAGCCTCACTTAGGTCAAATCCAGCATCTGCTAGCACATCGGACAGAAGAACACCTTCCCACGATGCGTTTGAAATGGCACCTGCTTGCCACGGTAGCCCATTTGTTTTTCGCCCCGAGTCTTCATTCATATGACTTCGGCGGTTTCCAGAGCATTGTAGTACTGCGGTGACTTTCCGACTAGGGAATTTTGTTTTCAAGTCTCGGAGTGTATACTCCTGGATGGTGCCGTCCAGAAGTTCTACAGTCAAGCGATAATTATCCGACTCGGTTGCTTGAATATTGGGCACCCACATGTGGTTACGAACATAAAAAAGTTCGTTCGGAGTTAGAAACTGCGCGCTGAGTGCCTCACTAGGCGTCTCTGCATTCCTCGGCTTGGCTGTGCGTGTTATAAGGGAAGGATGTCGTTCTGGCTCATTTTGGAAGGGGTCCTCGATCTGGTCTTGGGCAGGCTTTCCATTAATTAGATCCTCTTGATCAACATATCCAATTAGGTATTGCGACAGAATGTCGTAGACGTATTGGTTTTGATGGATTGTAAAAATGTCCCAGTACGGGTCAATAGAGCCCCCAGCAGCTCGAAGAATAATTTGGCCTCCAGGATGTGCTGGTATCCATTCAGTGATGTCGTATACCTTGTCGCCGTGGATGACCCACGGATTGTCAGAGTCAGCGCCGTGTTTACGTATTTCGTCCAAACGAAACTGAGGAAGAGTTGGATCCCGGCCGTCGGCGGCACTGATCTGAGCAAGCCCCGACTGAGGGTTGAATTGTGAGGATGTGATTGGGGTGGAGCTCGCATAATGAGCATCAAATGTTGTGCGGGGAGCGGGATGCAGATAAAGTGCGAGGGAAAGCAAGCCAGCTGAGGCTATGAGAGCCGCGATGTGAGAACGGGGCCGGACCGAATGCCGTACGCGGGGGATCGACCGGCCCTTATTAGAACCATTTCCCGCGCTGTTCGTTGAACATCTAAAATCACGTCGAGTAATGGTCGTCGACGCGACCTCTGAGGTTGCTCGTAGCTGAGGTGTGCGGAGGCTGAAGAGTCGTTGAGCGACAGAGCAAGCTTGACGAGAGTTCATGGCGGGATATTACCGGGGCAGTATCGACCGTGAGTTAGTCAGTCGGTCGAAACGGCCAAATGCTAACCCAGCAGAAGCCTAGGCAGAGATCATCGAATGACTTCAACTTCTTGTTGTTGGACAAGTTGTGAATGTCTTGTGTGTAGCGTCTCAGAGGCTGCATATGAGCGGTTCCAGGCTCGGAGTAAGTAGGATTAGTCTGATTCGACTTGCTTGCAGGCCGTTTAGCATCGAGATGTTGATCTGGGATTGAAGCACAATGAAAATTTTGGACACGGAGCCCCTTCCGAAAGTAGACGGGTGGGTGACGGGTGGGTGTTGTAATGCAGGTTGTGGCTGCCACTGGCGGGGCACCGAGTCGTTTCTTGGTGCTTTGGGATAAAAACGGTTGTCGCTTGGTTCCGGTGCGCACCAGGCATCTGCAGAAGAGCAATTGAGTCTTGATTGAGACGAAAAAGAAGGTGTGGTCACTGGTCGGTCGGTCACCCGACGATACCAGAAACAGACACGGAAGACATGGTACGATGCTTTGTATGTTGTTACTGAGGGATCGGCGTGCCCCTCCCTGTGAGGCCGACGGGTTGCCGTCGTCTGCCCTGAGCGGCGTCACCCTGGAATTTTAGTCGGGCGGTCAGCTGGGTCAGGCGCTGGCACCCTTGCCATTTCACGTCAAAGGAAGGCACAGGTGACTTCTTGATGTTACGACTAATAGTTACGGAGTACTGCGACACGTCGGCTCCATTTGCTGGGTCCCTCGATTGTTTGTGCGACATGAGAGAATAGCAAACTCCCGCTTATGCATTAAAATCCCTAGGTAAATACATACATATGACAGGTAGGTCGTTTCACCGCAGACACCATTTCGACCTCTCACAATCAACTGGGCCCTCGAAACGGGTACCAATATGAGTACGAAGCAATCGAGAATGCGTGCCATGACAGCCCACTATCAATTACAACAATGCTATTTTCCAAAATCCGGTCTACTGGTATTTGCGCCGAACAGTACTCCAGAAAGACTATTTTCAACAATATGGCTTGCTGGCATGCCGTGGATTCAACGCCAATCATGGCGGCACAATGAACTGATCAACTTGAACCCTTTCAAAGAAACTGATGTGACCGAATCCCACCCAATACTGGGCAAGTCGGTCGGGTCCGATGAGCAAGAGTTGACTCTCGATGTACCTGTCTGTAGAAGGACGTGAGTCAACATTGTTAGTTCCGTAGGTTCAGAAACGAAACCAATCTGTCCAGGAACGGCAATTTGAGTTCGCACATACCTTGCACGAAGCCCGTGGCAGCAATGTGTCCCTTGCTCTTCACTACCCTTGCTCCTGCAAAAGGAAGACCTGAGGCTACCCCAATATAGCCGTCTGGGCCAAGGTCATCGGCTACAAATGTGTACTCTCCCCGGGGAACATTGGGATCCCCGGTCAATTTTATAGCCTCAAGACGGCCACGATACATATAAGTTTCTCTTCGGCGCTTTCCCCAAGCCTCGTCCGTCTCATCTATCTCTCGCACTAAACCAAGCTCTGCATCTGTCACAGGAGGACCATCTGGCTGATGAATGAGTACAAATTCACATCCGTGTCCGTTGTAATCGGCGACCCAAATACCTCGCCATGGCTTGGTTTCTGTTGGCGTATAGAGTACTGGATCCAATGTCGAATACGTGATGACTTCCTCACCAATGTGGATACCGCCGGCGCCGGCGAAATGTACAGCGGTGCCGTTGACCACATCGCTTAGCCCGTTAAAAACTTGTGCCATCCCGGCAAATCTTCCCGTCTGGCCACCCATCAGACTCGGATGCGATGGCGTCCCAGGCATTTGCATCCATTGCCGAATTCGGAAGGTCTGGTCGGAAACTTCACCTCTGGACCGGGGGGGATCATCCGATGAAAGGTTTGCTACAGCTTGACCAGATCTCGCACCAGATACGTGATGGCCGGCCGGTACAGTCGGTGGAGGCCAAACATAGCCATACGGGTAATCAAGATTAAGCTTCACATCCGCTGCTTCGGGGTCCATGGGGCGTGTGAGCAGAAAGTTGCTGAACATGAGATCTTTGCGATCTCCAAGCATCATCTGTATTTCGGCAGCGAAGCGATGAGCGCCGTTTTTTGTGGCATGACATCGAACCTCCTGCCTATCTCGGATGTTGAGTTGCAGGACAGGTTTGTCCAAGTGCAGCTTGACCTGCGGCTCGAACCCGTGAATAGTAACATCACTGTCCGCTGACCATTGCTCAAATGTTTTTTTCTTGCTTACTGCCAATAATTGGTAGCCTTCAATGCAACCTCGCCGTGGGTCAAACCGTACGATAATCAGCTTACCCATCAGATCCCTGTCACAGTACCAGATCTTGTACTTGGGCAGAAACCAAATTGGGTCATGCGCCATGTAGAGTTCCCGAAAACTCTTACAGGGTCCAGGGCTGGATAAAACCAAGCCAGGTACATTTTGCTGTACGCAACGGAGCCAATGAAAATCACACCCAGCTTGAATGTGAAGCTTACGGCAAGTTGCGGAGACGGAGCACAATTCTGTTGCCGACAAGTGCGTCAGAATTGCGTCAACCAATTCCGGTGGCAGGTTGAGTAATGGGCATCTATCTGCTTGCCACATTGCCCTTTCTATCAGGCTATGACTACTGGCCGTCTCATCCTGGCATGATGCATAGTTTACTAAAAGAAAGAATGTTAGATCAATTTGTCATGGAAACAGCAAAGCAAAGCAGATCGGATTTCATAAAAAAAGGAACCGAGTACTAATCGCTAGGAGGATCAGGAAGCAGCCGATAATACGAAGGTGTAGGTAAAATCCGGTACCACAATGAGCTCACTCACAAGCAGTGGGCTAAATGATGACGAAGATGCTACTAAAAAGTCAGCCACATACCTGATCTTCCAAGGCCGGCATTGTAATTTCTAATCTCAGGACTGTTGAGGTCGATCATGCTGCTATACTGGCTGTGAAAGGCCAGAGGTAAACGTATGCCCTCAATCAGGCTCAAGTTGGTTTCGTTTTCTGCGTTGATACGACCGTAATTTCGAGGGCGATGTAGTGGCCAATGTCGGCACTATAGGTAACAGATCAAGCGGTCCTTTTCCGGATGTGCTTGAAAGTCCTCGTAAAGAGGTGGATGAAGATGCCTGACGTTTGGAAGCCCGCAGGTTGGAGAGAGGAGTTGGCGAAGTCAGCGACACGGAATGACGACTGTGGAAAGTGTCAAAAAGTAGATAAAAATTGCCTGCTGTCGTGCGGCTCTGGAGAGGAGGGCGACGTTTTTGAGCTTTTTCAGAAAGCAGTGACAGGACTAGTGTTAGTCCAAGGACGAAGTCAGACGGGTCTAAACTGTGCATTCAATAACCAGGGGATGTTGGCCTGGTTACCTGGCGCGGTGGCAAGAACCGAGGCACCAGACCACGAGCTGACACTCCCAGCCATCTGTAAGCTGGATTGATCACCCGAGCTCGGAAGTACAGGAACAAGTTGTTACGCGGAACCCCACGGGTTAGCCACGTACAAGTACTCTCCGCATCACAATGAGTACGCAAACATGCAGCAACGGATTCATGATCATACGATAGCAACTGAACCCAAAATAGAAAAGGTGTCTCAACATGTATTTTTGTATAGTGATATACTTCTTTTATTCTATACATTAAAGAGCAAGGGATGTGCAGAGAGGTGTTCTATTAATAACTCCTTTGCTTCCGTCAGGCGTCAAGGCGCTTGCGCCTAGGTTAAGATGACAGAGTGGAGGTTAGGATTAAGAGGTCGTGCACACATATCTAGGTAAACTGCTAGCTAGGAGGCAGTTGCTCTTCACTCTTCGTCACCATTTAGCCAAGAGCAACACTCGCGTTGCATTTTTCACATGCTCGGTCTATGTTCGCGCTCCGCCTTCCTATTCTGGCCTCGCTCATCTATGATGAAGTTCCGTAACTTCCGTTGCCCTGCCACGTTGGTGATATTCCAGACTACATGTATGCCAATTCCTCCCCAGCCGACCTCTCTCTTCGTCTTCCTGTTCTCCCATTGGGTCGTTCACCCCCTCTCCTGAATTTGAAGATCCCCACAACATAGTTTATTGGAAACCCACGGATCTCTATCCCGGCAAGCCACGATCTCTGAGCTGCTTAATCCCGGCGTGGTGCAGAAGGTCTCCTCGGCATATGAATTGATTTTCGTCGTGTAGCCATAAGCCTCTAAAGTTGCGGCAAAAGGTCGACGACGACCATCGTGGCGAACAGGAACGACGGTCATACTCCCACCAGCCAAACGTCTCTACGGAGTAGTTATGGCGTCATTCTTCCCCTTCATCTCGGGACTCTTACCGGCAAATGATTAACCCCTCCACACATATTACAAGGGCCAAGGATACGAGTCCGAACTTTCCGACTGTACGGATCCGTAGATGAGGTTGTGACTGTGGGGCCTGCAATTATGCAAAATATCTACACGAATGAGAGAAGCACTTTTGTGGTCAACGGCTTCTTTGATAAGTTTTTTTTGCGGCAACGTTCGCGAGCAGTCATGACTATTCGGCCACGGTCTGAGACGCCAGTCCAGCATAATAGTGAGCAAGGTCTGTGTGCATCATCATTGTTCCCGTCCAGTTTGGTCATCGCTCTTTTGGAGCACGAGTGTAAATTTGTGCGGCACATCGTCGACGAATTATGTTCATTGCTCTTTGCACCTGCATTTCACGAACTTTTGGCATGTCGTACGTATTGTCCAGGACCCCAACTCAGTATTGGTAGATGCCATTTTCTATGCCGTATCCGGGAACGGTACCCTCATTGTAAATGAAGAATTAGAGGCAAGCTGCGAAAGCACGACATCGGCGCCGGTGATTTTGCATTTGTTCTCGCATGGACGGAGCATTAGGTCCTCAACACACAAGATGTAGACTTGGTTTGTGTTGTATTTCACGGAGGGCCGCAGCCGGTGGGAGCCACGCTTGTAGACTGGGGTGGATATGAAGATACGACAGGCACATAAAATAGACATCGTATATTTTTGCCATGTCTGGTGCGGTGCGTGCTATAAACAGTTCTCCTTCCTATGTTCCCCACTTCGTACGTCTTTATTTATCCATTGCCAACACCAAGTCAACCATACGAATGAATAAGTTGCACTACCCAATCTCGCGCATACTTGCAGTCGAATACTTGAGCATGATCTAGAAGCGGAAAAATCACGACGTCAACCTCGTCCGAAGGCACCTCGCTGTATTCTTTGGGGTGGCCAATGGCGTCATCACCAGTAATGATTCGCGGCTTGGACGTCAAATAGTTTGTAACTGATGCAGTGTCGACAATCAAATCCCTTCCAGATAAGCTAACAGCTACTTTTCGCCTGCCTAATTGGGCTCTTTCAGCTCCCGATTGCAGAGGATCCGAAAACAAGTCTTCCCGCCATAGAATATTGTCGCGCCAGAAAAAGCGGCGACCAAGACTGTAGGCGACACCAGGATCAGTGCTGGCGAAGTACCAAAGCTGCCACTCGTTAGCCATCTTGGGTGGCCTTCGAGTGAAGTTGTAAGCCACATCAGGCAAGTGAAGGAGAATGGTGATCGGGTCAATAAGAACAACCGCGGCTATACGTTGTTGAAGAACGGGCGAATGCAACATGTGCGTGGTCGGGACAGACCCATAGGAATGCGAAACAAGTTTAAAAGTCTCCCATCCGTGGTAATGATCTAATATGCCGATGATCATTCGCAGAAGCTCGTGCTTTCGCGGCAGTGGGTGAGTGAGTCGAAAGGAGATCGGGAGCACCTCTGGCACAATCAATCCCACGTCACCCGATCTGGCTGAATGGCCTAGTTGTGTGAGAAACCGCACATAAGTCCACAATCCAACCCCGATACCATGCCAGAAAACAATTGGCCGTGAATTCGGACAAGTGTGAGGCTTAAACCAGTACCCCAGTTCCGGCTCGGGTGAGCGACATTTGGCGAACAATTCTTGTGGTCGGGGTGGAAAAGTTGCCCATGACATCTCAGATGAACGAGCATAGTAACAGAATCCGTACCAGGAAAGAGCGGCATATGTAGCCATATCGATCAAATATATGATAGAATACCACAGAAGGCACCTATACAAAGAGGGGACCTCGTCAAATGTCAAACGAAGGCATTTTGCGGCACCTCTTCCCTCCCCTAGCGGATGGCCAAGCTGCTTCTCAGTCAAAGTAATGTATTCTTCGAGCTCATTCAAGATGTCTTCATCGATCAGTCCAGGACTTTGACTCTGCATGTCAGTATCGAAGAAAGCCCACAAGAAAAATTCTTGGAGGTTATCATGCCGGATATCTTCCATACGGGCACCAAGAAACCACCACCTCAAATATTCCTGGGGATGAGGGGTATTGGTAATGCATTTTTCGAACAAGGCTTTCCGGTCTGCTGGGGAAATAGGAACAGGATGAATCGCTGCTCGACGTAGCCTCTGTTTGTGGGGAGCGTAAATGAGAGTGAAGAAGAAGAGCTCGGCCAAGAGCAAACCCGACAACACTATTCTGAGCCTCCGAAGTAAGCTAGAGTCGGTTTGAATGAGCAAAGTAGAGGCAAGCAAAGCGATATAGAGAACGGGCATGTAGCGAAAAACGAGGATCGAGAGACGGATGAACACCAGTTCGCTCACGGATGTTCCAATCATTTTTCGGTGCTTCGTATTGTTTCGCTGACACTCTCTGAGACACTAGTAACAGGTCGGGATCACTATGAATGCAACGTCCAATGCCCACCCACTATCGCATTGCTGAAGATCCACCTGGGCAGATAATATGAAGGTTGTCAAATTCTAATCACGGAGCGTCTCTAGGCTGGTGAATGCTTGCTGCGCGCCCGCGAGATTTGGAACCAAGTTGGACTTGACTGAACTTTATTCACAGAATCACACTCTGTAGATTTTGTAGGATGGGACTGGATGGGCGTTTTTATCAGAATTTTGCTGAAAATCAGAGGTTGTTGGAACGGAAGTTGTTGAATTGAATGCGAGACATAGCCCTGTTACAAGCATAAAACCAAGTCATGCCACTAAGCCTTCCTCTGTCTGGTCTGTTCTCCTATTTTTTTACTCATTTTCAAAATAACCTTCTTTTTTTGTGGGGGATAGGGAGATGTTCCTAGGCATGTGGTGATAATGACAATGATTGATCCAAATTCGCTGTTACGATGGCTTGGTTGTTTTCAATTTCGCGGTTCATAGCCATGAAGAATCAATCTGCGCTCACCTCAAGTTGCATGTCTGCCTGCTGGCCGCAGCAGTTGAGCAGTGGCTGTTGCACGAAAAAAAAAAAGAAGGCGCAGTCGACTGACTAATTTGTACGTCTATTATCCCTTTGTGCCTTGCAACAGTGGCACCCATCAAAATTCCCCACCAGCCTTGAAAATATGTCGACGTCATGGGAGGAAAACGGTCTCCCCAACAGAATTGAACATGGCAAGTTCAAATTTGAAAATTTCCTTCCTTGATTAATAATTGAATTATCCAGAACCCAGATATCGACATGGCGGACAAGTACGTGCTGCGGATCACCGCTGGCCCAAGCTATGATGCAACGACGCACGTTGAAATTCCTGTGAACAAATCCGAGCCAACAAGCATCAAGGGCGACGGCGCCGATATCGAACTGAATGTGCGAATACAGGATTACCATGGTCTCCCCCTGGGATCGCCGTCTACATCAGCGTATTTCTCAACGGAGCCCCACGCATATAGCCAAGACCAGTACAGCATTTCATTTCAATTTACGCCGCACAATCGCGCCTCTTCCGAAGACAACCTGTCGCGCAGCGCAGATGATGGTAAAGACAAAATCGCCGATAATGAGACGGCGAGTGAAGGAATAAGTGGTCATGATCTTCAGTTCGGCAATGATTTTGACCGCCCTATTCGTGACAAACTGCCTCCCGGATTCAACACTGCTTTGAGAATTGTCAGATGGTGGATTGATCCTGGCCTCGATGGAGACGCCTACGCAGACAGGCCATACCTGTATGGCCCTGCTCTGAGTTCCTTCAACTCTATTCACGTAGGCGCTGGCGTCTGCGATGCGGATAAGGGCGGTCTGTGGTTCGAGGAAGGCGGCGACGAAGAGGGCATGAAAGTCCGGCAAGCGGCAGGTATGCCGGACGACCGTAAAGCACGCATGAAGTGGGCATTACGAGACGACAGTAAGACAAAATGGGTTTTTGAGTATGGGAAGACATACGGGCTCGATTTTTACAATCCCTACATCGACTTTACAAACTTGGCTCTGAAACTGCCTGGGTTTCATTTGCCAATTGTAAAATACTGGGATGGCCAAGGCCTAAGGTATGATAATCCATTCCTTGTGTTCTTCATTCTAGTCTAGTTTTTGTGCAAGTTTGCTTATTATTGGCTTGCTTTTCTGCTCTTCACAAGGCAAAGATTTGTTTCTTACTCTATGAGATCAATCTTTTCTTTTTTTTTTCTCTTTTTTTTCGTTTGTGCAATGTTTTGATAATTTTCTGGTTTAACTTAGATCCCCCAGGCGCTCACACGAACTTAGATATGTCCTGCGAAATAAACGAACGGAGGAGGTATACCTAGTAATCGTATTCACCATTTACCTACGGGAAGACGTCAACGAGGACGGCACACTCAAAGAAGGCGCGGCGGAACGAGTTGTGGAAGGAATAGATGGTGAAAGCAGGAGTCGCGAGGATCATGATGAAGACAAGGCATTGAAAGAGGCCGAGGCGAAACTAGGGCCAAAAGTTGCAAGCAATAAAACAAGTGCGGATGATGTCGACTAATCGATGTTTCTTAGTCTCTCTGCCTTGCATATGGCAGCGAGGGAATAAATGACTTGGTTTCCGCCTTCCACTACCATCTCTTTGTTCGCCACTAGGTAGCGTCGAGCTTACGTGTATACAAAGAAGGGTAACTCCAAATATCGATTAATGCGTTTTTTTTGGAAACAAAACTTCTTCGTCGTCTCTCTATTTCTCTTTCCCTTTCTTTCTCATATCTCCGAAGAGAAACACAAAGTCACATTTGAGGGATATCACTACACAGAACAAGACACAGGGAAAAGTACATGAGGCTGAGTGAGGGAGTATGACAGTGATGACTCACAACAGAAAAAGCGTGCCCCATCCTCCGAGACTTTCGATCTTATTACGCTTATTATGTCCAGCTTTGGATAGATAAGGTTCGGAACTCAAAAATTCTTCTTTGATATCATTGGTACCCATTAAGTTCACCCCAGCATCAACTTCAATGCACGCAGGTTGAGTGGCCAGGAAGGAAGGGCAAGGGCGAGACGGCCGTCCGATGCATACCGTTTTAAGCCTCTCCAATCCAAAGGCACTGCATTATTTCTTAACTGGAAGAAAAAAGATATGTGTTCTCTGACACTGACGACTCGGCCATCTTATAGTGGGTACGAATGCAATGCGGCGGGCGAAGACCAGCGATATGCGGTGACGAAATTTGGTAGTAGTACTCTCTCAGTTGTTCCTGCATTTCAGATCCGATGCCTTAGCACAGACCTAAATAAGGCTTGTCTCTAGACACGACGACAATCGGCAGTAGTCAACAGACAAGTATTCCAGAAGCTTCATTGACCTCAAGCAGTAGTGCTCATCAAAAAGCATCCTCGACGATTACAGGTGATTCCGAGACAATAACTGGATCTGCAAACAGGGCAGCAGAGGAAAAGTCGGTGGGGTGGTTATCGCTTTTCTACGTGCCGTCTTCATATGTGTCATGACGGCGAAGAAACGCGGCAAATGTTCGATCGGAAACATGAATACAAACATGTGGTTTCTAGCAGAGAAGGACAAGAGATGAGGCTACAGCGAACCGGAAATGTGTTCACCTTGATGACGTGAGGAAGGAATCTTTACATATATTCCAGTTGTCTGAAGGAGTATTGAATGATTTTGTTCCCGTAATTCCTTCAATGTTTAGTGTTGTATTGTGATGGCATTTGTATGTATTCCCCCGCTTTGACTTGCTAGGCTCTTCGATGCCGATTGCTGCACGATCGGCATCCTCCAGCGATACTTGCTTGTCCTCTGGTGCAAATGACCTGGAACAAGACTCTGCATCTGTAAAGCGAGGAAGTCTTCTGCGCATTCGATGGGTCGTCGAGGAAGATGAACCCCGATCTTCTGTGCTCCAAATGATGGCCACCTCTGTAAGACGTCCTTTTCACATGCTTTTCACCGAACCAGTGACCCCTCTGGGCAGCCTTTTCATGGGCAGTACTTTTCTGTCCTTTTCTGTATCAAAATATTTTCGATCTGTCCAGTCAGATATATGGAGCTATTATGGCAGCTTCGGTTGTCGCCACAACGGTCAGCATTCTTCAACAGCATCTGCTCAAACATCCTCAGTGGCGGACTTACGGTGAGAATTTCATGTACTCTGATTCAAAGTTCTGGGCATTTATGAGGAAGAACCTCCCTACCGACTCACCGGAAGCACGCCTGTATTTCGCCTGCATTACAAGTTTGTTCTTCCTGCTGGTTTGTTTGGAGGCTTCCTAAGCCCAGATTACATGAGTGGTCATGCAGAAGCCATTGGGTTAGGTTTTGCGATCTGGGGCATTTATTCAATCTACCTTGCCACATTCAATTATCTTGCCGACACGTACCACGTATACGCATCTTCAGCATTAGCTGCACATAATTTTTGCCGCAATGTTCATGGCGGTGTTTTCCCACTCATTGTCAATGCAATGCTTGGCAACCTGGGCCTCAAGGGCGCTGGAGGCATGCTCGGTGGGATCGCCCTGGTTCTTTCAGTCATTCCCTGGGTGCTGTTGATTTTTGGTGAAAAGATCAGGTCAAAAAGCAAACTTGAAATTGTGAGTAATCATTCATGATAATATTGAATACGCAACATGACTTCCCTAACGAGTTCACAGTCTCTGCAGCAATAGCTGCGCTAATTAGAAGTTGTCTTTCCATGTTTTGGTTAAGACAATGAATATTTAAGCCTTCCTTACTCGAGGAATTTGGGGCCACGACAAAACTTGGTGATAAGCATGCCACGGTAGTTCATTCACCATTCGGGGCATTGGAATCATGGTTATGAGTCGGACATGGCAAGATATGATAGTTTTACTGTATTTTTGAACAGCAGCAAAGTAAATGAATCGAATGAGAACAGATGTGAACCCGCTTACGCTAGGCTTAGGCCTCAGAAGCAAATGATCAAAATACCAGAGTCGCACAACGCGCATCGGACTACAAATGCTATTTTTTCCATATCCGCGCCGGTGAGTTATTCTAGTTTGCATATTCCTACATCAGCTAGAAATAAATGCGGTTCTTTTGATACATCATCTGTGCTCTTCACTGTTTGTACTCCGTATGACTCGGCATAATGAAAGATGCATTACCCTTGACTGCGCAGTCCAACACGACCACCCCCGCAGAAACCATGCTCATGATCCAGTGGGTTGGCGACATGCAAATGACATTGGCCAATTGACAAAGATCGGTTATCAATGTCCAGATTTGTAACATTTCTGAACGTATATTTTATGTCCTTTCCTTCTTCTTTGACGCTCATCAGGCTAGCCGCATGAAGCTGCATTTCTACTTCGACCTGGCCTTTTCAGCTTGGGCCTGCTCGTAAATCCAGTCGTTCAATCCATTCTTGTTCCTGAGTTCGGCATTATGTCAGAGTTGAAAAGCGATGAAGTACTATTCTCAAGACCTTGAATTTGCTCACCTTGCAATTTCTATGGCATAAAACTGCATTCGCGGAACTATATTGCACAACATGTTAGGCAAAGCCGATTGAAGATGGCTGAACATAAATATTGAACGAATACATACCGAAAACGGTTGTGCTCTCCTCATACTCCACCTTGGGATTGTTTCGGACCATTGTGCCAAAGTTGTAATCGTCAATTTTCTTCTCGTAAGCCATCATGAAATCTCTCCAGCGCTCCTTTCCGCTCTTGCTCTTCATTTCGTCTTCGTCGATGGTGGCGGCGGGGTTGAACTCGGGGAAAGCTTCCTTGAGGTGGTGATAAATCTCATCGTCCATTTTGGTGAGTCGTAACAACGAGCCTTTGACCTTTTCAAGTATTGACCAGTATGTCTGCATGTGTTGAACGACTGCCGACAGACTTAGCGACCGATGTACTTTTCGGGGGCGGCAGGAAGATTTCGCGAACCTTTGACAGCAAATTGCTTCTCCATCTGCATTGAATTAGCTCAAGATCGTTGTTGCATTCAGCGTTTGGCCACACCGGTGAGGGGTGCGATTATAACGCACATCTTCCATGTTCACTGCTTCTTCCGCGTTGAAGTCCTTCGGCACAGGGCCTCCGTTGGCAACGGACATGCTATCCATTGGATCCATTTTTGTTATGATGTCCTGTAGTTTTTGCTTGCTTTGACTCTGTGAAAGCCACGCGACTTGGCGTTTTTTGGCGTTTTATCTTGTTAAGAAAAAGGCAGTCAATCTTTATGCATTCGTCGCGACAAAATTTCTGGGTTGAGGGCCTATCAACGTGGGGGTCAAGCCTTATTCATTAGAGGGGCATCGATCCATGCACGTAGGTATGACATCAAGCTCACAGTGAAAGCGACGGAAAAAACTGCACTAACACTGTGCTTTGTCACCTATTGGCCAGATGTCTTAGCATTGTCTGCCACCTTTCCCCCTGGAAGATGGTAATGCCTATGAATGAATGGCATGTTGTATTATGGACATCATCGGCTGAGCGCAGCTCAATCTGCATTGTTCTCTCTCTTCAGTTTTCTGGTCAGGCTGGTGTGATCATAATGTGCGGTGCGAAGCATTGAAGCTCACAAAACGCTGTTTCGCTCTAAGCTGGCAACGTTTTCTCCTACTACATCTGTGCGGGTGAGTGAGTCAGTTAAAAGCATCAAAGACGCCCGCCATGTGCATCAACTGTTTTCCTTGTTGATATCCTAACACAACAAGTAAATTTGGGTGGTTTAACCGCTCATTATGTGCCATCTTGCGCTCTAACTGCTAGTTGGGAATCTGTCTGTCCTCTATGAATTGTCGTTTTAGTACCACAAGAATTAATCTGCCCTCAGACAATAGTAATGCTCTCACCTCCACACAATGGGTGCCTGGTATTATACCAAGCACCGTCCATCGCACCTTTGGATTCGATCGCACATCAGAACCATGTGGCATCATAGGGAGCGCTCATCGCTCACCAACTTTCTTATCACGACTATGATCGAATCCGGCCTTTTCTTTTCAACATCAACATTGTATGTGATCGATCCATGCCTGCTCTGAAAGATTGTACTCCATCGAATGGCCGGATCATGGATTCCAAGAGCAGCTCATCGTTCTCAGACCAAGGGTCTGCTTCGGATGTTTTTCAGAATTCTTCGACCTCTCATAAAGCTGGCACTTCTTGCTCATGGGGGAGTCTATTTTCGTTCACAAAGAAGACTCACGCAGGTATTCTCTTGGCTGCGCTCGTGGCGACTGCTTTGAATGCGTTTCTAAAAACACTCTTATCAGTGTTCTTAGGTCGAATATTTGATGTTGTTTCTCAGCTTGGAGAGGGATCCCGTTCTGGACAATCCGCTCTTGCCGAGGTGTCGAAATGGTGTATTGTCCTTGCAGGGCTCGGAGTTGGCAACTGGATGGCAAGTGCTTCATTCCTCAGCCTTTGGATTGTATTTGGGGAGCTGCAGGCCAATGAAGTAAGAAAACACGTCACTTCAAATCTTCTATCCAGAGATGTTGAATGGTTAGAAAATCTCAAAGATGGAATCGAGGGTCTGCATATCAGGATTCATACGTAGGTTCAGGACGCTTGCAAAACAACTCAGCGTCACTTGTCCCTCGATGTATTCTGTCAACTAACTTTTCGTTTTGCACAGACAGACGCGTGATATCCAGTTAGCGCTCTCGCAAGTATTGGGCCTCGTCATTTGTGACACTGTCACATCATGTGCATCACTCGGTATCGCCTTCTACTACTCATGGAAATTGACTTTGGTTCTCATGTCTACCCTACCAGTATCTTTCATGGTCTTGGCTATCGCCACTCGGAACTTAGATTCCGAAGTCTTGTCTCAAAGGCAATCCTTGCAAAAGGCATCTACAATTGCCGCCGCTTCTTTCAATGGCATAGACGTCGTCCGAGTATTTTCCGGTTTTAATCGAGAACAAAAAAAATACGGTGATGCTTTGAGACTCGCTGCTCGCCATTTCTTGGCGCAAGCTCGCTGTAACTCAATACAAATGGGATATCTCGCCTTTTGGTCGATATCAATTTTCGTCTTGGGATTTTGGTACGGGCTCGTTCTGGTGGAACAAGGTCTCTTGCCCGGACACGTCCTTACAACTTTCTATGCGGTCATCACAGCATTCAATGGAGTCGAATCATTTGCCGGTCATTGGCTCATATTATCGAAAGGAAAGTCTGCAGCGCATTTTCTCGTACATTTGGCTCGGTCGAAGAAGGATCTAGACATCACTGCTCGAGCCGAGCCGTCTGTCATACTTCGAACATGCGCTGGCAGTATCCAGTTGAATCAAGTAAGCTTTTCGTCGTGTTACAATTTTCCATATCTGGCTTACAATAAGCGAAGGTCGATTTTGCCTACCAGTCAAATCTCAAGGATAACAATATAAGAGGTGTGACCATGCATATACCAGCAAAACAATTTACGTTTCTGGTAGGAGAGTCCGGGTCAGGAAAAAGTACTGTGTGCAGTCTGATGGCCAATCTACTCACGCCTATCGCAGGAGAAGTGTCCATCGATGGACACCCTGTTGATCATATACAGCCAAGCTGCCTGAGCAGGCATGTCTCGTTGATACATCAAAACAGCTCTGTTATGCACGATTCCTTCTTCAACAACGTGGCATGTGGTTCCAGATGCCCAGACGATGTCTCTGAAACGGAGGTTCGACAAGCCTGTACTTTTGTGCAATTGGAGTCCACGATATCGCAATTACACAGCGGATTAGACACCATTGTCGGTGCTGACAACCACAGTCTGAGCGGTGGACAGAAACAGAGACTTGCTCTTGCAAGGGCTCGGATGCGCAATCCCGCGATACTGATTCTTGATGAACCAACGAGTGCCCTGGACCCAATCAGTCAAAACATCGTCATGAATGCCATCAGGGAATGGCGTAAAGACAAGACTACAATAGTCGTTACGCACGACATTTCAAGCATACGAGACGAAGATTTTGTCTTTGTCATGAGAAGCGGTACGATTCTTCGTCAGGGACGCATGCAAGACCTTCGAAACGCGGTGACCGCGCCTTGTATTCCGAAAAGTTGTACCAGATCTGATCAAGCCAACTTGATGTCGGCTTCGAGTACTTTGAAACCACACGGTAAAGGCTCATTCCATAATGTTGCCAACGTCTCCGAAACAGAGTATCAACAAATTACATTGCGCTCATCTTCATCCATCCAATCAGCTGGTAGACATGCCAGCATCTCAAGATCTCGCATAAAAGATACACGCAAAAGCTTAATCGAAGGTTGGCGAATAACAGACGATGTGGAAAGAAAGCAGCAGCAGTTCTCAACCTATTTAGACAGACATTTTTGCGCAACCGAGACAAGTTATGTACTCGAGAAACGTCATGCATGTACAAAAGCATGCTTTGCGCCGGGGGAGACAATTGACAACAATGATCAAATCTCGGAGTCGTCTGATTCAAATTTTACAGGAGATAGCTCGATGGAGAGAAAACCCAGCTGCAGATATAGGTGTGCAGAAATTGAAGGCAGAACCAGCCAACCAGACCCACGTTCATATGACTCCATTCGAGGCATACTTTCCACTTTTTGGCCGTCCCTAGGCTTCGAAGATCGTATTCTTTGTGTGTTGGCTCTTTTCCTTTGCCTATTGGCTGCAGCTGCCACTCCTGCATTTTCCTTCTGCCTGGCTAGGTTGCTGGGTGCGATGTGGTCCAAGACAGACAAGGTCGAACAAGGGCTCAGATGGGCATTATTTCTCATCGGAATCGCTGTCACAGACGGGATTTGCACTGGCGGAGGACACTATTTGTTCGACAAAGTCAGCCAAACATGGATTGATCACCTTCGGCGAGATATCTTTGGTAAAGTGTTGATCCAGCCGAAGTTGTGGTGTCAAGCGACACAGCACAGTCCAGGACATCTCAGCCGGTGCCTCGATAGAAACGCCCAAGAAATGCGTAGCGTAGTGGGAAAGTTCTTGCCAGTTTTGATAGTGGTTGTTGCAATCATGTTCATGTCTGTGGTATGGGCAATGACAATCTGTTGGAAACTCGCATTGGTTGCGCTATCTCCTCTACCTCTTTTTGTTCTGGCTATCAAGATGTACATCATGGTCAGTTCAAAATGGGAACAAAAGTGCAACGAAGCTGCTTCGGACTCGAGCGCCACATTGAAAGAAATACTGCTCAACTTTTCGCTTATCCGAGTATTTGGATTAGGCCAATATTTCGATGATAAACAAACCGCCACAGCGAATAAGGCATGGCGAGTTGGACTTGAAAGAGCATTATACACCGGCCCATGGTTTGGACTCTACCAGTCCCTTACCTTACCGCTCACTGCGTTGGTATTTTACTACGGAACTTCCCTCACATCGCAAAATACACGCGATTTAAACGTCAACGACGTTCTTCAGGTCATCAACCTCTTGCTTTTTAGCATCGGGACATCCTTTGAGCTTCTAAACGGACTTCCTCAGCTTACAGCCGCACGAGTAGCAGCGACCGAGCTCCTTGACTACGCTAAGTCAACGAAAACTATGGACACAAGCAAACATTTTCTAAGACAGCCAGATTCTCCTTTGCCGATCGAGATGCACAAGGTCAACTTTACTCCTGAACAAAGCTCAGCTAAGGTTTTAAATGAGTTTTCTCATGTCATCGACCCCGGCTCATGTGTAGCAGTCGTTGGGTCCTCAGGCAGTGGCAAAACCACGGTGTTGTCACTCATCCTTGGCTTAACAACACCAGACTCTTCAATTTATGCTCATGGCTGGGAATCAGAATTCACACTTTGTTTTGGGGGTGTGCCATACTCCATTCTCGACTTGCAACATGTGCGCTCAATGATGGCTTATGTGCCCCAACAACCATTCTTGTTTCCAGCCACCATCCGGGATAACATAGCTTATGGCGTCTCGTCGACATGTCCCAACCTCGTCCAAGAAGCAGTGGTACAGGCAGCTCAATCATCAGGCATTCACAAGTTCATTGTCTCACTTCCCGATGGATATGACACGGTCGTTGGGGATGGGGGACAGGCATTATCGGGGGGGCAAGCTCAGCTAGTAAACATAGCTCGCGCGTTGGCCAAGCGGCCTCGCCTCCTCATTCTAGACGAGCCTACTAGTGCCCTGGATTCGGAGAGTGCTTTAGATGTCCGCATTGCCCTAAGATCGTTGATCCGATCGCCTTGTTGGCAAGAGGACGGCATGGCCCTCGTCATTGCAACTCACAGTATCGAAATGATACAAATGGCTGCCGAGGTAGTGGTTTTAGATAAAGGGGTCAAGGTCGAGCAAGGAACATATGGTACTCTAATGGCAAGTCGAAGCCATCTGTGGAGACTCATCAATGAAGGCAGTACGTGATCTCACCGAACGACACTTTCCATTCAACGTGTCCAAAACTTGAGCTTAAATTTATGGAATGTAGCTCGAAATCAACAACTTCCCATTTTGAAAATCAAAGATATATTTAAATATATATAATGGATCAAATGTCTGTATGTTTGATATATGAATGTCATGTCATCGTGGCAAATGTAGTGAAATACAAATTTGCACTCTCTGTATGTGCTATTAAGTGCCATTTAAAATGACTAGCTGTCCGATGTAGTCATAGCCCGGTCATTCCATAGAACGGAACCTCCTCACCTCCGTTTAGATCGCAGAAAGCTCTCCCAAGTTACACCTCGCCTCTTGGGGGTGGCAGGGGCAGCAGATCTTGGTCGCGTGGGCTCTACCCAAATATGTCTTGCCAGTTGTCTTCGTGGCTGGCGTGGTTGTTCCTCCTCATGAGGCTTATTCATATATTTCATG
Organism: Epichloe elymi; assembly: GCA_023658475.1. NCBI lineage: Eukaryota > Fungi > Ascomycota > Sordariomycetes > Hypocreales > Clavicipitaceae > Epichloe > Epichloe elymi. Next base: position 4,022,089 of record CP098278.1, on the reverse strand, counting down.
ATGCACGGGTCTTGGCTAGGTGGTATGTCAATATTGGTCCTTGTTTGAAGGATAGGGTCGTTTGGTAATGTCTGCGGATGTATTTCCAGTATGTGCTTGCCCATGGGGCGACCGAAGCGAGAGGCACATATCAACGCGTGGAGATCTAGATCTCTCCCATCACCGTCGCCAGTTCTTTCCGTAAGTGCCTCCGATATGTGTCTTTGGTGAATTGAGGTTTCACTTTGGGTTGAGCGACTCGCTCGTCGCTTAGAAGTCTTAGTATCGATAATGGCATTGGTACCGCTTTTGGAGGCAGCTGGCTTTTGCCTGCTTCGGATGTGCAGAACAGACAGGCATGAGCACCAGTTTCGAAATGGCAGCGTGAGCCATCGAAGGACATGTCCGACCTTGTGGAAGAACGAGGCAATGTATTTGTCAGGAACTTGTCGGATCAAAGCGCCCAGTGGAATCGTTAGTAATCCGAATAGCAGGCTCCATCCCCATTGCGCCCCTGTTAGAGGGACAGTGTCAAAAGCTTCACCACCTTTGAAGATAATCACGAATTGACCGACCAGAGTGAGAATCTGGACACCGATAAACCAAGGGTTTCGGAGAACTCCTTGGTACCAAATATCGAGCTTGTTATCGACGCGGCGACAGTTATGCTGGTTGAAGAACTGCATCCAGACATACATGTTGAACACAAGAGTCTGCAGCTTCTCAATCTCTGCCGGAGTATGTGGGTCGAAGATGTCCCAACCAGCATAATGCACGACAAAGACAACTGCGAGCTGATACAGCGCTTGCCCCAGAATCATTTTCCACATCGTTATGTTGATAATTGGAGCATTGCGAGGTTCTGGTTTACGTTTGAGGAAGTCTGGTGATGGATGATCCGTGGCGAGTCCTAGAGATGCGAAGATATCCATAATAAGATTGATCCATAGCAGCTGGACGACTGTGAAAATGGAGTCACCCACGAGTTCGGAGATAATTGTAAGAATGCCTGCTGTAATATTGATGGTGAACTGAAACTAGTTTTAATTAGTCTTTATTCCACCAAAGCCGCAGCCAGTCACTTTTGCATTCATGGACTTACTTGGCAGAATTTCCTAACAGCATCATTGATCGTACGACCCCAACTTAGTGCTTTGACAATGGAAGCAAAATTATCATCAAGCAGAATGATGGAAGCCGCTTCTTTGGCGACTTCAGTGCCTTGGATGCCCATAGCAAAACCAACATCTGCTGCTTTGAGAGCTAGTGCGTCGTTTGTGCCGTCTCCCGTAACGGCCACTGTCTCTTTCATGGAGCGCAGATGAGTGACAAGGAGCAGTTTGTCCTCAGGACTGGACCTAGCCAAAACCTGGAGGCGGGGAATTACGGCATCAAGCTGCTCATGAGTAAGTTTGCGGAACGTTGGCCCGTCCATTGCAATACCACCACTTGAGTAAATGCCACATTCGATGGCAACAGCTTTGGCTGTTAGAAAGTTGTCTCCTGTGACCATACGTACGAACACTCCAGCCTCCTGGCATTTCTTAACAGAATTGATGACCTCGAGTCGCAGTGGGTCACGTATTCCAAAGAAGGCGATGAAGATTAAACCTGATGCAAGCCACTCAAGATTGATGGAAGCTGGATCGTCATCAGGATGCTCGAATACTTCGGATTCGTCGAAGTCTCTGTATGCAATCGCGACAGGGCGAAGCATATTGTTGGCGTATTCCTGGATGGTGTCCCGGAAGCCACCTCTGTCATCTTCCGATAAACGAGCAGTCGTCAGTTGGTACGTATGATCTTCTACAGCATAAGCACAATATTCAAAGACAATTTCAGCAGCTCCCTTGATTAGAAGTCTGTATCTCCCGCTTGGAAGTCTGATGAGAACTGCCATCCACTTTCGCGATGATTCGAAGGGAAGCATAGTAACGACAGGTGTGTTGGCTCTTTCAGTGCCTAGAAGTCCCATACCAAGATGGTCTCGGCTGAATTTCAGCAACGCGGTTTCGGTACTAGAGCCGAAATAGTCCGGAGTTTTCGAGTCATCACTTTCGAAAGCAGTGGAATTCAATGCAATACTGTCTTTAATGAGATCCTTCACTTCGTGGGACATGGCTGCTACAAGTTGAGATGACCCGCCCTTTTGCGCAATGACAGGAACCGGTGCCGACTGTCCGTATTCGATAGCGGGTGCATCCATGTCATCGAAAGCACCGTCAAGAGCAATGCGGCCAGAAACAACTGACATTTTGTCTTGCGTGAGGGTCCCCGTCTTGTCAGAACAAACACTAGTAGCATTGCCCATGACCTCACACGAGCGGACGAGCCGAACCAAATTGTTGTCTTTAAGCATGCGCGTCGTAGCGAAAGCGAGGGCAACAGTGACATTTAGTGCCAATCCTTCAGGGACCGTGATGATGACAACAGTGATGGATAAAATGAGAATGCGAAAAAAAGCCTCCGCTTTGTTGGATGGCCCCTTGTTGGCCATTGATCTCAGGTGTAATAAGAATCGAATGAACAATATCACAAAAAAAATGGCACCAGCGATGGCGCCAAAAACAATAAGTTGCTTGCCAAGTCGGCCCAGCCTGGCTTGCAGGGGCGTTTCCTCAACATCTTCGCGCAAAGACATGAGTGTGCGGCCATATGTGGAATTTGCACCAACTGAAAGAACGAGATACCGTCCAACGCCTCGCGACACAGTAGTACCACTCAAAATGAAGGGATCAGCAAGAACCGCGTGAGAAGCGTCGTGGTCCGCTGGAACAGTCTTCTGAACCATACCAGATTCACCGGAGATTGAAGACTCGTTGATATGTAGGCCAGAAGCCTCGATCAAAACCCCATCCACTGTGATGACTTCTCCCGCCTCGATATGCATAACATCTCCGACCAAAACCTGGGTGATATCGATTTGCTGAGCTCTGCCGGATCTGAAGACGGTCACTTCGCGATGCTTCTTCCGCTCAGTCAATTTTTCAAATTTATAGTTCTTTTGCCAGTCATTGGCAGCACTTGCCAGGACGATGATGACGATAGCAATAACAACCGTTACGCCGTCTACCCACTCGATGTTGGAGTACCCTTCTTCTGCCGTTACGGATTGGTAGATACCAATGGCCAACGATATGCACGCCGAAACCGTGAGGAGTATCAGCAGTTTGTCATTGAATGCGATCCACATGAGCTTGAAGAAGGACTTTTGTCTCCGGCGAGGTAGACGATTAGCCCCGAATATTCGTTTTCGATCGGCAAACCGAGAGGCAGAATTGTCCCCAAGTCGCAGAGTATGGTGTAGATGGTGCGTTGATATGGGTGGAATCCTCTGCAAAACGGCAGGACGTGATTCTCGACCGGCGACTACAGCTTCATCGAAGGAAACAGAGCCATCGAGGTAAGTCTCATCGGCACTGAGACCAGCGGCAACATCGGTCCGAAGACCGGCTGCGAGACCTCGAAGGCCGCCAAAGAAATCAAGAGCTTCGAGGTCGCGCAGGGTTAGGAGTTTATGTAGTTGTGAGGGCGTGAAGGCGAAGTTGTTGGATGGTATGGGAGAATCTTCGCGCAGTTCCTCTGCTAGAGGTGTAGCACTAAGTCTTTCGGTCGGGCCATGGTTATCACGGCGCTGTGCTGATTCGACGATAATTGAATCCATAAGGGCACGACCTAATCGGCAGCCTCCTTGGGAGGTCTGTAATTCCTCGAGGACTAAATCGTCTCGATAGTTTACGTCGTGAAGGTGTTCTGGCTAAGCATTTTCAAAATGGCAATATCACAATCGCTGAATATAAGAGCGACGCATTGGTTGGAAAACGACTAGATATGAGCGGCCCGCACAAAGTTCCGTACGGAGTAGTCAAATGGGGATGCCCAGCGGCCAGCGGGAAGAGGAACTTTCGTTGGTGGGTTTAATAGCGCAGCCCACAGTGCCAAGGCTGAGATCGTTTGGAAGAGGCCCACTGTAAGCACGATGGGTTGTTAGAAAAGACATGGTAGGAAGATGCAATGCGGAGTGGGGAATGGGGAAGAGAGAGAAAAGGGACTGCAAGGACTCTAGTGCTCCTCCATGGAATATTTGATAAGGAAGAATCATTGTGCTCAGAGTCATAACGCGCACCATCATATTTCAGTGGTTTCCGGTCCTTTTACCAGTGGTAAGGCCTCAGAGGTGTACTGTACTAGGATGCTGGCCAATCGGATTGCACTTTCTCTTTGAAGGCCGTAAGGCTGTAATTTCATGCTAACAGGGATTTCCCTCCAGCCACATTTACAAAAGTGAGGCACCTTTTTGACTGCTGATACAGGTGCTAGCCTAAGTACTTAATGCCATAAATTTATCACTGTGTCTTAATTAAGTGGAGTTGCTACTGTATTTATAGGTCAATACCGCTGTTAAGGGCCCTGTAGGGTTGCGGTACCTAATTGTAGCCCTAAGGCCTTTATAGAGATGTGCTATTACTTGTACTTCTAGGTATATGTAAAGTCTTCTATAGAATCTGAATAGGTCACATAAAGATTCTAAAAAAGGCAGTACCTCGCTAAGCCCGTCGTCTCGCCGGTCAAAGCTACAACTACATATGTATATTTGGAAAATATCTTCAGGTGCTAATATGGATACATCGTGAGTCGTGGCCGGAATTTCGAAAAAGCTCCGCGCCATTTTTTTGCTTTTGTTTTATTAAGGCAACGTTAAAGCCGAAGGTTTTGCTTATAGCGCCTCGTGAAGCTTGCTTATCCAAGCCTTCTATGTTGTTAACTTGGTCATTGATGATTGTAAGGTTATTAGCGAGAGAGGACAGGCACCCGGTCTACGGAGTAGTTTGTTTGCCCTAGGGTCTCACCTTGTATCACCGAGGCTCTCGCGAGCAGTTGCAGAGGTTTCCCGGTGGCGGTAAGCGAGAAGAATGCAAACTTGATTCTAAAATAAAATGCCACACACTTTTCTAGAATGTAGGGGACTAGTTGCCAGCTGGCAACAGCCGTACAATGCAAGCTCTACGGTCAGGGACTAATAGGGCCTGCAGCGTTGAATTGCAACATGCAACAATGCAACGCAGTAGAAGGTTGTGGCGAACATCACTATTAAAATCTGATTTAGATCATTATTATAATAACTAATCAATTGATTAAATTGATTTTAGCTAGGATATGCGGACAATACGGCTATATGATTAAGACGTCTAGCTAGACTAGCAAGAATAAATTTTCTCTTATATTCACGAACCGTATTAGTGGACCTAGGTCACTACTCACTAGTAAGGTCTTAGGAGCTATTTTGTCTTTTCTGCAAATTTATTTGTATAGGTAAAGCTAAAAATCGACTTAAAACTATATAACATAGACACCTATATGCACTCATTTTTAATCTGTTATGGCTTACGGCCTAGGTTGCGAAAACAGAGTGAAGGCTAAGATTCTTAGTCACTGCTAGAAAGATACTAGCTATAGGTTAGGGCGTGAAGGTCTTAAAATCTAGCCTCCCTTATACAAGTACGTAAACGCGCAGTAACGGATTTTTAAACGCGTAACAGTCTAGAGAGTCCTTTGTGTGTAAAATTAAAGAGGTACCTGTACCTTCCCACGTGAAAACACGTGTAAAGGTATCTTATCTGTTTTAGGCTTAGTTACTACTACGCGTTCAAAAATCCGTTGCTGCGCGTTTACGTACTCCCGCTATATGCCACCCTCTCGCTTCACTTCACTATCTTGAAGATACTGCAAATTTAACCACAGCCGCTCTAGAGTTAGGGTATTGTCTCAAGGTAACCCAATTGGTTTCGGACACAGTGTAACAGATTTATGCTTTTATTTTGCTTCTCGTCTACTAACCAAAGAAACTATAATATAGCCACTATTCCTTATTTAAAAGTTTCTCATCTTGAGTTTAACACAAAATCACAGTGCACCTTAATGAAGTAAAATCCTACTAGCAAATTATTTTGTCTTTTGACTTTCATCCGTCTAAAAAATGTTAGGACGACTGCTCTCTCTACTCGCCCTAGTTGTGCCTAGTTACACTTCGCACTCTAGCTTCTCTGACAACACGAGAAGTTTGATAAAACCACGAGTTGTGATCGTATCCATGGTAAATAAAACAGCCTTTACGCGTTTGAGGCAGACTTTCTAACCTTTTAATGACGGTAGTGGCATCCAGAAGCACAAATATGGCATAAGAGATTTCAGGAATCAGGACTAGGGAATTTAACTGCAAGATCAATGGCAGTCCCTGGACTTTCGATGTTGTTCCCTCGCGTGTTCTGTACAGAAACGGGTATTATATGTCAAGTGACTCTTGGAGAGGGCGAGATCAATTCTGCTGCGTCTATGATGGCGTTTGTACTATCAACCAAATTCGATCTTCGTCAGACGTACTTTCTTTTTGCTGGAATAGCTGGTGTGAACCCTCACTATGCTACAATCGGGAGCGTTGCCCTTGCTCGATATACTGTTCAGGTTGCTCTTCAGTACGAAATCGATCCTCGATCTCTTCCACAGGATTGGCCAACAGGATATATCTCTTACGGACGTGACTATCCCCTTCAGTATCCTGCCATCACATACGGTACAGAGGTGTTCGAAGTCAATAATGCGCTCAGAGACATAGCATACATTCTTGCATCTAAAGCAAGGCTTACTGATCGGATAGGTCCCCAGGAGTATCGCTCAAAGTATTCTGGGTCTGGCTATCATAACGCAATGGCATCAAAGGCTCCGAGCGTTGTGAAATGTGATATTGCTACAAGTGATGTCTATTACTCCGGTACAAAACTCTCCATTGCGTTTGAGAACACAACTAGATTGTGGACTAATGGAACGGGCACCTATTGTATGAGTGCCCAAGAAGAGAACGCGACGCTAGAAGTCATGGTGAGAGGTGCCATCGAGGGCCTGGTAGACTTCTCAAGGATGATCATAATGAGAACTGGTACGCCGTCCACTCAGGGGGCGCCAGCATGGTCCGCTCTCACCTCTTTCGAAGCTCCTATGACTGATGTAGATGTATAGGCTCTAACTTCGATCGACCGCCACCCCATTTGTCTGACTGGGAGCATCTGGTTAGGGCTGATCAAAATGGCTTTCTCATTGCAGTTGAAAACGTCTATAATGCGGGCATCGAAATCGTTAAAGGGATTGTTTCCAATTGGGGTTGCACTTACAGCCGGGGAATCAAACCGAATAATTATGTAGGCGATATATTTGGCAGTCTCGGAGGTGAGCCAGATTTTGGGTTTGGGAGCTTAACTGAGGGTAAAAAGGTCAAGTCCGGTGGTTACGACATTGGTCTGGCTGCCGCCGAAATGGATAGACGGGTACGCTTTGGATCTAGAGCGATGCTCAGATGAGCATGTGATTAATGAAGTCTTATACACATCTACAGTTTGTAAACACATGACCTATTAGGGTTCATCAAGGAAAGTCGTTAGACAAATTAGATAGACTTTAGCCCCGGCGGATACCGACGCTTTCCCTGTGCCTTTGATGCCGAGAAATTCGGGCGGCCATAAGGATCTTGTTAAAGCCCATATGACTCAAGGAAATATCACAAAGTTCCAATTTCAAGTCCATCGATTTGGCCCAGGTGCGGCTGTGTTTCTCATTCATGTCGTGTTTTGCTCATGATTGGCACTTATTTTGAGATTCATTGATAGCCTACTATTCGAGAAGCTAGACGCAAGTTTGCAACGTTCACTTACGTGTTCTTGATGTGTGGTTGTAATTCGCCTGCAACTCAGCAGTTTACCCAATTTACCAGTGTCTTCATCTGACGGACAGAGCGAACCACTTCAGAGACTTGAGTTAAATCTGAGACAACTCTTGGTGCCTACAACCTGCTAGACTTGCTCGATTCTCGTCATTGGGTCCACTCGCCTCGAGGTCTTCCGGTGCACAGCATGTCCCAGCGACGAGCAGTCCACAAGACCCCGAAGTGAAATCCAAGTAGTATCGCTCTAAATCCAATGCTGAGCCCAACATGCCCCCCCCGCTGCGTCAAATCACGATTTCTGTGACTATGGGGCCAGCTCAAATGTATGACAGAGCTTGGCCATCCCAATTCTAAAGCTGCGAATGTCATTAATGGAAATCCTACCTCTATGCTTGCTACATATGGCCAACACGGTCGGGATAAAGTGACAAGCTTTAGTAAGAAGACCATCAGGCGAATAACAGGTTCGATTGATTCAGTATCAATCTGGAACCCAGACGCAACGCGGTGGCTCAGGATCGTCAGCTGATACCAGAATTCCTCACCTCGCGACCGAGGCGGTGCCATCAGTAGGTGTGGAGTGGAAGGTTTGGTCGACTCGGCGGCGGCCACTCCTGTTAGCTCTTCCATAGCAAGTGAGCTGATTTGACCATGCTCTTGTTGCATACTTCCGAAGCTGCGGCTGTGTTGCTCATGTTTCCCAAACTCCTCTTCACGTGGCGATGAGGGACCAAGTTCTTGAGATGCTCTTCTGCCATCTGCAAGATGTGAATACACACCGGCACTTTCGTTTATTGTTCCTTGTCGCCCTCGTAGAGTCTCTGTTTTTGAATCTGGTTCGATGTCAGCTTCCACTTGCACAGGACTATGCCCCGAAAATTGAGTGTGTCAATTAGTCAAACATTACCTGCGACGGGAGTTCCCGGCGGCAACGGAGAGTCCAGATTTTGTATGCGGTTGCGGAGCGTTGAGGAATTCGTAGTCATCCAATCATGTTTTGTGACATTGTCGAAATTTGTTTCGCTTTTCATTGCTAACAGAACTTCGTTCGCACTAGGACGCTCTACGGGGTCCAAGGCAAGCAACTTCTTCAGCAGTTTATACAACTTAGACGGCAGATCAGGGCGTTCCTGACGCTCATCTTGAAAACCTTGCCAATCTGTGATTTCGGCCCGCAATTGATCAATGTCTTCGAGCTCCTCCTGAATAGCGTTAGCACCTTGATAGGGCAGTCGCCCGAAACACATGAAGTAGAGAATCATCCCAAGCGAGAATACATCAGACTTTGTTGTAAAATTTCCATACTGGCCCGACACGTCCATTCTTAACACTTCCGGGGCGCAGTATGATATCGTGCCCGTGGAACCAGTAGATTTGCGGACGATATTCTCAGGTTGAACCTCACCAAAATCGCTGATGAGACAATTCAATTTCCCACCATCACTATGGAGGAGGCAGTTACTCGGTTTTAGATCCCGATGAATATAATTTGAGCCATGAAGATACGCCACGCCCGAGGTGATATTCTTAAAAAGGGAATATATCTCTTCAAAAGAGAGTTGTGGTCGAGCGATAAATGGGTCCAGATGTGTCTCTGCGTGGCCTCTGGATCGTCGTCTCATCTGCGCTTTCAACTCCTCCTTCGTCACCTCCCTTGGGGCACCGCCGACAACATACTGGTGGAGATCACCACTATTGCAGTACTGTTGCAGAATGAAAGCGCAGGCGACACTCGGTCCGAACCTTGTCAAGCGAACATCCTCGAGCCACACATGGCGGTATGATACCAGATTGGGGTGCGAGAGTTTGGCCAGAAGCTCAACTTCTATCAACACCTTTTCCAACCAGGAATGGTCGTCACCGACTGGTACTCTCTTGCAAGCAAAGTGTCCGAGAGGACAGCCGTCGATCTCATGGCGTACTAGCAACACGACTCCTTTGCCTCCCTTACCGAGAATTCTTTCTTCCACGAAAAAGGTCTTGAAGTAGTTCGGGCTAAAAGCTTCACGTCGTATTCTACTTCTTTCGGTTTGTTGGGGTTCGGGATCATTAGCAGTGAACCTCGTTTCTCCCTGTCTCTGCATGACTTCCGGAGGGGACATGGAGTGTCTTTTGGAGCTTGCGACCGATGCTGGCTCAACTAGTCTTCGACCGGGACTTGGGGGTCTGTTACCAGGGGCGAAGTCATAATTTCCCGTTCTGAGCATTCTAAAGTATTCTGGATCGACATATTCGTGATTCATTTCAAATGACCGGTCGTATGACCGATCAGGAGATGGTGAGCGGGCTAGAAGTTGATGACATGTCGGGCATTCGGAACCCCGAATCTCGAGACGTTGAGAGTCACGATCTCGAACAACGACGGCATTGCGATGGCGACTAAAGACATCAGGATGTCAGTACGTGTCCACTTCGACTGATACTTTGAAGTAGAACAATCACGGGGAACGTTTTCATGAGCAATATTGAAACTCCTGGGGCTAAAGGTGCTTACAGAACGATCTCCCGGCCTTCCTTCGGGTGGTAGGGTATCAGCGACATAGCGGCTAGTTTTGAGGCAACATTTCGAATGTGATGGTGTCAGGTCTCCGCATAGGGTTGATTTATCAGGAAATGCGCCTATTGCTATGCAGCAGGACCATCTACTTCGAAGCTTCAACTGACAGACAGAGCTGGGCCCAGGCAGATCGTCTCAACTTGGAGCTGTCTGCCGAACAGGAATAGTGGAGAAAGTTTGTGCTGCGACCACTACGGAGTTCTTTGTACACCCCACTGTACTTGACCTGTCAACTATTACGCCATGACACTCCCGTCCAAATTTAGTGGCACCAGCGAGGCTAGCCCGTATTGTGAAAAAAGAGAGAGCTTACTGCCGTCGCAGCCTGGAGAGGTTACTCGTCTTGGCTAATTTTAGTACCGCTAATTCAAAGAATCACTCTGTCTATCCTCGTCGCGTCTAGGACCTTAATACGTAGAAGATTTTCGATTTGGCGGTTACTCTAGTGTCTACCAGACAATTTCCAGGACTAAGGGTATAATCCACGTAGGCGCAGTCGTTTAAAATTCGGCGTAGTTATTTAAAATCGTTATTTTTAAAGATTTACTTGCGATTCTAGCTCATTAAAGGTTCATGGAATAGGTTGGATTTTGAGGTGAATATTGGGTTTATAATCTCCAGCGGCACTCTTTCTGACAATGCTTACGAGCATTGAGCCTTGACTCTAGTTTTCCGAGGTAATTGCACTTAGATCGAAGTCGCAATCTAAAACTCGTGTCATTCTAAGCCCGCTATTCTGGATCCTAGTAAACTTTGCACATGTACTCTATCAAACAAAATTGGTTGGTCCGATTCAGCTCATCACCATGTTAATTTGTCCTGCCGGTTCGTCGTCGTCGAATAAAGCACGCTGATTTATTTTAGACTTGACCAATTCCCAGATGTTCGGGGTCAGCTCGGACAATTCGCAGCGTGTTAGTGTTACCCATGCCTCCTTTCCAGCCCTGTACAACAACCACAGTGTCTCCAGGCGTAAGAACTTTGAGCTCTAATGCGTGATTAACAGCCCACTTGATGCGTTTGTCAACATCTTCTTGCCAATTAACCTTGTTGAAGTCCGGCTTAGTCTCAGGGAATAGGAAAGGGTAAACTCCTCGGTAAAGGTGGCTGAATCGAGAAGTCGTGGCAGTTCGAGTGACCATGAAAATGGGGCAAACAGGGCGGTATTTGGAAAGAAGCTTAGCGGACTCGCCTGAGGTTGACAGGACAATGATACCGCCAGCAGCAAGGTCAAGCGATGCTCGGACGGCGGCCATAGCACAAGACTCGACGGTCTTGACAGGGCGTTTGGCCAGGGTGCACATCTCTTCAAAATGCGAGACGTACGGGATGGAGTTTTCGGCCTTCAAGCACGCCTCGTGCATTTCTTGGACGGCTTCACAGGGGTAGCTGCCTTTGGCCGTCTCACCAGACAACATTACGCAGTCAGCTCCATCGGTGATAGCATTGCCAACATCGCTGATCTCGGCACGGGTGGGACGTGGGTTTTTGATCATCGACTCCAGCATCTGAGTCGCGCAGATGACAGGCTTCCCGGCAATGTTGCACATGGCAATGAGCTTCTTCTGCGCTGCGAAGACTTCGGCAGCAGGGATCTCAATGCCCAAATCACCTCGCGCTACCATCACACCATCCGTCTCCTCCAAAATCTCTGGAAAGTTGTTTAGACCCTGGCGATTCTCAATCTTGGCAATGATCTGGATTTGCTTGCCCTCTTCGCCTAGTACGGCGCGGATATCTTTGATATCTTGAGCACGGCGAATAAATGATGCAAAGACCATGTCTACGTTGTTCTTCACGCCAAATTTCAGGTCGGCCTTGTCTTTTTCGGATAGTGCAGGGAGATCGACATCCGTATTGGGCAGGTTGACGCCCTTTCTCGATGAGATGAAACCGTTGTTCCTGGCACGAACTTCAATGGTCTTGTCGTCCTTGATGCTCAGTACTTCGAAGGCCAAGACACCGTCATCAACATAAATAACACGACCAGGCTCGATGACCTTGGTAATATTCTTATAGTCAACGTACCTACAATAGTCCAGTTTTGTCAGCTCTTGATCGATATTGACAGTGTACGAAAGACGGAAAGTGGTGGTCTTCAGCGACATGAACGTGGTCCACGCAAAGAGATCGAAGAAGACATATTGAAGACTCACATGTTCTCGGTGTCACAGCTGGTGGAGTATTTCTCATCAGTGGTGAAGTTCATCACCTTGCCGGCCGAGATAGGAATGTCTTCATCATTTGTCGTGTTACCAGTCCGGATCTCAGGCCCCTTGGTGTCAAGAGCAATGGCAACAGGGCGGCCAGCATGACACTCCACGGCTGCTCTAGTGTTGTCAATGACAGACTGATGATAGTCGTATGAGCCATGAGAAAAGTTCATTCGAACCACGTTGAGTCCAGAGTCACGCAGCTTGTTGATAGCTTCGACGGAATTGGTCTTAGGACCAATCGTGCAGATGATGGAGGACCGGCGATAATTGTGCTCGGGGCTGTAGGCAGTGTCAAGCGAAGCCAGCCATGCGACCCTACCCCCAGTGTCGAGGTGATCTTGTTGGGTAGCAGCCATGATGCTAAACGAACGCGATCGACTAGCCGCCATTGTGAAATATATGTATCGCGTCTGGCCTGGAGTACAAAATGATTGTTAGAGGAGGTTATATTTGGTAATGTTTTGACCCTCGTGCTCGGGTCTCTCCTGGCTTATATAGTGATACGTGCGGTGAAGGCCCAGGTAATGGTAGACACGCAGGTAGGTAAGAAAACCTACCGAAAGGTGGGGTTGCAGTATTCAAATAGAAAGGGTACAAACCTGAGGAATGAACTCGTCAATAGAGCCGCGGAAAAGATTCGAAGAGACTAATAGCCAGAGTGTTCGTGCTAGCTGATCGTTCCAGTTCTAGATTAATGGATGATGAGAAGAAAGAAAAAAAGTAAGAAAGTAAGAAAGCGCGGGGATGGGCGAGGGGATTAGGAGGTAAAAGAGAAGAAAGGTTGAGACCAGGCAATCAATGGTTGGGGTTTGGAAGTGTCAAATGTGATGTTGGTGGGGGGAGACGCGACGGCGGAACAGAGCTTGGAACGCCCGGCCTGGCTTTTCTTAGTAGGTGCATAGATCCAGATGTCTCCATTCGTCGTGCGGTCAAGGATAAGGAAGCACAGGGCGTTATCTCTGGATATAGGGCCAACATGCGCCTGTATCGACCCTTGACAAACAAGACACTAGTACGGAGTATACGTCAAAACATTAATGTGCCCTGCCAGATCTTTGAGCAAGCAGTCCTCTTGTCAAAGCTCGTTCATTGCTTCTATTCCACTGTCGAACAAATGAGGTTTCGCCCGTTTAGACTACCCTTGTGGAGACGGCCTTGGGGTTCCGGCCAAGCATGAGGGAAACTCGAGCGAGTTGCTGAAACCTGTTGCCCGGGGTAGCATGCCGTGTCATGAGTCATAATGTCTTATACTAGTGCGCGTAGGAATGTAGGGAGAAGTAATCTACGTCACGTAGGTTAGAGCACCACAATAGGTAGTCTAGCGATCCCCCCTACAAAAGGGACGCTTTTATCCTCTCTTTTATATAATAGGAATAGTTAATTTAATCTTCTTTATAATTATCTCTTAGGGGGTCCTCTTATATTAATCTAGTAAGAGTCCTATTTGTTGCGTCATGTGATCGTGCGATAGTTATAAGCCTAGGAGGTATTATTACCTATAACTTCTATAGCTCCCCCTAAGTATAAGAAGTGTGTATACATAGCGCCTATCTATCTAACTAAGTATTTAATAGAGACCTTAACCTCTCTTATCTATAACCTTAAGATAGATATTAAATTAGTGTTATTAGAGAAATAGGAAGAATAGTTTAAAGTATTAAAGTAAGCAGTGTAAAGTTAGGAGATCTAGGAAAGAGTTAATCTAGATCTCCTAGAGCTTCCCTCTAACTATCTTATTAAACCTTCTATAGTCTAACTAAACAATTGCTTAGAACTTATTTAAAGATAAGTAGAGGCTTTACCTAATAGAAAGCAACTCTTGTTCTTAGAAGCTCTAGTATTCCTCTCTTATAGTTATAATATAAAGTATTAAACCTTTAAATCACTTAGGTTACAAGAAAGGACTGTTAGTACTTAGATTGCTAATACTATTAATCTAAATGCCTATATAATAATTATTAATAAGATTATAAAAGAGAAGGAGGGTAAGAATCTAATACTTTAATAAATTCTTATTAGTCTTAAAAAGAAGTTCTTACTAGGTCTAGTTATTATATAAGCTAAAGTATTAGCGAAGTATATAGCCTATCTTTAGGATACTAAGCGCACAAATATATAATTTAAGCATTAGATTAAGCAATAGGATAAGCTATATTAGAAAGCCATATTACATAAGATTAATAAAGTTAAAGGACCTAATATAATCCGTGACTTTATCTAAGTAATCGGAGCCTAATTTAATCCTTAATAGGCAAAGACAAAGATTACATAGCTTATTTAAGTCACTAATAATCTTCTAGCTAATATAACTCTATAAGGACTTGCTTCTAAGTATATAAGGTACCGCAGGGCAATGTAAGTTATAGATACAGGTTCTAGAAAAGGGAGCTATATAATAACTCTTAGGGGGCGCTCTAATAATAGTTAGAAAGCTAGTAAGGAAATAAAGAAGTGCCCCTACTAGGCAGGAAGGATTAGCTATTATAGCTAGAATCCCTATAACTACTAAACCTTATATTACGCTATAACTAGTTAGATACCTAATAGTTATAAGGTGTTAAAGAAGCAAGACTATAAGAAGATTAAGAGACACTATAATAGCGGTGAATAGAAGGATCTTCGCACTAAGATCGCGAAAAATAGTTAGGAAGTAAAGGGAAAGAATAATTAGGATAATAAATATCCTAGAGTAATTACTATAGTAATTATTAATCTGGTAACTATTAAAGAAGAGGCACTAGTAAAGGGAAGCTACACCACGCTAGGGAATGCGAAATATATGCTCTCTAAGAGCACTCTCTTTAATAACTATAGCGCTCTACATATTATTAACAATATCTCCTACTTTAAGCTAGGCATATTTAAGCAAGTATATAATGACTATCTTAAGGCAGGTATAACCTCTTTCTAAATTACTAGAAGAGGTATATATGTAATTAAGGACGTCTTAAATAGGCCTTAGGGACCTTAGACTAAGGACCTAATATTACAAAATATAGTGCTTATTAAAGGCTTTTATATCAATATTATATTAGAGAGTCTTCTTATAAAAAAGGGCGTGTAGTATTATAAAGCTAATAGCTCCCTGTGTATTAGACCTATAGGAGATAGCTTATTACTAGTAAAACTTATTAGGAAGCATAATATTATCTTTCTTTAATATAAGCCCTTATCTAATTATTTAATAGTTCCCTAAAAAACAGATATAGTAATATTTGCTTTAACACTAGTGATTTTCTCTACAATTAGATTATATAATACACATACGCAACGCTTATAGCGTAGGCAACTATTAAAGGAATAGCGCTTACTATAAACAGATTTAGAAGAACTATAGCACCTATAGTCTAGGCACCTTAGGAAAGATATACTTAGCAAGATTATAACCTATATAAGGGGAGTGTGTTTATAAGGAATAGAGCGTAAGGACTGCATAACCTGCTCGCTAATAAATGCCTATAAAGTTATATCTAGGCAACCACTAGAATATAAGTCACTAAGGCCCTATTAGAGAATCCATTAGGACCTTTAGAACTATAAGCCTAGCTATAACAGAATAAATTAGTTACTAGTTATTAAGGATAAGTATTTAGGGATGCTTTAAGTACACACTATTCCTAATAAGTTATATTAATTAGTATTTAACATATTAATTTATTTTAAACAATAGGTTATAAGACAATTTAGGCTATTAATCGCAAAAATCAGGCAAGATAATGAAGGTATAGTGATTAGTTAATCTAAGGATATAATCTTTTAATAATAGGCATAGGCTTAAGGCATTAAGCTAGAGCTTTCGCCTCTATATATATATAAGCTAAATAGGCATGTTAAAAGAGTAAATTAGATAATTATAACTAAGTTAAATATAATGCTCATAGGCGCAGGGCTTCCTATAAACCTATAGTTAGAGAGCACGCATACCGCAGCATACCTTTATAACATTAGCCCTGTTTAACAATTAGATTAGAAGACACCTGTTAAGACCTTAGAAAGCTGGTTCTATAATAATACTTACCTGCTAATAAGGGAGCCTTCTATAGACCTTAGGCCTAATTAGGGCGGTTTGTACGCATATGGCTGCCGCGTGTATCTAATAGAAAGAGATTGCGAAGCAGGATAACGTAGGCGCTATTATAAGACAAATCCTAGGGGATATATTAGATATCTTATTAGTTACTATGCCTCTAATATTTATTGTGTTTAGATCCTATAACTAGGAAGGGTAATAATAATAAGGAATATTACATTTAATAAGATAATCTTCTATAATACTGCTAAGGAAAGCGCTATAGAGTAGTTAATTAGCGAGCTAGAAGTGTAGTTTCGCTAATTAGAGATTAACATAGAACTAGATAAAGAAATAAATCTATTTCTCTTACTAGGTAAGACCGTTAAATCAGCGGATCTAGATAAGGGTTTAAACTTAGGGGTAGACGCACCTATAAGCACTAAAGTTATTTAAGTAAAAGATATAGTAACTAAGCTAATAGGACTTTAAACTCCTTAGCAGACACTAGATCTAATAATAGGAGAGCTTACACCCTCTAATGTAGGAGCTCTATAGAGCATAGAGTATAATACTCTATAAATAGATCTAAACTTATAACCTTAAATTCCAGATAAGGCTACGCTAGGTAATAATATAGAGGTTACTTAGATAATTATAGGGCCTTCTAAAGACTATAATAGCCTAGCTACCCGTAGGGAATCTTTAGAAGTATATAAAGGGTTAGAACACCTATAAGAGAGCCTTAGTATAGAGATATTATAAGAAGGCATATGAACTAGCTCTAGATTATAAAAGAAATAAGAGCAGGGCCTTATTCCAGACTATAGCCTACTAGGCAGAAGGAGGAGGAGGCCTAATAATATTCTTACTAGCAGCCTTTAGAATCTAAAGAAGCTCTATAAAGAGCTTAGACTACTCCTTAAAGTAGATAATAATTCTAAAGGGTGCTCTAACACTAAGAGTATTAGAACAATGTGTTTAGTGCTTAATGCTTATTATAATAAAGAAAATAGATCGCTCCTTAAATAGAAAATAAACACTAGCACACTATATTAGTCTAATCTAGCTAGTCCTCCTAAGAATTAGAAGGAAGCTAATAATTATATGTTTAGAAAGGAGTAGAAGAAGGCAATAGACACTAAGATTAATAAATTAAAGGAATAGGGAACATAGAAGCAGATTAAACGCTCTATAGCATGTTCTTAGCTATTGCCGCTAAAATAAGTCTATTCGTATAAGTTTAACAAAGAAGGTATTATATAGCGTTTTAAAGCGCATATCTACGTACACGGAGACCTATAGGATAGCTCTATAATCAAACAAACCTATGTAGTAACGCTCGCCGCTCACGCGTTTTATATATTTATAGCTCTAGTAGCACGTTTTAATCTAGAGACTAGACAATATAATGTGAAGAACGCGTTCCCCTACGCAAAGCATAGATTAGATTTAATTCCTATTACCTACAAGCTTCCTAAAGGTTATAAGGTTATTAGAGAATATATAGAACTACTTAAAGCTCTCTATAGACTTAGGGACTCTCTACTACTCTAGTTTAAAGAATTAAGCAGGTAACTCAGAGAACTTAGGCTTAAATTAAGCAATAAGGAGCCCTATATCTTCTATACTAAAGCTTAGGACTTATACCTTATATTCTTTATAGATAATATTCTTATAGCTTTCTATAAGGAAGACACTAAGACTATAGACTATATCTCTAAAGGACTTAAGGAAGTATATAATATAGATAAAAAGGGAGAAGCACACTACTTCCTAGGAATTCAGATTATTAGGGACTAAAAGCAACGAATTATATACCTTAGTTATAAGGTATATATTAACAAAATTAGTGAAAAGTTTAAGTAGATAGGAAACAGTACTTTCCCTGCTATCCTAATCCTAGTAATAGAGTATTATAAGTTTATAGGAGAAGCTAAAAAATAGGTAATAAAGGTGTACTAAGAGAAGGTTAGATTAGTACTATACACCGTGATTATAGTTAGGCTAGATATAGCCTTTATAGTGGCGAAGTTATTATAGTTTCTAACAAACCCAGGACCAGAGCATATAAGAGTAGTAGACTAAGCTATCCGCTACTTAGTTATTATAAGCAAGCTTGCTATACGCTTTAGGGGTACCACGGAACTTCGGGCTCTTTAGATCACAAGCGATGTATTATTCGCAAATAACCTTAAAACACATAGATTATCACAGGGTTACCTAATCACTCTCTTTAGAGGACTAATTATCTAGAAAGCTACACGCTAATTAACTATAACTATATCTATAATAGAGGCTAAATTACTTGCTCTTTAACAGATAGCAAAGGAGACTATAAGTCTTTAGCGCTTATTTAAAGATATTAAATTTAACGCCTACAAAGACTAGGTTATTAACTATGACAATTAATAGATAATTTGACTTATGCTTAATAAGAGCGAGCGATTAAACACTTGTCTACGTTATGTTAATATACATAATATATAGTTAAAGCAGGAATTTAAAAGGGGAAGCTTTAAAGTCATATATTTGCCAACAGCGGATATGCCTGCAGATAGATTCACTAAGGCATTAGATCGTCAGAGCTTTAAACGCTTTAGATCTATACTTAGTTTAGTTAATCTACGCACTTAGGATATTATAGAAAGCGCATATTACACAGAAGGGCATATCAACAAGGGGGCATGAAATTAATTGCCCTAGAAATACATAAAGACCCCCTCCCTAATAAGCAAAGCGCTATTAGGGTAAATAGGATTATAGGAATATAAACACTAAACGCTATTATACAAAAACATATATATAAACGCCGTTCTAAAAAGACAAGAATAAGAACTTATATAAGGAGGCGAACAACCTCCTTAAGATAGGCTATTACTATAGTTACCTTCTCTTTACCCGCTACTAATAAGCCCCTAATAGTAGTATTAGCCCTAACACTAGTACTAACCTTATTATACACGGAATCCAGCTCTGCAATAAGTTCTAATTAGAGTTACAGAGCCTTGTAGCACTAATCTACTATCTACGTAGTTAGCAGAGCATAGGAAATAGCAATAAACGCGCCTTACCTTAGCGTTATTATCCAGCGCTAATAACATCTACTTAGCAAGGGGAATATAAGCATTATGCAAAGGCTAATAATAGTAATTGCTAACCTTATATAAGTAATATCTCTAAGATCGTCCGGACCTAACCTTATAGTAATAACCTAGGTTACCCTTACCTATAATGCCTACTCTTACATACCCTTTATAGGGAATGTCTTATAAAGCACTATAAGGAGCAGGATTACTAGGCTAAGGAAGGTTAATATAATTAGGAATATAGATTATAATGCTTAGTATAAACCATTAGCTACTGCGTAGATCTTTAAGGATTATGCCTTACTTACCTACCTCTTACCTATACCTAAATAGGGCGTGATAATTGTAATAACGTATGCGTGGAGCGCTCTTTGCTCTCTCCTCTCTCTAACGTGGGAGATAATAACTTACTAGCGGGCTACTTAGAGCTAGCTAGGGGTTTAGAAAGATCTTTATAGGCTATACTAAGGCCTAGAAGGGAATTTAGTATAAGAGTGCTAATAATATAAAGCTTACGCTTAGAAGTTATTAAGCCCTCCTAAGAGCTTACCTCCTCCTTAGCTTAAGCCTATATATATAAGGATATATTAATTAAAATATAGAGATAGTTAATAAAAGTATATTATAAGGGAATAAAAAGGAAGCTTATAATTAGAAGATTATAAGAGCTTTTACCTATAGGGAATGCTTACTTTTACCTTATTATAATCTTATAGTATATAACACTATAAAAACGTTAATAGTGTGGATTAATTAAAGTTATAATAACCTTAACTTTAATTAGGGGGTGTGTTACCTAGGGTAGTATGCTGTGTTATAAGTTATAATATCTTATACTAGTGCGTATAGGAATGTAGGGAGAAGTAATCTACATTATATAGGTTAGAGCACTATAATAGGTAGTCTAGCGATCCCCCCTATAAAAGGGACGCTTTTATTCTCTCTTTTATATAATAGGAATAGTTAATTTAATCTTCTTTATAATTATCTCTTAGGGGGTCCTCTCACATCAATCCAGTGAGAGTCCTATTTGTTGCGTCACGTGATCGTGCGACAAAACCTCTGTCCGCACCAAAGTTAGAATACAATACACCTTTGCGAGGTAAGCACGGCTATTTAGAAACTTGACTTGCGACTCAGTCTGAACAACGACGTTTAAGAGTAGCCTGCAATATGAGTCAAGGGCGTTTCATTTTTTTCAAGGGATTTGTGATGCTACACGGAGTAGAGGTTATGCCATAGCTATTAGCTAAATAAATTTACGCAGCAGAAAGTGGGTGTTTTGGCGTGCCATCTCCGGGGACCATGGTGACTTGTCTGGTGCAACCTTCAAGCGCCAGCTCTCAACAAAAATATAACCAGGTTGAATGAAAGCTCTATGCAGAATAATCCGTACAGCATGTCCTTTCCACTGCCCGAATGTGCCGTCGTTGTCCAGTAGTCAAACGGAGAAAAAAAGTAAGACATATCCCCTCTCGCCCAGCGCGTCTATTCCATCTGCCATCTGCAACAAAATCGATTTAGGCAGAGAGCTTGGACCTGGTAGATATTCCTCCAAGCGCTGATCAAGACCCCTCCAACTCCTCCGTGTAAAACCACGCAACTTGGTTTCGCAGCTCCAATCCCGAGCCCGAACCTATGAAGCGCCGATGGAGCACCGGGAAGGAGCCCGCTCTCAGACCCTGCAGAAGACTGAAACCCTACGGACGTATTGTGTATGCAGAAGCTACGGATTAGTCCACAATCATGGCACGTCGCCCCTAAAGGCGGAGTACCTGGAATATTGCCTACCTATGTAATCCGTACGTCCGTACATGTAGGTACTGGCTGTGTAGTCTGGTGGCGGCTTCAGCGTTGCTCCGATCATCAACCGTTATTGATATGCATAGCCCACTGTAATGTCCTGTAATACAGAAAGCCCCCTGCCCGGCTAGGAGGTGTTGTGGCAAAAGTGGCACTGTGATGGGAATGTAGGTAAGGTTGATCCATTCAACTATAGTGCGCCCGTGGCTCGGGCTAATATAGCTATACTACGGGTCACGTGCCACGTGCTGTGACAGTGCCGCTAATACATTAATAATGCCCTTATTATACTTCTTTATCTAGTAATTAGTATTATTTTTCTTCCTTAAGTAATTATATTAAGTAAATATTCTAAGCTACTCTCTTTATTCTATATAGAAATACTCTTCCTATTATATATTCCTCTTAATCTCTAATACTTCCTATAGGTCTATAGCTAGGTAGCCTATCCTTATTATATACTATATTAGTAGCGCTATATTTCTATTAATTATCTCTAACCTCTATAATTAGAATATAAGGTATCTTATTTAAGCATTAATTATATTTCTATTTATATATATAATTATATTACACTATAGTTATACTACTATTACTATATTATTCTTAATAGCCTCTACTAACTTCTCTAATACTATTCTACCTTATCCTACTATATTAACTATTTATTTAGTATCCCTAACCTATTTAGTTATATCTACGCTTAGTTATAGTCTCTTTACCTATAGTTTAGGGCTCTTATTTACTATAATAGATATCTCTTATTACTACTTAACTAGTAATTAACTTAGTTTTAGTGGTTTACTATTTAGAGTTAGCGGTTAACTTAGGGATAGTAGCTTATTACTAACTAGTAATTAGCTTAGTTCTAGTGGTTTATTTAGTAATTAGCTTAATCCTAATAGTTTATTTATTAGTATAAATACTACTATATTTATATCTACTATTATTACTTATACTAATAGAGTAGGGATTAGTTAGTATATCTTTATTTTCTTTCTCTTCCTATTCTTTATTAGTATTACTTACTTTTATATTTCCTCCTACTATATTCTAGTATATACCTCTATAGGTAGTTAATTTAATATTTTAGTATACTTAGTGGAGTTAACTATATATACTTAATTACCCTTATAGGCTACTTTTCCCTAGATTAATCTAGCTAGGGCTATTATAGCTAATGCTTTGCCCTATATAACCTAAGCATTGCTTAACTTCTTTATTAATCTGTGGTTTAATAGTTATAAGGTTAATTTTATAAATCCTAAAAATTTATTAAGGAACGCATTATCCTATAATTATACCTTTGCTTTTAGTATTATAAATATCTAGTATTTACTACTAAAGTTATATACTACTAAATGCATATTAGTGTTAGTAAACATACCTTATACCTTATATATCTAGTCTATAGCCTCTCTATTTACTATTATATCTATAATAATTATATCTTAAATAGTTATATACCTTATCTTAGTGCTTAGGTAATTATGCCTAGCTTAAATATATGCTATAATATGCTATAATAATATTAAGAGCGTATAGAGTATAAAAGAGTAAAATTAATATTAAAGTTTAGTATATAGTATATAGAGTATAAAAGAGTAAATTCTTTGCTAAAATCTAGGGGATATAAGTAATATTCCCTACTTAGCTATCTATAATAGCTAGCGTAGTCTAGCTTTTAAGTGTCTATAAACTATTTATTAATTTAGTAACTACTATTAGTAGTAACTATTAGTTATATACTACTATTAAATTCTTAAATTTAACTAAATATTTAATAACTCCCTACTCCTTATTCTAAGTAAGAATTACCTTAACTTTATAATCTACTAGGTAGATTAGCGCTATTACTCTAAACTATCTATTAAATATATCCTTATAGAATTATTCTAGATAGTCTACTAAGATAACTAGGTAAATTCGCTAATTATCTAGTATATCTAGCTTATAAGCTAACCTCCTAATATACTATAAGACTTAAAATAGTCTAGTAAACTTTAGTCTATACTTTAGACTTATTTACCTTAGGATTATATATGCCTAATTATCTAATCTAATTAATACTTAGTCTCTACACTTAAAGAACTTACTTATATATTTCTAATTATAATATACCTTAGTCTAGATCACTACTAAGGTAATTATATTATACGCTTATAGTTATTCTAATAGCTTATCTAGTATTTCTAGCTCTATTAGGTATAGTAATAAAACTATATTATTAGGGGAGAACCCTATAATAATCTAATTTAGAGATTACCCTATTACCTTAATTACTATATTATTAAATTTAAATTATAATTATAGTAATATTTATTACTATAACTAATTATTATTAAGTTATATAAAATATATTTAGATTACTAACTTAATTATTTAAATAGTTTATTTAGTCTACCTATCTATCTATAGATAATATACTATTAAGTGTAATAGTTTTATTCTAACTAGCTCCTAGAATATCTTCTATAATACTACTAGAAATCTTTAATTATAATTACTTATAATTACCTTAGGTATTCCCTAATTAGATATTAGCAAGTAATTATATAATTTCCTTATATATATTACCACTATAATGTTATTTTAATAAGGTTCTAGCATAGTCTATTTACTAAACTTATTAATAATTACTAGTATTAAGTTATTACCCTCTATTAATATAGGAAGAGATAGTAGAAAATTAATTAAGATTATATAATATAGTGCTAGTAGTGCTAATAATAGTTATAAATTCCTATACTATAGGTATCTTCTTAGTTAATAAATCTAATATAATAGATATGTTTTTAGGTAATTTTATAGTCTATATAACCTATAAGGTATACAGAATTATTAGACTATCTTGCTTAATTTTAGATATCCTATATAATTACTATTATATATAGCGTTATATAATTCCTTTACCACGGACTTTAGTATATATAACTATAGCTAGAATCCTAGAGTTATCTTCTATAATAGTCTATCCTCCTAGCTAAATAGTAGCTTTACCTAGTTCTCTATAGGTAATTAGGTATTACTATCTAAGACTATCTTAATATATTACTATATTAGGTCCTAATTATATCCTAATTATATTAATTTCTTAAAATCAGGCAATATTCTAACTAATAACGCTATTAGCCTCTCCGCTTTAGGCATAGTGAATTATGGTATTAGTGCTATAACTAGATTATGTTCCGTGTGCTACACTATATATAAATTATAAAGTGACTTCTAATGCTCTAGTCTATTATCTAGCATATTATCTAATTATCCAGGAGTATTATTATTATACGTCTTCTCTGTTGTTTTTAACCTACTTAAGGCATCTAGTACTAAGTGGTCCTTTCCTAGCTTATAAATTACCTTAATATTAAACTAGCTAATATATTCCATAGCTTATATTAACTTCTTATTTACTATATATCTACTTATTATATTTATAATATCTAATTACTAACCTATATTAATAATTAAGTGGTAATCTATAAAATATATTACTAGTGGTAATTAAGTTACCTTAATTCACTACCTTAACTTACAAAGTATCTACATATAACCGCAGACCTTAAGCTCTATTAACTAGTATCTCTTCTCTATATCTAAGAGAGTTCTTAAAAGAAATGTAATTAGCTAAATCACTATCTATAAAGGGTATTTTATAATTATTCCTTCTATCTTTAGTTTTAGGATTACTTTATCCTTTATATAATATATTATAACCCTAATGCCCACTCTAGATATATTAAAATCCACAAATAACTATTAGTTTAGGGAAAATAGTGTTAGAGTGGTATATTTTGTTAATACTACCTTTAATATATTAAACGCCTTAATTTCCCGCCTAGATAGCAATAGTATATTAACACTCTTTGCCTAGTTATGCCTTACTAGTTTAGATATCTTCTTCTTTAAGGTCTTATTATCCTTATCTATCTTAATTACTTAATGTACTTATAGTAAGTTTATTTTATAATCCTATAATAGTTTAATAATTAAAGTATATCCTAGGATATACTATCTTAAAGCTCCTATAAACCCTAATAGGTATTCTAACGCTCTTAATATCTTTAGAAATTCAAGATACCTTATTACCGCTAATTTTTTAGCTAGTATTACTATTCCTAAGGAATTAATAAGCTTTCCTAATACCTTAGCTATTAGGTATACTAT
Organism: Epichloe elymi; assembly: GCA_023658475.1. Taxonomy (NCBI): domain Eukaryota; kingdom Fungi; phylum Ascomycota; class Sordariomycetes; order Hypocreales; family Clavicipitaceae; genus Epichloe; species Epichloe elymi. The sequence continues at coordinate 3,996,558 of CP098278.1, read as the reverse complement.
AAATGTTTTCTTTAGACTAATTAAAATATTATTATCCACTAGACGCTAAAAAGTCTATTAAAGGTCTATAATATGCTATTTAAAGCCGATTAACGTAATAACTATGTTATCGCAGTACGCTATTGCTCCTGTATCTCGTAATATGTTATCTATACGCCTCTGAATATAGGTGTTTAATCCCTTATATCCTATAATTAGGATGTTAAATATAAATTATCTATTATATATAATAACTAATAGTGCCTATCGCGAGTCTAGGTAAACTATCTATTAGTAATAAAATAATATAGCATTAATGACCGTAATATATGTTATGTTTGCGATTCCTATAATAACCTCTTCCTGCTATCTTATTAGATATGCGTCTAATATTATTATTATATTTAATCCTTATATGTTAACCACTATATATCCTTTTTAATTATCTCCTATTCCTACCTATACTATAAAGACTAGAAATGTAAATAGCACCTATAATATTATATGGATAACTTTTCCTACTACTAATAATTCCCTTATTATCTTCTCTATAATTATTTAATTATTAGGGCCTACTAGATAGATTCTACACTTCTTTAGCACTAAATCCTACTACCCTGGTTTTATTTATAATTATATCTATTCCCGCTTAGGAACTAAGGTAAATCCCTTATTATAAAATAATTCTATATAATCTTCTAGGAGCTTCTATATCTACTATTATTTAGCTTTATCCTAGGGGTTAAAATAGTTTACTTATATAGTTATATAAATTATAGTATGTAATTCTATTATAATCTATTCTATTATTAATAAGCGCTTTTTAGCGTGTGCCTCTATTACTATTATAAGGTCTGCTGCTAAGGCCTATTCCTTAGGGTTAACTATATATACTCTAGCTACTAGGTTAATAGACTTAAATCTTCCTAGCTCTTATTTTCTACTAATTATTACTAGTCTATTACTTATATTACATACTATAATATATCTTATAGAGCTATCTATAATTACCGCATATACTCCTAGTTTTTATAGTTACCTTAGTTTAAATAATGCCCTATTATCCTTACTAAGCTAATAATATACTAGAACTAATATTATAGTTCCTAGTTAAATAACCACTATATAGGCTACCTTAACTAGTATGTTAATTTTTAGTTAATTATACTACGCTACTATTAGAATAGTAATGTTCCTATATATACTAATAATTACTTTCCCTTTGCTTACTATAATATTAATTTACTAGGGTATAATATAGTCTATACCTAAGAGTATATTTACTCTTAATATTTTAATAATTAATACCTCTCTAATAAATAAGGTAATTACTAGCTATCTATCTAGTGTGCTACCTAGAAAGTTTATTAGTAGTAGTATGTATTTATTAGTAGAATAAGCATCTACGCTAATTCCCTTTACCTTAATAGGCACTACTCTGGTTTGTATTTTAATATCTAGATACTATTTAGCTACCTATATAGTATCTACTAATATAATTAAGTATCCTATATTACAATAGATATCTACCTAGCTATCTAGATTATCTAAATCTAGGTAAATCTAGAATTATAGATATATCTATAACTAAAATGCATAGCCTATGCCTGTATTGCGTTACGTGCTAACTATTAATTAAAAGATTAATATTTAGTTGCCTATCTTTATCTTAAGCTTTGTTAGGTCTACTAGTTATAGTTCCTCTGCTACTAATTCTATTTACATTTATATCTTATCTATTATAATATTTAAATAATTATAATCACTAAGTGTATAGGATAAAGGGTAAGAGTCTAAAATTTTATTATAAGCTACCTTACCTCTAATTATGCTATTGCGTAGTAAACCGTGTGTAACACTTAAATAGCTAAAAAGCGCGTTATTAGATACAAACTAAGCTAAGCACATTTAATAGGTATAAACCATGTTATTAATTCCTATAAACTAAACCTATTCTATCTGGTTATTAGTCTATAGGACTCCTTCCTAGTTATCCTAAGGATATAGTTCCTGCTATTCTATATCTAGGTATAGCATGTATATATCTAGATCCTCCTAATTAAGTTATTAATAATTATTCTCCTACTCCGCGTTATTAGCCTGTTCCTCCTACTATAGGCTGCTCTGTTCTTTGCTGCCTATCTGTTATGGACTGGCCTTGGGGCAACTGCAAACAAGCGTCTAAAGTGCGATTACTATTCTTAAAGAGGAAAGAAAGAGCTAAGTAAGAGATTATATAGCGTGTAGCTATATATCCTCCTATATATAGTCTATGCGCGTAGTATATATAATAAGCCCTAAGTCTATATAACCTCTACACACTACCTTATATACTCTCTACGCCCTTTCTAGAGCCCTCCTAGACCTAAGAAGGACCTAAGCCTTAAGCTTAAGTCTATTATATACCCCTCTTTATACCCCTCCTATTCCCTTACTATATAAAAAAATTTTTAAACCCTACCTCCTCCTTATCCCTACCTCCCCTCTCTATATATATCCTAAAGGCTTTACTTCTTTAGGGGTAAATTAAACTATACCTATTTCTACACTTACTTTAGACTATTACTTATCTATATATCCCCTTATTCTACCTTAAATCTATCTAGTGCCTTAGTATCCTATATATTCTCTAGGGGCTCCTATATTAGCTAAATATAACCTTTCTACTTAACTAGTATATTATAATTTACTCCCTAACTAGGGGTATTTTTAGCTATAAGGATCTCCTCTACCTAGTACTCTATAAGGTTACTATCTATATTTATTAATATTAGCTCTAGTAGAGATTATTTATTAGCTAGCTTCTAGCTTAATAATAGATCCTCTACTACCCTTTAAACTAAATCTATATAAAAGATTAGGTATAGCCCCCTAGGAATATCTAACTTTATAGTTAATAGTATTAGCACCTCTAGTACCTTATACTTTGCTATAACCTAATCTAACTTCTTATATAGTTAGTTATTGAAAATGGAAGGGAATCTGTACTAGAGGGATAGGAAGACCTCCCTAGTAGATTCAACGCGGCGGCTTCTAGATTCACTATAATACGACGATTCTTCACAAGATATAGAGCTTTGATAGTTGAATATAGTAGATTTCAGCTAGACGAATGATCTGACGAGCAATGAGAGGATTTTCTGAGTTCCCCTTATAGACCTACCGACCGTATCGACGGAAGGGGGTCGCTAGCCGGGTCTTAGGAGCTATTTTTTATTTTCCGTAAAATTCATTTGTATAGGAAAAGTAAAAAATTAACTTATGGCCATACAATCTAGCCACCCACGTGCACTAACTAAGCAATCTAATAAGTAACCCTATAAATAAAATACATCATTAAATCCAGAAAAAAATCAAGGATTCGAACAGTATAAGTTAGCCTTTTATACGACCACTAGTTCCCTAGTTACAGTCGATTTTAGCTTCCCTATAGGGTAGCCTAGTTGGCTTAGTCATATAAGCCTGTGGGTTAGTTGTGCGCGGAGCGCAGGTCACAGCCAAAGCTGGCCACAGCCAACAACGCTGCAGGCAACGCCTTGTAACCAACGTTGCAACAACGCAACTAGGCAACTAGTGGGCCTATAAAATAGTGCTATAAATAGCATAATTTTAACACTCCCTCTAGAAAAGTATGAGTTAACTAATTTGATACCTAAACTTAGCTCTTTAATAGATATCTAAGTTAATAATAAATTCAATAATAAATCCAATAATAATCTAATAACTTTTTAACTAATATCAATAACTTTTCAACGGAATTCTAGTGTTTTTGTTGATTTTCGATTTTTCGACTTTTTTAGTTGTTTTTAAAGCTAGGCCTTTGTATTTATAAGGCCTAATAGTTGAATAAATTGTTGAAATTTATCGTTAGGCAGGGGCTTAGTTAAGCTATCTGCAGGCATCTCTTTAGTATTAATATAGATAACCTTAGCTATACCCTTCTGTACCTTTTCTCTGGTATAGTTGAATTTTAGCAGGGTATACTTTATTCTGCTGTGAAGAGCAGGGTTATTAGCGGTTGTAATAGCGCCTTGGTTATTACTAAAAATCGGAACAGGAGGTGCTATAGGTAGCTTTATCTCTTTAAAGAGACTATAAAGCTACTCTAGCTCCCTAATAGCTTTACATAGAGCATCTGATTCGGCCTCTAATATTAATAAAGCTATTATAGTTGCTTTCTTTGATTTCCAGCTAATAGGTCCTTTAGCTAGCTTATAGAGATAAGCATAGGTTAATTTAGAGGACTTATCTCCCGCGAAGTCGCTATCATAGAAGCTAATAAGGGTTGCAGAAGCTTTAGCGTTCTTAGACCTTCTATAGGTTATAGAATAACTCATAGAGCCTAGAAGGTATCTAAGCAGATGTTTAGTAGCATTTAAGTGCTCTATATAAGGCTTAGCTAACGCTGTTAAAAGCCACTAAACCGGAAAGGCAATATTAGGTCTTATAAGGAGCATTAAATATATAATAGTCCCTATAATACTTTAATAAAGCTTGTGATTAGAGGGGGAAAGAGGTTTAGTTAGGTAGGCTGCCTGCTTTATAATTCCGGGTTGTAGGGGAATTTTAGTAGGCCTAGCATCTTTCATATTAAATCTCTCTAGGGCCTCAGAAATGTACTAGGACTGGTGGATAGCTAGGGTCCCTTTCTTTCAATTTCTAGTGATTTAAATGCCTAGGAAGAATTTAGCTGGCCCACGATCTTCTATAGGATAAGCTTTGTGTAATAGCTTCTTTAGCTTGTTAATATAAGCTAGATCCGGTCCTATTAGAAGACAGTCATCCACATAAGTCGCTATATATATAGATATAGTTGGGTTAAAGAAGACAGCTAGGTTAGATATAAGGGGGTGGAAGCCTAATTTTCGAAGAAGTTCCTTTAGGGCCTGCTGCCACTCTCTAGAGCTCTGTTTTAATCTATATAAAGCTTTTTAAAGGAAAATAACCTGCTTTTAAGAGGGATTATAGCCGTATTTTTTAAGTAATTTAGCTATCTCAGGCGTAGCAGCTTCGGCAAATTCAACGAATCCATCAGGGATCTGCATATAAATAGCTTCTTTTAATAAGCTATTTAAGAAGGCCCCTATAAAATCAACCTATTTAACTTCCCAGTCATTACAAGCCGCTAGGGCTAGTAATATCCGCTAACTAGGGGGAATACTAGTAGCAGCGTAGGTCTCGATATAATCTTGACCTTCTATCTGCATAAAGCCTTTTATAACGAGTTAGGCCTTGTGTTTTATAGGATTATTTTCTTTATCCTTTTTAAGCTTATAAATAAGCCTATTCTTTAGGACTTTTCGGCCCTTAGGAATCTAGTCTATCCCTATAAATTTAAAAGTTCCGGCAGCTAATAGCTACTTAAATTCGCTAAAGGTTGCATTAACCTATTTTTGGCTATCCTTGCTTTTTAAAGCTTGCTTCTATGTCTTAGGTGTATCCGAATCGTTATTGTTGTTAGCTAACGATTTAGCCTTTTGTTGTGCCTTAAAGCATATCTCCTTAACGAAGGAAGATAGGTTGAAATCATCGATATCCATAGAATCAGGGTCGATTAGAGAATCCGAATCTAAAAACGGTTTTTTAATAGCACCCTTATTAGGGGCGCTAGAGCTTAGGCTCTCTAGGGGTAGCGCTGGAGGCGTTACAGCGGTCGTCCCGGGCGTTATAGGCGCGGCGGGCGCTGTAGGCGCTGTGGGCGCTGGGGGCGCTAGAGGCTTTGGATAGCTATCCTGAACCTCTAGATTATCTCGTGAGATATTGGCTTCTCCCTCTGAAGGATAGCTCCCTAAAGGCTTAGGGGACCCTACAGAGCCTATATCCTCTATAATCTTAACAAAGCTAGTCTTAATGACTGACCTTTTAGAGGGTATATAAACAAGATAGACGCTGGAACCTAGAGTAGCAAGCAGCCGGCTAGGGATAGTCCTAGGGGCTAGCTTCTGAAGCTTTGATCTCTGCTCCGGAGGTATTAGAACCTCGCAATAAGACCCTATAGCCCTAATTTTCGAGAAGTCAGGCTTATAGATAGTCTTAGGCTCTAAGTTAGCTAGAAATAGCTGCTTAGGGGTTAGGGGCTTAGTTGTATTAGCGGTAATATTAACTAAGTCCACTATGGCTGGAAGGATATAAGACCATAGATATAAAGGCAGCTTAGACCACTGAAGTGTAGCTCTAAGCCGGTCTAGGATAACCCTAATAGCCCTCTTAACTAGCCTATTCTGTTCGTGAATATAAGGGCAAGAGGTGCTAAAGCAAATTCCTTTAGAAGATAACCAGTGCTGAAGTTCGTTATTGATCTTAGTACCTCCGTCGAAGTGAAGGTGCCTAGGATACGCGTTATATCGGTTTTTCAGGGCCTTAAAGAAGCCCTTAATAGCAGTATAAAGGGTCTAACCTTCTTTATTAGCTAATGAAAAGCACCACTTATACCGGGATTTTCGATTAATAAGTATAAGGACTAGGGCCTTCTTATTATATAGTATAGGCTTAATTTTAACTGTATCTCCCTCTAGGATATCTAAAACCCTAGGGGGGTCCTGAATAGGTCTTTTGGTTGGTCTTCTAACAGCCTTTGATTGCATACAGGCTATGCAGTTGAAATCCTTGTCTTTAATGGCGGAAAAATCAGGAATCCCTTTAGCTAATTTCGAAGATTTCTTAAGTAAAGGGAGGCCAATATGGCCTAATTAAATGTGCCAAAGAAGGGCTAAATCTAGCAATTTCTTATAGCTAGAATCTAGCTTTTTAGGGCTATTATCCCCTAGCTCCCTCTGTTGCCAGGCCTCTTGAGAATCACAGGCCTCTGGGGGCAATAGACGGCCACTATCGTTACCCAAGTCATTAGGGTATGGACCTTCTAAACCCCCTATAGAAGATGCCTAACTAGGAGGAGCTTCGGTGGGACATAGGGCTGAATCTTCGTCTTTGGAGTCTAATTCTTCGATTCGTTGATATTCCTCGGGATTAAATGCTGGCTGTGGAATTTGAACCTCTATAGGGTAGGAAAACCCTAATAATTCGGTCTTATAGGCTCTTTGTTGTTGGTTGCAATATTGAGAGCCCATAAAGGAGAGGTGGGTTAAATGCTTGCAGATCTTAGGAGTAGCTTGCCCCTTAATCTGCAAAAAGAAGCCGTGTTTAGCAGGTTCTAGTAACCCACAGGGGCTTTTATCGGCTAGGAAAAGCTGATCTTTAGCTAGATAACCTCCCTTAAGATAGTGGGATAAACCGCTAACTAGGTTGGTATCTATACCGGGGAAATATAGGGCATCTAACAGAGCTAGAGGCCTATATTCTGGTGGATTTTTCTTGACCAGAACGTTAAAAACAGCGGTGCCTCTTCCTTTAGGATAAATAGGTCCTCCTGCTGTAATTATAGGGCCGGTTTGACCTTTCTTAAGAGGCTTAAAGTCCCTAAAGAAAGCCCTATTATTATAAATGTAACAAGAAGAACCTGTATCGTATAGAAGGGAGTTTTTAACCACATTATTAGAGTAGCTAAAAGTAGGCTTGCTAGTAGTGTTACTAGTAGTAGTGGTACTAGAGGTATCTAAATCAGATTCAGAATCACTACTATCCTCGCTACTAGACTCGCTAGAATCTAGTTCTTCAACGTATCCCGTGGCTAGGCTATAGCCTAACGCAAAAGCAGCTTCTTTTCCTTTATCTTTATCCCCGTTGCCACTCTTCTTCTTCTGCTTTTTCTTCCTAGAGGCTTTAGAAGGGTTTGAATCCTTCTTATCCTGCTCTTTAGTAGCGTTAGTAGAGTCCTTCTTAGTATTAGGATTAGATTTCTTCTCCTCTTCCTTAGAATTTCCCTTATTATTAGAAGCCTTATAGCTAAGAGCTTTAGCTACAGGGGAGGTTTTATCCCTCTGTTCTTCTAATAAATCAGCCATTAGGAACTGTAAATTTAAGGTATTTACAGGCAGCCCTTGTGCCCTAGCAGCTCTAATAGTAAATCTTTGTCTCTCAGCCCAACTAGGAAAGGTCTGCTTTAATGCATTAATATAATAGTTTACTTAATCAATAGGAGCGATCTCTACACTACAAAGCTATAGTCTAGCTAGTAAGTTATTAAAATCAGCATTAAAAGCCTCTAAAGATCCCTTATAATTTGAAAAATTTAGGGAGTGGTAGCTAGCGTATAGCGTACCTCGCTGGATTTCAGCACTCTACGAATATTGCCTAATAAGGACTTTATAGGCTTCTTCGGGGGATTTTTGCCAACATATAGCTGCCTGCGGTCCTGGTTAACAGCTATCTCTTAATATTATCAAAAGAATAGCTTGATCACAGTCAGCTAGATAGCCTGCTAAGCTAGGATTATCTATAAATTCAGGTAATCCTAGGGCTCTAAATTAGATGCTTAGGGCTTGCTTCCACTGATTATAGTTTTCAGGGCCTTTTAGCTTAGCTCCCTCAGGAATAGAGTGAACCTTCTTATTTAGTTCCTTAATAGCCCCTGTGTTAAAGGCAGCTTGTAAGTTACTAGAAGGTAAACTCGCAGAATTAGCGGCAGGCAGGTCTTCTACCGGAGCTTTGGTATTTTCTTCCCTTAGCTTAGTAGAATCCTAAAGACCTTGCATAGTAGTCATAGTTTGCGTTAATTTATCTAATAGATCTTTAATGCTAGCCTTGTTTTTTAGACAATTTAACTCAGTATACTTGATAAAATCAGTTAAGGTCTTGCCTTGTTGTTCAATTTGGCTCTGCATCTGTTGTTATAGTTGTAAAGCACTAGCTTAAATAGCCGGACCTTCTATATCCATCCTATCAGGGTCCCTAGGAGGGCTAGAAGGGCCTGTAGTAGGTCCCTTACCCTTATTATAACTCGGTGGTGCTATCTCTTAAAATTCCCTAGGATCTCAAAAAATATCCTATGTAAGATCTCTAAATTTCTTCCTATTATAAATATCACGCGCTAGAAGCTGGTTGTGGTGCAACCGGGCTGCGCACGCAAATTATGTGGCGGGGCTGTTTGAAAGGGTGCCCCTCGAGGTCTAAAAGTGGGTCTGCGGTATGCGCGGGCAGAAACGGACCGGAGAAGATTCTCTGCGAAAATTTTCTTAACACTAAAAATAACGGATAGGAATCGTAGGATATAGGTATTGCAGCAGCCACAACGCAACGCAACGTGATGTATAGTGCGTGCAACGTATTGCAATAGGTCAAAAAGCCTAGTATTAAGATACTAGATGTTCGATAATTTAAAGGATGCAGCGTATCTACTGTTGTAGATAATATCAAATATAACGGTCGCGGCAGTGAATAGAATCACTAAAAAAGAGGTTGTGGTTGTAACTAGATAGTTACGGGTGCGGCTGTAAATGAATTTCAACACCAAGGGTCTGGCGTTGCGATGCGTGATGCTAGCGGATGAAAAGCTTCGAAAGCTAGCGGTTTCCTTCGTAATCTTAAGAGCCCACAGGTCTAGTAGAGAGTAACTAGTACCTAAAATCAAGCACTAATCGCAGTAGAATAACGCAGTAATATAGTAATCTTTAGGCCTTCCGGGCTTATAACCTATTGAAAATGGAAGGGAATCTGTACTAGAGGGATAGGAAGACCTCCCTAGTAGATTCAACGCGGCGGCTTCTAGATTCACTATAATACGACGATTCTTCACAAGATATAGAGCTTTGATAGTTGAATATAGTAGATTTCAGCTAGACGAACGATCTGACGAGCAATGAGAGGATTTTCTGAGTTCCCCTCATAGACCTACCGACTGTATTAACGGAAGGGGGTCGCTAGCCGGGTCTTAGGAGCTATTTTTTATTTTCCGTAAAATTCATTTGTATAGGAAAAGTAAAAAATCAACTCACAGCCATACAATCTAGCCACCCACGTGCACCAACTAAGCAATCTAATAAGCAACCCTATAAATAAAATACATTATTAAATCCAGAAAAAATCAAGGATTCGAACAGTATAAGTCAGCCTTTTATACGACCACTAGTTCCCTAGTTACAGTCGATTTTAGCTTCCCTATAGGGTAGCCTAGTCGGCTTAGTCATACAAGCCTGTGGGTTGGTTGTGCGCGGAGCGCAGGTCACAGCCAAAGCTGGCCACAGCCAACAACGCTGCAGGCAACGCCTTGTAACCAACGTTGCAACAACGCAACTAGGCAACTAGTGGGCCTATAAAATAGTGCTATAAATAGCATAATTTTAACATTAGTTTATCTTAATATTCTAAAGGCTTAACTATATATAGTCCCTAACCTAGAACTATTCTGCTAGTCTCTAACTACTATTTATACTTTCCTATTATTATTATTAGATAAAGGCTATTATAGCCTATATTAGGTCTATACCCTCTTTTAAGTGCTATAGGAATACTTATACCTATCCTTTTAGTAAAGTTTTTAATATCTCTAATAGCGGTGCCTCCTAGATTATAGGTATATTAAAGCTATAGAGTGCTATATTTACGCTTACTCCTATTACTAAAGAATCCCTATTATTTAACACTAGCTAGTAGGCTAGTAGGTAATTAGCCCACTTAAATTATAAGAAGGATAATATTACCTATAATACTACCTAAACCTCCTAGTTAGCTCTCTCTATACCTTTATCTATCTATAGGTAATATAAGGTTAATAGTAGTTACTTTATGCCTACCTTCTTATAGAGTATTATCTAAAAACTACTTAACTAATCTAAACTATAATCTATAATAATCTAGGTAGGGAACCTATAGAACCGCTACTAATAGTGTTTAAACCGCTCTATATATATCTTAGCCTTTATTAACATTATAGCCTTAAGCTATATAAACTTAGTCTATCTATAATTACTATAAGGAACTATAGGTTAGCCTAATCTTAAGTAGGGAGCTCTATTATAAAGTTAATAGAGATCTATAACTAATATCTATCTAGCAGAGGAATTAGCTTTAGTAAGCCCTATTATAGCTACTAGCTTTTCTACCCCCTATAGTAGTAATAGTTTTGTATAAACTATACTATATCCTATAATATACTATCCTAATAGAAGTCCCTCTAGAGCGCTTTAAAGGTGGTATTCCGCCCTAGGTAACCTAGTAAGGGTAAGTTATATGTTTATTAGATTAAGGTTATGGTTAAGGGTTCCTACTTTAGCACCTAAGTCTAGCCTTAGAATTAAAGTGCTCCTTTTACGCTAATCTAATAGTCTATAATCTACTCCCTTATACCTACTATATTAGGAAACTTCTAAGCCCTAACCTTTACTGCCTTAAGCTATAGCCTATAAGTCTTATTATAGGCTATAGCCTAATCCTATAGGGACTAAAGGTACCTATCTATAAATAAGGAGTCTCTAGCTAGAATATCTAGAGCTAAAGCTAAACTATCCTCTAAAGTAGTGCTTTCTAGGGCTACTATAGGTCTAATATTTATATATAGTTATCCCTAACTAAAGCTAAACTATATAGGTATTATTATTAACTATATAATAGGTGCCTTTAGCTTAGCGGACTATACCTCCTCCTAATAGTGTCTTAATAATATATCTAGTCTACTTGCCTAAGTCCCTAGTCTATAATATAAGTAGAAGTTAAAGAGCACTAGAGTCTCTACCTATTATACTTACTATTCTAATATCTCTCTTAGGGCTATAAAGTACTCTAAGTTCTTATAATCTATAAGTATTATAAATAGCCTATTAACACTTTATAGCTTTACTAACTATGCCCTAAGGTATAAGATAATTACTAGAAGCTCCTTATTATATATTATATAATTCTATTAAGCTAGCTATAAGTAAGCTAAGTAGTATGCTACTAGATATAAGACCCCTTTATTATTTATCTAGGAAAGGTAGCCTCTTAATACTATTTCTAAGTAGTCTACCTTTACTACTATATCCTTATTAGGGTCCTATTATATAAGAATAGGGTATAATATAAAAGCTAGCTTTAGTGTTTTAAAAGCCTTCTTATATACCTCTATTTAGTAAAATACTATACCCTTCTTTATTAGGTTAATTAGAGGACCTATAACTTCTAAAAACTATAGTATAAAGTTATAATAAAAGTTAGTAAACCCTAGGAACCCGCGTACTCCTTAGACCTATATTAGGGCCTCCTAATCCCTAATTACGGTAATCTTCTTATTATCTAGGCGAATCTATTTCCCTATATGGATAATAAACCTAAGGTACTTAACCTCCTTTATTATAAAAATACACTTCTTAATATCTAGGTTTAACCTAGCCTACTATAGTCTAGCTAATACCCTATAGACCTTCTATATATAGTCTTTCTATAACCCCCCTATATAGATTAAGATATTATTAAGATAAGTAGTAATATAGTCCCTAAGGATATTACTAAGTGCACTATTAATATACCTCTAAAAGGTTATAGGCATGCCTACTAAACTAAAGGGGTATACTAACCACTTAAATAATCTAAATTATATCTAGAAAGCGGTCTAGTGTTCCTAGCCCTTAGTAATATAAATATAATAGAATACTACTTATATATCTAGCTTTATAAACTATTTTGCCTTAGCTAAGGAGTATAGTATCTTTTTTACTAAAGGTAAGGGATAATAGTCCTATTCTATAATCTTATTTAGCGCGTAATAGTCTATATAGAACCTCTAACCACCCCTAGGTTTCTTTACTAGTAGAACTAGTACTATTACTAATAATAAGCTTACCCTAATCTAGCCCTTATCTATTAAGTCTATTACCTACTTATATATCTCTAGGAGATATTAATATAGTATATTATATAGCGGAGCCTATAGTAGGTCTAGTTTATTACCCTCTATATCCTACTTTAGGTAAATATAGTAATTAGACTTACCCTAGTGTAATAGTAGGGTATTTACCTTACTCTCCTAGAAAAGGTTCTTATAGTTTTATAACTCCTCTAGTAAGGATACTAAAAGCTCTTACTCTATAGGTTTTAGTATAGTATTAATCTATAGGATAGATATAATTTCCTATAAGCTTATAGTATAAAGCTATATATACTCCTTCTGCTTCCTTACCTAATATACTATTCCTATAAATAAAGATCCTATAATATATATAGTAGGCTTCTCTACCCCTCTATTAGTTATAGCCTAAATCTATAGGTTATTAGCCACTCCTATAGTTAGTTATTAGTATTATATATTTAAGTTAATATTATAGCGCGCTATCTATAGAGTCCCTAGGATAAGTTATCTTATTAATCCTAGGATTATATACACTATAATTAGCATCTCCTATCTATCTATATCTATCTAAAAATAGATAATATATATAATTAATAAGCTTACCTTATAATTCTCCCTTCCCCCTCTTTTTATACTAACTACTATATAAACTAACCTCTTAGTTAGTAGGGGGATATATTCTAGTTATAGCTTCTAGACTAGGTATTTACTAATAGTAGTATAGTAGTTATATCCTATATTAACTTATATATCTAAAAAGGTTATCTTATTTATTAATATAGGGACTAAGAAGGGTAATATATCTATATTACTCTAGATATATTTAAAGTTATTCTTAACCTTAACTATATACTATAAAGCCTCTCTAAGCTCCTATTCCTTCTCCTTATTTAAATAACTTAATAAAGGGGATCCTCTTTTTCTAACTTATTACTTAAATCCTTAGAGTTAATATCTTCTACCTTATAAGTATTAACTACTAGTATCTCCTTTAGATAAATAGTATAATATAAGGAATACTTTATAACTTAGTGCTTATTAGAGCTATATTATATATACTTACCCTCCTTATATTATATATTAAGCACCTTCTAGGAAACCTATTTAGCCCTTTTTACCCCCTACTATTAGTAACCTATAGCTTTCCTAGAGCCCTTCTAGGCCCCTACTATACCTACTAACTAGATATCTATTATTAGTATATCCTTATCTTACCCTAAAGACTAGTCTATCTAGGGAGCTAGTTATACCTAGTAATATAAGTAATGCTTTTTCTCTAAATAATAGGACTTAATATCTAATATAATATTCCTAAACTAAGCTAATGCTATAGAGTAGTTAGCCTAGGGAATATTATATCCTATACTATAGTCCCTTATTTACTTATTAAGGGTAGTGTATAGCTTTAAAAGCTTTACCTTATCTACCTAACCTAGCCTACCTATAAGCGTAAGTTTCTATTTAAACTATATATAGAAGTTACTAAACTACTTATATTATTATTATTATAACTAGTTAAGCTTAGTAATAGCTAATTCCTATTAATAGGGGTTATTAAATATTTCCCCTAAGTAATTAAGCAAGTGCCTTATATTAAAGTTTACTAAGTTTCCTTTCTTAAAGTAGGGTATAACCTAGGCCTAAACCTTTACTAAAAGGTTCTAGTAAATAAAGTATTATTAGTCCTTAGCGCCCCTAATAAACCCCTAGTCTATAACTAGCTTATAGCCTATAAGACTCTTCTAGGCTATAAAGAGTGTCCTATTACTATTAAATAATACCCCTATAGGTAATAGCTTTTACCTTACTTAGTGTTAGTTTTTATAAAGCACTTAGATCTATACTAACTACTCCCTAATAAGTACCTATAATATAGCTAGCTTACCTATTTCTATTCTACTTAATAAAGGTTATACTATTATTAAGATATAGCTAAAAGGGGAAGGATATAAAGAAAGTAAAGAATAGTAAATATTATAAACTAGCCTTAGGGTAACTATAAATAAGTATCTAAAGTGTAATTACTATTCTTAAAGAGGAAAGAAAGAGCTAAGTAAGAGATTATATAGTGTGTAGCTATATATCCTTCTATATATAGTCTATATATATAGTGCGCGTAGTAAGCCCTAAGTCTATATAACCTCCGCACGCTGCCTTATGCACTCTCCGCGCCCTTTCCGGAGCCCTCCCGGACCCGAGAAGGACCCGAGCCTCAAGCTCGAGTCCATTACACTATCTAATCTAATTTATCTACCTAATGTACCGCCTATAGACGTTATAGTAATATCGCTGGTTTGTTTAGTGGTTTCACGGCATTGCTGAATGGGGTGGCTCTATCCGCGACTAGTCTATTATATTAGGGATTAGGATTCCTATATAGCCTCTATTAGTTATTATAAAATAGCTAATTACTAAACTATTATTCTTAATTATTATAGTAGGGCCTCTATTGCCTATATTGCTATTATTAAGCAGGGTTATAGTATGGTTAAATACCCTGATAGTTGTTTACATTGCTATTCTAGAAGTTATTTTAATAACCCCTAACTTATAGCCTAGCTATGCTATTATATAGTTAGTATCCCCTACATTAGCCTTAAGTATTATATTTACCGCGTATATTTAATCCCTATTATATATCTTAGAACTATTAATTAGTAATCTATTAATATCTATCTTATGCCCTACTTATAATTATTAACTCCCTCTCTCTAATTTATATAAGGAATTAATTAATTATTATATCTACTAATAGCGGGGTAATAATTATCTAAATTTCTAAGTTAAAGGCTTAATAGACTATTTATAATTATGTTATATTATCCTAGTAACACGCCCTTATATCCTAAAGTAGATTATACATAAAGATCATAATATCCTCTCTATTATAGTATTTCTATAATAAGTACTGTGTATTCTTAATCCTATTTAATGCTATAGACTGCGGTTCTTAGAACCTCTCTATAAGGTATGTGTAAATAGTCTTTAATAATACTTCCTAAAGTAATTTGCGTTCTAATAGTGTTAGTAGATAACTATGCTAATTAAGGGCCTAATCTCTAAGGCATAATATCTACATATCCTTCACTAACTTCTCTAATTAGCTAGCTACTATATCCTCTAATTACTATATAAATATAAGTACACACTTATAAATAGTTATAGTGGATTTAGTATCTACTATAATCCCTTAATCTTTCTTATTATCTACACCTAGGTTAAAGAACCTAATATCTGCTGCCTATAATAGTGGCTATATAACTAGTATTATTTTAGGCTACCTACTTAGTAATAACTATCCCTAACCCTATTAGATATACTATAATAAGGCTTAATTAGTTCTAGTATTTTCCTTAAATAAATAGTATATTATTTATATTATTTCTAATTATAAGAGTTATTATTAACCTAATAAAGTATATTAATCTGCTAATAGTGGCTAAGGTAGTTGCTATTCCTTATTAGCTAGTGGTATTATATTATAATACTATAATAATACCTAATTATATAACCTTACTAATAACCTAGAGTCTATAGAATACTAGCTACCTAATATTAAGTAGGATTAGGAATTATTAAGAAGGGAATTATAAAATAGGGAATTATTAAGCGGGGTAACTAGTAGTAACTTATGTATTATAGGGCTATTCCTTCTATATTTAGGGGATAATATTAATACCTTACTTATTATAGGTAACTTAACGCGCGGGGTCTTATCTAGCTTAATACCCGGCTTAAAATTATGCCTATAAGCGTGTAATAGCCTAATGCCTAGCTTAGAAATAAGCTTATAATTGCCTAATCTAAGGTTAAGCTCCCCTAACTATTCTATAGCTAGCGTGACTAGATAGTCTATTAGCACTACGTTAATTAAGTCCGCGATAGTCTTACCTTATACCTATTTAAACTATATTAGTCTATATCTAGGGCCCTATAAATTATATTTCTAATAACTTATCTGCTTACTTATAGGTTATGACTGTTAAGGTTATAACTATTATGTAATTCTAATTATTATATTAATCTATAGAGGGGCGAATTATTTAGCCCTCTATAACTATTTGCCTAAAAATTAATAGAATCTTAATTTTTACTTTACCTATTTAACTAGGTAGTTAAATATTAGTATCTTATTAATTAGGCAAAAATTCGTAGCTAGATATTATACTAGTTACCTCTAGTTATTCGTGATATCTAGTTTTATAGCCTTAATATATTAAAATAATCGCTATGCCTCTATAATTATCTTCCTATCCGGTGTCTGCTTAGATATTTAAAAATAAAAAGGGAATTATAAATATTTCTGGTTCTAGTTCTGGTTATTATAATATATAATTGCTACTAACTGTGATAGGAATGTAGGTAAGGTTAATCCATTTAACTATAGTGCGCCCGTGGCGCGGGCTAATATAGCTATACTACGGGTCACGTGCCACGTGCTGTGACAGGCACCCTCGGAGACAGTTTGAGAGGGGCACGTGAGTTGGCAACGAGCTAAAACGAGCTTTAGCATGCGTGTGTCCGCAACTACATACACATGACTTCGACTTCGAATCACTGTGGTCGTGTCGCACCCTAGCCTCAACAGTCGAACTCACAACCGGTCTTCTTTCCGAGTGCCCTTGGCTTTTCTTCGTGCCAAACAGGCAGGCAACACGCCTTGACTGATCCAGACCCGATAAGCATTATGGTGGTACGTACAGAAACTCGGAACCTTCGTGTATCGGCGGCGGAGTCATCAGCGCCGCTTTCAACCGCCAGGAGGAACAAATTCCCCCTTCTTAGCACCAGTAGTCTAAGAATATCGCAGCTTCTCAACCTGCTGACATTTGGGTTATGGTCAAAGGTTGGACGATTGACGCACTACGCCTTCGACGCCGTGCTCAGTAAGTTGATCTGTTCTGTTCTACACACAACGCGTGAGCGGAACGGCTAAGCATACATGGTCTCAGTTTCTGCATTCTTGGCGGGCATGAAGCGATCGACCGGGTTGACGTGAGTATTCTGCGACTGGACTTCCCACACATCGTTACCACTGTATTTGCTTACGTCTGCCCAATTTCGGGAAATCCCAGGCCTAGTTTCAAGACAGATAAAGTTGCTGGCGAAAACAAAGAGGTTTCAAAATGGATCGATAAGTATCTTGGCGTCGGCGAATGGGTCATGGACCAGTCAGTCGCTATTGCAGGATCCAGTGGTTTTTTTGAACGAAGGCGATGATCTAATTTGCAAGTCAGGGGTCGCTTCTACGTGTGGACACGTTACGCTCAACTTCGGAATGAAACTTGATTTCACCATTCGTGGCTAGAGCGTGAAAGTTCTCCAAGCGACCACTGCTTTCCACTTCACTTTTTCTCTCCGGTGGCTTTTTTACTCTTAGAAACAGTTGCTATGGATTTGGTTTTGATTAGGAAGCAACTGAATGAGATCGGCATTACCCATTTAAGCTGAATGTAAGGCACAAATATTGTGTCTCATGTTCGATGGCTTCACGAAAGAGTCCCGGCATCTTGAAGATAGAAACTGGTTTAAATGACCATCCGAATAATGAAATATTTCCGAAGTATTTACTTCTGGCTGTCTGGCTGTCTCATCCATGCTCCGCTAGAAATTCCAGAGGAACTTCATTTCCACTGCCCTGGCTCAGTGGCCTCTTGTAGCCTGTGTCCTCAGCTTTGGCAAATTTCACGGCTGTCGCGATATCCGTAGAGTGTTGTTTGCCGTCATCCGTGTGTGACTCGAGAAGATCCGGCGGCACATCGACGTCACTTTCGTCAACATGAACAAAGGCATGATTGGCGAGAGCAGACTGGCCAGAGTTCGGTGGAATATTGCTAGGGCTCGACGTTATCTCGTCTTTTTGAGGCAAAAGAGTAGTTAAAACGTCATGGGCTTCTTTAAAAGCTTCCAACTCGGCCCCGATGGCACATATAAGCAGATTCCATCTATTTGACTCTGCCACTTCCATGGCTTGCTCCAGTTGCGTGAGAATGTTGCCCATGCTTGCCGCCTGATTGCGAATGAGATCTTCCTCTGTATGTGCTTTCTCCTTCCCTTTGGCAGATGAGTCCAATTGTGATGGGGCACCACCCCTCATTGTCCGTCGAAGGTCAGATTCAAAGCTTGAAACCAACGCCAACACGCCTTTCCATAACGCAGAGCCTCCTTCTAGTGCTCGTCGATCCTCATTTACGTGTATAGCCCTCTTTTCTAACACGGCGAGTTCAGCTTCCCACCAAGACTTAGCCATCTCAGGACTCCGACGCTCAGGGGTGAGACTCAGAAATTCGGGTCCTCCTGCTGAAGCTAAGTCTCTGCGCAGAGTCTCATCACCTTCGCTGTGTATGGCTGGGTCGAGGGGCAGAAAAGGCGGACGCCTCATCAGGTTACTCAGCTCCGAGTCCACGTCTCTGAGGGCGCCTCGATACCCACTAAGATTTGCTTCCCTCTGCCCACGCACATGACTCATCTGGTCCTGCAGCCAGCGCCGCTGTTTTCGCAATCCCGTGAGTTGTTCTTCAAGCCGGCCAATCTCTTGATCCACGAAAATATGCCTCTGTCCAAGCTCTCGAAGCTCTCTTGCCAATGGTTCCTCTCCATCGTTATCAGATGCTGTAAGCTCGGATTGTATACCAAGTCGCCTTGTGCCAAGATTGAGGAGTTCTTGGAGGGCTAATTTCCTCTCTCTAATAGCTGTAGCGATATGCTCACATTCCTCTCGCCGAAGTTCTTCAAGTGATTCTATAGCAGTGCGCAGGCCATTCCGGATAGTCCTTAGTCCAGGTGGGCGAGTTCTGGCCGGCTGTCTGACAGGGATAACGTTGTCGTCCGTAGTGGACCGTGGAGTTAGGTACAAGCTCTTTGGCACTTGGGATCTTGATGTTGCCGTAGGAAAAAAGGTCCCGGCTGGTGTGCTGTTCCCGGTGTCACTGTAATTATTATGATTCCCGCTCGAGGATGTCTCGTCGACTTGACTGCCAGACACCAACACAGCTGCCTGAAAGTCTAGAAGCTGCTGAATGTCGTCTTCGAGATTTCGCTCGCGCCGCCGCAGATTACGCCAGAGCGCATCACGTCTTCGATGATGTGATCCATGTTCAGACCGCGACTGATCGAACATGAAGTGGCCTATAGACCGTCCCATCATTTGAAAAGGTCCATGAGACTTTATATCAGATTCGTACCCATTAGGCGACACGCCAGAGGGTTGCTTCGTAGCTAGTATCGATGCGGCAATAGGAGGCGGTGGACCAGCGAACAACGATTTCGGCTTGCGCTTCGACAACGAACCAATGGAGCTATCCCGCCATGTAGACGAAGACTTCAGAGAATGTTCCTCGTGCATTGCGTCTGATGTCCGATGGCGAGAAACGTTACTACTGAAAGATCCATCGTCATGTTGCCATGCATCGGTCGATCGGGGTCCTAGTTTTTGAAGCTGGTATTCTGCTGATGGCTCGGCAGTAGATGAGGTCAAAGACAACTTCGAAGCTCTTTGGGCGACGTCATTAATTTGGTTCATCAGGGATGGCGAGGTCAGCGCCATAGCGAAGCAGCTTAGGGGACAGGAAAATATCAATCAAAAGACATCAATGCAACGATTCTTGTTTTTGATCTTTTACTCCGTAATCGGAGAACAAATCCTACAAATGATGCTTGGACGGTGATTGATCGCACCTGGTTATTGACACTGCCTGACAGCTCACGAGACCCTGACTAGGACAAATCTCGGCCAAGTGTGACAGGGCACATGTGGTCGTGAAGGCTGGGGGTCAACTGCACAGGTTCGTCGAACAAATTCATCGGTAAGTTGCCTCAGCCACGCACTGTTAAGTGGCTGGTGCGGCCTGGTGCATGTTGGGCCTGTATTTGTTGTTACGTTCGACCGAGACATTGATGCTAAGGGTGTGATCCACGTAGGCGCAGTCGTTTAAAATCTGGCGTAGTTGTTTAAAATTTATTATTTTTAGACCTATAATTACGTAAAAACTAGGGCCTTCCTATATTTAGTTAGTGTTTTTATAGCGTATACCCTAGGTAATTACTATATCTCTAAAAGGCCCCTATTTATAATATACTAAGATAGTAAGGGCTAGTTAGATAGCTATAAGAGGGAAGCTATTAAGAAAGAGTTATATTTCTACTACTAGTATAGTAAAAAAGAGTATACTAAATATTTTAGTATACTCTAGTTAAATTAGTATACTCTCTAGCTAAACTAGTATACTCTATATTCGGAACACCTTTACATACTTTTCCGCACCAACCTAAAGGTCCAGGAACGTCTCTAAAACGCAAGAAAACGCAATATTTAAAATCACCTTATTTAATTACCCCCTTCTATAATATCACACAGCAATAGAGCTAGAGGTAGGTATAAGAATAAGGTGCTAATAGTAATTAATAAAGGAATAGGGGGTTTAGCGCAGAGCCACCACTACCCTAACACTAGCGTAGGATAATTTACTATCTAAGAGAATAGTAATAAACCTCTAGAGAGTTAGAACTAGTTTAATTATCTAGAAGAATTAGAATACTATAAAGTAATTACTAGACTTATCCCTAGTAATAAAATAACTAAAGCCTAGTTATTGAAAATGGAAGGGAATCTGTACTAGAGGGATAGGAAGACCTCCCTAGTAGATTCAACGCGGCGGCTTCTAGATTCACTATAATACGACGATTCTTCAAGATATAGAGCTTTGATAGTTGAATATAGTAGATTTCAGCTAGACAAACAATCTAACGAGCAATAAGAGGATTTTCTAAGTCCCCTTATAGACCTACTAACCGTATTAACGGAAGGGGGTCGCTAGCCAGGCCTTAGGAGCTATTTTTTATTTTCCGTAAAATTCATTTATATATAAAAAGTAAAAAATTAACTCACGACTATATAATCTAGCCACCCACATACACTAACTAAGCAATCTAATAAGTAACCCTATAAATAAAATACATTATTAAATCCAGAAAAAATCAAGGATTCGAACAGTATAAGTCAGCCTTTTATATAACTACTAGTTCCCTAGTTACAGTCGATTTTAGCTTCCCTATAGGGTAGCCTAGTTGGCTTAGTTATACAAGCCTGTGGGTTAGTTGTGAACGCAGGTCATAGCCAAAGCTGGCCGCAGCCAACAACGCTGCAGGCAACGCCTTGTAACCAACGTTGCAATAACGTAACTAGGCAACTAGTGGGCCTATAAAATAGTGCTATAAATAGCATAATTTTAACACTCCCTCTAGAAAAGTATGAGGTAACTAATTCGATACCTGAACTTAGCTCTTTAATAGATATCTAAGTTAATAATAAATAAATTTAATAATAAATCCAATAACTTTTCAACGAAAATCAATACCAATAACTTTTTAGCGGAATTCTAGTGTTTTTATTGATTTTAAGGTTTTTCGACTTTTTAGTTGTTTTAAAGCTAGGCCTTTGTGTTAAAATTATGCTATTTATAGCACTATTTTATAGGCCCACTAGTTGCCTAGTTGCGTTGTTGCAACGTTGGTTACAAGGCGTTGCTTGCAGCGTTTGCCTGCAGCTTTGGCTGTGATCTACGTTCCCGCACACAACCAACCCACAGGCTTGTATGACTAAGCCGACTAGGCTACCCTATAGGGAAGCTAAAATCGACTGTAACTAGGGAACTAGTAGTCGTATAAAAGGCTGACTTATACTGTTCGAATCCTTGATTTTTTCCGGATTTAATGATGTATTTTATTTATAGGGTTGCTTATTAGATTGCTTAGTTGGTGCACGTGGGTGGCTAGATTGTATGGCCGTGAGTCGATTTTTTACTTTTCCTATACAAATGAATTTTGCGGAAAATAAAAAATAGCTCCTAAGACCCAGCTAGCGACCCCCTTCCGTCGATACGGTCGGTAGGTCTATGAGGGGACTCAGAAAATCCTCTCATTGCTTGTCAGATCGTTCGTCTAGCTAGAAATCTACTATATTTAACTATCAACGCCCTATATCTTAAAGAATCGTTGTATTATAGTGAATCTAGAAGCCGCCGCGTTGAATCTACTAGGGAGGTCTTCCTATCCCTCTAGTACAGATTCCCTTCCATTTTCAATACTTTGTATTTGTAAGGCCTAATAGTTGAATAAATTGTTGAAATTTATCGTTAGGCAGGGGCTTAGTTAAGCCATCTGCAGGCATCTCTTTAGTGTTAATATAGATAACCTTAGCTATACCCTTCTGTACCTTTTCTCTGGTATAGTTAAATTTTAGCAGGGTATGCTTTGTTCTGCTGTGAAGAGCAGGGTTATTAGCGGTTATAATAGCGCCTTGGTTATCACTAAAAATCGGGACTGGAGGTGCTATAGGCAGCTTAATTTCCTTAAAAAGGCCATAAAGCCACTCTAGCTCCCTAATAGCTTCACATAGAGCATCTGAGAAAGAAGATAGGTTGAAATCATCGATATCCATAGAATCAGGGTCGATTAAAGAATCCGAATCTGAAAACGGTTTTTCGATAGCACCCTTATTAGGGGCGCTAGAGCTTGGGCTCTCTAGGGGTAGCGCTGGAGGCGTTATAGCGGTCGTCCCGGGCGATGTTGTAGGCGCGGCGGGCGCTGTAGGCGCTGTGGGCGCTAGAGGCTTTGGATAGCTATCCTGAACCTCTAGATTATCTCATGAGATATCGGCTTCTCCCTCTAAAGGATAGCTCCCTAAAGGCTTAGGGGACCCTACAGAGCTTATATCCTCTATAATCTTAATAAAGCTAGTCTTAATAACTAACCTTTTAGAGGGTATATAAACAAGATAAACGCTAGAACCTAGAGTAGCAAGCAGCCGGCCAGGGATAGTCCTAGGGGCTAGCTTCTAAAGCTTTGATCTCTGCTCCGGAGGTATTAGAACCTTATAATAAGACCCTATAGCCCTAATTTTTAAGAAGTTAGGCTTATAGATAGTCTTAGGCTCTAAGTTAGCTAGAAATAGCTGCTTAGGGGTTAGGGGCTTAGTTATATTAGCGGTGATATTAACTAAGTCCACTATAGCTGGAAGGATATAAGACCATAGATATAAAGGCAGCTTAGACCACTGAAGTGTAGCCCTAAGCCGGTCTAGGATAACCCTAATAGCCCTCTTAACTAGCCCATTCTATTTGTAAATATAGGGGCAAGAGATGCTAAAGTAAATTCCTTTAGAAGATAACTAAGACTAAAGTTTGTTGTTAATTTCAGTGCCTCCGTCGAAGTGGAGGTGCCTAGGATACGCGTTATATTGGTTTTTTAGGGCCTTAAAGAAGCCCTTAATAGCAGTATAAAGGGTCTAACCTTCTTTATTAGCTAATGAAAAGCACCACTTATACCGGGATTTTCAATCAATAAGGATAAGGACTAGGGCCTTCTTATTATGCGGTATAGGTTCGATTTTAACCGTATCTCCCTCTAGAATATCTAAAACCCTAGGGGGGTCCTAAATAGGTCTTTTGGTTAGTCTTCTAACAGCCTTCGATCACATACAGGCTATGCAGTTGAAATCCTTTTCTTTAATAGCGGAAAAATCAGGGATCCCTTTAGCTAATTTCGAAGATTTCTTAAGTAAAGGGAGGCCAATGTGGCCTAATTAAATGTGCTAAAGAAGGGCTAAATCTAGTAACTTCTTATAACTAGGATCTAGCTTAGAAGATCTATTAGAGCTATTATCCCCTAGCTCCCTCTGTTGCCAGGCCTCTTGAGAATCACAGGCCTCTGGGGGCAATAGACGGCCACTATCGTCACCTAAGTCATTAGGGTATGGACCTTCTAAACCCCCTATAGAAGATGCCTGACTAGGAGGAGCTTCGGTGGGACATAGGGCTGAATCTTCGTCTTTAGAATCTAATTCTTCGATTCGTTAATATTCCTCGGGATTAAATGCTGGCTGTGGAATTTGAACCTCTATAGGGTAGGAAAACCCTAATTCGGTCTTATAGGCTCGTTATTGGTTTTGTTGTTGGTTGCAAAATTAAGAGCCTATAAAGGAGAGGTGGGTTAAATGCTTGCAGATCTTAGGAGTAGCTTGCCCCTTAATCTGCAAAAAGAAGCCGTGTTTAGCAGGTTCTAGTAACCCATAGGGACTTTTATCGGCTAGGAAAAGCTGATCTTTAGCTAGATAACCTCCCTTAAGATAGTGGGATAAACCGCTAACTAGGTTGGTATCTATACCCGGGAAATATAGGGCATCTAATAGAGCTAGAGGCCTATATTCTGGTGGATTTTTCTTGACCAGAATGTTAAAAACAGCAGTACCTCTTCCTTTAGGATAAATAGGTCCTCCTGCTGTAATTATAGGGCCGGTTTGACCTTTCTTAAGAGGTTTAAAGTCCCTAAAGAAAGCCCTATTATTACAAATGTAACTGTTAAAATTATGCTATTTATAGCACTATTTTATAGGCCCACTAGTTGCCTAGTTGCGTTGTTGCAACGTTGGTTACAAGGCGTTGCCTGCAGCGTTGTTGGCCGTGGCCAGCAGCTTTGGCTGTGACCTGCACACAACCAACCCACAGGCTTGTATGACTAAGCCGACTAGGCTACCCTATAGGGAAGCTAAAATCGACTGTAACTAGGGAACTAGTAGTCGTATAAAAGGCTGACTTATACTATTCAAATCCTTGATTTTTTCTGGATTTAATAATGTATTTTATTTATAGGGTTGCTTATTAGATTGCTTAGTTAGTGCACGTGGGTGGCTAGATTATATAGCCGTGAGTCGATTTTTTACTTTTCCCATACAAATGAATTTTGCGGAAAATAAAAAATAGCTCCTAAGACCCAGCTAGCGACCCCCTTCCATTAATACGGTCGGTAGGTCTATGAGGGGAACTCAGAAAATCCTCTTATTGCTCGTTAGATCGTTTGTCTAGCTAAAATCTACTATATTTAACTATTAAAGCTCTATATCTTGAAGAATCGTTGTATTATAGTGAATCTAGAAGCCGCCGCGTTGGAATCTACTAGGGAGGTCTTCCTATCCCTCTAGCTAGATTCCCCTTCCATTTTCAATAGGTTATGAGCCCGGAAGGCCTATAAGATTACTACATTACTGCGTTATTCTACTGCGATTAGTGCTTGTTTTTGGGTACTAGTTACTCTCTACTAGACCTGTGGGCTCTTAGATTACGAAGGAAACCGCTAGTTGAAGCTTTCATCTACTAGCTCTACGCATCGCAACGCCAGACCCTTGGTGTTGAAGTTCATTTACAGCCGCACCTGCAACCACCACATTGCAACCGTAACTATCTAGTTACAACCACAACCTTTTTTAGTGATTCTATTCACTGCCGCGACCGTTATATTTGATATTATCTACTCTATAGATACGCTGCATCCTTTTATAAATCATCGAACATCTAGTATATCTATACTAGGCTTTTTGACCTATTGCAATACGTTGCACGCACTATATATCACGTTGCGTTGCGTTGTGGCCGTTGCAATACCTATTATTCCTATCTGTTATTTTTGGTGTTAAGAAAATTTTCGCAGAGAATCTTCTCCGGTCCGTTTCTGCCCGCGCATACCGCAGACCCACTTTTAGACCTTAAGGGGCACCCTTTCAAACAGCCCCGCCGCATAATTTGCGTGCGCAGCCCGGTTGCACCACAACCTAGCTTCCAGCGCGCGATATTTGCAACAGGAACAAATTTAGAGATCTTACACAGGATATCTTTTGAGATCCTAGGGAACTTTTAGAGATGGCACCACCGAGTTATAATAAGGGTAAGGGACCTGCTGCAGGCCCTTCTAGCCCTCCTAGGGACCCTAATAGGATGGATATAGAAGGTCTAGCTATTCAAGCCAGTGCTTTTTAACAACAGATGCAAAGCCAAATTAAACAATAAGGCAAGACCTTAACTGATTTTATTAAGCATACTGAGTTAAATCGTCTAAAAAACAAGGCTAGCATTAAAGATCTATTAGATAAATTAACGCAAACCATGACTATTATATAAGGTCTTTAGGATTCTTCTACTAAGCTAAGGGAAGAAAATACTAAAGCTCCGGTAGAAGACCTGCCTGCCGCTAATTCTACGAGTTTACCTTCTAGTAACTTACAAGCTGCCTTTAATACAGGTGCTATTAAGGAACTAAATAAGAAGGTTCACTCTATTCCTAAGGGAGCTAAGCTAAAAGGCCCTAAAAATTATAATTAGTGGAAGCAAGCCCTAAGTATTTAATTTAGAGCCCTAGGATTACCTAAATTTATAGATAATCCTAGCTTAGCAGGCTATCTAGCTAACTGTAATTAAGCTATTCTTTTAATAATATTAAGAGATAGCTGCCAACCTAGGCCACAGGCAGCTATATATTGGCAAAAATCCCCTAAAGAAGCCTATAAAGTCCTTATTAGGCAATATTCGCAGAGTGCTGAAATCTAGCGAGGTACGCTATACACTAGCTACCACTCCCTAAATTTTTTAAATTATAAGGGATCTTTAGAGGCTTTTAATGCTGATTTTAATAACTTACTAGCTAGACTATAACTCTATAGTGTAGAGATCGCTCCTATTAATTAAGTAAACCATTATATTAATGCATTAAAGCAGACCTTTCCTAGTTAGGCTGAGAGACAAAGATTTACTATCAGAGCTACTAGGGCATAAGGGCTACCTATAAATACCTTAAATTTATAGTTCCTTATGGCGGATTTATTAGAAGAGCAGAGGGATAAAACCTCCCCTATAGCTAAAGCTCTTAGCTATAAGGCTTCTAATAATAAGGGAAATTCTAAGGACGAGGAAAAGAAGTCACCTTCTAATCCTAATACTAAGAAGGACTCTACCAACGCCACTAAAGAGCAGGATAAGAAGGATTTAAACCCTTCTAAAGCCTCTAGGAAGAAAAAGCAGAAGAAGAAGAGTGGTAACGGGGATAAAGGAAAAGAAGCTGCTTTTGCGTTAGGCTACAGCCTAGCCACGGGATACGTTGAAGAACTAGATTCTAGCGAATCTAGCAGCGAGGATAGTAGTGATTCTGAATCTGATTTGGATACTTCTAGCACCACTAGTGACACTACTAGCAAGCCTACTTTTAGCTACTCTAACGATGTGGTTAAAAACTCCCTTCTATATGATACAGGCTCTTCTTGTCACATTTGTAATAATAGGGCTTTCTTTAGGGACTTTAAGCCTCTTAAGAAAGGTTAAACCGGCCCTATAATTACAGCAGGAGGACCTATTTATCCTAAAGGAAGAGGCACCGCTGTTTTTAACGTTCTAGTCAAGAAAAACCCACCAGAATATAGGCCTTTAGCTCTGTTAGATGCCCTATATTTCCCCGGTATAGATACCAACCTAGTTAGCGGGTTATCCCACTATCTTAAGGGAGGTTATCTAGCTAAAGATCAGCTTTTCCTAGCCGATAAAAGCCCCTGTGGGTTACTAGAACCTGCTAAACACGGCTTCTTTTTGCAGATTAAGGGGCAAGCTACTCCTAAGATCTGCAAGCATTCAACCCACCTCTCCTTTATGGGCTCTCAATATTGCAACCAACAACAACAAAGAGCCTATAAGACCGAATTAGGGTTTTCCTACCCTATAGAGGTTCAAATTCCGCAGCCAGCATTTAATCCTAAGGAATATCAACGAATCGAAGAACTAAATTCCAATGAAGAAGACAAAGATTCAGCCCTATGTCCCACCGAAGCTCCTCCTAGTCAGGCATCTTCTATAGGGGGTTTAGAAGGTCTATACCCTAATAACTTAGGTGACGATAGTGGCCGTCTATTGCCCCCAGAGGCCTGTGATTCTTAAGAGGCCTGGCAACAGAGGGAGCTAGGGGATAATAGCTCTAAAAAGCTAGATTCTAGTTACAAGAAGTTACTAGATTTAGCCCTTCTTTAGCACATTCGATTAGGCCACATCGGCCTCCCTTTACTTAAGAAATCTTCGAAATTAGCTAAAGGGATCCCTGATTTTTCCGCCATTAAAGAAAAGGATTTTAACTACATAGCCTGTATACAATCAAAGGCTGTTAGAAGACCTACTAAAAGACCTATTCAGGACCCCCCTAGGGTTTTAGATATTCTAGAGGGAGAT
This sequence comes from Epichloe elymi, assembly GCA_023658475.1. Lineage (NCBI taxonomy): Eukaryota > Fungi > Ascomycota > Sordariomycetes > Hypocreales > Clavicipitaceae > Epichloe > Epichloe elymi. The sequence goes on along the minus strand of CP098278.1, from coordinate 3,967,887 downwards.
ACGGTTAAAATCAAACCTATACTATATAATAAGAAGGCCCTAGTCCTTATCCTTATTAATCAAAAATCCCGGTATAAGTGGTGCTTTTTATTAGCTAATAAAGAAGGTTAGACCCTTTATACTGCTATTAAGGGCTTCTTTAAGGCCCTAAAAAACCAATATAACGTGTATCCTAGGCACCTTCACTTCGACGGAGGTACTGAAATCAACAACGAACTTCAGTCTTGGTTATCTTCTAAGGGAATTTGCTTTAGCACCTCTTGCCCCTATATTTATGAATAGAATAGGCTAGTTAAGAGGGCTATTAAGGTTATCCTAGACCGGCTTAGAGCTACACTTCAGTGGTCTAAGCTACCTTTTTATCTATGGTCTTATATCCTTCCAGCTATAGTGGACTTAGTTAACATCACCGCTAATATAACTAAGCCCCTAACCCCTAAGCAGCTATTTCTAGCTAACTTAGAGCCTAAGACCTCTTATAAGCCTGATTTTTCAAAGATTAGGGCTATAGGGTCTTATTGCGAGGTTCTAATACCTCCGGAGCAGAGATCAAAGCTTTAGAAGCTAGCCCCTAGGACTATCCCTGGCTGGCTGCTTGCTACTCTAGGTTCCAGCGTTTATCTTGTTTATATACCCTCTAAAAGGTTAGTCATTAAGACTAGCTTTGTTAAGATTATAGAGGATATAGGCTCTGTAGGGTCCCCTAAGCCTTTAGGGAGCTATCCTTCAGAGGGAGAAGCCGATATCTCACGAGATAATCTAGAGGTTCAGGATAGCTATCCAAAGCCTCTAGCGCCCACAGCGCCCACAGCGCCCGCCGCGCCTATAATAACGCCCGGGACGACCGCTGTACCCCCTGCGCTACCCCTAGAGAGCCCAAGCTCTAGCGCCCCTAATAAGGGTGCTATCGAAAAACCGTTTTCAGATTCGGATTCTTTAATCGACCCTGATTCTATGGACATCGATGATTTCAACCTATCTTCTTTCGTTAAGGAGATATGCTTTAAGGCGCAACAAAAGGCTAAATCGTCAGCTAATAACAACAATTCGGATACGCCTAAGACCTGGAAGCAGGCATTAAAAAGCAAGGATAGCAAAAAATAGGTTAATGCAACCTTTAGCGAATTCAAGTAGCTATTAGCTACCGGAACTTTTAAATTTATAGGGATAGACCAGATTCCTAAGGGCCGAAAAGTTCTTAAAAATAGGCTTATCTATAAGCTTAAAAAGGATAAAGAAAATAATCCTATAAAACACAAGGCCTAACTCATTGCAAAAGGCTTTATGCAGATAGAAGGTCAAGATTATATCGAAACCTATGCTGCAACTAGCATCCCCCCTAGTTAGCGGATATTACTAGCCCTAGCGGCTTGTAATAACTGGGAAGTTGAACAGGTTGATTTTATAGGGGCATTCTTAAACAGCTTATTAAAAGAAGCTATTTATATGCAGATCCCTAATAGATTCGTTGAATTTGCTAAAGCTGCTTCGCCTGAAATAGCTAAATTACTTAAGAAATACGGCTATAATCCCTCTTAAAAGCAGGTTATTTTCCTTTAAAAAGCTTTATATAGATTAAAACAGAGCTCTAGAGAGTGGCAGCAGGCCCTAAAGGAACTTCTTTAAAAATTAGGCTTCTACCCCCTTATATCTGATCCAGCTGTTTTCTTTAATCTAACTACATCTACATACATAGCGACCTATGTGGATGACTGTCTTCTAATAGGACCGGATCTAGCTTATATTAATAAGCTAAAGAAGCTATTACATAAAGCTTACCCTATAGAAGATCGTGGGCCAGCTGAATTTTTCCTAGGCGTTTAAATCACTAGAAATCGAAAGAAAGGGACCCTAACTATTCACTAGTCCCAGTACATTTCTGAAGCCCTAGAGAGATTTAACATGAAAGATGCTAGGCCTGCTAAAATTCCCCTATAACCCGGAATTATTAAACAGGTAGCCTACCTTACTAAACCTTTTTCCCCCTCCGATCACAAGCTTTATTAGAGTATTATAGGGACTATTATATACTTAATGCTCCTTATAAGGCCTGATATTGCCTTTCCGGTTCAGTGGCTTTTAATAGCGTTAGCTAAGCCTTATATAGAGCACTTAAATGCTGCTAAACATCTGCTTAGATACCTTCTAGGCTCTATAAGTTATTCTATAACCTATAGAAGGTCTAAGAACGCTAAAGCTTCTGCAACCCTTATTAGCTTCTGTGATAGCGACTTCGCGGGAGATAAGTCCTCTAAATCAACCTATGCTTATCTCTATAAGCTAGCTGAAGGACCTATTAGCTAGAAATTAAAGAAAGTAACTACAATAGCTTTATTAACATTAGAGGCCGAATTAGATGCTCTATATGAAGCTATTAGGGAGCTAGAGTGGCTTTATAGTCTCTTTAAAGAGATAAAGCTACCTATAGCACCTCCTGTTCCGATTTTTAGTAATAACTAAGGCGCTATTATAACCGCTAATAACCCTGCTCTTCACAGTAGAACAAAGCATACCCTGCTAAAATTTAACTATACTAGAGAAAAGGTACAGAAGGGTATAGCTAAGGTTATCTATATTAACACTAAAGAGATGCCTGCAGATGGCTTAACTAAGCCCCTGCCTAACGATAAATTTCAACAATTTATTCAACTATTAGGTCTTACGAACATAAAGGCCTAGCTTTAAAAACAACTAAAAAAGTCGAAAAATCGAAAATCAACAAAAACACTGGAATTCCGTTAAAAAGTTATTGATTTTAGTTAAAAAGTTATTGGATTTATTATTGAATTTATTGTTAACTTAGATATCTATTAAATAGCTAAGTTTAGGTATTGAATTAGTTAACTCATACTTTTCTAGAGGGAGTGTTAAAATTATGCTATTTATAGCACTATTTTATAGGCCCACTAGTTGCCTAGTTGCGTTGTTGCAACGTTGGTTACAAGGCGTTGCCTGCAGCGTTGTTAGCTGCGGCCAGCTTTGGCTGTGACCTGCGTTCACAACCAACCCACAGGCTTATATGACTAAGCCAACTAGGCTACCCTATAGGGAAGCTAAAATCAACTGTAACTAGGGAACTAGTAGTTGCATAAAAGGCTGACTTATACTATTTAAATCCTTGATTTTTTCTGGATTTAATAATGTATTTTATTTATAGGGTTGCTTATTAGATTGCTTAGTTAGTGCACGTAGGTGGCTAGATTATATGGTTGTGAGTTGATTTTTTACTTTTCACATATAAATGAATTTTGCGGAAAATAAAAAATAGCTCCTAAGGCCTGGCTAGCGACCCCCTTCTGTCGATATAGTCAGTAGGTCTATAAGGGGACTCAGAAAATCCTCTTATTGCTTGTTAGATCGTTCGTCTAGCTAGAAATCTACTATATTCAACTATTAACGCTCTATATCTTGAAGAATCGTCGTATTATAGTGAATCTAGAAGCCGCCGCGTTGAATCTACTAGGGAGGTCTTCCTATCCCTCTAGTATAGATTCCCTTCCATTTTCAATAGCTATGTATGTAGATGTAGTTGGATTGAAGAAGACAGCTGGGTCAGATATAAGGGGGTGGAAGCCTAATTTTCGAAGAAGTTCCTTTAGAGCCTGCTGCCATTCTCTAGAGCTCTGTTTTAATCCATATAAAGCTTTTTAAAGGAAAATAACCTACTTTTAAGAGGGATTATAGCCATATTTCTTAAGTAATTTAGCTATTTCAGGCGAAGCAGCTTCAGCAAATTCAACGAATCCATCAGGGATCTACATATAAATAGCTTCCTTTAGTAGACTATTTAGAAAGGCCCCTATAAAATCAACCTGTTTAACTTCCCAGTTATTACAAGCCGCTAGGGCTAGTAAAATCCGCTAACTAGGGGGGATGCTAGTTATAGCATAGGTTTTAATATAATCTTAACCTTCTATCTGCATAAAGCCTTTTGCAACGAGTTAGGCCTTGTGTTTTATAGGATTATTTTCTTTATCCTTTTTAAGCTTATAAATAAGCCTATTCTTTAGAACTTTTTAGCCCTTAGGAATCTAGTCTATCCCTATAAATTTAAAAGTTCTGGCAGCTAATAGCTGCTTAAATTCGCTAAAGGTTACATTAACCCATTTTTAGCTATCCTTGCTTTTTAATGCCTGCTTCTAGGTCTTAGGCGTATCTAAATTGTTGTTATTAGCTGACGATTTAGCCTTTTGTTGCGCCTTAAAGCATATCTCCTTAACGAAGGAAGATAGGTTGAAATCATCGATATCTATAGAATCAGGGTTAATTAGAGAATCCGAATCTAAAAACGGTTTTTTAATAGCACCCTTATTAGGGGCGCTAGAGCTTAGGCTCTCTAGGGGTAGCGCTAGAGGCGTTATAGCGGTCATCCTAGGCGTTGTTATAGGCGCGGCGGGCGCTGCGGGCGCTGTGGGCGCTAGGGGCGCTAGAGGCTTTGGATAGCTATCCTAAACCTCTAGATTATCTCGTGAGATATTAGCTTCTCCCTCTAAAGGATAGCTCCCTAAAGGCTTAGGGGACCCTATAGAGCCTATATCCTCTATAATCTTAATAAAGCTAGTCTTAATGACTAACCTTTTAGAGGGTATATAAACAAGATAAACGCTAGAACCTAGAGTAGCAAGCAGCCAGCTAGGGATAGTCCTAGGGGCTAGCTTCTAAAGCTTTAATCTCTACTCCAGAGGTATTAGAACCTTATAATAAGACCCTATAGCCCTAATTTTCGAGAAGTCAGGCTTATAGATAGTCTTAGGCTCTAAGTTAGCTAGAAATAGCTGCTTAGGGGTTAGGGGCTTAGTTATATTAGCGGTGATATTAACTAAGTCCACTATAGCTAGAAGGATATAAGACCATAGATATAAAGGTAGCTTAGACTATTAAAGTGTAGCTCTAAGCTAGTCTAGGATAACCCTAATAGCCCTCTTAACTAGCCTATTCTATTCGTAAATATAGGGGCAAGAGGTGCTAAAGCAAATTCCTTTAGAAGATAACCAGTGCTGAAGTTCGTTGTTAATCTCAGTACCTCCGTTAAAGTGAAGGTGCCTAGGATACGCGTTATATTAGTTTTTTAGGGCCTTAAAGAAGCCCTTAATAGCAGTATAAAGGGTCTAACCTTCTTTATTAGCTAATAAAAAGCACTATTTATACTGGGATTTTTGATTAATAAGTATAAGGACTAGGGCCTTCTTATTATGTAGTATAGGTTTGATTTTAACCATATCTCCCTCTAGGATATCTAAAACCCTAGGGGGGTCCTGAATAGGTCTTTTAGTAGGTCTTCTAACAGCCTTTGATTACATATAGGCTATGCAGTTAAAATCCTTGTCTTTAATAGCGGAAAAATCAGGGATCCCTTTAGCTAATTTCGAAGATTTCTTAAGTAAAGGGAGGCCAATGTGGCCTAATTAAATATGCCAAAGAAGGGCTAAATCTAGCAATTTCTTATAGCTAGAATCTAGCTTTTTAGAGCTATTATCCCCTAGCTCCCTCTGTTGCCAGGCCTCTTAAGAATCACAGGCCTCTGGGGGCAATAGACGGCCACTATCGTCACCTAAGTCATTAGGGTATGGACCTTCTAAACCCCCTATAGAAGATACCTAACTAGGAGGAGCTTCGGTGGGACATAGGGCTAAATCTTCGTCTTCTTCATCGGAATTTAGTTCTTTAATTCGTTGATATTCCTCGGGATTAAATGCTGGCTATGGAATTTGAACCTCTATAGGGTAGGAAAACCCTAATTCGGTCTTATAGGCTCTTTACTATTGGCCTATAAAGGAGAGGTGGGTTGAATGCTTGCAGATCTTAGGAGTAGCTTGCCCCTTAATCTGCAAAAAGAAGCCGTGTTTAGCAGGTTCTAATAACCCATAGGGGCTTTTATTAGCTAGGAAAAGCTGATCTTTAGCTAGATAACCTCCCTTAAGATAGTGGGATAACCCGCTAACTAGGTTAGTATCTATACCGGGGAAATATAGGGCATCTAGCAGAGCTAAAGGCCTATATTCTAGTGGGTTTTTCTTAACTAGAACGTTAAAAACAGCAGTGCCTCTTCCTTTAGGATAAATAGGTCCTCCTGCTGTAATTATAGGGCTGGTTTAACCTTTCTTAAGAGGCTTAAAGTCCCTAAAGAAAGCCCTATTATTACAAATATAACAAGAAGAACCTGTATTATATAGAAGGGAGTTTTTAACCACATCGTTAGAGTAGCTAAAAGTAGGCTTGCTAGTAGTCTCACTAGTAGTAGTGGTACTAGAGGTATCCAAATTAGATTTAGAATCACTACTATCCTCGCTGCTAGACTCGCTAGAATCTAGTTCTTTAACGTATCCCGTGGCTAGGCTATAGCCTAATGTAAAAGCAGCTTCTTTTCCTTTATCTTTATCCCTATTACCACTCTTCTTCTTCTACTTTTTCTTCCTAGAGGCTTTAGAAGGGTTTAAATCCTTCTTATCCTGCTCTTTAGTAGCGTTAGTAGAGTCCTTCTTAGTGTTAGGATTAGAAGATAATTTCTTTTCCTTGTCCTTAGAATTTCCCTTATTATTAGAAGCCTTATAGCTAAGAGCTTTAGCTATAGAAGAGGTTTTATCCCTCTATTCTTCTAATAAATCCACTATAAGGAACTGTAAATTTAAGGTATTTATAGGCAGCCCTTATGCCCTAGCAGCTCTAATAGTAAATCTTTATCTCTTAGCCTAGCTAGGAAAGGTCTGCTTTAATACATTAATATAATAGTTTACTTAATTAATAGGAGCGATCTCTACACTATAAAGTTATAGTCTAGCTAGTAAGTTATTAAAATTAGCATTAAAAGCCTCTAAAGATCCCTTATAATTTAAAAAATTTAGGGAGTGGTAGCTAGTGTATAGCGTACCTTACTGGATTTTAGCACTCTGCGAATATTGCCTAATAAGGACTTTATAGGCTTCTTTAGGGGATTTTTACTAATATATAGCTGCCTGTGGCCTAGGTTAGTAACTATCTCTTAATATTATTAAAAGAATAGCTTAATTATAGTTAGCTAGATAGCCTGCTAAGCTAGGATTATCTATAAATTTAGGTAATCCTAGGGCTCTAAATTAAATACTTAGGGCTTACTTCCACTAATTATAATTTTTAGGGCCTTTTAGCTTAGCTCCCTTAGGAATAGAGTAAACCTTCTTATTTAGTTCCTTAATAGCCCCTGTGTTAAAGGTAGCTTGTAAGTTACTAGAAGGTAAACTCGTAGAATTAGCGGTAGGCAGGTCTTCTACTAGAGCTTTAGTATTTTCTTCCCTTAGCTTAGTAGAAGAATCCTAAAGACCTTATATAATAGTTATGGTTTGCGTTAATTTATCTAATAGATCTTTAATACTAGCCTTATTTTTTAGACAATTTGACTTAGTATGCTTAATAAAATTAGTTAAGGTCTTGCCTTATTATTTAATTTAGCTTTGTATCTATTATTAAAAAGCACTAGCTTAAATAGCCAGACCTTCTATTTCTATCCTATTAGGGTCCCTAGGAGGGCTAGAAGAAGGGCCTACAGCAGGTCCCTTACCCTTATAACTTGGTGGTGCTATCTCTAAAAGTTCCTGTGTAAGATCTCTAAATTTCTTCCTATTATAAATATCACGCGCTAGAAGCTAGGTTATGGTGTAACCGGGCTGCGCACGCAAATTATGCGGCGGGGCTGTTTAAAAGGGTGCCCCTTAAGGTCTAAAAGTGGGTCTGCGGTATACGCGGGCAGAAACGGACCAGAGAAGATTCTCTACGAAAATTTTCTTAACACTAAAAATAACAGATAGGAATAATAGGTATTACAACGGCCACAACGTAACGCAACGTGATGTATAGTGCGTGCAACGTATTGCAATAGGTTAAAAAGCCTAGTATTAAGATACTAGATATTTAATGATTTAAAGGATGCAGCGTATTTACTATTATAGATAATATCAAATATAATAGTTACGGCAGTAAATAGAATTACTAAAAAAGAGGTTATAGTTATAACTAGATAGTTACAGTTGCAATGTGGTGGTTGTAGGTGTGGCTGTAAATGAATTTCAACACCAAGGGTCTGGCGTTGCGATACGTGATGCTAGCGGATAAAAAGCTTTAACTAGCGGTTTCCTTTGTAATCTAAGAGCCCATAGGTCTAGTAGAGAGTAACTAGTACCTAAAATCAAGCACTAATCGCAGTAGAATAACATAGTAATGTAGTAATCTTTAGGCCTTCCAGGCTTATAACCTATTAAAAATAGAAGGGTGTTATGGACTGGCCTTGGGGCAACTGCAAACAAGCGTCTAAAGTGCGATTACTATTCTTAAAGAGGAAAGAAAGAGCTAAGCAAGAGATCGCATAGCGTGCGGCTATATATCCTCCTATACGTAGTCTATGCGTGTAGCACACGTAGTAAGCCCTAAGTCCGCATAACCTCTACACGCTGCCTTATACACTCTCTATGCCCTTTCTAGAGCCCTCCTAGACCTAAGAAGGACCTAAGCCTTAAGCTTAAGTCTATTATATACCCCCCTTTATATCCCTCCTATTCCCTTACTATATAAAAAAAATTTTTAAACCCTACCTCCTTCTTATCCCTACCTCCCCCCTCTATATATATCCTAGAGGCTTTACTTCTCTAGGGGTAAATTAAACTATACCTATTTCTATACTTACTTTAGACTATTACTTATCTATATATCCCCCTATTCTACCTTAAATCTATCTAGTGCCTTAATATCCTATATATTCTCTAGGGGCTCCTATATTAGCTAAATATAACCTTTCTACTTAACTAGTATATTATAATTTGCTCCCTAACTAGGGGTATTTTTAGCTATAAGAATCTCCTCTACCTAATACTCTATAAGGTTACTATCTATATCTATTAATATTAGCTCTAGTAAAGGTTATTTATTAGCTAGCTTCTAGCTTAGTAATAGATTCTCTACTACCCTCTAAACTAAATCTATATAAAAGATTAGGTATAGCCCCCTAGGAATATCTAACTTTATAGTTAATAGCGTTAGCACCTCTAGTACCTTATACTTTACTATAACCTAATCTAACTTCTTATATAGTTAGTTTATCTTAATATTCTAAAGGCTTAACTATATATAGTCCCTAACCTAGAACTATTCTACTAGTCTCTAACTACTATTTATACTTTCCTATTATTATTATTAGATAAAGGCTATTATAGCCTATATTAGGTCTATACTCTCTTTTAAGTGCTATAAGAACACTTATACCTATTCTTTTAGTAAAGTTTTTAATACCTTTAATAGCAGCGCCTCCTAGATTATAGGTATATTAAAGCTATAGAGCGCTATATTTACGCTTACTCCTATTACTAAAGAATCCCTATTATTTAATACTAGCTAGTAGGCTAGTAGGTAATTAGCCTACTTAAATTATAAGAAGGATAATATTACCTATAATACTACCTAAACCTCCTAGTTAGCTCTCTCTATACCTCTATTTATCTATAGGTAATATAAGGTTAATAGTAGTTACTTTATACCTACCTTTCTATAGAGTATTATCTAAAAACTACTTAACTAATCTAAACTATAATCTATAATAATCTAGGTAGGGAACCTATAGAACCGCTACTAATAGTGTTTAAACTACTCTATATATATCTTAGCCTTTATTAATATTATAGCCTTAAGCTATATAAACTTAGAGAGTCTATCTATAATTACTATAAGGAACTATAGGTTAGCCTAATCTTAAGTGGGGAGCTCTATTATAAAGTTAATAGAGATCTATAACTAATATCTATCTAGCGGAGGAATTAGCTTTAGTAAGCCCTATTATAGCTACTAGCTCTTCTACCCCCTATAGTAGTAATAGTTTTATATAAACTATACTATATCCTATAATATACTATCCTAATAGAAGTCCCTCTAGAGCGCTTTAAAGGTAGTATTCTACCCTAGGTAACCTAGTAAGGGTAAGTTATATATCTATTAGATTAAGGTTATAGTTAAGGGTTCTTACTTTAGCACCTAAGTCTAGCCCTAGAATTAAAGTGCTCCTTTTACGCTAATCTAATAGTCTATAATCTACTCCCTTATACCTACTATATTAGGAAACTTCTAAGCCCTAGCCTTTACTACCTTAAGCTATAGCCTATAAGTCTTATTATAGGCTATAGCCTAATCCTATAGGGACTAAAGGTACCTATCTATAAATAAGGAGTCTCTAGCTAGAATATCCAGAGCTAAAGCTAAACTATCCTCTAAAGTAGTGCTTTCTAGGGCTACTATAGGTCTAATATTTATATATAGTTATCCCTAACTAAAGCTAAACTATATAGGTATTATTATTAACTATATAATAGGTGCCTTTAGCTTAGTAAACTATACCTCCTCCTAATAGTGTCTTAATAATATATCTAGTCTACTTGCCTAAGTCCCTAGTCTATAATATAAGTAGAAGTTAAAGAGCGCTAGAGTCTCTGCCTATTACGCTTGCTATTCTAATATCTCTCTTAGGGCTATAAAGTACTCTAAGTTCTTATAATCTATAAGTATTATAAATAGCCTATTAATACTTTATAGCTTTACTAACTACACCCTAAGGTATAAGATAATTACTAGAAGCTCCTTATTATATATTATATAATTCTATTAAGCTAGCTATAAGTAAGCTAAGTAGTATGCCACTAGATATAAGATCTCTTTATTATTTATCTAGGAAAGGTAGCCTTTTAATACTATTCCTAAGCAGTCTGCCTCTACTACTATATTCTTATTAGGGTCCTATTATATAAGAATAGGGTATAATATAAAAGCTAGCTTTAGTGTTTTAAAAGCCTTCTTATATGCCTCTATCTAGCGAAATACTATACCCTTCTTTATTAGGTTAATTAGAGAACCTATAACTTCTAAAAACTATAGTATAAAGTTATAATAAAAGTTAGTAAACCCTAGGAACCTATATACTCCTTAGACCTATGTTAGGGCCTCCTAATCCCTAATTATAGCGATTTTCTTATTATCTAGGCGAATCTGTTTCCCTACGTGGATAATAAACCTAAGGTACTTAACCTCCTTTATTATAAAAATACACTTCTTAATATCTAGGTTTAACCTAGCCTACTATAGTCTAGCTAATACCCTGCGGACCTTCTATATATAGTCTTTCTATAACCCCCCTATGTAGATTAAGATATTATTAAGATAAGCAGTAATATAGTCCCTAAGGATACTACTAAGTATACTATTAATATACCTCTAAAAGGTTATAGGCATGCCTACTAAACTAAAGGGGCATACTAACTACTTAAATAATCTAAATTATATCTAGAAAGTAGTCTAGTGTTCCTAGCCCTTAGTAATATAAATATAATAGAATACTACTTATATATCTAGCTTTATAAACTATTTTACCTTAGCTAAGGAGTATAGTATCTCTTTTACTAAAGGTAAGGGATAATAGTCCTATTCTATAATCTTATTTAGTATGTAATAGTCTACACAGAACCTCTAACTACCCCTAGGTTTCTTTACTAGTAGAACTAGTGCTACTGCTAATAATAAGCTTACCCTAATCTAGCCCTTATCTATTAAGTTTATTACCTACTTATATATCTTTAGGAGATATTAATATAGTATATTATATAGCAGAGCCTATAGTAGGTCTAGTTTATTGCCCTCTATATCCTACTTTAGGTAAATATAGTAATTAGACTTACCCTAGTGTAGTAGTAGGGTATTTATCTTACTCTCCTAGAAAAGGTCCTTATAGTCTTATAACTCCTCTAGTAAGGATACTAAGAGCTCCTACTCTATAGGTTTTAGTGTAGTATTAATCTATAGGATAGATATAATTTCCTATAAGCTTATAGTATAAAGCTATATATACTCCTTCTACTTCCTTATCTAATATATTATTCCTATAAATAAAGATCCTATAATATATATAGTAGGCTTCTCTACCCCTCTATTAGTTATAGCCTAAATCTATAGGTTATTAGCCACTCCTATAGTTAGTTATTAGTGTTATATATTTAAGTTAATATTATAGCATGCTATCTATAGAGTCCCTAGGATAAGTTATCTTATTAATCCTAGGATTATATACGCTATAATTAGTATCTCCTATCTATCTATATCTATCTAAAAATAGATAATATATATAATTAATAAGCTTACCTTATAATTCTCCCTTCCCCCTCTTTTTATACTAACTACTATATAAACTAACCTCTTAGTTAGTAGGGGGATATATTCTAGTTATAGCTTCTAGACTAGGTATTTACTAATAGTAGTATAGTAATTATATCCTATATTAACTTATATATCTAAAAAGGTTATCTTATTTATTAATATAGGGACTAAGAAGGGTAATATATCTATATTACTCTAGATATATTTAAAGTTATCCTTAACCTTAACTATATACTATAAAGCCTCTCTAAGCTCCTATTTCTCCTCCCTATTTAAATAACTTAATAAAGGGGATTCTCTTTTTTTAACTTATTACTTAAATCCTTAGAGTTAATATCTTCTACCTTATAAGTATTAACTACTAGTATCTTCTTTAGATAAATAGTGTAATATAAGGAATACTTTATAACTTAGTGCTTATTAGAGCTATATTATATATACTTACCCTCCTTATATTATATATTAAGCACCTCCTAGGAAACCTATTTAGCCCTTTTTACCCCTTATTATTAGTAATCTATAGCTTTCCTAAAGCCCTTCTAGGCCCCTACTATGCCTATTAACTAGATATCTATTATTAGTGTGTCCTTATCTTACCCTAAAGACTAGTCTATCTAGGGAGCTAGTTATACCTAGTAATATAAGTAATACTTTTCCTCTAAATAATAGGACTTAATATCTAATATAATATTCCTAAACTAAGCTAATGCTATAGAGTAGTTAGCCTAGGGAATATTATATCCTACGCTATAGTCCCTTATCTACTTATTAAGGGTAGTGTATAGCTTTAAAAGCTTTACCTTATCTACCTAACCTAGCCTACCTATAAGCATAAGTTTCTATTTAAACTATATATAGAAGTTACTAAACTACTTATATTATTATTATTATAACTAGTTAAGCTTAGTAATAGCTAATTCCTATTAATAGGGGTTATTAAATATTTCCCCTAAGTAATTAAGGAAGTGCCTTATATTAAAGTTTACTAAGTTTCCTTTCTTAAAGTAGGGTATAACCTAGGCCTAAACCTTTACTAAAAGGTTCTAGTAAATAAAGTACTATTAGTTCTTAATGCCCCTAATAAACCCCTAGTCTATAACTAGCTTATAGCCTATAAGACTCTTCTAGGCTATAAAGAGCATCCTATTACTATTAAATAATACCCCTATAGGTAATAGCTTTTACCTTACTTAGTATTAGTTCTTATAAAGCACTTAGATCTACACTAACTACTCCCTAATAAGCGCCTATAATATAGCTAGCTTACCTATTTCTATCTTACTTAATAAAGGTTATACTATTATTAAGATATAGCTAAAAGAGAAAGGATATAAAGAAAGTAAAGAATAGTAAATATTATAGACTAGCCTTAGGGTAACTATAAATAAGTATCTAAAGTGTAATTACTATTCTTAAAGAGGAAAGAAAGAGCTAAGTAAGAGATTATATAGTATATAGCTATATATCCTCCTATATATAGTCTATATACGTAGCGCGTGTAGTAAGCCCTAAGTCTATATAACCTCCGCACGCTGCCTTATACACTCTCCATGCCCTTTCCAGAGCCCTCCCGGACCCGAGAAGGACCCGAGCCTTGAGCTTAAGTCCATTACAAAGGGAATCTGTACTAGAGGGATAGGAAGACCTCCCTAGTAGATTCAACGCGGTGGCTTCTAGATTCACTATAATATAATAATTCTTTAAGATATAGGGCGTTAATAGTTAAATATAGTAGATTTCTAGCTAGACAAACGATCTAACGAGCAATAAGAGGATTTTCTAAGTCCCCTTATAGACCTACTAACTATATCGACGGAAGGGGGTCGCTAGCTAGGCCTTAGGAGCTATTTTTTATTTTCCGTAAAATTCATTTGTATATAAAAAGTAAAAAATCGACTCACGACTATATAATCTAGCTACCCACGTGCACTAACTAAGCAATCTAATAAGCAACCCTATAAATAAAATACATCATTAAATCCAGAAAAAATCAAGGATTCGAACAGTATAAGTCAGCCTTTTATACGACTACTAGTTCCCTAGTTACAGTCGATTTTAGCTTCCCTATAGGGTAGCCTAGTTGGCTTAGTCATACAAGCCTGTGGGTTGGTTGTGTGCAGGAACGCAGGTCACAGCCAAAGCTGCTGGCCACGGCCAATAACGCTGCAGGCAACGCCTCGCAACCAACGTTGCAACAACGCAACTAGGCAACTAGTGGGCCTATAAAATAGTGCTATAAATAGCATAATTTTAATATCTTTAGATCTTCCTTAACCTAGCTTATTACTTTTAATATCTAAGTAATACTATAGCTTTTATAAAAAGACTTATAGTTTTTTAATACCTTTTTAAACTTACTATCTAATAGGTTACTTTACTAAATAGTATATATATAAGAGTATTCTTACTTCTAAACTTAAGAAAATACTAACTTAAGTGCTATAGAAACTGCTTTTACTATTAATTAATTTATATTCTTCTTCTAAATCCTCTAAACTAGTATACTACTTAGGGTAGATCTACTAGAAGGTAATAATCCCCCTTTAGTAGAGCTTAGGGTTAACCCTTTAGAGCTTAGAGTTACTATAACCTAACTAATTTATTCTAATATAAGCATAGTAGTAGGTTATATTAATTATACTAAGGTAAAGGGATTATCCCCCCTAGTTAGATTAATAGTCTTAAGCTAATTAATATTATTATTCTTAACTATTTTACTAGTCCCTTATTAATTATTATCTTTATCTATTAGATCCTTAAGAGGTTAGGCTACTACTATAAAGCCTAGATTATTACCTACTTCTAAAATAGTACCCCTAGCTAGTAAGTCCTTTAAAAAAATATTATACTAAGTATTATAGGTAATATTATTAGTAACTAAGAGTAGCTAGGTTATAATCTTTTTTCTAATTATACTAAACTTCTTTTTAAGTAGCTTAGTATTTATATTACTTATTTTAAGTATATACTCTACCTTATTATATTATATACTAGAATAGCTTTTAGCTTATAAGAATACTTACTAATAGTCCTATAAGCTATAATACTTTTATTTTACTAATTTTATAATCTATTTATAATAAGGGTAATAATCTTATATAGTAGGGATAATATCTTATAAAGTTAATTAAGTTATACTATACTTTATACTATTTAATTTACTATTAACCTAGGCTTTATAAAGCTTCTTTAGTAAGTAAATTATTTACTCTTTAGTCTACCTTATACTAATATTACACTAAGAAGTAATAGATTAACTAGGCTATAAAGCGCTTTAAGACTAAGAAGAAAATATTTAAAGAAGAAGAGTATAAAGATATAAGGAATTATTTAATAATAATAACTTCTTTATAAGGGAAAAGCCTTTAATAATATATATAAAGGGCTAGAGTAGTATAAAATCTCTTTACCTTCTTATATATTAGTAAGGAAAGGTACTATAGATAGTATAAAGTAAGCTCTCTACCTATATCTATAGCTAACTTATACCTATGGGGGTCTTGAGTGCGCTAGCTTTTAAACGACTGCGCCTACGTGGATCACACCCTGAAGCCTAGGCACGTAGGCTACTGCCAATTCCCACCGCGACCGACTGGAAGTTCAATTTGATCAGGCAGCAGACCTCTCTCGTTGCCGCCCCAAACTATCCGTAACTTCGCAGAACGACGGTATTCTCACTCAGTTTTTTCTTCAGTAGGGGCATCGCTCGAGCATCACTCGAGTCAGCCAAGTCGTTTCGCAGCCATTTAGCAAACCCCGCTCCTTGAAGTGCGGTTATTGTAGTGGTAGCTTCAACTCTGTGTTATCTTGTTTCTCTCCCGAACTCTACATATATAATAACGAGCTCACGTCGACAGCTGGCTGCCAGCAGAGCTTGTCAATGAGCCAGTCACAGCAGCTCCCTCCGACATGGAGACAGGTGAGTGCAGGTTCATATGGAGCTCATGTTGGCCAACAAGACGAGTTGCATATGTCTGGCATGACTTCAACTCCGCATAATCAGATTGGATCCCAGCGAGATTACACACCTCGGATCAAGCTTGACCATTCTCCCGCGGGCGCCCACCCCACCACGCAAACCCAATCTCAACATCATCATCCGCAACAATCTGGCGGCTCGGGCGTGCCGAACATTCTACAACCAGGTAGATTGTCAGCACGATCGCCAGTCATATCCTCGAACACAGCTCCAGTTGTTCCCACAGCGTACAGCGCAATGCAGCCGCCGTCCTCGTCGTCACAGCAAAATCAACACGGACATCACCCATCACCAATATCCTACGATTTCCATACGCCGCCCAAGCCCTCGCTTTCCATGTCACACTCGCACTCATATTCTCGTTCGAGTCCAGCTGCTGGCTACGACGGCGCAGCAAGCTACCATGCTTATACTCCAACAACACCAGGCGGTTCTTCTCAACTCACGTCTCCCGCGGAGGCCGGTAAATTCAATGTCCCCGGCTCACAGAGGCACTTCTCTAATACGCCGCTTGGCCTTGCCGACATACGACCCCGCGCCGACTCCAGCATGTCAGATAGCGCATCAGGAGCTCTTCAAGACCATTCAATCCCCCAACCGGGACCAAGCAACTATCTCGCGCCGTGGGCTGTTTATGCTTTTGACTGGTGCAAGTGGCCGCCTCAAGGCAATGGAGCAGGTAAATTAGCGCTTGGGAGCTATCTCGAAGATGGTCACAATTTTGTAAGTTCACTTGTTGAGACTAGGCTATGCAGGATTGTTAATCTAATTGTGACAGATCCAAATCCTCGACAGTCAAATCGTTCCTACAGGACAGGATGTCTTCACGCCAGGCACATCGAAATATAGTTTAGAGTTTACGAAAATAGCTGAGGCTACACATTCGTACCCTGTCACGAGACTATTATGGGAACCTCCCTCATCTCAAAAGCAATCTACGGACCTTCTAGCTACCTCTGGTGATCACTTGCGGCTGTGGTCACTGCCTTCTGAGTCACATGTGGTCCCCGGCAATAACATTACTCGAGGGGGCAGAGACGCCTCTTCCATCACCAAATTGACTCCGTTGGCACTCTTGTCGAATTCGAAAACACCGGATCATACGGCCCCGCTCACATCGCTCGACTGGAACACAGTTTCGCCAAGCTTGATAATTACATCGAGTATTGACACGACATGCACAATCTGGGATATACCATCTCTGACCGCCAAAACGCAGCTCATCGCTCATGATAAGGAAGTTTATGATGTGCGGTTCTGCGCCAACAGCGTAGATGTCTTCGTCAGCTGTGGTCAGGACGGTAGTGTGCGAATGTTTGATTTACGTAGCTTGGAGCATTCAACAATTATCTATGAGCCAACGGGCAAGGAAGAGCGAGGTAAGTCCTCCATCGAATCAATATTTCAGGCAGCCTCTGAAAGTTGTCATGAACATTATCATATTGACATCCTGCACAGATGGAAGCGGGCGGTCAAGCCCAGCCCATGCTCAACAATCGATGGGAAGTCCCCCACCCCTATTACGCCTGGCGACTTCACCGCATGACACACACCTCTTAGCAACCTTTGCGCAGGATTCGAGTACCATTCGCATTCTAGATGTGCGACAGCCAGGTCAAGCCCTCCTCGAGCTCAAGGGACATACTGGCCCGATCAATTGTGTCGAATGGTCACCGCTCAGACGGGGAACTCTTGCTTCTGGAGCTGATGATTGCCAAGTGCTTATTTGGGATCTCATGAATTCGAGCTCATCAGTCGGCGGGCACGCAATCAACGGATCTCAGCAACAGGATAATCAACGCAGTCCAGTAGCAAGTTGGGAGTGCGAATACGAAGTTGGGAATCTTGGATGGGTTCCTCACCTTCAAAACGCCGAGCATGGCGAGTGGCTGGGTGTTAGCGCCGGTCGCGGCGTCTGGGGAACTAGATTAATGTGATATAGTGGCTGGGGATTTACTTAGTATGAAGAGCGTATGCTTACTTCTATCACGAAGAAAATCAATGTCAAATATTCGGGCGGCCAGCCAGCATCTCCATTTCTGCATCCGATCTGGGCATGGAGTTGGCCTTTATCGCGATGGGTGGTATTCGGAATTCTTCCAAGTGACAACTTTTGTTTGTTCAGTTGTTTGCTGATGCTTAATGAAGAGAAGGCTAATAGAAACAGGGTTGGGGCATAAAATGGTCGCTAGCTCTTCCATGGCATCGTGACGCGGCGTCAAGAAGGCATCCTTTGCATTAATGCTGCTGGAACCAGCCGCCCTCGCCTTCACCGTTTCCTCAGTCTACTCGAGCAAGCTAGCTTCCCAAAATCACCCACCGTTATGCTCTAACTCCAAGTGCCGCCGGTACGAAGGATCACGGAGCAGATATTGGACACCTTAATCAAAATCCTAGAGCTTACTTCGCTATTACCCACTATCCTACCCTTCCTTTCGCTGCCAGTGTCCCTTTGGGTGTCTGAAGACCTCATGCAGGTCACAGATAGGAATATAGGCCAATTAGAATAAGGGTAAATAAAGAATACTTGATTTACTAGAAGACTGTCCGGAGCAGTGGGATAGGTGCATTGCTACGTACGGAGTATAGTAACGCGCAATAGCCTAGCAGCGAGATGTGTAGTGACGTGGTATGAGAGAAAGGACATAACACGTGCCCCTAGCTAGCAGTAACTAGTAAGGGATCTAAATGAGTTAAAATATCCAACCCCAGGTATTAGCCTCGACAAGTCGCGCGATGAGTCACCCCTAAAACAGAGTCAAGAGACACAGAACGCCATGAAACTTGAATTATTAATAAATCCAAAACCCTTGAGTTTCTTTCTCATCTAGATTTCCTAATATTCAATAATAGTTATCTTATCACTTTTTCTACGATTACTATCGATATCAAGTACTACGAAGAATGTGGGTCCGCGTCCTGCCTGAGGTTCTCGTACACCCAAAGGGATTGATTGATTCATAGCATTCACCCACAGGTGCATCCGACACTTAACCGGTGTACTCGCTCAATCCATTGTGTGGACCATTTGTCACTAAAAAGGAAGCACTACTTTGCAATCCAACTAAACTCATCTTCCTGTCACAGCTCTGTTCCTCAGATCTTCCTGAGGCCATCTTCTGTAACAGGATCATGGCGACAAATGGGCCACCGCGGTTTGATGAATCTGAAGATGAGGATGATTTCAACCCTGCGCCGGCGGACTTGTCTGATGAAGAGCCCGCCGACGACGGTTCTAGCCCACCTGCTAAATCAAAGTCAACTCGTGATTACGACGACGCAGACGATGAGGAAACTAATCGCAAACCTCGATCTCGATTTAGCGACAATGAGGATAACGACGAGGTGACAGATCGTCGACAACGCGCTGGAGACGATGGAGGCAATGACCAAAACAATGACAACGTCGAAGATGAGGCAGAGCAAGATGACGACGAGGAAGATGATGAAGATGATGAAGACGAGGACATTCAACAGGTACCTATTCTTTTGCCATCAATCACGATCTGTGCTGTTCCCAAGTAAGGGGCGGAGTTGAAGGCATTACTGATCATTGCCACTAGGGTCATCGGCGAAAACGACGTCGAGATAGACGCAATGCCTTCTTCGACATAGAAGCTGAAGTAGACGATGAAGATGAAGGAGAAGACGAGGAAAAGGACGGCGAGGAAATCGAGGATTTCATCGACAACGAACACCCAGACGATATCGCTGAAAGTGCCCGACTAGATGATGATCGAAGACACCGCGAGCTTGATCGTCGCCGTGAGCTCGAGTCTAGTCTGGATGCCGAAAAGCAGGCAGAGATACTCCGCCAGCGGTATGGAAATAGACGGCCGGCAAAAGGCTTCGGTGACTCTGCCGTCGTTCCTAAACGTTTATTGCTTCCCAGCGTGGATGATCCAAGTATTTGGGCCGTAAGATGCAAAGAAGGAAAAGAACGCGAAGTTGTTCTTTCTATCATGAAACGGATAGAAGAGCGCATTGGAACAAAGGATGAGCTTGCCATCACCGCGGCCTTCGAACGAGGGGGTACTCAGTCCGTCATGAAGGGTTTCATCTATGTTGAAGCCCAGCGCCAAACAGACATTCTTGTGGCTTTGGATGGTATGCTCAACGTTTATCCTCGGTCTAAGATGACTCTTGTAGACATCAAGGACATGCCCGAGCTTTTGCGGGTTACCAAGACTCCGACACTAGAACCCGGCGCTTGGGTTCGTTTACGCAGACCCGCGAAGCACTCTGGAGACTTGGCACAAGTTCTAGACGTAACAGAGAACGGCTTAGAAGCAAGAGTTCGCTTCATCCCGCGACTGGATTATGGCATGCGTGATGATGCCCTATCCAGTTTATCGTCAGACGGAAAACGGAAACGGACCGGTGCTGCTGGTCCTAGACCCCCTCAGCGTTTGTTCAGTGAGATCGAAGCCCGAAAACGGCATCCGAGATATATTCAAGGAAATCCTACAACGAACACATGGTCTTACATGGGCGACGAATTCGAGAACGGCTTCCAGGTGAAAGACGTCAAGATACAGCAACTCGTCGTGACTGACGTGAACCCGTCTTTGGAAGAAGTCACGCGATTCGCATCTGGTGCCGAAGACGGTACCGAGAATCTTGACCTCAAGGCTCTTGCTGCTAGTTTGAAGGATAGCAATACACTCGTGACATACCTTCCGGGTGATATTATTGAAGTTTACTCTGGCGAGCAAAAGGGTGTGGTAGGCAAGGCGACAAATGTTCAAGGAGACATTGTCACCATGTCCGTAACTGAAGGCGATCTACGGGGACAGACTATTGAAGTGCCTATCAAAGGATTGCGCAAGCGATTCAAAGTCGGAGACCATGTTAAAGTTATTGGTGGAAGCAAATTTCGCGATGAAGTGGGCACAGTGGTCAAGATATCCGAAGATCGTGTTACCCTCCTGACGGACCAAACAAATACTGAAGTGGCGGTGTTTAGCAAAGATCTCAGAGAAGCTAGTGATATCGGCGGTCAAGGATCGTTGGGACAATTCTCCCTGCACGACCTCGTGCAGTTGGACCCGACTACGGTGGGATGTATCGTCAAAATCGATCGTGAATCACTCGTGGTACTTGACCAGTATGGCGACACGAGGCAAGCCATGCCTTCCCAAATTTCGAACAAGTTACCGAAAAGAAAACAGGCTGTAGCCGCTGATCGAGACGGCTCAGAAATACGGCTGGACGATGTTGTGAAAGAATTCACAGGGCAACATAGACAGGGGAAAATCATCCACATACACCGATCTTATGTGTTTCTACACACTAATGACAGCAACGAAAACGCTGGCGTTTTTGTAACCAAGGCCAGTATGGTAAACACTGTTGCTGCCAAAGGTGGACGCGTGAATACGGCCAACTCAGGTCCAGACCTTAGCAGCATGAACCCTGCCTTGAAAATACATAAGAATGGCGGCGAAAATAAGCCCAATCAACCCATCAAGATGTTTGGCCGCGATCGAGCCATCAATCAGACTGCGATCATCAAGAAGGGTCCATACAAAGGTCTACTAGGTATAGTCAAGGATACAACCGATACGCATGCTCGGGTTGAGCTGCATACAAAGGGCAAGACGATTACAGTACCAAGAGATTCGTTGAGTTTCAAGAACAAGACCACGGGTGCGACAATCGATATCAATGGCCGAGGTCGTGGAGCTCCTGGAAGTGCTGGCCGAGGTGGAGGAGACAGAATGCCTGCTTGGCAAGGGGGCTCAAGAACGCCAATGGGCGCTAACAATTCCGACAGAGTGCCCGCTTGGGGCTCGCGCAGTAAGTCATCCATCACATTGACAACTCTTCCCAGTTTCGCCGCTAATCCGGGAATGCGAGCAGCACCTGCCGCAGCTGGTGGCAGGACCCCGGCCTGGAAAGCCCAAGATTACTCCGGTTCGCGCACCCCAGCTTGGGCTGATGGCTCTAGGACCGTTAATCCTTACGATGGCAGTCGTACCGCTTATGGCTCTGGGTCGCGAACACCGGCATGGCAATCCGGTGCCCGAACTCCCGCACTTGGTGATGCATTCGGTGCCGGCTCACGAACGCCAGCTTATGCGGGTGGTGGTCCCGACGGTTGGGCATATGGATCTAAGACGCCTGCTTGGGGGGCTTCGGCGCCAACCCCGGGGGCTAGTGGAAACGATTCTTGGGGATACACGCCCGGTGCTAACACTGGCGCTTACGATGCTCCTACTCCAGGTGCAGCTATTGGAGCGCCAACACCCGGCGCATTGAACGCCCCGACCCCAGGAGCATACTCTGCACCTACTCCTGCTGCGAATGCACCTACTCCGGGAGCGGGTTGGCAAGGAGGATGGGGCGCAGATCCAGCTCCGACTCCTGCGGCAGCCGCTCCGACCCCGGGGGCGAGTGGTTACTACGGTGCTCCAACTCCAGCTGCGTATGGTGGTGCTCCTGAAACTCCTGCGGCCAGCGGACCCAGGTATACGGACGATGACTAGGGCAACCAGTAGCACCGCCGGTTGCTCTTTCATGCAAGCACATACTATGAGGCGGAGTCTGGTTGGGGCAAGACATGGCGTTCAGGAACTTGTAATTGAACCGATAGACAGTTAGCAATATAATGTTTTTATTTCAATAACCTCGGGTATATATGTAAGTAGTGCTTGCTACGATTTCGGGTTGCAAAAACAAGAAACCAATCTCAAAGTGCTACAGATTCCTGACCCGCCCCTGTGCCTCGCCTACTCGACACGTTCTTAGCCCACTAGGAACTTAGCGTGCCACCGCTCTGAATAAAACAACTCAGCGACTACTTCTCGATCACAGCATCTGCACCAAGATGCCACCAACCTTTACTCAATGGAAATGGACAAAAACCCCGTTAATAAGTACGAGTCTACTCGGAAACACGGATTGCAAAAAAGCCTCCGCCTTATGCATTCGCAGAACTGGAGCAGACTCTTCAGCCAGACAAGCGCGTCTATCGTTTGCCACCATAAGAAGCCTTGCCAGCTCCCACAAGTCACGATCATGGGCGTCTTCAGGAAGGATAATAGAGGCAAGGGGAGCTGCTCTGCAAGCATCCCGCGCGCAAAGGCGTATAGAATCCGAGATCGCAGCTGAAAAGACAAAGGCAGAAGAAAAGAGACAAAACAAAAAACGATATGAAACCGCAGCAAGAAAATGGGTATCTACCATGATAGCACTCCCTATTCTTATAGTAACAAGTTATTATCTTTTTGACAGACGTAAGTAACATGATGCAGGAGGAATTTAAAAGACTAAAAGACACTTGCATATATGGATGGTACTGATAAAGGTTCACACGCAGTTGCTCTTGGACATGCGCCGAAGACGCTCCCGAGAGATGCACACGAATCAATCTCCAAATGATCATCTACCTTAGTGCGACAAACATAGGAAAGCCGATTCCAAATATGTGTCTCGACACGAGAGGAAGCAGATAGCAGACTAACTATGCATGCCTGATTTCAACTTCATATTCCTAGATAGTCAATGCCACTAGATATTACGGGCTAGTAAAGAAACATGTCATATCCCATGATTTCCGTCCGACAATGTGAAACACATTTAAGGCTATGTTCATGTTCTTTACAAAAAGCCGTCCGAGACTTCACGTATTTCCAACGGTTCTCACGTTGCGAGAAAATCTTGCTCACTTCCACGAGGTGTTTGACAGGTTCCGAGGTCAGACGAACAAAAATTCTTATTTCTCGAAATATCTAGTGTTAAAGATCGCAGATATCATGTAGATTTCGGGCCCCCAAATTTGTAGATGCCGCCCCTAATGCTTGAGTCTACTTTCTTTGCCATTCTCTCCAGTGGCAGGCGGTTATCCACACGTTGTACTGCTCTGGAAACAGAAGGCTCGATGCGTTGGACGGCGCGTTCCACTGGCGGAGTGAAATATGTAATGTTGCGCTCCCATCTTGGGGCCCATTTGGCTGTCTGCCGAGCTAGTCTTTCTTCGGCGCCAGGCATCAAAAGATAGAGAGGGGTGAGTACACCGACGCCAGCAGCACCCATGCAAAGTACTTCGGAGCGCTTGGCCCCAGGCAATCGGGCAATCCGGTGAGGCATGACGTTGGAAAATGGCTGGAAATGACGGGCACTAGATGACGTGTTAGTAGTGTTGACAGTTGGCGCTCTGTTATGAGCTTGAGCCGTACAAATCGTGACTAAGATTTCTTCCGCTTGTTCAAACGTGAGTGTATGAGAGATGACAAAATGAATTAGAGGGTCGTAGGAATGAAGGGGAAGCAACTTATATATATACACTACATGTTTGCCGGCAGCTAGTATATACATAGGCTTTGCAGAACGTTACGTATACTTGCCTACAAAAAGGCGTAGCGAGTTACAGACTTCTCCGCACTTTGGTACATGCTACCCCCTCACCCCAGACTCGCGTCCCATTTCCCCGGAGTTAGGAGGGGCAGTAGTAACTAACTAGGCCTAAAACAGAAGAGGTATATTTGCACGCAAATTAGGTCACTCCTCTTATTTTAGGCCTAGTTACTACTACTGCGGGTGTTGGGTGTTGAATTTCGGATCAGCTATGTTGTACCTACCTATGCTTTTTAGTTTCCGGAGAAAAAAATTCAATACACAATGTTTTTTATTTTCCTACGGATTTAAATTTAATGTACGCGAATTCGCACGTGTTTTTTATTTTCCTATGGATTTAAATTTAATGTACGCGAATTCGCACGTGGAAAAAGAATTAATATTGGGTGAATTCTAATTGCATTGGTTTTTTTTTGTCTGTTTCTCATTTTTGGTCGTTCAGGGACGAAATAGTGCCGCCAAAAAATATTAAAAAGCCCACTATTATAAAAATATAGAGGTTTTTTCTAGGCGGGCCCGACCTGGATAAATTTTTTTTTAAACTGCGAAACAAATTTGAATTGGCTGTTGGTTTTTTTTTTCGTTAAAATAAAAACTTCTGAATGGCGAAATTCGAGCGCGCGCACGGCATTGCCTATCGAAGGCTAGCTACGCTGGTCTCGCTACATCGCGTGTTGTTTGAAACCTTCACCGGTCTACCTTCGGGGCCGTTCACGATCACCTAACCACCAGAAACTATGGCATCATCACATATGCCAAACTCATCCGGCACTGTGGGACAGAAAAGGCTGGCCACATACGGTGGCGGTTCTTCGCGCAAGCGCTCTCTCAATGCCAAGATAGACCGTGGTTTGGGGTCAAGCTCCTCTACACTCAGACGGGAACAAACCTTTGACAAGTCAGAATCGCCGAGACCGACGAGATCGCCAAGGCCAAAAGACTCATACTACGAAAGCCCACGAAGGCCAGAAACTTCTACGTTCAGGCCTTCGTCTTTTCACGGCTCTCCGTCACATAATGGGCCTTTGCGCAAAAGAGATCATTCGGTGGCCTTCGCGACAGACCATTCACAGGTCCAGCAGCCAGCTACGAAGCCTGAGTCTGTTGTCGGACGATTCCCAAACTCGAAACCCAATGGCTCCGAAGGTACTAAGCGCACGAGCACTCCTTCTCGGAGACCACGATTGATTGATGCTCTTGCAGCGCAGAAGGCAGTGATGACCACCGACGACGCAAATTCCGATGAGGCAGAATCAGACAGTAACAGTGGCTACAAGGCAGAATTGCATCAGAGCTCATCTACTTGTGATGTCCGTGTACGAAATTTGGACCGTCGTGGGACAACTCCCACTAATCGAAAAGTTCGATATACTTACAGTCAATCGCGGACCATTGCTAGCGAATCACAAACTCCCGAAGTCTTTGAAAGCCCTTTCAGGGGTGTCGAAAATAATCTGATCGTGGAGCCGCGTCCGAAATCACCACCTCCAACAGATGCGTTTGCCTTGGACGAATCAGACGACGATGAGAGTGCGCAGCCGGCAATCAAGAGCGTTCACGAACTACGTCGTGCGGGTGCAAATAATCGATTTGCAGACGAAATGGATGATTTAATAGCTAGAATTGGGCTTCCAAGCACGAATACCCCGACTATGAGAAGGAATGCTCTCTGCGAGCTCGTGCAAAAACTTCAGCGAAAGGACTTCCTTCGACAATTCAGAGACCATGCATCTCGTGATACGGTTGTCCGGGATGTCGGGAAAGAGACGGATCCTATCTGCGGCTTCGCCCTCATAGCAGCCCTTATCTGCTTCCTAACTTCTGGTCCCGCCCCTAATCTGTTTCGTCAGCTTGCGAATGATGGCGCAGGCAAATTATTGGCAGGTTTACTTTCCATGGACGAGGATATTGCTGTCGTGGCTGCTCAGAAGAAGCTTAACATGTCTCGAATGTCAAGATCATATGTTGGGGATGTTAAGACAATACTGCAACAACTACCAATTTGGCACAGCTACCAGCCCACTAGCATCTCGCCGCGAACTGCAGCGCTCCAGCTGATGGCCCTGCTAAGTCAATGTGCGGATGCTTCACTCTTAGACCAGATCTTGTTGGAGTCGCAGCGGGCTATTGTGGCTGTTGCAACATGGGCCAGTGAACAAGGCTCTTTTGATGATGTGGACTACGCCTTGACTGTCTTCACGCTTCAAACACAATCTAGCGCGGGAGTCAGCCCGAGGCTAAACAGCGATGGTGGTCATCCGATGAGAATATCCAGCCTGCTTTTACGAGCAATCCGGCGGTGGCCTAGCGGGCGAATTGAGCTGGATTCGGCCATCCTGAAACTTGCACTTAACACAACGAACACGGAGGATGAAGCCGCAGCATTCGATGATCCACACCTTTCTGCAAAATTGGCCATCCGTATTAGTGAATTGTTTGCCAGCGTCCACGCCACCATTGGGGTAGGGAAGCTTGAAAGTGAAAAGTACGACGAACTCTTGCTCATGCTGGGCGTTATGATAAACATTATGGAGCATTGCCCTCCGGCTCGGAGGGCGGTGAATGAAAACGCAATGGACAAGTTGATGACGCTTTGGCAGGAGAACCAGCAGTCCGTTGGCGAGGTAAGCCTGCCCATGAATAACGGATTGTCTTGGCATTTTACTGATCTGACCCAGGCGGATTCCGTGAATAAGTCCAAGCTAAGCGTGGCTGTGGGCTATTTATCCGTGCTACTTGGATATATGTGTCTGGCTGGGCAAGCAAGAGAACACCTTGAGAACCGTGTTGGACGTAATGCCCTGCACAGTCTTAGAAGTTCTATACAGCAGTTCGTACACCTTTACAAGGCTGTCGATAACAAGGCCCATGCCATGGATAACCTAGTGGAAGAGCTCAAACGAGTGGAGTAATTCTTGGTCAGCTGGCCGGGTAACATTTTTGGTTGTTGCCAACTCCAAAAAAGATGACATATCACCGCCATTGCTCGTCATTGCTCGCCATTGCTCGTCATAGACCACTTTAGTCGGATTGGACTGGTTTGGTTTGAACATGAGCCTTAGGCAATGTTGCGTGCATCGACCTTGCGCATCGAAGCTAAGCTCTTCGACGAGATAACGATTTGAATATCACAGCGCTTGTATTTGATTAGCCAGCGGCGTAGCCTTTGATACCAAATACGAGTGCGCACTGTAACGTGGCCCGATCTCCTTCCTGTCCTGCGCGAATAAGGAACTAACTCTATGTCTTGGATCTCACGGTGAAAATAATGGCTCGTGTTCGCATGCAAATACTGTGCCTGGCCGTGGAATTCCAGCCTTCCTCTGAGAAGGCGGGCAAAAAGTGAGGTCGGGGATTGTGGCAAGACCCCTCCGATGCCGGTATCCACTAGTGGTGGGGAGGCAGGCCATTACGTACCGGCGGATGAACTTGACCATCCTGCAGACAACATGCTTACATCATTGATCTGGTGAACTCGCCAATTGACACATCACTTACGATCGCACGATCGACCACACAGCTGGGATCCTATAGAATCTCAGGAGACTTTTGCTCTTGACATCAAGTCAGAGCTAATAGCTGCGGATTCTAGGTCTTTAACTGCTCCACCACCCGCTAGTAGTGTAGCAATGCCTGCGCCAAAGCAGAGAAAGGTTGCCATCGTCGGCAGTCGGTCCGTGGGTACGTCTTGAGCTTGAAGCATGTAATCATATGTTAAATTATACTTATTACTTCAGGGAAATCCTCGCTTGCCGTTCAATTCGTCGATGGGCATTTTGTGGATAGCTACTATCCGACGATCGAGAATACTTTTAGCAAGACGATTCGACACAAAGGACAAGACTATGCCACCGAAATTGTTGACACGGCCGGCCAAGATGAATATAGTATATTAAACTCGAAGCACTTTATCGGGATACATGGGTATATGCTCGTCTATTCGGTCTCGTCATTGCCCTCATTCGAGATGATTCAAGTTATAAGGGAAAAGATTCTCAATCACCTTGTGGGTACACCACCTTCTGATTTTGGCCATATGCTGCGAAATAACTCCTTTACCCAGGTGAAAATGCGTTTCTCATCGATAACATAGGGAAGCGAGTCTGTACCCATCGTCATCGTTGGAAACAAGAGTGATCTTCGACCCGAGCAACGCCAAGTCAGCCCCGAGGAAGGGAAGAAGCTGTCAGAGAAGTTTCAATGTGGTTGGACGGAGGCTAGCGCGCGATATAACGAGAATGTTGGGCGTGCCTTTGAACTTCTCGTTGCCCAGATCGAGAAGTCGCAGAACCCTGGAGAAGCTCCAGCAAAGGGCAACTGCTCTCTCATGTAGAACTACGTCAGAGTGGCTGAGTGGTGGGATGTTGTTGATGATTGTGCATTGTTTACATACATATATATATATGATTACACAAGATTCACTGAAGCATATACACGTACTGCGAGGATTATGGCTCGCAAGACTGCAAAAGGAAACAATTGATTAGGAAGAGCAAATGTATCTTGGAACGCTTTGATCAAGATATTTGTTGTCGGGACAAAAGATAGATGTATTTGCATTTGGGAGGAGAAATGGAAGAAAAGACTTGCGCGACACATGATATTCGACCCGATAGGATACGTGCCATCTGCTAGTGCGAACAACCACTCCTGCCATCAGAACCGTTATGTAAATTTAACAATGTGGGGTTTCGAGGTAGCGTTTCGCCGTACAAGGGCGTGTTGCAGCCTTTGACATCGCCCCGCTATGTGAATATTGACACCTCGCTGCCATTTAGTGTCTGCATTATTTTGTCTGGCACCTCTCCAGCTCAATGACCCCGCCAACCGCCTCACTCGACTTGCCCCTCTTCCCCCACCTAAAAATAAAGCACACAGAGTACGTGGGACGTACCTGACGGCTTATGACTCAAAAGCCATCTAATTATTAGAGGGGTCATAAGAGCACATTGGAAACAGCGAATCCAAGGCACGATGCTCGACGTCGTTGATTTCATCGCCGAACGCGGCGGAAATCCCGAGAAAATTCGCGAGTCCCAACGCCGACGTTACGCCAATGTAGAAATCGTTGATGAAATCATCGCTCTTTTCGACGACCACCGCAAGAGTGAGCATGCCGGTTGCTCCCTGTACCGCGCTCGACCGACTAGCTAATACCAAACGTTTCAATACCAGCCAACTATAGTGCTTCGCAGATCAACGGGAAAATCAACGACATTCAGAAGCAGATTGGAGCCAAGAAGAAGGTTTAGAAAAAAAACCCCGGACAAACTCTCATGGTATTTCCGGACCACGGTTGCTTACTCTCGCTGCTATCTCTAGGCAAAGGAACCCGCTGACGACCTTCTTCAAGAGAAGATCGAATTTGAGAAGGAGAAGAAGGCGCTAGTCGAGTCGGCTGCCGAAAAAGATGCACTGCTCAAGGCCAAACTCAGGACTGTGGGCAATTACGTGGCCGACTCTGTACCTGTGAGCAACAACGAGGTTCGTCGTCACCCTGGGAAATAGATGTCTTTGGTGCTTGCTTGGAAGTGACATGCGCTGAACAGCAGCATTAAGGACAATAATGTTGTGGAACGCACTTGGGCCCCGAATGGAGTTACGGTTGAGAAACGCGATAATGTTCTTTCACACCATGAAGTCCTCCTTAGGCTGGATGGCTACGACCCTGATCGAGGTGTTAAAGTAGTTGGCCACCGCGGTTACTTTCTGCGGCAATGGGGTGTGTTTCTCAACCAGGCTTTAATCAATTATGGACTCGAGTTCCTCAGTCAGCGAGGTTACAACGCCTTACAGACCCCGCAGTTCATGCTCAAGGATTATATGGGCAAGACGGCCCAGCTAGAGCAATTCGACGAAGAGCTCTACAAGGTGATTGACGGAGATGCTAAAAACGACAAGTATCTGATTGCTACGTCAGAACAGCCAATCTCAGCGTTCCATGCCGATGAGTGGCTTATTCCGAAGGAACTTCCCATCAAGTAAGATGACGTTGAACCATATTCCCGCAACGATGCCCCCAACTCTGACAGCTGCACAGGTATGCTGGTTATAGCACCTGTTATCGACGAGAAGCAGGGTCCCATGGTCGAGATGCCTGGGGCATCTACCGTGTGCATCAATTCGAGAAGGTACAGGCGTTGTCGTCTCTCTCGGGTTTTTACATCACTTACATGACTGACAATACTGCTAG
This sequence comes from Epichloe elymi, assembly GCA_023658475.1. Lineage (NCBI taxonomy): Eukaryota > Fungi > Ascomycota > Sordariomycetes > Hypocreales > Clavicipitaceae > Epichloe > Epichloe elymi. The sequence goes on along the minus strand of CP098278.1, from coordinate 3,937,201 downwards.
ATTGAGCAATTCCTTTTGACTGATCCGGAGAAGTCCTGGGAAGCTTTTGAGGACATGATTGCTATCTCAGAGGAATTCTACAAGTCCTTGCAGCTTCCCTACCAGATCGTGTCAATCGTTTCCGGCGCTCTCAACAATGCCGCCTCAAAGAAGTTTGATTTGGAAGCTTGGTTCCCCTTCCAAGGAGAATACAAAGAGCTCGTCTCCTGCTCTAACTGTACCGACTACCAGTCCCGCGCGCTTGAGATACGGTTTGGAACGAAGACCCAGACCGATATTAAAAAGAAATACGTACACTGTCTCAATTCTACTCTTTGCGCCACAACGAGAACCATGTGCTGTATTCTCGAGAACTACCAAACTGAGGAGGTACGTGAATTCATGCCGCTTTTAACTGTCCAAGATGGCGCCGTCCAAATTGTTGTAAGGTGACTTGCTAAGCACCTGTCAACTACAGGGTCTCCGCGTTCCCGAACCTCTTCGCAAATATCTCCCTGGTACCCCGGATTTTATTCCATTCGCCAAGGAACTGCCTAAGGAATCTACGTCGCATAAATCTCTTCCAAATCGAGGAAAGGGTGGCAAATAAAGGTCGTAAAATAATAGTCACATAGAAATTAAATAAGTATTCCATAGAAAAGGGGGAAACCGAATGTGAGAAATAATCTACAGGAGCTGGCGGGGGCGTATAGGAGACTGAAAACTTGAGATTAATGGACGGACGCGTTGCACAGTTAGAAACTAGATATCGCGTGGCAATACTTTTACCCAGGTACACCATGATTAAGCCCAAGACAAGGGTACCCATGTATCTAAGTACCTAGGTAATAGCTAAGGGTTGGTCAACCATAAGCACCATGATGAGTGTCAGTCATTCCCGTGCATGGCCGTTGTCTATATATTTCACTTGTGAAAGGCACGAAGAAAAGTCATTGTTGCAAATCCACCCACACAATGTATGTTATTGTGGTTCATGCATGGTGACGCCCACGCTGTGTGGCTAGAAGTGGTGACACCTGAAAGCTGTCTTCATGGTAGCGCGTCCAATGATTTCCTTTCCGCCTTCACATGAGCTATCTAACACAGCGAGACTATGACCGTTCGCCTCAGGCCTGTCTGAAATAAGCTGCGTCAAGTTTTCACATATTACTGAATCTATACATATCGCAACCTGACAATTTCACCACGGCCATCATGATAGACTGGGCTTTGACCTTCAGGAGGCGGGAGAGAAAGGGAATAAAGCAGGAGACGCGTCGCACATATCGCACAAAAAAGAGCCTCATCAAGGCCGCTAATATCTCATCATGTGAAGATTCAGGTGGAAGAGGCTCAAGAAGTTGTGACGGGATTGAGCATATTCACACTGTCTCACCACTAGGGGTCTGATTCTCACCTTCCTGGCCGAAGAGAAACTTTGCGCTAATATCGCGTCCCAGAAAAACCATCTAGGTAGATTCGCTTATGAGCGCGAAATGCCAAACTGGCTTGCAAGAATGTTGATTAAAGGAGGTCAAGTGTGTACTGACGGTGAGACGTAACCCCGCGGACCGCAGCCTCAGTAGTTGCTTATCTGACCACGATCACAGGCGTGATTCCAGATCTCATATGGCTGGCTGAACGAAGTACTTCGATCAGGTACGCGTATTTTTGCAATCCTTGCGTACAGCATGTCTCCAAGTTGCGTCTAGAAGGTGAGCGTTGCGTTTATGGCATCGGTTCCATGGTCCAGCAAAGTTAATCTAGCGATGCGGACAACTAGGAGGATTTTGTGGATATAGGAACATCCAATCATTGATATCCTATATTATAAGCACGAGGTCATCCGGATCTGAAACTTTCGGAAACAATCTTCCATCTATCTTCCAGATTCAAGATCTTATCGAAAAGGCTTGGGATATGGGGTTCAACTCAAATGGCCGCTTGGAAACGGGTGGCATCAGGGGAACTCGGAAATACATTGGAACACCTGAGGTACCAGTCGCAATTTTGCCCCCTACAAAATCGACGGGCTTTTTGCTGATTGAAAAATCACCCACAGGCGCAGGCCCTTTTCAACAGTATTTCGATCCCGTGAGACCGTATGCCCGTCAAGTCTATCACATCCTATTGGCTCTCTAATCGAATTATAGATGCTTAGTCAAAGCTTTTCGTCGCACTAAGGACGGAAAGTCATATCAAGAGGTGCTGAAGGAAATAGAAGCCTATTTCGAACAAGCCTGCAGCACAGACCAAAGTAAAATACGGTCTACTGAACTCCCACCTATTTATTTGCAGCATCAGGGTACGTAAATCTTGAAAACGATAAGAAACTTCCAAGTACAATAGCCGAGTCAAAATGCTCAAAGGAAAGGCCACAGGACATTCCCTTACCATCGTGGGTTTTGAGAGGAATTGGAAAAACGAATCTTTCCTTTACGTTTTTGATCCGTCAAGTCGGGACCCTCAGGCCATAAAGAAATATAGTCGGAGCGACCGTCTGAAAAACGGTGGTTCCAAAATAGAATCAGTCATTGACGTCTATCGACGAGGGAAACGTTACCTTAGCAAGCACGATAACTTTGAGCTACTGTTGTAAGTCCTAAATGCACTAGCCTTCGTTAATGCTCAAGAGAAGTTATTAATTATAGCCTTCCAAGCTTGCAAAAAGAGCCTGCAACAGCTTAGGTAAGGAGGTAGCTAATGGTCATGCGACTCTACTTGGCCAATTTTCCTTCCTGGAACCATTGTCGCAATTTCTCGAGCGCTCTACCTCGATGGGAAATTTTATTCTTTTCGGCCCCATCCATCTCAGCGAATCTGTTTAACGAATTGTAGTTAGCGACCTAATTCCAGTCTCTCGATTTCCGAAGCCAGCAAAACCTACGTTCTGTCCTCATACTGAAATATAGGGTCCCATCCTGTTCACAGCAATTACATCAGCATTTGCCAGGTGTTGTGATCTTAGATACATAGCATAGACGGCGGATAGCAGTTTTGCTTTTCTCACCAAAAAGTTTAGGTCCTCTTGCTGGCACAATTTTCCCCTTGCGTCCGATGGGTCAGAACGCGCTCAAGCATTTCTATAAAGTTCATCGGGAAGTTTACCGGACTTACTGGGCATCTTCCTTGGAAAATGATGGGGTCATGTCCTGGTCCTTCGGAGTAGCCGAAAGTGCACACTGCCTCAGCTGACTTGTCTGGGTAAGCGGCTAAGAGATTGTTCAATCCTTCATGGCCAATGTCTGCTAGGAACCACTTGCTATACTCAGGTTAATAATGGTTGAAAAGGAGACTAAGATCGTTGGAAAAGGCCAACAGTCTTACATGTATGGTCCCGGGAGGCCAGCTAAAGCATTAAAGCATAAAGCTGTGTCTTCAACAAGCACCGGCCCGCTAATAAGTTCAGCGGCTTTCCGGCATTTGGATTCGGTCACCTCTGTGATTGTTCCCTGGACCTCTTCTATATCTAAAGGATGGCTTCGCACCTCAATGCCAGGCTCGAGCATGGTTTTTACTTCTCGCAACTTGTTGGCGTTGCCAGTTACAAAATTCACACAGTTTGCCATATTTCTATATTGAATATGTATGTAATTGCGAGTATCTAGCAGCCAAGCCAGAGCCAATAAACCTAATCTTATTAGCTCAATTAGACAACAATAAAAAGAAGGTATTGTCTGTGCAAAAAAGAACATATTGCTGTTTACACGCAAGCGGATTGTTTACTCACGTTCGATTGACCCCAGAAGTTCTCGACCACATAAGCGTTTGAGGACTTCGGGAAAGGCAAGTTGATGAGGCAAATATGATTCTTCTACCACATACATGGGTCGCAAGAGAAAGGATTGATTGGGTTTTGATTGGTGGACCACAGCGAAGTCTCGCATCCCGAAGTGCCCCGTTAATTGCATTCACATATCATTTGTGTCAATTTGTTCCTAGAGCGGATAATGAATGAATGGGCCTAGGTGGGCACTTTATAATAAGTTGTGTATTTTTCATGAATCACTTGCTCATATAGAGCGAGCATGATACACTTGCTCATATAAAGCGAGCATGATACACTCACTTATACACAACAATTTATATGTTAGAAGATAAAGACGTAGCTTGGAATGGGGGTTAAACTTATGTTAATTATAATCTGACTCACAATTTTGTATCTATTGACAGGGCATTGACAAGTCGCTGTTATCTCAGTAATCTCATTAAGAAAGCCCTCATGATCTTTTGGCATCAGAAGCATTGTCATGTTTCCATTGTTTGACCCAAGTTACAATTCGATCAACATTGGATTCCATTTCATCTGATGTATTGCTCATCAACTCAATGACAATCTCCTCATCGAATGCTTCTCGCGCTTCTTGAAGCAGAACCTCCATAATTTCCGAGTCCAAGTTCTCTTGAAGTTTAGCTTCTGCATAATTTCTCGTATGAAGTCAGGACATGTCGCTATAGCGGGAAGATAATTCGCGGTAGAGGACTTACCTGGCTGTCAATCGGTCATATAGGGTTGAAGAGTTCGCCCTCAACACAACAACCAAGTCTATCCAGCTGCGAGGGAAAAGATCACAGGCGTGCCAATCAATTATACATCCGCCAGCCTTGAAGTCTTCCTCGATGGAATCTAGCAGCTAGGATAACACGATTTTTTGTCAGCTGGAGAGCCCCCCTTCGTTCTCGCCATAATAGGATGTATTGAGTAAATTTCTTACCTTGTCCTCGTCGACAATCCAGCTCTGAAACTCATCACTCCACCCTTCATGGCACTCTTTGTCCTTAACCACCTGGTTCACAGATACATGCCGAAGACCAGTTCGTTGGGCTAGAGTCTCGCAATGTGTAGTTTTGCCAACGCCGGGTGTTCCCGTCACGATTATGTTTGGTGATTCTCTCATATCTGACTAAGACACAGCGAAGTAGTTGAATTGATTAATCCCGAAGTTCGAGATGGCTGTCAACAAAATGGCCCATTGCAGCATTTGAACCTCTCGCCATTTTGATTGTACTGCAAAACTGCAAAATTTCGGGTCCAAGCTATGCACTTAGGCGGGCCGCCTACCCGCTTATATTCAAAGCAATCACTTCCACCCACACAGCTACGGTATTAACATCCACGAAACCTAGCAATCTACTCTATAGATTAATTATTTAGAACGTAGACACAGGCCATTATATGTTCGTATTTGCTAAACCCAAGCAATTTTTCCCTAATTAGACCTACAGTTACATTAGCAGATAAATGGCTCACATCCTGAATACGAAAGGCTTTGTCAAGGATGGTGTTGTGTATCGCTCTCGGCCATAACAGCGTCCATCTTCTACATTGAAGCTTGTCACAGTATGGCCATATCTCGAGTCCACAAATCATGCCAGTCTGAGCCCAGCAACAAGTCTTTATCTGCTTGCACCCCCACCATCCTACATCGTAAGTATCCCAGCGAGAAAATAATACAGCTCTACTCTATGTTCTTCCAGTTGCAACCCATTGAAACATTTTGTAACATTGACTACGTTTCTGGCATATTCATCATACTCACTGAGCGGGCTCAATAGCTGCTTCATCTACTTCTTCGGGAATGGAACCATCTTGTCCGTCAAAGCCGTCACTATTGCCGTACTCGAGCTTCTCTTGCTGCGCAAGGGCCTGTGCAGATACAATTTCTGCCAACCTTTTCAGTCGTGGAGTTTGTAGCCCTACGTCAGAGGTCAGTCAAGTTAACCAGTTTACTTAGGCGAGCTCATTGGGTGACAACTTACAAGACGGGGTGTACGTCTCAAGAGCAGTGATGGCTCGCGGCTCCGCTATTTCGTACGGCCCGCTATCATCCATATCTATAGCTTGGAGGAGCAAAACATCACTTTTCTCCGTTACTCTCGATGCGACAGCTTTCATAATTTCGCCATTGATGGGTTGTTCGTAGTCTGCGACCAGATATTGGTTGAGTAGCTTTTGAATCTGGTTCGGTGACAACCTAATGCAAAGTGAGCAATTTATGTTACCGAGTTTCCAGAGATGACCAGATCAAGGACTTACATCCAACAAATGTCTTGTATGATCTCAATATCGTTGAGTGTCGCCTTCTTCAGCTGTAAAAGTTTCGTTGCTTGCTTTAATTTCAACGATGTCAGTGAACGGTCTTTCCTCAACAACATTGGGTATCATTGCAAAATTCACCATTAAATGTTCAAGTTGAAGTGTGCCTTCGGGCATGTCATGACTCTTGCACCATTCTTCGATACGGGTAATGTTGTAGTTTATCTGCAACCCTCGCTTCCAGGAAAGGAAATTACGGCGCATCAGAAGGTCGTTAAAGGCCGTTACACCCACAAGTTTAAGAAGTTCCGTAACGGTCTGTGTAATTATAGAGTCCTCGAGATAGAAGGCTTTCATGGCTCTGAAGGCACTGTTCAACAGGCTGAGGAGATTGTCCATACTATACGCCGGCGCAGAGTTGGACTGTAGCAGTTTACCCAAGAATCGGTTGCTCTCATTTGTAATGAAGCCAGGGAGCGACTGGGATTCGATGATAGCAGGAATTATCATCTTGTGCAACTTCTTCTTGAGAACCTTCATCCACGTGTGATAGATGTTGAACTCCAAGCTCTCAAGATCATGCTTCACAATTTCGAGCAAACGGTCGTACTCATAATTATCAGTCTTCTGGGTTTCGTACCAATCTTCGGCCAAAAAGACGAAGGATAGCATTTCGTGCACATTAGAGAGCCAAAATGCTCCAGGATTGATAGCCTCATCGCCATCATGTTGCATGACCTCCTGTTGAATTGACTGCATGACGTTCGCCAGGAAACGCTCGGATTCCTTCACGAACCCATTGTTCCACATTTCTGACGTGACGAGATTGATGAGATAGGATGGGAACAGAACTTCCTTGTCAGAAGGAGGAGGTGTCGCGTTAGGTGATGGAATCTTGAGATTTCGAATCAGGCCCATGGTCACTTCTTCATTCAAACCATCCTCATCGGCGAGAAGAGTCTCCAATTCCATTTCAATATTGTCCACACCAGGAATATAGGTTGTGCCGGAAAGATTCTGTCGATGAGCAGTGTTGGTAACTGCCATAGAGACAGGACGAGGGTTGTAGGCGCCGCTAAAGCGATCCAAATCTCTTGGTTCCGCTCCTGCACTCCTGCGCTTGGGCTTTTTGGATGCAACGAGATTGATCAGCCCTGCTGCATTCGATGATCCAGCAGCAGCACCGTTTACAAGCTCGCCATTGACAGGCCCACTGCGCTTGGCTACCTCTAATGCATCACGAAGAGCTTCAAGCTCTTGCCTGAGACTACTATTGTCCTTTTCGCGCTCATTGTTTGTCTGCTTGGCAGACTCCAACTCTGTGGTTGATAAGCGAAGTGACTCTCTCAGCTCACGCTCTTCCTCCTGCATTCGTTTGATGTTGGCAGTCGACTCATCAAAAGCTTGTTGGAGCTTCTTCATCTCGTCTTCCATTGCCTGGAGTCGTGCAACTGCAATGCCAGCCTGGTTGGCTTCAGTCTGCAATTCCTTCGTTCGCGCCTCAAGAGCATTGTGACGGTTCTTCCACGATTTGATCTGGCTTTCATAGTTCTCAACCTGTCCAGCGAGATTCTTGTTTTTCTCCTTCATCGACCCCAATGACTGAGTGAGCTCAACAACTTTGTTCTCCAATTTATAGGAGATTTGCTTTAGGTCACGAGCCTCTTCCCGGATTTTCTTGTACCCACGTCGAGCTCGCTTACCGCGCCACAAGCTTTGGATTAGTGTTACTTTCCTGCGATACTGACGCCAGGACTGCAACTGACGTCGTGATCGCCAAGCTCGCTGGATGACGAGCGCAGCGTTGCCCACTCTTGTTTCCATTATCTGCTTTCGCCTCAGGTACCCCTTGGCCGCCGAGTCAAAGAGAATCATGTCCTTCCTGATAGCCAAGAACTTCTTGAGTTCTTTCTGGCCACGCCAGACACGTTGTATCGTCGTGGCGGCTCTTATTGTACGCAATTCCTGGGCATGTTTTCGTGCAATGTACGCTCTAGCGGCAGATTGCGAACGAATGACGGACTCTCTGGCATCCAAGTATCGACGACGATAATATTTCGCCCTCAAGTTCTTTTGGATGAGAATGGCACAGTCATTGAGACGATTTGTTCGAAGATTTTCTAGGAATGCGAGCATGCCGGCTCGGAAAAAGATCTTCGTCAAACCTAACTGATACTTGTCGAGTCCTTTGCCAGTGCTGGTGCCTAGTGCTTTCGTAAGAATGGCATTCGCCATGTCGCGGATTTCAGATGTCCACTTTTCGGATTGAACAAGCATGTAATATCTTAGAGCGAACTCTTCGTACGTCCACCTAGTTGGATATCCAGCACAGGAGATGCGTACGGTCTCCAATACACCACAAGCACGCAATTGACTCAAAACCATCGGTCCTTCAAATTGCCAAGCCTCTTTCGCTTCATTAGGCTTAATGCATCGAATGTAGTGCACATCTGTATTGTTGATGGTATTCATTAGTTCAATCAAAGACGATCGGAAAATGCCACCGAGCGTTGGCTTCCTGTTCACAGCGACACCAATCTTCCTCCCAGCTGCAGGTTTTACAGCATTTGAGGAAGCAGATGCAACATCTTTCTCTCTGACTGCAGAGGCTGCGTCCAAGACTTGTTTTAAGAAAGGATTGGCAGTTGCCCGCAGGACTGTCATATGCTCATCAGGGACAGTATCTCTGTTTTTCTCGATGAAGCCTTCTGATTCGTAAGTGACATCGATGGCGTAATGGCAGACGGTGAACGCGGATTTGCCAAATCTTGGCTTCTTGAAAAATGAATGTTGCTTATCTGTTGCAAAGTTGTGATGAAGCTTTGTTACAAACTGGTCATCGGATCCCATGGGTAGTCGGGACTCTTCATCCAAAAGCGACAGAATGCCCAGTTTGCCTTCAATGAGATCGATACACGGCTGATTATCCGAAAAGTCGATAAAGGTCCAGTCAATCTGTTCTCTCAAGTATTCCTCCTGTTCGAGTTTGAAGACATGCTGATTGAACTCTTGTTGAAGCTTCTCGTTGGCGTAATTGATACAAAACTGTTCAAAGGAGTTCTTGGCGAAGTGCTCGAATCCATAAATGTCAAGGACGCCAATAAACGAAGTAACGCGATTCAAGACTTCTTCTGTGGCTAGGCTGTGGTTGATGATATCAACTAGCCAATCGAACAGGCTAGAGTAGATAAACTTGGCGACTGAGTCACGAACAACAATCGCCTGAGCTTGGCTCAGATTTGATGTTATTTTTTCACCGCGTGTGATGAGCTGCTTCTTGACAATCCACTTGGCAAATTCAGGCGCATCGACACCCAAGATAGTGCAAGCCTTCTCCAAGGATGGCTCCGTTGGTGCCAGAACACTGTCGGTTCTGGAAGCCGTAATTTTCACATTGCCGAGGTGCAATAGACCAGCCAAAAGCTTGAAGATATCATTTTGCTGCGTCTCAGAAACACCAATGGTGTGGAGTGATTTCTTGGTAGCCTCAAATTCGGACTTGTCATCAACACCGTCAATGGTTGGGCAATTGCCTTGATTAAGATATTCGAACTGCTCGATTGGAAGAATATCAAGCTCCTGCCTTTGGGCATCGGATGAGCCGGCCACAAGTTGATAGAATATATGGTAGTTGCGTTCTTTCAGTGGTTGAAACACAAGCCTCGATCGCTCAAGTAAGTATGTTCTGATCTTGGCGCCAATAATGTTCGTTTTCTCGTCAAACATGATCTCGATGTATTTTCCAAATCTTGAAGAATTGTCATTTCGTGTCGTTTTGGCGTTGCCGAACGCTTCCATTATAGGATTGGTTGCCAGTATTTGTTCTTCGGTCTCGCTCATAGTCTCAGTTCCACGTTTGGAACGAGCCCCAGGGTTGTCTGGTGATTCTCTGGTTGCGAAGTACCGCATAATATATTTTGCGCTTACAGTCTTTCCAGCACCGGATTCACCAGAAACCACAATTGTCTGGTTTTTGTTGTCCCGGATCATGTCCATGAAAGCCTCTTCAGCAATGGCAAACAAATGAGGAGCTTGCGTTGCCCTTTGTTTTCCAGCATATACTTGTACCATACCTGGAACATATAGAGAGTCGACTCGAGCAAACGGATTGGTTGCAATAAGAACAATGCCACTATAAGTGTAGATTTCTTTTTGTAGATAGCGTAGTCTAATAGCTTGCAGAACTATGCAACTATTTATTAGTACAGCAATTGCCCAACTGACTTCAGATCGATTACTTGGGAAGTTGAGAGGTATGTACCTGCTGGCTCGTTCAGATGGGACAAGTTTGTGAGGTCATCACTGGCTTCTAGCATCGTGGGATTCATCAGGGGCGGTAAGGACGCATCATTTCCGCTCTGCAGGGCTTCGACGGAAATTTGGATTGATCTCGTCTATTGGCGATGGACGACGCAAGTCAGTGTAAGTTCGTCAAGGTATCCATGGTAGGTTGGGGAAGGAATTATCACCTCGCCATTATCAAGTTTGAACACAAGCTTGGCCTTGGATCCTTCAATGTCTTTGCTAACCAGCTCCGAGGCTACCCAGCCCTCGGCAGCATCAGGCTGCCACGCCCTCGTGCCAACATCGTATGTCGATGCCATGGGATGAGCTACCAGGCAGAGAGCTGGAAATAGAACGATAGAGGACAACGCAGCAAGCGATACGGGATTTTGTTAGCGTTTATGGAAGTCATTCAGGACTTCGGTACTTTAAAGAAAGCTCAATCAGGAGCTGGAGTGTTTTAAAGATGCTGGGAGCGGCCGTGCCACGTTAAAGGGGGGCGGGTCCAAAATACGGGGCAGAGGCTAAAGACAGGTGGGAGAGAGTACGTAAACGCGCAGCAACGGATTTTTGAACGCGTAGTAGCAACTAAGCCTAAAATAAATAAGGTACCTCTACGCGCGTTTTTATATAGGAAAGTACCTCTTTAATTTTATATACACTAAGGACTCTCTAGACTATATACTAATTATAGCCCGCGTAGCGCTAGTTAATACTATATAGCAAGCTAGCTTAAAAGCTACCTAATTATGATATTAAGCATAAGTATAAGGAATTTATAAAGGAAAGAAAGCAAAGTATATATTCCTAGATATACGCGAAATTCAAGAGGTACCTTCCCACGTAAAAACATATATAGAGGTACCTTATTTATTTTAGGCTTAGTTGCTACTACGCGTTTAAAAATCCGTTGCTGCGCGTTTACGTACTTGGTGGGAGAACCTAGGTACCTATTGAAAATGGAGGGAATCTAGCTAGAGGGATAGGAAGACCTCCCTAGCAGATTCTAACGCGGCGGCTTCTAGATTCACTATAATACATTATATTCTTTAAGATAGAGAGCTTTAATAGTTAAATATAGTTAATTTCTAACTATACAGATAATCTAACGAGCAATAAGAGGATTTTCTAAGTCCCCTTATAGACCTACTAACTATATTAGAGGAAACGGGTTACTAGCAGGGTCTTAGAAGCTACTTTTTATTTTATATAAAATTCATTTATATAGGAAAAATAAAAAATCGACTTCATCGTGGTGTCGTGACCAGAAGGATTTCGAAGCGAATGGGGGCATAGCTTTGGCTTAACTCGATCATTTTTCCCTTTCATGTTGGGCTTCAGTCGAAAACTATTCATACCATTCCTTGATCCGGCAACCGATCCTATCACTGACCAAATGCATCGTAGATCTTTAGCAACCCGTACAATGAATGTGATCGGCACATTGACGCTGCAAGGACTGCACCTCTGATGAGGAAAGATGATACATCAGGGAAAACGTTATCAATATGGGGGATAAGTCTTGGTTATTGTGGCGATTCATCTAGACCATCTAGACCATCCAATCTGAATTTTCGGCTGTGTACAAACCGAATGTTTCTTTGTCTTCATGAGGTCCTAATTCGTTGATGGCCGTATTTCTATCTTTCAAGTTGATGTTGAGTTCAACTATGCCAAGAGCCCGATCAAATGCTTCTATATTTCCAATGCACTCCTAAACGCCGGCGATTCAAGCTGGCCGTGATCCAGCAAAATCTTCATCTTTACCCTATCATCTTGTAATCTCCACACTTAAGTTTTCCCATCTAGCACGTTGAGCACCATTGATCAGTCTCCCACAATTTCCGTTCCGCAGGAGTAGGCTTCAATACAATACTCGGGTCATAATGCATGCTAGTAGATATTTGTGAGTCGAGGACTTCCCACAGCCAAGGGGCCAGCCACTCAAACTTACAGCTTAAACCTTCGAGGCTTTCAGTAATGTCCTTGATTTCATCATATCGAACATTGCTGATATCCGCCATAAGATATGCAACCTAGAAATCAATGATTAGATACATTTTTCATGGTCATGATTCAGGGTGAAGCTTACATCGCCTTTGCTATCGCTAATTTGCTTGTCAACGTTGTGATTTCCAAGAATCTCATTCACTACATCGATGTTAGCATGAATTCAACCTCTTACTTGGTTCGGATCCGGGATCTCTTTGACGCTTACCTTTTCGAAGAACACCAGGAACATTGCGGTGAATGTAAATGACCTGTCAGATAACGCGTGGGTTGTTAACGGGGCAGTCTTCGAAAGCGATGGAGATGATAAGTTGCCCAGACATGGCTAGAAGTTTTCTTACTCTTGCATGATTGGGCTCGTCCAGAGTCAGTGACCGAAGTTGGGCTTCGGGCAAATTAACGCTACCCAGAGTAATGCCTTGGTTGATGTAACGGACAAGAGCGTCGGCGACTGGAGAAAATAAAATTAGCCAAAAAATTTCAGTCTCAAACGAGGGTTCGACTTTGTACCCACCTTCGACACCGATTGCACGCTGAGCCTCCTCGGTGCTACCGCCAATGTGAGGTGTAAGAATGATGTTGCTCAGAGAGCGAAGGTCCTCAGCCCAGTCATTCAGATTGTTAGTGAAGTAGTCACCATTGGCCGCTGGTTCGTTGGGATACACGTCAAGAGCAGCGCCCGCTATCTTTCCTGATCGCATGGCCTTCACAAGAGCAGGAATATCAACGACTGTTCCTCGGCTTGCATTTATGAGATATGATCCGGTTCTCATTTGTTCAAACTGTGCTGTAGAAATCATGCCTCTTGTCTCCGGAAGATCAGGCACGTGGAGGGTCACAAAATCGGCATCTGCGAGAAGATAATCCAATGTTGGAACTTGTCGTGAAGTACCAAGAGCCATGAGGGTAATCGCGTCGTAGTAGATGACATTCATGCCCATGGATTCAGCAAGTACTGAAAGTTGAGAACCGATATGGCCATATCCAATTATGCCTGACAGGATAAAGTCAGCTAAAGATAAATCATACAATATTGAAGTCAAAAGTTGTGCGAGGGAATAGAATCGCATCAGCACGTGGCCAGTGGATAGTCACCTAGGGTCTTGCCTCGAATTTCCCAACACTTGGCGCTCACTTTGTTCCACGTTCCACGATGCATTTCGGAAGAGCGATCGCCTAGTTGACGAGCAAGCGATATGATTTCGCCTATCACGAGTTCTGCAACACTGCGAGAATTGGCGAACGGGGAATTAAAAACAGCAATGCCGTGACGAGCAGCGTATTCTAGGTCGACCTGATTAGTTCCAATGCAGAAGCATCCCACCACTAACAGGTTTTTGGCTTCGCGCAATACACGCTCGGACAACTTGGTTTTTGATCGAATGCCGATGACATGCACACCGCTGTATGTGACGTGAGTAACTGTCTACATGATGTCGCATCTTGTAGTTGTTCACATGGGGATCTGACGAACCGGATTTTCTCAATTAGCTGGTCCTCGGGAAGAGAGGTCTTGAGAGCTTCGACCTGATATCCCTGACCTTTGAGAATTTCTTGGCCAGCCGCGTTGACATTTTCCAGGAGCAATATCTTAATATCCTGTGTGTTGAAGGGCTTGAGCTGTTTTAGCGCACCGCGTTGAGCCAATGTCCCCCCCCAGCTGCCTGGCGGGGTTGCAAATGTGGCAGTCGGAGAAGTCGACAAATTGTTCTGATCCCAACTGGAGACAGTCCTTTGGCCGGAGATGGCCATTCCTTGGATATCAACTGGAGGAATCATAATGGCGATCGGTAAAAACGAGCTGAGGTGTATAGTTCTGGTGATGACGAAAAAAAACTAAGGGAAAAATTCACCCAGAAGGGTTCTGGTGGGAGCTAAGTTATATACACCACTGTAGCAGCAAAGAGCCAGTTCGGAACCCGTGCTATGACGAACCCAGCGTCCGGAGTGTCTGACTGGAATGGCGTGAACCGTCCAAATCTGGCGCCACCGGTGCGTTCAGCCAACTGCAGGACGAAAAATCTTGTGCAGCTCCGGTTACTCATGCCACGCCCCGCCTTACTAGTTAGTGCTAGAGATCATAACGGACTATTTTCCTCCTTAGATACCTTTAATAACTAGAATGCTAATAAATAATATTGAATCTATAAAGTATAAGATAGAACTACGCGTCAATAAGGCTTTTTAATGTATTAATAATAAATTGAACACAAAAATCCGGGTACCATTATTTCTATACGCTAGATAGCTCTCTGTAATTTATTTATCTATTTTGATACTCTAGATAGCTTTCTAAAAGGCTATTTACTAGTACTCTTACTAGTTTATCAACAGGGAAACCCCTTAAATTAGGAGAAAAACCCCTATTGTTATTATGGTCTGGCCCACAGGGCTAATCGCGGGTGCCTGCGCCACCATGCGGGTTTGACCCCAATCCAATTGAGCCATAGAGACAACAAAGGAATACGCATTAAGCAAATCATCCTTCACTTGTTCAATTGACACCTATATTGCTAGGTCTAGGCAAAGCCTAGACTATCACAATTGCCTAAATTTTATAGTAGCACTAGCCCTTTAGCAGGCCTATTTCTTCTAGGAGATTAGGGACTTATTACTTCCTTTCTAAGGGTTAGAGCCATTTTAATAAATAAGGATATGTATATATATTTTGACTACTCTAGCTAGCTAGATCCATGGCTAGTCCTAGTACTCCAGCTGGTTAGTCAACGGGGAAAACCCTTAAATGGGAAGAAAAACCAAGGATATATACATTATTAGGGTTAGGGCGACTTTTCAATGGTAATAGATGGGAAGGGGGAAGGTGCGCCCTACCCCACTATATTACCTAAAAAAATTTGGCTATGGGAGTGGGGGGTCTTTTCTTTTCTTCTCCTATATGAACGTACAGTGCAAGTAAGTAATTTATTTAAGAGCTTTATCATCAGTCTCGTCATCAAAGTTTTAGTCTCTATCTTCTGATCCTGCGTTTTTGTGTCTGGTCCGTTACGATGCCCGGCACCACCTAGTCCATTTGCGTAAATTCGGTGACCATTGACCCCAAACTGCCGGCGCTAATCAAGCGACAATTGTTGCCAGAGCAAACTTGCACGTCAATGGCGATTATATTTCGCATCGCCGTTATCAACGCATGGGCGGATGACAAGGCGTTATTCTGAGATCATCCAATGCCCCCCTCGTACAACTCGACGAAATGCCATTTAAGCCAACATCATGTCTAGGATGCCCGATGATTCCTTTTTACTTGTCACAAACTGGCTGACAAGAGGAAGACGATCGATCACACGGCCTTCATCTTCTTTGTCCTTCAGGTTAGCCATTATTCCCACGACTCTACATACAGTACTTGCATGCACCTGGATAGCCTGGATAGATGATGTATTGCATAAACTAAGGTTAAGTGGCCCTCCTCGAAACCTGGTAACAGCTCTCCGATGTGCGGACAGCCTGTATGTGTCACACCTGCATGAGAACCACGACAACTTGAGGGCTCCACAGCTTTTCGCATATCTATACCCTTTTTGGCAGCACCGCGTTTTGACCAATTATTCAACGAACGTCAACTTCCGGCTGTCCATCCCTGACGTGCAGATGTCGGCAACTAATTATCAAGCGTGTGTGTGCAAAACGTGGCATGACTCTGAAGTCCACCCACACACGAGCCCCTGCCGCAGTGAAGTTGAAAGAGAGAAGAGCATCAGGTCAATATCGTGCCCCTGACCTCCGGGGTGTGATGACCAAAACGGTGGTTTGTTCGACTCGCTGGGGGGCTGGGGTAGCTAAGGTGTCAGGTCATTATATGGGTGTGATCCACGTAGGCGTAGTCGTTTAAAATCTAGCGTAGTTATTTAAAATTTATTATTTTTAGACCTATAATTACGTAAAAACTAGGGCCTTCCTATATTTAGTTAGTGTTTTTATAGCATATACCCTAGGTAATTACTATACCTCTAAAAGGCCCTTATTTATAATATACTAAGATAGTAAGGGCTAGTTAGATAGCTATAAGAGAGAAGCTATTAAGAAAAAGTTATATTTTTACTACTAATATAGTAAAAAAGAGTATACTAAATATTTTAGTATACTCTAGTTAAATTAGTATACTCTCTAGCTAAACTAGTATACTCTATATTCTCTAATATACTAATAAAAATAAACTTCTTTTCTTTAGAGTAATTCTTATTAAATTTAGTTAAAGAGAATAATAATAATAATAACCTATACCTTACTATTACTATATTAATCCTTTATAATATTTCTTTTATTTAAAACTTACTATAAAATAATACTAATCCTCCTATAATAAGGTATAGATTACTAATAGCCTTAATAGCCTTCTATATTTATTTATTTATTTATTTATATACACTAGCCAGCCTAATTTAGCTATCTCTAGTACTCTAGCGGTTTAGTTAAAGGGGAAAACCTTCTAGAGAATAAAAAACCCCCTTATAACTCTATATAGTCTAGCGCTAGCTTTATAGTAGGCTAGCACTATTATTATAGTTATCTATTATAGTTATTTATTACTAGCTTACACTAGACTTATCCCTATTAGTAGAGTTACCTCTACCTTATACCTTAAGCCTAGCTCTAGGCTTTTCTTTAGCTTTACTCTAATCTATTTCTAGCTACCTCTTACTAGGTAAAATCTATTACTATATAATAATTTACTCTTAACTTACTTTTTTTATACTTTATTATTAATATATTTAATACCCTACTTTTTAGTTTATTCTACCTTTTCTCTAGTCTAGTCTAGTTATAAAGTTAGAGTATCTAGTTTTTTAAAACTCTAGGAGAGAAGAGAGTAAAGCTAGCTTAGTTCTACTATAATCCTATTACTCTCTTATATTAGGCTTTTTTATCTATCTATAGTATCTATATATTATCTTTAAATCTAGGTAATACTTTAAGGACCCCCCCTCTCTCTAGAGATTATAAAAGAAATCCCTTCTACCTCTGTTAAAATTATGCTATTTATAGCACTATTTTATAGGCCCACTAGTTGCCTAGTTGCGTTGTTGCAACGTTGGTTACAAGGCGTTGCCTGCAGCGTTGTTGGCTGCGGCCAGCTTTGGCTGTGACCTGCGTTCACAACCAACCCACAGGCTTGTATGACTAAGCCGACTAGGCTACCCTATAGGGAAGCTAAAATTAACTGTAACTAGGGAACTAGTAGTCGTATAAAAGGCTGACTTATACTGTTCGAATCCTTGATTTTTTCTGGATTTAATGATGTATTTTATTTATAGGGTTGCTTATTAGATTGCTTAGTTAGTGCACGTGGGTAGCTAGATTATATAGTCATAAGTCGATTTTTTACTTTTTATATACAAATGAATTTTATGGAAAATAAAAAATAGCTCCTAAGGCCCGGCTAGCGACCCCCTTCTATTAATATGGTTAGTAGGTCTATAAGGGGACTTAGAAAATCCTCTTATTGCTTATTAGATTGTTCGTCTAGCTAGAAATCTACTATATTTAACTATTAACGCTCTATATCTTAAAGAATCATTATATTATAGTGAATCTAGAAGCCGCCGCGTTAAATCTACTAGGGAGGTCTTCCTATCCCTCTAGTATAGATTCCCTTCTATTTTTAATAGGTTATAAGCCTAGAAAGCCTATAAGATTACTATATTACTATATTATTCTACTATAATTAGTGCTTAATTTTAGGTACTAGTTACTCTCTACTAGACCTATAGGCTCTTAGATTATAAAGGAAATCCGCTAGAATTTAAAGCTTTTTATCCACTAGCTCTATATATTATAATATTAGACCCTTAGTGTTGAATTTATTTATAGCTGCACCTACAACCACTATATTACAACCATAACTATCTAGTTATAACTATAACCTCTTTTTTAGTAATTCTATTCACTACTATAACTATTATATTTAATATTATCTATAATAGTAGATATACTATATCCTTTTATATATTATTGAATATCTAGTATATCTATACTAGGCTTTTTAACCTATTACACTACGTTGCACGCACTATACATTACGTTGCATTGCGTTACACGTTCTATAATATCTATAACCTATAATTCCTATCCGCTATTTTTAGTATTAAGAAAATTTTCGTAGAGAATCTTCTCTAGTCTGTTTCTACCCGCGTATACTATAGACCTACTTTTAGACCTTAAGGGGCACCCTTTTAAATAGCCCCGCTATATAATTTGCGTGCGTAGCCTGGTTACACTATAACCTAGCTTCTAGCGCGTAATATTTGCAATAGGAACAAATTTAGAGATCTTATATAGGATATCTTTTAAGATCCTAGGGAACTTTTAGAGATAGCACTACTAAGTTATAATAAGGGTAAGGGACCTACTATAGGCCCTTCTAGCCCTCCTAGGGACCCTAATAGGATAGATATAGAAGGTCTAGCTATTTAAGCTAGTGCTTTATAACTATAACAATAGATATAGAGCTAAATTAAATAATAAGGCAAGACCTTAACTAATTTTATTAAGTATACTAAGTTAAATTATCTAAAAAATAAGGCTAGTATTAAAGATCTATTAGATAAATTAACATAAACTATAACTACTATATAAGGTCTTTAGGATTCTACTAAGCTAAGGGAAGAAAATACTAAAGCTCTAGTAGAAGACCTACCTACCGCTAATTCTACGAGTTTACCTTCTAGTAACTTATAAGCTGCCTTTAATATAGGGGCTATTAAGAAACTAAATAAGAAGGTTTACTCTATTCCTAAGGGAGCTAAGCTAAAAGGCCCTAAAAACTATAATTAGTGGAAGTAAGCCCTAAGTATATAATTTAGAGCCCTAGGATTACCTGAATTTATAGATAATCCTAGCTTAGCAGGCTATCTAGCTAACTATAATTAAGCTATTCTTTTAATAATATTAAGAGATAGTTACTAACCTAGGCTATAGGCAGCTATATATTAGCAAAAATCCCCCAAAGAAGCCTATAAAGTCCTTATTAGGTAGTATTTATAGAGTGCTAAAATCTAGTGAGGTACGCTATATACTAGCTACCACTCCCTAAATTTTTTAAATTATAAGGGATCTTTAGAGGCTTTTAATGCTAATTTTAATAACTTACTAGCTAGACTATAACTTTATAGTGTAGAGATCGCTCCTATAGATTAAGTAAACCATTATATTAACGCATTAAAGCAGACCTTTCCTAGCTAGGCTAAGAGACAAAGATTTACTATTAGAGCTACTAGGGCATAAGGACTGCCTGTAAATACCTTAAATTTACAGTTCCTAATGGCTAATTTATTAGAAGAACAGAGGGATAAAACCTCCCCTATAGCTAAAGCTCTTAGCTATAAGGCTTCTAATAATAAGGGAAATTCTAAGGAAGAGGAGAAGAAATCTAATCCTAATACTAAGAAGGACTCTACTAACGCTACTAAAGAGCAGGATAAGAAGGATTTAAACCCTTCTAAAGCCTCTAGGAAGAAAAAGCAGAAGAAGAAGAGTGGCAATAGGGATAAAGGAAAAGAAGCTGCTTTTGCGTTAGGCTATAGCCTAGCTATGGGATACGTTAAAGAACTAGATTCTAGTGAGTCTAGCAGCGAGGATAGTAGTGATTCTAAATCTGATTTAGATACCTCTAGTACCACTACTAGTGACACTACTAGCAAGCCTACTTTTAGCTACTCTAACGATATAGTTAAAAACTCCCTTTTATACAATATAGGTTCTTCTTATTATATTTATAATAATAGGGCTTTCTTTAGGGACTTTAAGCCTCTTAAGAAAGGTCAAACTAGCCCTATAATTATAGTAGGAGGACCTATCTATCCTAAAGGAAGAGGCACCGCTGTTTTTAACATTCTGGTTAAGAAAAATCCACTAGAATATAGGCCTTTAGCTCTATTAGATGCCCTATATTTCCCTAGTATAGATACTAACCTAGTTAGCGGGTTATCCTACTATCTTAAGGGAGGTTATCTAGCTAAAGATCAGCTTTTCCTAGCTAATAAAAGCCCCTGTGGGTTACTAGAACCTACTAAACACAGCTTCTTTTTGCAGATTAAGGGGCAAGCTACTCCTAAGATCTACAAGCATTTAACCCACCTCTCCTTTATAGGCTCTTAATATTACAACTAACAACAAAGAAACCAACAGCAAAGAGCCTATAAGACCAAATTAGGGTTTTCCTACCCTATAGAGGTTTAAATTCCGTAGCTAGCATTTAATCCTAAGGAATATTAACAAATTAAAGAATTAGACTCCAAAGACAAAGATTCAGCCCTATATCCCACCGAAGCTCCTCCTAGTTAGGCATCTTCTATAGGGGGTTTAGAAGGTCCATACCCTAATAACTTAGGTGATAATAGTGGCCGTCTATTGCCCCCAGAGGCCTATGATTCTTAAGAGGCCTAGCAATAGAGGGAGCTAGGGGATAATAGCTCTAAAAAGCTAGATTCTAGTTATAAGAAATTACTAGATTTAGCCCTTCTTTAGCACATTTGATTAGGCCACATTGGCCTCCCTTTACTTAAGAAATCTTTAAAATTAGCTAAAGGGATCCCTGATTTTTCCGCTATTAAAGACAAGGATTTTAACTGTATAGCCTGTATGCAATTAAAGGCTGTTAGAAGACCTACCAAAAGACCTATTCAGGACCCCCCTAGGGTTTTAGATATCCTAGAGGGAGATATGGTTAAAATTAAACCTATACTGTATAATAAGAAGGCCCTAGTCCTTATTCTTATTAATTAAAAATCCCAGTATAAATAGTGCTTTTTATTAGCTAATAAAGAAGGTTAGACCCTTTATACTGCTATTAAGGGCTTCTTTAAGGCCCTAAAAAACCAATATAACGCGTATCCTAGGCACCTTTACTTCGATGGAGGTACTGAAATTAATAACGAACTTCAGCACTAGTTATTTTCTAAGGGAATTTGCTTTAGCACCTCTTGCCCCTATATTTACAAATAGAATAGGCTAGTTAAGAGGGCTATTAGGGTTATCCTAGACTAGCTTAGAGCTACACTTCAGTGGTCTAAGCTGCCTTTATATCTATAGTCTTATATCCTTCCAGCTATAGTGGACTTAGTTAATATCACCGCTAATATAACTAAGCCCCTAACCCCTAAGCAGCTATTTCTAGCTAACTTAGAGCCTAAGACCTCTTATAAGCCTGATTTTTCGAAAATTAGGGCTATAGGGTCTTATTGCGAGGTTCTAATACCTCCGGAGCAGAGATTAAAGCTTTAGAAGCTAGCCCCTAGGACTATCCCTGGCTAGCTACTTGCTACTCTAGGTTCCAGCGTTTATCTTGTTTATATACCCTCTAAAAGGTTAGTCATTAAGACTAGCTTTATTAAGATTATAGAGGATATAGGCTCTATAGGGTCCCCTAAGCCTTTAGGGAGCTATCCTTTAGAGGGAGAAGCCAATATCTCACGAGATAATCTAGAGGTTTAGGATAGCTATCTAAAGCCTCTAGCGCCCACAGCGCCCGCAGCGCCCGCCGCGCCTATAATAACACCGCCTGGGACGACCGCTGCAATGCCTGTAATGCCTATAACGCCTCTAGCGCTACCCCTAGAGAGCCTAAGCTCTAGCGCCCCTAATAAGGGTGCTATCGAAAAACCGTTTTTAGATTCGGATTCTTTAATTAACCCTAATTCTATAGATATTAATGATTTTAATTTATCTTCCTTCGTTAAGGAGATATGCTTCAAGGCGTAACAAAAAGCTAAATCATTAGCTAACAATAATAACGATTCGGATACGCCTAAGACCTGGAAGCAGGCATTAAAAAGCAAGGATAGTAAAAAATAGGTTAATGTAACTTTTAGCGAATTCAAGCAGCTACTAGCTGCCAGAACTTTTAAATTTATAGGGATAGACTAAATTCCTAAGGGCCGAAAAGTTCTTAAAAATAGGCTTATCTATAAGCTTAAAAAGGATAAAGAAAATAATCCTATAAAACACAAGGCCTAACTCGTTGCAAAAGGCTTTATGCAGATAGAAGGTCAGGATTATATCGAGACCTACGCTGCTACTAGCATTCCCCCTAGTTGGCGGATATTACTAGTGTAAGGATAAAGGTAGCTAGGCAAAAGGATATAGGGTGCACTTATATATTGACTGAAGCTTGCTAGGTCTAAGTGTAATATGTGTGCGAGTCGCTGGTTTATAGCTAGCGGCTCGCTAATGTCACGTGGACCTAGCCCTTCCTTCTAGTATTAGGCACCGCGGTGCTCTGGCGCTGCGGTGCACGTATACGCGTAGGTTATGTTATAAGGGGCCTTATAATTATCCCCCCCCTTATTACCAGGCTCCTAAATAGCTTTTACCCTATATTTTATAACTATTTGCTAACTAGTAGTCACATTAAAATAATAACAAATAATAATCTATAATAACAAATAATAGTTAGCGCTTTAGCATAAATTCACCTCTAACTCTCTACTATATTATTCTATTTTTATTTCCATATTATTAGCTAAATTATCACTTTTTTACAACACTATTATCTATCTATTATTAATTACTAATATATTACTATAAGTGCTCCTATAATTCTTCTTTATAATTATTTATATATGCACTACTTACATACTAGATGCACTAAACACAAAAAGAGCCCCCTATCCGCCCCTAAACTCCCCTAGATTAATTATTAATTTATTACTAACCTATATATAGGTTAGTAAAAGACAAAGTAGTTAAAGCGCTATATTTAGTGTTATACACGCGGGGATAGTTATAAGGCTATAAGTAGCTTGCTTTTCCTTTGCTCTTTAGTTCTATTTACTAATAATTATATAGTCTATAGCTACTATATATAGTAACTTCCTTAACTTATTAAAGGTACTAGATTAGGTAGATATCCTAATAGAGGCACTTAGTAATAAGAATAAGGATAATCCTAAAGACCTTATATTCTTAGAGGTAACTTAGTAGCGTTTTACTACCTATTGTCTTTAGCTTATATAGGGCTTTAACCATGCTAATATAACGCATTATGTCACGTTTAGGTTAATAGGGGCCGCTAAGGTCCGCTAGGTCTATATATTTCTTCCCTTTTTACTAGTTCTTCGCTAATATATCTAGGTAGGATGCTTTAATTATATACTAGTAGTATATAGTCTCCTATTAAACCTTTATAGTTACTATAAACCTAGCTCTAGTCCTAGGGATAGTAGGTTATATCTTAGCCCTATTTTGCTATCTATTTACTAATATTTTAGTAAGCTAACTATCTATAACTCCTTACTACATAGAATATGGTAATGGTTTTGTGGCTATAGCTAAGCAATCTAGGATTTATTACCTAGGGAATAGTATTATATTGTTTTTATTATAGAATAAGGGAGGCGGTTATAGCAGATAAGAACAACACTAAGTATATAGTCTATAGGGGCTAAGTCTTTAGCTATAAGGGGGTAACTATAGAGGGATTTCTATTAACTCTCCTAAAGCTATAGATAGTTTCCTTTATTTTATTCCTTTATATTTTTTCTTTTATTTTTATATATAGTTTAGTTATTTTCTTTTATTAGGCATATTATAGCAGCTAGTAAGGCTATGCCTTTCTTATAGGAACTTTATACTTTTTTACCTATAACTTACTTATATATTACTATTCTTTTCCCTTAACTTATTCTAGTAGAATACCTAAATTATATACTAAGCTTCTTCTATATCTTTAATAGGAACCTATTAGTTATATTTACTTAGCTAACCCTTCTACTTTACTAGGTATTTATTACCTTTATAGGTCTTTCTATATTCCTTAACCTCCTTAACTTTATATTTATTATCTTTATTCTTAAGGTTAGGTATTAGTATTTTTTCTTTATCTATATTCTTATAATAGGTCTAAGGCTCTAGTAGGCTAATATAGAATATATTATATAACCTACTATATTTTTCTAGTAGTGTAAGCTAATATACTTGCTTACTAATAGTGTTAAGTACCTAAAATAGTCTAATAAACCTAGGGGTTAGCTTCTATTTTACTTCCTTAAGCTATATATTCTTTACTAATAGTAGTACTAGGTTACCTTTTTTAAGAGTAAGTAATTAGTAATATTTATTATAGTACTTTACCTAGGATTTAGTAGCTTTTACCTAGTTTTACTTTAGCTACTCCCTAACTTTATATAACTTTATAATATAAGTATAAGCCTCTAGTACCTCCCCTTCTATAACCTTATCCCTAAGGGCTAGCTAAAACTCTAGTAAGTACCCTATAAGTGTATAGTTAGGTAAGTAGCCTATAGTTCTATTTACTACGTTATTATAGGCAAATTATATAACTAGGAGTAGCTTAGGCTATATCTACTAGTTTTTAGAAGTAAAGTATTATAGGTAGTGCTTTAGTACCTAGTTAGTCCTCTTAGTCTACCTATTAGTTTAGGGGTGAAATACTATAGGAAGCCTATATTTTATATATAATAGGTAATATAGGTCTGACTAGAATTAGCTTATAAAAACGGATCCTCTGTTAGATATAATGCCCTTTAGTAGCCTAAATTATAGCTTAATCTCCTTATAGAAAAGTTCCGCTAACTTAGCTACGTTAATTATAGTTATTATAGGTAGGAAGATAGAGTACTTAGTGTATTAGTCTATAATCACTAGGATTGCGTTAGTTTCTTATTTACCTGCTTATATAATAGGCAATCCTATAATAAAGTCTATTAAGATTTCTACCTATAGTTACTCTAGTATTAGTAGCAATTTAAGACTCCTATATAGGTAATACCTTCTAGTAACTATTTACTAATATATCCTATAGCTTATAATATAGTCTAATATAGACTTATTTATAGCTAGCCACTAAAAGTAGCGCTTTAATAGCTTAAGCATTTGCTTAGTCCTAAAGTAACCCACTAGTGGATTATTATAGTATAGCTATAGAAGCTCCTATTATAAGGTAGGCTCTTAGGGAATAACTACCTAGTCTTTATATATTAGGAGACCCCTTACACTATATAACTATAGACTAGCTTTCCCTCTCTCTAGGGAATTAATCTCTTTACTCTACCTCTATAGGTCTAGATCTTAGCTTTAGGCCTTCTATAGTAGCTATGCTAATAGTTTATTTAGGCTAGATTAGTAGGGATCTAGTAATATAATAGCCCCCTAGATCTCTTATACTATACCGGCGTCCTAGACATACACTACCTTCTCCTAGAAATTACCTTTATTTAGCTAACCTTTTACTAGATCTATAGTAGCTAACTAGCCTCTTAATATAGCTACTCTAGCCTTTACTATAGGGGCTAGGGCATTTTCCTCCCCTAAAGGTATCTTACTACACCTCTTTATAAAGACTAGGGTATTTTCCTTCCCTAAAGGTATCTTACTATATCTTCTTTAATATATTAGTATCTCTTTTTTTACTACTTTTTTAGTAATTACTAACTTTTTCTTAAGTTCTAGTAGAAGTGCCCTATTTATTAGGGGTTTGCTCTTATAATTAGACCTTCTTAATAGCGTATCTATAGGGTTACTTTTCCCTAGTCTATACTTAATTACAAAATTTAATAGGTATAGGAATATACACTATCTAGCCTATCTTCTATTTAGCTTCTATTACTTTATAAAGGTCTATAGGTTATAGTAGTCTAATAGGACTTCTACTAGGGTCTCTATGCCTTTAATATAATATTACTAGTGTTTAAATAACTTAACTATAGCAAGTAGCTCTTAGTTAGGTATGCTATAGTTTTATTTAGCGTTAGTAAACTTCCTTAACTAAAAGGCTATAGGGTACTAGCGGCCCTTATTATCTTATTATAATAAGATTCCTACTATTATAAAAATTAAGGTATCTATCTTAATACATATTAGTTAACTTAGGTTATAATAATAAAGTAGAGGAGCCTACTAAAAGGCGTCTTTTAGCTAGCAAAACACCACCTATTCTCTTGCCCTAAATATAAACCTCCTAGTCTAGATGCTATTCTAACTACCCTTTATTAATATATATAGCGGTGCTATAATCCTAGAGTATTTATAGATAAACTATTAGTAGAAGTTATAGAACCCTAGGAAGAATTATATATCCTTAAAGCTTATAGGTTCCTTCTAATCCTAGATAGTAGTAACTTAGTAGGTATCTATTAAGATCCTATTAATAAAGAGGATAAACCCTAGGAACTCCACTAACTCCTAGTAGAATTTATATTTAGAGGGTTTTATATATAATTCCACCTCTCTTATACACCCTAGGACTTCTTTAATATATATAGTGTGCTTCTCTTATGTTTTTAAAAAGATAAGGATATTATCTAGATATACTATACAAATAGTATTAACTAGCCTATAAAGCGCTTCGTAGATATAGTTCTAGAATATAGCTAGGGTATTTATTAACCTAAAAAGCATTATAAGATATTTATAGTGCCTATAATACATATAGAACGCAGTCTTCTATTTATTGCCCCCTTTAATCTAGATTCTATAATAAGTATCCTTAATATTAATTTTTAAGAAAAAGCAAGCTCCTTAGCACTAGTCTAGGATCTCTAAAATTAGGGGGAGAGCATAGTAATTCTTCTGCGTTACCCTATTAAGACCCTGGTAATTTATATATAATCAGAGTATACTATCTTTCTTTAGTATAAATAGGATAGGCGTGCCTATAGGGCTCTTTAATAGTCTTATCTAGCCCTTCTATAGGTTCTTATTAATATATTTGTAAAGTTCCTTTAATTTACCTTAGGAAAGGGGGTAAATTAGTCTATATAGGGGTGTAGCCCCTAGTATTAGATTAATTACGTAATTAGTGGTCTTTCTTAAAGGTAAGCTTCCTACCTTATCTAATATAAATATATCTTTAAACTTATATAGTTCCTAGGGGATATCTTTAATAGTTCTATATGCCTTTACCTCTTCTTTATCTCTAAGGGTAATAAACTTATCTTCTATAACCCTATTAATAGCGTATATAATAGTCTTATTATATATAACCTTTATAAATTTATAAGGAGTTATAAGTAAAAAGGCCTTTCTTCTTTTCTTAAACTACTACTCTTATAAGTATAAGTAAAGGTAGATACATTCCTTAGTAAGTATATATATCCTAATTAATATAGGGCTTCCCTTAGTTCTTAGGTCCCTATTAATAGCTATATATAGTAGCTTAAGGTCCTTTTCTTCTTCTCTTAAGTCTTTAATTATAATAGGGACCTTATAGACACTATATTAGAGAACTATAAAGGCCCCTACTGCCTTAATAATAGGTACTATAGCCTTAGCTTAGTTAAGTTTATAGGCTTATATAAATTTAGCGCTAATAATATTAATCTTAGCGTAACTATTAAGATCCGCTACTATTTTAATATCTATATGCCTATAAATAGTAACTAGTGTGTAAAATTAATACCCTATTAGTACCTTAGTGTTTAAGGTAGAGGTAAGGGCATCTACTTCTACCTTAGGGAGTTTTCTAGGTCTTATTACTCCTTCTTTAGCTTATTATATCTATTTATAAGGTGCTCTATGCTATTATAGTTAAAACACTGCCTTTTATACCTAGGTTTATAGTTATTTAGGTAGGTAGTAGGAGACTTCTCTTAGTCCTTATCTTTCTAATCTTTATTAAACCTTCTACCTTATAGAAAGTTATATCTATAATATTAGGGAGCCTTATTTAGGCCCTTATCTTCTAAATGCTTAGACTTTTACTTACTCTTTAGTATAGCCTCCTAGAGTTACTAAGTAAGTTATATAACCTCCTCTTATGCCTTTCTTATAATAGAGGTATATAGGTTAATCTAGTCTTATAGGTTAGGGAGTAGTTTTATAAAGAATATAAGAGCTTATAACTTTTTAGTGGCTTTTTCTAGGTATTTCTCTAGTGAATCTAGGTAGATACTAAATTTAATAGGACTCTAGCCCTTACGTTACTTTATGTTCTCTAGCTATATAGCTATTTAGGTATTATAGTTAGTAGTATCTTAGAGTAGTATAAGAGTCTAGGTCTTAAATATATCCTAGTTATCTTTAAGATTACTTTAGTTATTAGCTATTTATTTATTAAGGTATTAGTCCTATCTTACCCTATAATTACTATATATATAGTTAAGTGTAAAGAGGATTTTTTAGTAATTATACTAATACTTTTACTTTACCCTATTAAAGGTATAGTTTAGATTATTTATTTATATTTTATGCTTCTATAGGTTTATAGGGTATTAGAGGTTAGTAATATTCCTAACTTTAACCTCTTAGTAGCTATTACTAGAGGAGAAACTAGATCTTTACTACCTTTTTATCTTCTCTTTCCCTCTACCTAGCTATAGAAGATTAATAAGCTCTTACTCTTATTCCTATAATTCTTTAAGTTTCTTAAGCTAAGTAATTTACTTATTTATTACTATAGTATTAGCCCTAATATTAGAGGGTCTAGGTTTAGTCCTAGTTCCTATAGAATATAGTGTGTCTTTAGTAGTAATACTACCCTTATTTAATTAACTTTAGTTATTATCTAATATTACTTAGGTTAATTAGGTAGTTCTTAGCCCTATATTACTCTTAGGTAGCTAGTAGTAGAAGCTTTAGAATTATAAGGATAAAGGTAGCTAGGTAAAAGGATATAAGGTGCACTTATATATTAACTAAAGCTTGCTAGGTCTAAGTGTAATATGTGTGTAAGTTACTGGTTTATAGCTAGCGGCTTGCTAATATTACGTGGACCTAGCCCTTCCTTCTAGTGTTGGGCGCCGCGGTGCTCTGGCGCTGCGGTGCACGCATGCGCGTGGGTCATGTTGTGAGGGGCCTCACAACTAGCCCTAGCGGCTTATAATGACTGGGAAGTTGAACAGGTTGATTTTATAGGGGCATTCTTAAACAGCTTATTAAAAGAAGCTATTTATATGCAGATCCCTGATGGATTCGTTGAATTTGCCGAAGCTGCTTCGCCTGAAATAGCTAAATTACTCAAGAAATACGGCTATAATCCCTCTCAAAAGCAGGTTATTTTCCTTCAAAAAGCTTTATATGGATTAAAATAGAGCTCTAGAGAATGGCAGCAGGCCCTAAAGGAACTTCTTCGAAAATTAGGCTTCTACCCCCTTATATCTGATCCGGCTGTTTTCTTTAATCCAACTATATCTACATACATAGCGACCTATATGGATGACTGTCTTCTAATAGGACTGGATCTAGCTTATATCAACAAGCTAAAGAAGCTATTACACAAAGCTTACCCTATAGAAGATCGTGGGCCAGCCGAATTTTTCCTAGGCATTCAAATCACTAGAAATCAAAAGAAAGGGACCCTAACTATTCACCAGTCCTAGTATATTTCTAAAGCTCTAGAGAGATTTAATATAAAAGATGCTAGGCCTGCTAAAATTCCCCTATAACCCAGAATTATTAAACAGGCAGCCTACCTTACTAAACCTCTTTCCCCCTCTGATTATAAGCTTTATTAGAGTATTATAGGGACTATTATATACTTAATGCTCCTTACAAGGCCTGATATTGCCTTTCCGGTTTAGTGGCTTTTAACAGCGTTAGCTAAGCCTTATATAAAGCACTTAAATGCTGCTAAACATCTGCTTAGATACCTTCTAGGCTCTATAAGTTATTCTATAACCTATAGAAGGTCTAAGAACGCTAAAGCTTCTGCAACCCTTATTAGCTTCTATGATAGCGACTTCGCGGGAGATAAGTCCTCTAAATCAACCTATGCTTATCTCTATAAGCTAGCTGAAGGACCTATTAGCTAGAAATCAAAGAAAGCAACTACAATAGCTTTATTAATATTAGAGGCCGAATCAGATGCTCTATATGAAGCTATTAGGGAGCTAGAGTGGCTTTATAGTCTCTTTAAAGAGATAAAGCTACCTATAGCACCTCCTATTCCGATTTTTAGTGATAACTAAGGCGCTATTACGACCGCTAATAACCCTGCTCTTCACAGTAGAACAAAGCATACCCTACTAAAATTCAACTATACTAGAGAAAAGGTATAGAAGGGTATAGCTAAGGTTATCTATATTAACACTAAAGAGATGCCTGTAGATGGCTTAACTAAGCCCCTGCCTAACGATAAATTTCAATAATTTATTTAACTATTAGGTCTTACGAACACAAAGGCCTAGTTTTAAAGAAAACTAACTAAAAAGTCGAAAAATCTTAAAATTAACAAAAACACTAGAATTCCGTTGAAAAGTTATTAATTTTAGTTGAAAAGTTATTAGATTTATTATTGAATTTATGGTTAACTTAGATATCTATTAAAGAGCTAAGTTTAGGTATCGAATTAGTTAACTTATACTTTTCTAGAGGGAGTGTTAAAATTATGCTATTTATAGCACTATTTTATAGGCCCACTAGTTGCCTAGTTGCGTTGTTGCAACGTTGGTTACAAGGCGTTGCCTGCAGCGTTGTTAGCTGCGGCCAGCTTTAGCTGTGACCTGCGTTCACAACCAACCCACAGGCTTATATAACTAAGCTAACTAGGCTACCCTATAGGGAAGCTAAAATTAACTATAACTAGGGAACTAGTAGTTGTATAAAAGGCTGACTTATACTATTCAAATCCTTGATTTTTTCCGGATTTAATGATGTATTTTATTTATAGGGTTGCTTATTAGATTGCTTAGTTAGTGCACGTGGGTGGCTAGATTATATAGTCGTGAGTTAATTTTTTACTTTTTATATATAAATGAATTTTACAGAAAATAAAAAATAGCTCCTAAGGCCCGGCTAGCAACCCCCTTCTATTAATATGGTTAGTAGGTCTATAAGGGGACTCAGAAAATCCTCTTATTGCTTGTTAGATTATTTGTCTAGCTAGAAATCTACTATATTTAACTATTAACGCTCTATATCTTAAAGAATTATTATATTATAGTAAATCTAGAAGCCGCCGCGTTAAATCTACTAGGGAGGTCTTCCTATCCCTCTAGTATAGATTCCCTTCTATTTTTAATAGGTTATAAGCCTAGAAGGCCTATAAGATTACTATATTACTACGTTATTCTACTATAATTAGTGCTTAATTTTAGGTACTAGTTACTCTCTACTAGACCTATAGGCTCTTAGATTATAAAGGAAATCCGCTAGAATTTAAAGCTTTTCATCCACTAGCTCTACGCATTGTAATATTAGACCCTTAGTGTTAAATTTATTTATAGCTACACCTACAACCACTATATTATAACTATAACTATCTAGTTATAACCATAATCTCTTTTTTAGTAATCCTATTCACTGCTATAACTATTATATTTAATATTATCTATAATAGTAGATACGCTGCATCCTTTTATATATTATTAAATATCTAGTATATCTATACTAGGCTTTTTAACCTATTACACTACGTTACACACACTATACATTACATTACGTTGCGTTACACATTCTATAATATCTATAACCTATAATTCCTATCCACTATTTTTAGTATTAAGAAAATTTTCGTAGAGAATCTTCTCTAGTCTGTTTCTGCCTGCGTATACTATAGACCCACTTTTAGACCTTAAGGGGCACCCTTTTAAATAGCCCCGCTATATAATTTATATGCGTAGCCTAGTTACACTATAACCTAGCTTCTAGCGCGTAATATTTGTAATAGGAATAAATTTAGAGATCTTATATAGGATATCTTTTAAGATCCTAGGGAACTTTTAGAGATAGCACTACTAAGTTATAATAAGGGTAAGGGACCTACTACAGGCCCTTCTAGCCCTCCTAGGGACCCTAATAGAATAGATATAGAAGGTTTAGCTATTTAAGCCAGTGCTTTATAACTATAATAATAGATATAGAGCTAAATTAAATAATAAGGCAAGACCTTAACTAATTTTATTAAGTATACTAAGTTAAATTATCTAAAAAACAAGGCTAGTATTAAAGATCTATTAGATAAATTAACGCAAACTATAACTACTATATAAGGTCTTTAGGATTCTACTAAGCTAAGGGAAGAAAATACTAAAGCTCTAGTAGAAGACCTACCTACCGCTAATTCTACGAGTTTACCTTCTAGTAACTTACAAGCTGCCTTTAATATAGGGGCTATTAAGGAACTAAATAAGAAGGTTTACTCTATTCCTAAGGGAGCTAAGCTAAAAGGCCCTGAAAACTATAATCAGTGGAAGCAAGCCCTAAGCATATAATTTAGAGCCCTAGGATTGCCTGAATTTATAGATAATCCTAGCTTAGCAGGCTATCTAGCTAACTATAATTAAGCTATTCTTTTGATAATATTAAGAGATAGTTACTAACCTAGGCCATAGGCAGCTATATATTAGCAAAAATCCCCTAAAGAAGCCTATAAAGTCCTTATTAGGTAGTATTCGTAGAGTGCTAAAATCTAGTGAGGTACACTATATACTAGCTACCACTCCCTAAATTTTTTAAATTATAAGGGATCTTTAGAGGCTTTTAATGCTAATTTTAATAACTTACTAGCTAGACTATAACTTTATAGTGTAGAGATCGCTCCTATAGATTAAGTAAACTATTATATTAACGCATTAAAGCAGACCTTTCCTAGCTAGGCTAAGAGATAAAGATTTACTATTAGAGCTACTAGGGCATAAGGACTGCCTGTAAATACCTTAAATTTACAGTTCCTAATGGCTGATTTATTAGAAGAATAGAGGGATAAAACCTCCCCTATAGCTAAAGCTCTTAGCTATAAGGCTTCTAATAATAAGGGAAATTCTAAGGAAGAGAAGAAGAAATCTAATCCTAATACTAAGAAGGACTTTACTAACGCCACTAAAGAGTAGGATAAGAAGGATTTAAACCCTTCTAAAGCCTCTAGGAAGAAAAAGCAGAAGAAGAAGAGTGGTAATAGGGATAAAGGAAAAGAAGCTACTTTTACGTTAGGCTATAGCCTAGCCACAGGATACATTAAAGAACTAGATTCTAGCGAGTCTAGTAGTGAGGATAGTAGTGATTCTAAATCTAATTTAGATACCTCTAGTACCACTACTAGTAACACTACTAGCAAGCCTACTTTTAGCTACTCTAACGATGTGGTTAAAAACTCCCTTTTATACAATATAGGTTCTTCTTGTTATATTTGTAATAATAGGGCTTTCTTTAGGGACTTTAAGCCTCTTAAGAAAGGTTAAACTAGCCCTATAATTACAGCAGGAGGACCTATCTATCCTAAAGGAAGAGGCACCGCTATTTTTAACGTTCTGGTTAAGAAAAATCCACTAGAATATAGGCCTTTAGCTCTGTTAGATGCCCTATATTTCCCTAGTATAGATACTAACCTAGTTAGCGGGTTATCCCACTATCTTAAGGGAGGTTATCTAGCTAAAGATTAGCTTTTCCTAGCTAATAAAAGCCCCTATGGGTTACTAGAACCTACTAAACATAGCTTCTTTTTACAGATTAAGGGGCAAGCTACTCCTAAGATCTGCAAGTATTTAACCTACCTCTCCTTTATAGGCTCTTAATATTATAACTAATAACAAAGAAACCAACAGTAAAGAGCCTATAAGACTGAATTAGGGTTTTCCTACCCTATAGAGGTTTAAATTCCGCAGCCAGCATTTAATCCTAAGGAATATTAACAAATCAAAGAATTAGACTCCGAAGATAAAGATTCAGCCCTATGTCCCACCAAAGCTCCTCCTAGTTAGGTATCTTCTATAGGGGGTTTAGAAGGTCCATACCCTAATAACTTAGGTGACAATAGTGGCCGTCTATTGCCCCCAGAGGCCTGTGATTCTTAAGAGGCCTGGCAACAGAGGGAGCTAGGGGATAATAGCTCTAAAAAGCTAGATTCTAGTTATAAGAAATTACTAGATTTAGCCCTTCTTTGGCACATTTAATTAGGCTATATCAGCCTCCCTTTACTTAAGAAATCTTCGAAATTAGCTAAAGGGATCCCTAATTTTTCCGCTATTAAAGACAAGGATTTCAACTACATAGCCTGTATGCAATCGAAGGCTATTAGAAGACCTACCAAAAGACCTATTCAGGACCCCCCTAGGGTTTTAGATATCCTAGAGGGAGATACGGTTAAAATCAAACCTATACCGCATAATAAGAAGGCCCTAGTCCTTATCCTTATTAATCAAAAATCCTAGTATAAATAGTGCTTTTTATTAGCTAATAAAGAAGGTCAGACCCTTTATACTACTATTAAGGGCTTCTTTAAGGCCCTAAAAAACCAATATAACGCGTATCCTAGGCACCTTCACTTCGACGGAGGTACTAAAATTAATAATGAACTTCAGCACTGGTTATCTTCTAAGGGAATTTGCTTTAGCACCTCTTACCCCTATATTCACAAACAGAATAGGCTAGTTAAGAGGGCTATTAGGGTTATCCTAGACCGGCTTAGAGCTACACTTCAGTGGTCTAAGCTGCCTTTATATCTATAGTCTTATATCCTTCTAGCCATAGTGGACTTAGTTAACATCACCGCTAATATAACTAAGCCCCTAACCCCTAAGCAGCTATTTCTAGCTAACTTAGAGCCTAAGACCTCTTATAAGCCTGATTTTTCGAAAATTAGGGCTATAGGGTCTTATTACAAGGTTCTAATACCTCCAGAGCAGAGATTAAAGCTTTAGAAGCTAGCCCCTAGGACTATCCCTAGCCGGCTGCTTGCTACTCTAGGTTCCAGCGTTTATCTTATTTATATACCCTCTAAAAGGTTAGTCATTAAGACTAGCTTTATTAAGATTATAGAGGATATAGGCTCTGTAGGGTCCCCTAAGCCTTTAGGGAGCTATCCTTCAGAGGGAGAAGCCGATATCTCACGAGATAATCTAGAGGTTTAGGATAGCTATCTAAAGCCTCTAGCGCCCACAGCGCCCGCAGCGCCCGCCGCGCCTATAATAACACCGCCCGGGACAACCGCTGCAACGCCTGTAACGCCTATAACGCCTCTAGCGCTACCCCTAGAGAGCCCAAGCTCTAGCGCCCCTAATAAGGGTGCTATCGAAAAACCGTTTTTAGATTCGGATTCTTTAATTAACCCTGATTCTATAGATATCAATAATTTCAATTTATCTTCCTTCGTTAAGGAGATATGCTTTAAGGCGCAACAAAAGGCTAAATCATTAGCTAATAATAATAACGATTCGGATACGCCTAAGACCTGGAAGCAGGTATTAAAAAGCAAGGATAGCAAAAAATAGGTTAATATAACTTTTAGCGAATTTAAGCAGCTACTAGCTGCCAGAACTTTTAAATTTATAGGGATAGACTAAATTCCTAAGGGCCAAAAAGTTCTTAAAAATAGGCTTGTCTATAAGCTTAAAAAGGATAAAGAAAATAATCCTATAAAACACAAGGCCCGACTCGTTGCAAAAGGCTTTATGCAGATAGAAGGTCAGGATTATATCGAGACCTACGCTACTACTAGCATTCCCCCTAGTTGGCGGATATTACTAGCCCTAGCGGCTTGTAATAACTGGGAAGTTAAACAGGTTGATTTTATAGGGGCATTCTTAAACAGCTTATTAAAAGAAGCTATTTATATGCAGATCCCTAATGGATTCGTTGAATTTGCTAAAGCTGCTTCGCCTAAAATAGCTAAATTACTCAAGAAATACAGCTATAATCCCTCTTAAAAGCAGGTTATTTTCCTTTAAAAAGCTTTATATGGATTAAAATAGAGCTCTAGAGAATGGCAGCAGGCCCTAAAGGAACTTCTTTGAAAATTAGGCTTCTACCCCCTTATATCTAATCTAGCTGTTTTCTTTAATCTAACTACATCTACATACATAGCAACCTATGTGGATGACTATCTTCTAATAGGACCGGATCTAGCTTATATCAATAAGCTAAAGAAGCTATTACACAAAGCTTACCCTATAGAAGATCGTGGGCTAGCTGAATTTTTCCTAGGCGTTTAAATCACTAGAAATCAAAAGAAAGGGACCCTAACTATTCACCAGTCCTAGTACATTTCTGAAGCTCTAGAGAGATTTAACATAAAAGATACTAGGCCTGCTAAAATTCCCCTACAACCCGGAATTATTAAATAGGCAGCCCACCTTACTAAACCTCTTTCCCCCTCCGATCATAAGCTTTATTAGAGTATTATAGGGACTATTATATACTTAATGCTCCTTATAAGGCCTGATATTGCCTTTCCGGTTCAGTGGCTTTTAATAGCGTTAGCTAAGCCTTATATAAAGCACTTAAATGCTGCTAAACATCTGCTTAGATACCTTCTAGGCTCTATAAGTTATTCTATAACCTATAGAAGGTCTAAGAACGCTAAAGCTTCTGCAACCCTTATTAGCTTCTATGATAGCAACTTTGCGGGAGATAAGTCCTCTAAATTAACCTATGCTTATCTCTATAAGCTAGCTAAAGGACCTATTAGCTAGAAATCAAAGAAAGCAACTACGATAGCTTTATTGATATTAGAGGCTGAATTAGATGCTCTATGTGAAGCTATTAGGGAGCTAGAGTGGCTTTATAGTCTCTTTAAAGAGATAAAGCTGCCTATAGCACCTCCTGTTCCGATTTTTAGTGATAACTAAGGCGCTATTATGACCGCTAATAACCCTGCTCTTCACAGTAGAATAAAGCATACCCTACTAAAATTTAACTATACCAGAGAAAAGGTACAGAAGGGTATAGCTAAGGTTATCTATATTAACACTAAAGAGATGCCTGCAGATAGCTTAACTAAGCCCCTGCCTAATAATAAATTTCAACAATTTATTTAACTATTAGGTCTTATGAACACAAAGGCCTAGTTTTAAAGAAAACCAACTAAAAAGTCAAAAAATCTTAAAATCAACAAAAACACTAGAATTCCGTTAAAAAGTTATTAATTTTAGTTGAAAAGTTATTAGATTTATTATTAAATTTATGGTTAACTTAGATATCTATTAAAGAGCTAAGTTCAGGTATTGAATTAGTTAACTCATACTTTTCTAGAGGGAGTGTTAAAATTATGCTATTTATAGCACTATTTTATAGGCCCACTAGTTGCCTAGTTGCGTTGTTGCAACGTTGGTTACAAGGCGTTGCCTGCAGCGTTGTTGGCTGCGGCCAGCTTTGGCTGTGACCTGCGTTCACAACTAACCCACAGGCTTGTATGACTAAGCTGACTAGGCTACCCTATAGGGAAGCTAAAATTGACTGTAACTAGGGAACTAGTAGTTATATAAAAGGCTGACTTATACTGTTCGAATCCTTGATTTTTTCCGGATTTAGTAATGTATTTTATTTATAGGGTTGCTTATTAGATTGCTTAGTTAGTGCACGTGGGTGGCTAGATTGTATAGTCATGAGTTGATTTTTTACTTTTTATATACAAATGAATTTTGCGGAAAATAAAAAATAGCTCCTAAGGCCTGGCTAGCGACCCCCTTCCGTTAATACGGTCGGTAGGTCTATGAGGGGACTCAGAAAATCCTCTCATTGCTCGTTAGATCGTTCGTCTAGCTAGAAATCTACTATATTCAACTATCAACGCTCTATATCTTAAAGAATCGTTGTATTATAGTGAATCTAGAAGCCGCCGCGTTGAATCTACTAGGGAGGTCTTCCTATCCCTCTAGTATAGATTCCCTTCCATTTTCAACAACCTCTAAATCTATATCTCTTTTTTTCTTCCTTTATTATACTTCCTATAGGTTCTCTTTCCTTTCTTTTTTTCCTTTCTCTTCCCCTTTATTTTCTTATATATTCTTAGGCCCTAACCCTAGCTAGGTCTAGCTTAGTTACTAATATTAATATAGTTATAGCCTATTATTATATCTTCTTAGTATTCTATATTACCTATAAGTCTAACCTTACTTCCCTATAACTTTAGTGCTAATCTATATAGGAACCTTCTCTTTACTACCTAAGGAAGTAGTTTATATTAAAGTAGCTTTAGAGAGCACTTAATTATAAACTATAGTTAGGACTCCCCTACCCTAGCGCTAGGCCTGTTTTACTACTAATTTAGTCTAGCTAGGTAAGCTATAAATATTCTAGTATATCTCTTATTATATATAATTATTAAAGAACCTAGGGCACTAGTATTATAATATAGTTAGTATATTTTTCTCCCCTATACCGCGGTGGTGGCGGGGCTAATCTGTCTTTCTAGGGGCCGTGACTAATATATATTTTAATTACTAGGTTTAAAATAACAGGTATAAAAAGGTAATATATATTTTATCTGTTTTTAGGGGCGGCGCCGCTGCTAACCCGGCTCTAGGTCAAAATCGCCGGGCGCTAAGCGGAGCACCAGTGGTTAACCGAGGTGTCTGCTGAAATCGCTGAAGGTGCGGACGTAAGTGTTCTTCTGATTAGTCTGGGCCTTAATAGCCTTCTATAAGAAAGTCCTTTATATTTCTACTAATTTAGGGTTTTAAAATATCTTCTATATATTAAAGGCTATGTTTTTTAACCTTTATTAATAGCTTTAAAATAATATAGTTTGTCGGGGCAAAACCAACACCCCAAAACGACGAATCTGACGATGACGATGCTGACGGATTTGACGATGTTAGCGATAGCCTGATACTGATATCGGGGCCCGCGAGGTTTGCGATCCATCGCGAGGATCGAAGCGATAGATAGGACGGTCACCTCAAAAAGCTTAAATCATCTCAATAATCTCAAAAATCTTAAATAAGCTCAAAAAGGTTGATTAAACAATCCTAGCCAAAGGCCACAAAGGGAGAGTTGATTTTCTTCTATCTAAGGGAGGAAATCTAGGATATTTATCCTAGGGATCTAATGCAGCCGGATTAATCTATTAACCCGATAGACCGAAGGGTCTATCCAAGGGATCTAATGTGGCCAATTTCAATCCGACGAAGCCGATAGACTAGCAAGGTCTCGAGGGATCTTTAACTAGGGATCTGATACAGCTAATTTCAATCTAATAAGAGCTGAAAATGTAGCTGATTTCAATCTAACGAAAAAGAGGTCTTAAGGGGGTCTGTGACTAGGGATCCGATGTGGCCAGATTGATCTGTTGAGCTAAGAGACTAGAGAGGCCTTAAGATCGGTCTTGAGGGGTCTTAATTCTAGCCACATAACACCTCCCTAACTATTTTCCCTTCCTAGCCCCTAGGAAAGGGAAAATAGTAATAAAAGAAAATAATAAGAAAGGAATAACAAGACTATAGATATATAATAAAAAAAAAATTTCGTGATTTTCAGCCTCCCTTCCATCCATCTAATCCATCAAAGGGTTATCTATCAAAGGGGCCATCCATCAAAGAGGTCATCTATTAAAGAGGTTATCCATCGAAGGGGTCGGTCAGAGGCATTGTCAGATAGTCCAATTAATTAATCCGTGATAAGAGGACCTTTTTAATTAACAAAGGCCTCATTAGAAGACCTTCTATTAGTTAGATTCCCCTTTAATCGTCAGGGAAATCATCAGTTAGAGAGGTCTTTAACGGTCAGAGGTCTTATTAATTAGTCAGAGGGATTATTAGTGATCAATCTAATCCAACAGTCAGAGGGGCCTATGACCGATGGTTTAATAGATTAACTAATTAATCTATAACAGGGGGTTTTATTAACGGCAGAGACCTCTTTAGAAGACCTTCTAACGGTTAGATTCCCCTTTAATCGTCAAGGAAATCATCGGTTAGAGAGATCTTTAGCGGTTAGAGGCCTTATTAGATGGTCTGATTAATTGAAATTAATGGATAGAGACCTCTTTAGAAGATCCTCTAACGGTCAGATTCCCCTTTAATTATTAGGGAAATCGTTAGTTAGAGAGATCTTTAATAGTCAGAGGCCTCGTCGGATAGTCAGAGAGATCTTTAATGGTCAGAGGTCTTGTTCATCGGTTAGAGGGATCATTAGTGATTAATCTAGTCTAACAGTTAGAGGGCGAAATAACCGAGGGTTTAATTGATCAACTAATCAATCCATAACAGGGGGTCTTATCAACAGCAGAGACCTCTTTAGAAGACCCTCTAATAGTTAGATTCCCCTTCAATCGTTAGGGAAATCATCGGTTAGAGAGATCTTTAACGGTCAGAGGCCTCGTTAGATAGTCTGATTAATTAAAATCAACGGCAGAGACCTCTTTAGAAGACCCTCTAACGGTCAGATTCCCCTTTAATCATTAGGGAAATCGTCGGTTAGAGAGATCTTCAGCGGTTAGAGGCCTTATCAGACGGTCTGATCGATTAAAATCAACGGACAGAGACCTCTTTAGAAGACCCTCTGATAGTTAGATTCCCCTTTAATCATTAGGGAAATCATCGGTTAGAAAAGGTCTTTAACGGTCGGAGGCCTCGTTAGACAGTCTGATCAATTAAATCAAGGGCAGAGACCTCTTTAGAAGATCCTCTAATAGTTAGATTCCCCTTTAATTATCAGGGAAATCGTCAGTTAGAGGTCTTTAATGGTCAGAGGTCTTATTAGACAGTCTAATTAATTAAATTAACGGCAGAGACCTCTTTAGAAGACCCTCTAATAGTTAGATTCCCCTTTAATCATTAGGGAAATCATTAGTTAGAGAGATCTTCAACGGTCAGAGGCCTTGTCAGACAGTCTGATCAGTTGAATTAAGGGCAGAGACCTCTTCAGAAGACCCTCTAACGGTTAGATTCCCCTTTAATCGTCAGGGAAATCGTTGGTTAGAGAGATCTTCAGCGGTCAGAGGCCTCGTCGGACGGTCTGATCGATTAAAATCAACGGTAGAGACCTCTTTAGAAGACCCTCTGACGGTCAGATTCCCCTTTAATCGTCAAGGAAATCGTCGGTCAGAGAGATCTTTAACGGTCAGAGGCCTCGTTAGATAGTCTAATTAATTAAATTAATTAGCAGAGACCTCTTTAGAAGACCCTCTAATAGTTAGATCCCCCTTTAATTATCAGGGAAATCATTAGTTAGAGAGATCTTTAACGGTCAGAGGTCTCGTCAGACAGCCAGATTAATTAATCCGTGATAAGAGACCTTGTTAATAAAGGTTAGGTTAAAGGCCTAATAAAGACCTAATATATTAAAGTTAAATTTAAGGGTCTAGATGCTTGCCTCCCTAACAGATAGCTAAGCAAAACTAGGGTATTTAATTAATTTAAGCTAGGGTAGGTTAGAAGGTTAAAAATTAGAAGAAAAGTTAAAGAAAGGAAGGTTAAAAGGTTAAAGGAAAAAGGGAAGTTAAAAGGTTAAAGCTAAAAAAAAAGGTTAAAGCTAAAAAAGAAGGTTAAAAAGGTTAAAGCTAGAAAGGAAGGTTAACCTAGCTAACCTAGGTTAAGGGGAAAAGGTTGTGACAGTCGTGATTAATTAATTCTAACTAACTAATGATTTTAATGATATTAGACTAGTTAGATAACCTAGATTAATTAATTAGATTAACGATTTTTTTAATTAAGCTAACCTGGATTAAAGGGGAAAGAGGTAAGATACTATTAATAATTATAGTAATTATATAAAGGGGTAACCAGAGGGGACAAGAGCAGCGATGTTAGGAAGAGGGTTATTATTAAATTTAACTGTAGAAGGTCTAATAGGATTATTCCCGTTTCTCCACTATTTTTATTGGGGTAAAACCAACACCCTAAAACAACAAATCTAATAATAACGATGCTAACGGATTTAACGATGTTAGCGATGGCCTAATACTGATATCGGGGCCCGCGAGGTTTGCGATCCATCGCGAGGATCGAAGCGATAGATAGGACGGTCACCTTAAAAAGCTCAAATCATCTTCATAATCTTAAAAATCTCAAATAAGCTTAAAAAGGTTAATTAAACAATCCTAGCTAAAAAGGCCACAAAGGGAGAGTTGATTTTCTTCTATCTAAGGGAGGAAATCTAGGATATTTATCCTAGGGATCTAATGCAGCCGGATTGATCTATTGACCCGATAGACCGAAGGGTCTATCCAAGGGATCCAATGTGGCCAATTTCGATCCGACGAAGCCGATAGACTAGCAAGGTCTCGAGGGATCTTTGACTAGGGATCTAATACAGCCAATTTCAATCTGATAAGAGCTGAAAATGTGGCTGATTTCGATCCAACGAAAAAGAGGTCTCGAGGGGGTCTGTGACTAGGGTCCGATGTGGCCAGATTGATCTGTTGAGCCGAGAGACTGGAGAGGCCTCGAGATCGGTCTCGAGGGGTCTCAATTCTAGCCACACAATAGATATTAGGCCTACTAAATACTAGTTAGTTAAGTAGATAGTTATAATCTTCCTATATATTTATTTATTTATATACACTAGCCAGCCTGATTTAGCTGTCTCTAGTACTCCAGCGGTTTAGTTAAAGGGGAAAACCTTCTAGAGGATAAAAAACCCCCTTATAACTCTATATAGTCTAGCGCTAGCTTTATAGTAGGCTAGCGCTACTATTATAATTACCTATTATAGTTATTTATTACTAGCTTATACTAAACTTATCCTTATTAGTAGAGTTATCTCTACCTTATACCTTAAGCCTAGCTCTAGGCTCTTCTCTAGCTCTACTCTAATCTATTTTTAACTATCTCTTACTAGGTAAAATCTAATACTATATAGTAATCTACTCTTAACTTACTTTTTTTATACTTTATTATTAATATATCTAATACCCTACTTTTTAGTTTATTCTACCTTTTCTTTTATAATATAGAATACTAAGAAGATATAATAATAGGCTATAACTATATTAATATTAGTAACTAAACTAGACCTAGCTAGGGTTAGGGCCTAAGAGTATATAAGAAAATAAAGGGGAAAAGAAGGGAAAAAGGGAAGGGAAAGAGAACCTATAGGAAGTATAATAAAGAAAGAAAAAAAGAGGCCTAGATCTAGAGGTAGAAGGGATTTCTTTTATAATCTCTAGAGAGGGGGGGGGTCCTTAAAGTATTACCTAGATTTAAAGATAATATATAGATACTATAGATAAATAAAAAAGCCTAATATAAGAGAGTAGTAGGATTATAGTAGAACTAAGCTAGCTTTACTCTCTCCCTCCCTAGAGTTTTAAAAAACTAGGTACTCTAACTTTATAACTAGACTAGACTAGAGAAGAGGTAGAATAAACTAAAAAGTAAGGTATTAAATATATTAATAATAAAGTATAAAAAAAGTAAGTTAAAAGTAAATTATTATATAATATTAGATTTTACCTAGTAAGAGGTAGTTAAAAATAGATTAAAGTAGAGCTAGAGAAGAGCCTAAAGCTAGGCTTAAGGTATAAGGTAGAGATAGCTTTACTAATAAGGATAAGTCTAGTATAAGCTAGTAATAAATAACTATAATAAGTAATTATAATAGTAGCGCTAGCTTACTATAAAGCTAGTACTAGACTATATAGAGTTATAAGGGGGTTTTTTATTCTCTAGAAGGTTTTCCCCTTTAACTAAACCGCTAGAGTACTAGAGATAGCTAAATCAGGCTAGCTAGTGTATATAAATAAATAAATAAATAAATATATACTAGAATAGCTTTTAGCCTATAAGAACACTTACTAATAGTCCTATAAGCTATAATACTTTTATTTTACTAATTTTATAATCTATCTAT
Source organism: Epichloe elymi (assembly GCA_023658475.1). NCBI lineage: Eukaryota > Fungi > Ascomycota > Sordariomycetes > Hypocreales > Clavicipitaceae > Epichloe > Epichloe elymi. The sequence goes on along the minus strand of CP098278.1, from coordinate 3,893,475 downwards.
AATAAGGGTAATAATCTTATATAGTAGGGATAATATCTTATAAAGTTAATTAAGTTATACTATACTTTATACTATTTAATTTACTATTAACCTAGGCTTTATAAAGCTTCTTTAGTAAGTAAATTATTTACTTATTAGTTTACCTTATACTAGTACTACGCTAAGAAGTAGTAGATTAACTAGGCTATAAAGTGCTTTAAGACTAAGAAGAAGATATTTAAAGAAGAAGAGTATAAAGGTATAAGGAATTATTTAATAATAATAACTTCTTTATAAGGGAAAAGCCTTTAATAATATATAAAGGGCTAGGGTAGTGTAAAATCTCTTTACCCCCTTATATATTAGTAAGGAAAGGTACTATAGATAGTATAAAGTAAGCTCTCTACCTATATCTATAGCTAACTTATACCTACGGGGGTCTTAAGTGCGCCAGCTTTTAAACAACTGCGCCTACGTGGATCACACCCTATACTCGTTTAACGAGCGCGTGCGCTCGAATAGTTGCAATGGGTCCGAAGTCACTGTCACAATCTTATAGTGGACGAAGGAAGAGGGGGGAATTAAGTCTGCCAGTCCTCAGTACGCCCATTTTGCGTGTCTATTACATAAATCCAGAGCTCTCAAACTATTCCGTGGAGTTTCCCATCACCTGCACTGCTGGCACAGCGTCGCAGCTTGACAGGCACAGTCAAGCCAAGCGTGCTGACTTACAGTTTATTATTTTATTTCGTCATGCAATTGTCTCGCCCACCCATTTACCCTCGGGGTCCAAGACTGGATTTTAAACAAGTAGACAAATGAAGCCGCAATTGTCTACTCTGAAGTGGTCTTGTACTTCAGCTTTGCTTGCACTCAGCGGCCTCCTGTTTGGGTTTCCCAGACTCGTCCTGCGCAAGCTTTAGTTAGCGGGTTTTGCGATCGACGAAACACTCTAGAAGTGACTGACCTCCTCATCGGACTCTTCCTCCTCGTCATGATCCTCACTCATGTCGTCCTCATCCTCGTCGTCGTCGTCAAAGTCTTCAGCATCTAGATCATCCTCATCAAAATCTTCTTCAAATGCCAAAGCTTCGCCAGTGAACCAGTCAATTGCGCGAGGAATGAGCTTCTCTTTGATATCTTCGCCGAGTTGGTAGTCGAGCTCAAGACGATCTTCAATATCGCGAACTGCATCATCGTCATCTGCATCATCGTCGTCGCTGGGGGCTTGTGGGGGCGAGAAGAAGTTAAAAAACGATTCGGTCGGAACAGTCTTCTTCACGATGCGGGTCTGATTGGTATCTACTTGACAATTAGTGGGTTGTTGCGGTATGATAACCAGAAGGAGCGGCGACTTGAGGCAATGCAATACTGACTCTTGTTTCTCTGCTTCTTGGCTTCAATGCGCACCGTCAAATCTTTGCCTGCGTGCCATTCAATCTTGTCGCCCTCTGCGTGATCATAGATGAAGTCACCACCATAGCCGCTCTCATTTTGGTAGAAATATGTTTTGGTGATAATCTTATTGCTGAAGTATTCGTTCTCTGTGAATTCGAAGATTAGACGGAACCCAGGCTTGTCGAGATATTCCATGCGAACGTCTGTCAAGTGCTTAAGGGCAGCCTCGTCGCGATCCGTAATCATTTCGGCGAGTGTGGTTTGGTTCTTCATGGCAGAGAGCCAAAACTCGGGAATGCCTGCCACATCCTCGGTATTTTCACTCTGTTGTTGATTATTGGCGTCGGCGCCATCTTCAGCATGAAGTTGTCCATCTTCGCTGTCGCCAGCTTTGACTTCTTCTTCAGTGGGCTCTGTTTTTCCGTTGACGATAGCGGCACGCTTCTCGTACAGCGGTGTGAACTTGCCGAAGTACTTCTTTTCGAGTTCAAGCACCTCCTTCTGAAACTCGTCTTCGAGTTTCGAGTGCTCTTGCTGGATTGCCCGAAGTCCGGCGACTCGACGACGTACAGCAGGAGGGAGGGATTCGATGTAACCAGAAGAACGACCAATGAGCGAGCCAAGGCGACCTTGAATCATCTGCACCAACTTAGGGTTCTGGGCAAAGATGGCAGCGGCTTTGGCGCGATCCATATCCTCTGTGACACAAGTCAGACAAGACATGACACGATATAATTGGTGTTTTTTATGTATTCTTACCTTCTTTGATGCTGGCCACGCCAGGCTGTTGGGCGTGGGAAGAGATTGGCGCATTGGTAGCCGGTGTATTCTGCGGCGTGCTGCAGGTGGGGTAATTAGTATTTCAAGCGATGTTGTATCCTTGGGAAATACGTGTCACTTACGGTGCCGTTAGGTCGGGTCGCTTATTTCGAATAGGTTCAGCCATTTTGCTTGCTTTGTTAATACACGATATGTGTGACAGCAAGCGGTAGTTAGGTGATGGAACAAAATATTGTGGGAGAGGTTGAGGAAGATGGGGAAGGAGAAGGTTGAGACAAGAGCCCGCACTTTTTAGTGGTTGGCTAAATTTCGGTGGGGAAGGGGGGGGCGAGTGGGAAAAAATGGGCGACAGCTTGTTGGGCTTCCGAGACCCTCAGCAAGTGGACAAGTGGGAAGACGAGCCTTGTTGCAGTGTGCTAATGCGGTTGCGTGCACATGCCCATTTATACCAGAGTCTTGGATGAAAGCGTCCAGAGGAAACTGTCCTGCACCTTATACGCACCAGGCTGCTTGCTTACTATTCCAGGTCTGCTATCGCATAAATTCCAAACTTGCCTCTGGGTTCTTGGGACTATTGTCGCATGCGAATCCACGAAATGGAATATGTCCATTGCCCGGCTTGCGGTCGCCCTTGAGCCAACCACCTGTTGGTATCCGTTATTCTTCATAGATGGTATTGGGTTCTCGAGTTCTATTAATGGAGTTCCGAGTACAGTTCTTTGGTGTGGACAACGATATCATGTCACCTTCAAATATGTCCGGTGGCTTATTAGCACTGCATTACAACTACATCATCGAGGCACGTCCAAGGCGAGATGAACGTAAAGTCGATAACATACCTACTCCATATGTTTTGACGTATAATACCAGAACTAGCTGTCCAGCCATTAACAACACATATCTGCAGACCATCGAATGCGTGAGTCTGGAATTTAAATGGAGTTGCGCGAGGTAAAACAACATTGCGATGTGCGCTACAGGGTAGGACGGGACTAACGAACCCAGCTAACAGGTTATTATGCTCGCACATATTCTATTCAATGCACTGACTTAGAAAAATAAGAAGGCATTATCGCTGGAATCGTTACGTTGCATTCATAGACAATGAAGCAGTTGCAGGCCTTCTGCGTTGCCCGTGTAGTGTTCGTGATGTAACTGGGACGGACTCGATCGTGCTAGGCAGGGCACCAGACGTTGGCGGGGAGCAACATTCTTCGGTCCGTTCAATCTTGAAACAGCAGACGAAGCTAGCGGATTTTTCGACTTCACAACTCAACTCGCACAAAATAATCGCTCGTGACTTGCGATTACATAAATATATTTTAAAACTGCACAGATATGCCTTAAGGTCATTTGAAGCTCATATGCCCGATGAATGACAATTCGAGCCATAGAATGAGTCGAGGCGAATCTCGCGGCAATGGCCCTGCAACACTTTATCGACTCAACTCCAATCAGAGCAGCTCGAGTGTCTTCGAAGATGTGGAGATGGCGCATGACGAGGTACATTTATTCACATAACCACAGACCATGTTGCTTGTTTTTCTAGCACAAAATAGTAGACTAACATGGGAGTCCCTAGCTGTATTCGGGCCCCGTTGCCGAGAGCCTCCCGACCAGTGTTTCTGCCTTTTCGCATCGTCGCGCCCGTGCCGACTCGACGGCGAGCTTCACATACTACGAGGAGCCGGACTTTGAACCAGGAGCCGAGAATGAAAACGAAGATCTTGCCGAATTGAGCGACAGGTTCATACGACGAAGCGTTAGCGACCTAGGAGACCTCGAATTCGGTATGGAGGATGACGAGGATTCTGCAGATGGAGAGTACATGGCAACACACCACGACTATGTTCTCAGACATTGCTCGTCAACCCAGTCAAGGGATTCTGTTCACGCGCGATTGCTACGTAGAGACAGCACAGCTACCGCTGCAAGTGCTCGGGCAGATGGCCGTTCTACCCAGAAAATCTACATGGCCAATGAAGACATCACTATTGTCGTTGCAGGCTTCCGCACTAGCAAAATTGGATTTCTGTTATACATCTCCATATGTATCCTGACTGGCGGACTGGCCTTTCTTCTCTTTCGTTGGCTGCCACGTTTATATGTCGCTACAGTCGGACGGTCGTGTCCATTGAGAGATTGCGAGTGGACAGTCGTCGAAAGCCAATGGGGAGAGCTCGTCATTATTCAGGTCACTGCCCAGGAATATGGCCGGCCTATCTCTTCCGTCTTTGGTGTGCCAGAGAAACCTATGCTCTATGGGCTCGACGACGAGAACGACCCTATCGTGGACCATCTTCGTTCGTTGGATTACCGCTATGTACGACTGTACTTTCATCCTATAAAAGACAAGTTTGTCATGTCTGCTGGCTGGAAAGACCCAGATTGGTCGGATACACGACTCGTTCGCGCTGGTCTGGACAGTGACGAAAAGGCTATTCGCGAGATTATCTTCGGTACCAATCTTATTGACATTGAGCAGAAATCTATCGGACAATTATTGGTGGACGAGGTATTTTCCTCTAAAATTCTCACCATTTAATCACACGAAGGGCTTCAGTTGAACAAAGACTAACCCCCGAAACTAGGCCCTTCATCCTTTTTACATTTTCCAAATTGCCAGCTTGATTCTTTGGTCTTTGGATTCATACTACTATTACGCTGCATGCATCTTCATTATGTCTGCCGCCAGTATCTCTGCAACTTTGGTAGAAACGTGCACTGTCAGTTTTCCCATTTTTAAAATAAGCGGTATCCACACTGACCTGAGTAGACAACGAGACGTCTCCGTGAACTTTCCAGATTCGAGTGCGATGTTCGAGTGCTTCGTAATGGATTTTGTACGAGAAACCAGGTACAGACTTCCACTGTTGACACAAGAGCTAAAACTTATGCAGGGAAATATGTTTCGTCCAGTGATTTGGTTCCTGGCGACTTGTATGAATTGAGCGATCCAAATCTGACGCAGTTTCCTAGTGACAGCCTCCTCCTCACTGGTGACTGTATTGTCAATGAAAGCATGCTCACAGGTAAGTGTCTACTATCTCATATCACCGGGAGCCGTTATTAAATTCAGATAGGCGAATCCGTGCCCGTTTCCAAACTCCCAGCAACCGAAGACACGATGCATATAATGGATCTTGCGGCGTCTTCTGTCGCCCCTGAAGTCGCTCGACATTTTTTGTATTGTGGGACGAAAATAATCCGAACGCGACGACCCCAAGAAGACCAAGACGGAGACGCTGTGGCTTTGGCCCTCGTGGTCCGAACGGGCTTTGATACGACGAAAGGCGCACTGGTACGCTCAATGCTTTTCCCCAAACCATCAGGCTTCAAATTTTATCGCGACTCCTTCAGGTATATAAGCGTGATGGCCATTATTGCTATGCTTGGTTTTATCGCATCTTTCGTCAACTTTATCAGACTGGAGCTTGCATGGCATTTTATCATAATTCGAGCGCTAGATCTGATCACCATTGTTGTCCCACCCGCCCTGCCTGCAACTCTCACTATTGGGACGAATTTTGCGCTATCACGGTTGAAGAAGAAGCAGATATATTGCATCAGCCCACAAAGAGTCAATGTGGGTGGGAAATTGGATATCATGTGCTTCGATAAAACGGGTACATTGACAGAAGATGGCCTCGATGTCCTTGGGCTCCGCATTGTATCAGAAGCGGATGGTCCAGTTAGCGACCTTATCACGAGACCGGCGTTGTTAAGAAATAATCTTGCAGAAGCCGGAGCTAAAACCGCTGTCCAATCTGCACTTTACACTATGGCTACTTGCCACTCCCTGAGAGCTGTGGATGGAGAGCTAGTTGGTGATCCCCTAGATCAGAAAATGTTCAAATTCACTGGATGGTCTTTCGAGGAGGGTAAGCAAAGATCCGCAGAGGGAGAAGATGATGAGCAAGGGGGATTGGCACCTTCTGTTGCTCGACCGCCCGATGTATGTTTCCAAAACATCCATGGTATGTGTAGGCCCAGAAGCTAACCTGCCTCAATGCAGAATGCTGTGGAGTTGGGGGTATTGAAGTCCTTCGAGTTCGTGTCTCAACTTCGACGAGCTAGCGTCATTACGCGTCAATTCGGTCAAAGAAGCGGAGACATATTTGTAAAGGGTGCCCCAGAAGCAATGAAGGAGATATGCCGTCTAGAGAGCTGTCAGTCTTCCCATATTTTGCATATTTGGTTTGCATTACTAACGTGCTTCAGTTCCAAATGGTTATGATGACTTACTATCGAATTACACCCATAAGGGCTTTCGAGTTATTGCTTGCGCTACGAAGCACTTGCCCAAATTAAGCTGGGTCAAAGCGCAAAAGATGACACGATCAGAGGTTGAGAGCGATCTTGAATTTATCGGCTTTATTATCTTCGAGAACAAGCTGAAGACCACCACTACGAGAGTCATCAAAGAGCTACTGGACTCCAATATCGGCGCAGTAATGGTCACCGGAGACAATATCTTGACCGCCATCAGCGTCGCCCGAGAATGTGGCCTGGTAGATCGACAGGCGCATTGTTTTGTGCCCCGTTTTATCAGAGGTGCGGTAGCCCTTTAATGATTGATTTTGAGATTCAGAAGACTAACGCGCGGCTCGTCACGCCACTTAGGCAACGCCTGCGACCCCATGGCAGAACTTCAATGGGAAAGCATTGATAATAGTAGCTTTTGCCTTGACAAGAAAACGTTGCTGGTGAGTGTAAACCTCATACCTGGACTAAATAGCCAATCTGACACTGCAAAGCCACTTCCAGCACCCCCCGAAGAAGATGCTTCACTTCCATATGACATATCCAATCTACGCAACTACAATCTGGCAGTCAGCGGTGAGGCGTTCCGGTGGATTGTGGATTATGCCTCACCCGAGATCCTGCAACGAGTATGTTCGCGTATCAGCTCCTTCATCTTACACAAGTGATTTAATATGATCGAACAGATGCTCGTTCAAGGCAAAGTATTTGCCAGAATGTCCCCAGACGAGAAACACGAACTGGTTGAGAAGTTACAGAGTATTGACTTCTGCTGTGGCTTTTGTGGCGATGGAGCAAATGATTGTGGTGCTCTGAAAGCAGCGGACGTGGGGATATCACTCTCTGAAGCGGAGGCTTCAGTTGCAGCCCCGTTCACCTCGCGGGTGTTCGATATTCGCTGTGTTTTAGAAGTAATCAGGTATGCCAAAACCCAACTGTCGTATGTGTTACGACGTTTAATTCGCGCCTAACAGTCATGTAGAGAGGGAAGAGCAGCATTGGTCACGAGCTTCAGTTGTTTCAAATATATGAGCTTGTATTCGACCATACAGTTCACTTCCGTGAGCTTTCTTTACGCAAAGGCGTCGAATTTGGGAGATTTTCAATTTCTCTTCATCGACCTGTTGCTGATTCTACCCATTGCCATCTTCATGGGCTGGGCAGGACCCGCGCCGCTTCTCTGCAGGAAACGACCCACTGCGGACTTGGTTTCACGGAAAGTTTTGACGCCGTTATTGGGCTTGATGGCAATTTGTGTATTCATTCAAGGGGCTGCCTTCCTGACGGTAAGGGAGCAATCATGGTACAAACCTCCTGAGATTGGCCATGACGAGTCGAACATCAAGAACTCGGAAAATACTGCTCTATTCTTGTCATCCTGCTTCGAGTATATCCTTTCAGGCGTAGTTCTGAATGCCGGACCTCCTTTCAGGCAGAACAGCACCAAAAACTGTAAGTGACAATCTTCATTTATTATCAAATGATGAAAACGAGGGCTAACCTCCACACAGGGCCCTTCACTATTACTGTGATGGCAGCATTAATACTCACGGTGTACATGATAGTAGGCCCAGCGCATTGGTTGAAAAAGTTGATGGAACTCAGCCGTATTGAGAAAGACTACAAGTATTTTCTGTTGCTCCTAGGCTTGGTTTACTTTCTCTTCGCGTGGGCTTTCGAGAAGCATCTGGCTATGCCTCTTGCAAGAAGCATTGGCTATATGCAGCAAAAGATCACTGGCAAAGCCAAGAAGCGTAAACAGTACAAAGTCATACGGGAGAAAATGTGGGATTTGTAAATAAAATGATGTCGTACGAACAAAATACTCATTAGACTAGACTTTGATAGCATGTGATGAAGACAAGTGCTTCGGCGAACCACTTTCAACTGCCCTGATACCTACTTAGATAATTCAAGCCACTGGGTTCATGTTATTCAAATAACAAGTCTGGCATTATGAATAGATAGCAGAAGTGGGATATCTGAGTCTGTTCAGCGCAAATGCTTTTGCCTTTCACCCTCGAGCGACAATTAATAAGAATAACGAGACCTTTCCGTCTTGCCCCGCCCCACCTTAACAACTAGTATGGTGGGAGGGGGGGCATGTTGGACCGCATAGCATAGCTAGGATCAGAAATGAGGGCATGGATTGAGTTGCCTAACCCTGTAAGAGGGTGCGAACGCTCGCTTAAATAACTAAGTATTTATACTATAGGGGGTATAATTTACCTATATAAAATATACTATATAACTACTAAAGTTCTAGAAAATAACTAGAATAGTGGGCCCTAGTGTCTAAGCTATATAAGCGGTTAAGCGCTAAGACTATCGTGTGACGAGAGGTCTGACAGGGCACGAGTACTAGTGGGTCACGACTGGTTGGCTGGCAGAGTGTATGACCTCACCTCGACTGCGAACTGACTCAGACCAAGTTCTTCAGATATTCTATTGCAAGACTTTATTTAGTTTAGCGACAGTGGGCACGACGTGAGCGCCAATTAGTATTCGATTATCTATGACATAAATGTCCACGTACATGCTGCCTCGCGTTTGAGATTGAAGACTGGGAGGTTTCAAGATGAATTACGGTACGTCTACGGCAGTAGTATGAAAGCATTGAAACATACTAACACCTGATCACTATATGCGAATGGCACAGACTGGATCTTAGACGGCGGATACTTACCGCACACAATCATTAGACTGGGAATTCGTCAGCAGCTCCGGGATCGTTTGGCAGCCATCGGAAATAAATCACTTAATGATGCTTACGAGGCCAAAATGGCGTATATTGAGAGACTGCGAACTCAACCGATGGCAATCGCCACGGATATAGCCAACAAGCAGCACTACGAGGTTGACACTGGCGTTCTTAATGCTTGTCTCGGTCCGCGAATGAAGTACTCATCTTGTCTTTACCCCCGAGGTGATGAGACTCTCGCTGAGGCAGAGGTCGCGATGCTGTGGTCGTACATTGACAAGGCAGATTTGCGAGATGGTATGAGTATCCTTGATCTTGGGTAAGCTGTAACAACCTCTTTCTCTTACCTGCTTTTACATGGTGAAACACAATCGTCATAATGAGGAGCAAACGGCAGCTTACGAAGCAGGCTTCTAATACTATTTCTTAGTTGTGGTTGGGGTTCTGGCGCTTTGTACTTCGCAGAAATGCTCCCGAAGTCCGCCATCACGGCCTTCTCGAACTCTCGGACTCAAAAGCTGCACATTGAAGCCGAGGCAGCCCGCCGAAACATTACCAATATTAGAGTGATTACTGGAGACGTTGTTGACCATGAATTCGACCGTGGAAGTTTCGACCGTGTCGTGTCTATTGAGGTTGGCATAATAGTTCTTCTTCCTCTCTCTCTCTCTCTCCTCTTTTTCCTTTCTTTTCGCTTGCGACTGACAGTTTCAAGCTTTTCGAACACATGAAAAACTACGAGCTGCTAATGGCGAAGGTTTCGCGCGCACTGAAGCCCGGGGGCAAGCTGTTTGTACACATCTTCTCGCATCGCACCACGCCTTATGACTACGAGGAGGGCTGGATGACAACACATTTCTTCACTGGCGGCACAATGCCGTCTGCAGATCTGCTGCTCTACTTTCAAAAAGAGTTGCATATCAAGAAGCAATGGTGGGTAAATGGAAAACACTATTCCAAAACGTGTGAAGTATGCTTCCCCAAAAGTGTTCAGACGTCCCACATACAAAAAAAAATGTGGCTAAGTATTGCAATAATAGGATTGGTTGTCTTCGATGGCAGCGAATAAGAAAAAAATGTGGCCGCATCTGGTGGCAACTTATGGAGATCAAGACGCGGCTACTTGGTATAATCGCTGGCAAATCTTCTACATGGCCTGTTCAGAGCTGTTTGCATATGACGGAGGCGATACCTGGGGTGTCTCGCACTACTTGTTTGAAAAACCGGATGGCGCTTGATTTAGGTATCGAATATTGAGCACACAGTATAGTAAGATACACTTGGCTAGATATCCGTCTGTCGGTGAGAAGCCAATTCAGACTAATTTACTACTCTGTGCCCTAGTGATCCCAAGGATGCTTCCACCCCATCAACGCAGGTCCTGTTTCGTTGATTAGCAATAGTTTGTAGAAGTATCCGGCCTGTTGTAGTGGTCGTTGCCGGATGAAGGGATTGATATTTGGAAAGGACGTAGACCCACCATCTTTTTTCGCTCGGTACATGAGCTATGAATATCAATATATATTAGTGAAAGGCATAACAATGAATGTAAATCCTATCTCTACTAGATCTTTAATGTAAAATTGAATTGTTTTAGAAGATACACTCACCCAAAACCACATTCCGGCACCTAGCGCGGTGGCGGTCAGGCGATAGATAGGAGCCACATGGGGCACCGGGGGTTTAGGAGGGCCCATTGTGATACAGTGATAAAATTCGACTCGTGCGATTCACCTGATGTATTGATTGCTTCGTAGAGTTGCGAACTGAGCCTGCGATGTGATGGTGGTCGGCCGGGTCTTCTGAACTGTCTGTGTCAGCGAGCATAGTTCAATCGATAATGGCCACAGCTGATAGGGTTGGTTACCTGAAATGAAGCCCTTGTGTCAATTGAGAGGATGTTCGCAATGTGCGCAGTGTACAGACCCCGTATTCACCACGATTTCGAGAACATGGTAAAGGACTAGTACTGTATTCCGTAGCTGCAGGAGCAACATGGCACAGGCGAACGAGGTCTGGAAGGCTTAGTAAGCGTTCTTTCGAGGCGATTTATTAAGTGGTTTCTGTAACGCCCTCCGCAGTTGTGGGTCCCCACGAGTGAAGGTAGGAAGTTCTCTATCTGGCAATCCCGACCTCACTTGCTTGCTTGTATTCTTTACCTCCTTGTTCCTTTATGTATCAATTGTATTCTAGACAACGCATCAATACGCTCTCACTGGGTCAGAACATTTGGAGTGGAGGACGGCTGATGCATCATCTGCAGGCTGGTGGTGCCAGATCGCATCTTAAAGTTCTTTGCCCCTCCTACGGTCTCTTCCGTCTCTTCCGGACACGTCGGCTTGTAACAGGACACGTTGGCTTGTAAGCAGATCAAGAAGTTATCTTTGCAGACCCTTGCAATCATTCCTTAGCACTCGCAAACTTTGAGCGTTTGGGCCATATTCTTGAACTTGTACAACGTTCCTTTTCTCGATCACAGTGCACTATCCTATCTTCTGCCCCATTTAGCGTCTCAACCCGAATAGCCATGCAACGGACCCTATCTACATAGAGACACACCGAAAGGAGTACATCCATCCACAGAATCCATCGGATTCATTTTTGATTGTCTGGGAAGCATTCATGGCAGCGGCTGCAAGTATGGCTCCGCAATTCAGTTCGAAATCGCCTACGATCCGGCGTATTTGTAAGTTCTCGATGCTAAAGCTTAACTTTTGGACAACCCGCACTTTAGAAGCGTCGCTGCTCTGTGTAATTCGGCTGGACTCAGGCTGAAGTTGAGAATCAAGTGCGAGAAGCCGCCGAAATGTCCAACTCTCCCTCTGGAGACTACACGGCCGAACCTCTCGAGTCCGACCTTTTCGAATGGCACTTTACTCTCCGTGGTCCTCCGAACTCGGTCTACAGCGAAGGCCTCTATCACGGTCGAATAGTTCTTCCCCCTACATACCCGTTGCGACCACCGAGTTTTCGCTTCACAACACCAAGTGGTCGTTTCGAGGCGAATCGGGAAATCTGTCTCAGTATCAGCGGTCATCACGAAGAAACTTGGCAGCCTGCATGGGGAATCAGGACGGCAATTGTAGCGTACGTGAACACTGTTTCTTGATTCAGCAGCGGATGAGTTCAATTTACTGACAATGAGCTCACATTGGATTAGACTACGGAGTTTCATGGAAACTGATGCTCGCGGGCAATTAGGCGGGTTAGACACGACAGACGAGGTACGCCGTCGCCTAGCTCGTGAATCTCGCTCATTCAAATGCTCAACATGTGCCCGGTCAAATATTGACATCATCTCCGAATCGGAAGAACAGGCCACCAAGCCCTTGGCCTCAACGAATCCCATCGTTCAAATCCCCTCTGAGCTAAGCATGGCATGGAAAGATGAATTGACAGCTAAAGGCCAAGCTAGCGGAGGCGGCTCATTACCTGTCGGCCAGGTTGAGGCATCACAGGACGATATTAATGAAAATGCGGAACTGGCTGAAGGATTTGTGCGCACCGGATTTGTGGATCAACAGACATCGGAAAATGCCCAGCTTCCGCCACCAACTACTGATGCGCCGCCGTCTTCGTCCGGTAGGCTGGGGGGCCGCCTCACAGAAGTAGAAAACACTAGAGGCAGAGAGTCAACTCCCCAGCAGCAACTTATTCCGAGGCGACCGGTGACACAACGTCCTCAGGGCGACGGAGGCGCTCCTTTGTGGATCGACCGAGCTATTGTAGCATTGGTGATTGCTTTGGTGGCACTTCTACTCAAAGTACTGTTTGGCATTTGAATTGCCACCAATTGGGTAAAGCAAGAGATATACCAGAAATTACGACGCGCTGTCCCGCCAATATATATTATCAAAAGTGTTGATGCGACAACAGCTATTAGAACAGATTGCAAAACGGGTGCATCTTATGGCGATAAATGACAACATTTATTCACAAAGGCTTGGAGGTCACTATGGATCTCCCATCATTTTAAGTTGGTGCTCGAAGAAGCCTTGGAACTGAACAAGTGGCGAACATTTTGTTTTGAGCGAGAGACTTGGTTGCAGTGGCATTATATAGGATATCATACACAATACAATCATTCCAATTGTAAAGTGAGTCAATGTTCCCCCGGCGGGGGTGTAGCAGGCATCACTTGTATATGAACAATATTTGTCATTAAATCTAACGTGCTGATAAAAGCCATTGAAGAAGACTTGACAAAAATGCAAAATTAATACAACCATGCCAAAAGTGTGAACCTGTCTTGACTGCCTTTGTGCTTATACTAAGTCAAGAATCTACTTCATCTTGCTCTACCTTCTGCGAAGCCACGGCACGACTAGCCACCACCACTCGCCAAGCACTGAGCCTAGGCCATCGGAGAAATCGGTGAGCACGCCAGTTTGCTTACCCCAGTGCACAATGAGTCGCGCCTCGAACCTGTCCAAGACTGGACTTAAGGCGCTACAGATGCCTTCGATATCCATAGACCCCCGAGTTGCCATCGCAAAGCAGAAAGCGCCGAGCACTTCAGACCAACGGGTTTCATTTGGTTCGCCAAAAACATCGACCCACTGAGGCAATTCCTCGCATCGGCCAGAGAGTGGTGGTCCATTGGTGCTTGCAGCTCGTATGACATCAATTTGCTCGTGAAACAAGTAAGTTTCCGTAGGCACAGCTTCTAAGCCAAAATGATAATAAGACTTGGGATACTTCCGACTCTCATAATTTCCTGGTTCAAATCCGAAAGGAATGTAGGGAAGGTTCGTTGGCACCAATCTGATTCTGCCAGCGGCGCTGAGGTTTGTCAGAGCCATCATGGCTCCATCGCTTAATGAATAAGGAATCATCAATCTTTCTTCTTTTCGAAATGCGAGGTCGAGAATTGTCTTGAAACGAGCAGCATCGTCGTATTTTGCACTTTGAGCCAGTTTGCTAAGCGTGGCCAGATATCCTTCATTAAGCCTGTATGGTCGGCCTCCCAATGGTGGCTTTTTGATTTTGCAAATTATTCTCTGCTTCGTCAGCTGATCGATAGCTTCTTTGAAGATTGCTGATGTCCTGCGCTTGTTCCCTGGCAATAGCGTGAAAAACTTATCCCTGATGTTCTCCACCGAATATTTACAATCCTCCGTGCCACAGAGAGACTTGACCCAAGATCTTGCAATATCAAGGTCAGTTGCTCGGCTTGGATGCTGAGTCCTATCACCAAGGTCGTCAATAGAAAGAGCGGCTGGTATGGAGGTAACTGCCTCGAAACGTGCAAAGATGGAAGTCTGCACATGAAAGAAACGTTCTCGCCAATCGTCATTTACTGTCTTGATATCTGTTAAACTGAAGCGTTCCTTTAACAGCTTTCGAGAACGAGGGATCTCGAATCCTTCTTGCCGGGGAATGCCCATGGTCCAGCGGATGAGTCTTGCCCAATCATAATCTTGAGGATTGTTAAAGTCAATCATTGCAACATTGCCATGCTGAAGTGCAACGATGTACCTTTCTTGAAAAGCACGCGTAAAAGCGGAAATATGAGGCCCTTGTTGCTTTCGACAATTGTCCCAAAATCTCCGTAAATTTTTGAGACCAGCGTCTGGGAAGATGAACATGAGTAAACCCCAGTCAATGGATTTATCTGCTCCGCCCATCAGAGTTCGTACAGCTACGAAGGCCGCTATGAGCTCATCCGGAGAATCAAAAGGATAGTCTTCTTGTTCAACGTCATCACTAACGGTGTTTTCAAGTTGAAAGCCATGTAATGAGGTCAGAGCGCGGGTGACAAGCGCCACACGCTTGGCCTTACCGTGGGAAGTTGTCTCGCCATGGCCTGCAGGATGTGCTTTCAAATGAACGTTGCCAACCAGTGGAGATGCTCGCCAATCGAGCTCGTCATCACTAGAAGATGATGTGTATTCTGTTGCTTCTGGGACGATGTCGTCTGATCTTTCATTAAGCTGTCCATCTGCAGGCCAAACGAGTTTGAAAGAGGAGGCTTCCGTGTTGACAATGTCGCTGTTAAATCGTACAAAAATATTGTGTGGGCCAGCAGGTTTTGACATGGTATTGACAGAGGACGACGGTAATTTCATCTCCATATTGAAGCACGCGCGGACTTTGTTCATGAATCGTTGATTCCTTTCGGCGCCAGACCCGTTGACGCAAGCCAGTTTTGCGTCCCCATGACCAAGTCGCTTCTCCAAATTCTGGGAGAAATTTTCCCATCCTAGCCACTTCGTATCTGGCATCCAGCCTCTTATAGTGAAGCTTCCACTTGCACGTTCAAAGTACTGGGTGTCCAAGGATGGCCATGTCCCATTGCAACCATAGAGTACCGTCGTATGGTCATGACAGCTTTCATTGCCTGTGCCATGACCAATGCTGTCGCAAAGATTGACGGGAATACTGTTGGCGCGAGTCGTCTCCTGGCTAGGGTCCTCTTCTTGCACGGTTATCTGCTCGTTATCGTTTTGTGGGACCTCTATGTCCGGGGCATCTTGTCCAAGAAAGTTATTCGGCTCAAGAAAGTGTAACCTGAAAGATGGCGCTGTTCTGCGCAACTCTTGCGGAAGCTCATCATAAGATCGGGAGAAATCAAGCTGACCATCAGAAGAAGCAAATTGGTAGACCTTTTGCCTTTTTTTGGGAGGAATCGAGGCAACATCTTCAATACTGTCCCTGGCTTCCGAGTGTCGCTGCCTCTTCACTCGATCTCGGTTTTCAGACGCCTGATCTTTCTTAGCTGCAACTTGCGCTGCGTATACTGGTGCGTGAAGTATAGCCACCTCCCTTGCCAGCGCCCTTCGCCCGCGTCCCCCGACCTTAGCCTCTGATAAGCCAGCATTTGTATCTGAGCCAAGTACAATTTCTCCACGTGATGGAAGTGGTCTCTTGAGCTTCTCAAGTATATCTAGAGACTGTGCAGAAAAAGCGTCGATGCCCGGCAATGTGAGTAGTTGACACTTCGAAAATGACCCGGATGAATCCCGGAATGCATGCCAATGCTCCATGACAACACCGTCCTTCAACAGACTATTCACAGTTGATTGAAACTGGGCCTTAACTGGAGTCGTTTTTTCAGCGAATTGTGTATCCCACGAGGCAAGAATTGAATCCCAAAGGGGCTTGCCACCAATAATGACACCGTGCTGCTCGTTGAGCAGTCTTTGAATCAAGAGGCGTAATTCTGTGTGGCTGTTCCTAGACTTCGTCTTGGAAAGCCTCGATTTATAATTCGGCGTGAGGGTCGAGTCAGATTGGCTAATCGCTCTATGGCCTTGATTCTGGCTCTCTACCTGATTTGGGGAAAAGTCAATGAGCTGGGTGTCGTCCCGACTGTTATTTGTCTCTCCGGCAAATTGACTTGCGAATGGGGATGCCGCAGAGGTTTCAAATTCATTCATACTTCTGTCTGCACTTCTCAATGGCGGGATGTTTCCAGTAGCACTTGTTTCTGAGCGCAAACGATCTTGTAGGATCGAGCCTTGCCTCTGTGGTTTAATGGCTCGAGAAGAAAGTAATCCTTGATCGATCTTGGGGTGCGGAGACTTAACTGGCTCGTTGATTACGGTCGTACTTCTCCTCCACGACTTGACAAACCCAATTGAGGGAGACAAGGGAATCTTGGGGTTCGCTTTCTCAGTCGCTGAATTCTGATCGAGGGAAAGAGGGTTGTGTATGGATTTTTGCTCGGCTTTCTGATAACGAAGTTTGGTTTCAGGTCTAGCAACTGCTCTTTCTTGGCTTTTGCGGTTCAGGTCTAAGCATTTTGTTCGCGGAGTTTTATCAGCGATTTCTGCGTTCACAGAGTCTTGCGCTCGACGGCTGAAAAATGCCGAAAATTTGCCTCGTGGACCCGATTCTTGGATCATGGAAGCGAATTCAGAATTGCATGACGTTCGTGACTTTTCAAGGTGGTACTTTAGGCCAAGATCATTCTTCCAGCTCCCGCCGCACTTTTCGCAGGTCCATGGCCGAGATGAAGAGACGTCCGCATTGGACGTCGACTGTGGTGGTCTACCACGGCCTCGGCCTCGTCCACGTGCAGAGCCACGACGACTGATGCGATTGGAACTGTCGTTGAAACTAGTGGGAGTGTTTGACAGTGACGCTTCGGGGCTACCTGCTCGCTCGGATGACTGAAATAGGTATGAAAGTGGGCTTTTGGCATTCGAAACGGGCTTATCGGATGACATAATGTTCTGGAGTGCTTTGGCAGAAACTCGGAGTGTGATGAGAAGTTTTATTCTTGCTATCGACTGCGGTTTTGGAAAAAGTACTTCGGGTTCTGCAGAGTTTGAACGAGATTCGGGCTGCTTCTTGGCTCGTTTTTGTCTTTTTGCTCCAAATTGACCTGTATTTCGTGACTTGGCAAGACCACAAATGTCTGATAGTGTAACATCTGTCCCTGAAAATCTTGGCTTGCATGGGCCTGGAGAAAATCCATACATACTGATCGTTGAAGCCTCGAGGTTCTCCTGTATTTGGGCGAGCGTACCTGTTGGCAAAACCTGTGGCGTGTAGAATCTGTATGAAGCCACTTTTCCTACTCTTATATGTTCGCTTTTTAGCTGAAGGTGTTTCAATTCCCCAGGTTGCACGTTCGAAGTAGCCATGCAGCTAGTAAGGGATGAGATATAACGGTTGAAGGTTGGGCCCAGGGTCAAGACGTATATTTCGGGGTTCGTCAAACCGACTGTTCCAAACGATTGAGCAGACTTAGCGATTTTCTGAGGGAGCGGATCATCAACGGACCATGGAGGGCATTCTCCGAGCCTAGCACCATTGACTTGCGAGATATCGATCTGCCATTCAGCATCAGCCCTTTCAGCCATGCCTAACAAGGCAGTCTTCATGGGTTTAGCAGAACGCTTGCCAGTAGCAAGAAATGCCGACCAGTCTTTTGCGCTTAAGTCCCGATTGAATCGGATGCAATCCTTGTATACCTTGTTGTCCAGCTTGGCCGCGACGTACTGAATAGCACCACAAGAATTGAGAAATCGACAAATCTTGGATACGATCTTCATTTGCCATCGCAAACACAGGACGCCTAGCTTGGCCTTCAGATCTTGAAGACGAATAACTTGCCATTCTTTTGTGACAGCCATTATTGTAGTAGCCAGGGCGTGAAAATCCATTGAGTCTCCTGTCCAGCGCGTGTGCCAGGGAACTTGATCGAGGCTGGCCGTCAAAGTTTGAGACGACATGTTCATTTCTGCCTCAGACTCCAAATTCGGATTGTCGCTTTCCTTGGGGAATGGAGGCGCAAAAGTTTTAAGCCATAGCTTACTCGTCTTGGTGCCTCTAACGAGAGTTGTTCGTTTAACGATATAGCCTTTCTTCAACAACGAGTCAGTCCGCTTCGGTACCGATCGCTTGTCTTGTCCCACCAGACGCCCAAGATCACCTTGTAAGATTCCCTGTGATTTGGTAGATGCTATCCCTAGAAGCAAAACCCATTCCAAGCGTGGTACTCTCTTGTAATTCACAGAGTGACCTGTGATCATTTCCCACATGGTATTCCCCGAAACGAACACATGAACAGCAGAAGACAATGCCAAGTCTGGATTGTCTGAAGCCGACTCAAAATCAATCTGGCGTGATGAATTGACTCTTTCTCCCTTGGAAGGCTTGGGTGCATGTGTCCATATGCTGCTTGACTGCTGCAACTTCTGAAGAGGAAATTCATTGTATTTTCTCCCGGGGCCAACTGAGACGTCATTCCGCACAACTAGCCAATTCCAGATAGTAGCGGCAGCTTGGTCTGAAAGTGGCTCGCCAGCATTTCGACTGCGCATGCCCGAAACCCCGGAAGAGCCTTTGATTTCATTGACGATCTCTTCGACAGGGCAGCCTTTTCAAATGGTTGTTAGTAATATGATTGATAGGTACAGTGGTGACTTGAGGATTGGCCGAGGACCCATCTCGATGACATGCAGAATGCGAGTTGCATGAACATTGAATATGTAAGACGATCGTCAGTTGTAACTCATAATTCAAGCTCTCTCTCACCTTGTTCACCGGCACAGGAAATCAGCATCAAAAGATGTGAGATTAGTCCCTCAAGCTCCCAAGCCATGGCAATCGTGTTGTTTGTGTTCTCATATTGCACCAGAAGCTGTTTGGTTGGGTTAAAAAAAAACCGATATCGATATCGATGTTCTTGTTGTCAGGAGTTGAACATGCGACTTCCGAGGATGCGACAGAAAATGCAAAGGTTTTTTCTTCTTGTGTGGTTAGTCAGGCTGTAGGAAGTGTGAGACAAGTCCTTGCAGCGGTGGGACACCCAATTAGGCCTAGTGTGGGCGTGAGACTGGGGAAATATCGGATGATTCTAACGTCTTTAATTGGCTCAGAAGAATATAGCCCTGTAATATATGTACTAGCAATCGTCTGAGTTACAAATATCATAGTGTAATTTAGTAGTGCATAGAAAGTACCCTTTAATGCGATGATTTTTGTTAGGTGAAATAAGTGGATTGGTACGCAAGTGTAGTCTTACGGTCCTCAAGGAGAAAGCCATCTTGAATGCGCAGCAGTAACTATAAGACTAAAGCGGTATAGCTAGGTGGGTTTTTGACAAGGGTTAAAAGGATTTCAAGGGAGGTTCTAACCAAGGTACCGATTGTTAGAGGTCTTGCAATTGAGAAAGGTTGAGATAGTGTTAAAAGGCCTTAACATTAGGTACATAGGGGCTACTAGGTATTGTTGGTAGTAAAATTCTTGTAAGAATACTTTGCCACTGCGCATTTAAGAATTCGTTGCTGCGTGTTTACGTACTTATATTTAACCATGCATAGTAGCTATCGCGTATTTTGCTCTATATTTTCCATCTTTGGGCATCGAGTTTCGCTTGCTCATGCTCTCTGATCTTTCTGTAGGCTTCAACTACGTCATCTCTCGCTATTTGTAGTTCTTCACGTCGCCTTAAACTTCCAGCAGCCTTGGGGATGTTGTCAACATCGACGATTGCTCCGTCCACTTGTAGTTGCTTTCGTGATTTCTTGTGAAGAAGTTCCGGGGGCGCCTGGGCAACATCGTGTAGTCCAATCTTGGCCTCGCCTCTCTTACGGATCAATTCCCGCCAGGGATCATCCGCTTGTGCTTTGCCCCGTTTGCGAGACTTCTTGCTTCCATTTGACTGATCTGTGCCCTCAAAATTACCTTCGGGGAACATGCCAGAGGCATCATTATCTATTTCACGTTCCTCCGCAAGCTCACGTTGTTCTTCTCTTTGTTCCTGAATCTTTCGCTCCTCGGCTCTCCACTGGTCGTAGAGCTTATGCATCTTCTTTTCCTTTCGCGTGCGATGGACCTTGAGTCCAAGAGAATCTTTTCCGTCCTTCGTTTTTGTCTTTGTTGAAAGACCTGAGATTGGTAACGCGGCATCTACACGGGCTGAGAAGGATCGCATGTCTTCGCCCGGCTTTATACAAGGTGTTTCCACTCGGTCTTCTTGTGTACGCTTCCTACTATCATTGGTTTCCCCGTTGTCGAGTCCAGAGGGTGTCTTCTTGCCTTGCGCAAATGCCATTAGCCTTCGAAACGCACGAGGGGCATCATTGTTGTTCTTATGGTCCTTCCGTTGTCTCTTCTTGTTTGGCTGCTGAGTTGCTTGCTTGCCATTCCGTTTACTGGGTGCCACCGGAAGTGGGAGCGCTCTCTGTGACGGAGGAAGGTCGAAGCTGAACCTTCTGTTAGTGTTTCTCCATCGAGGGTTTCTTGATCAATAACTGCAACTACAACTTACACGTCTTCCTCGCCTCGCTTTCTCTTGTGCTTGTGAGGCATTGTGGATTCTGGTTAGGCAGCGATTTGTGCTGGTATGGAGGTGACTTTTTTCAGCTTCAGTTTCGTATCAATAATTTTCAAGGATATCAACGAAAGTGTGCAAGTGAGAAGCAGTATTGTTGTAGTTAAGGTGCAATCAGAGTGTTATCGTTCACCTTTTTTTTTCCCCCACGGCTGACTTTGATCCCAGAATTTGGCCGGTCTCCACCAGACAGACATTCTGCCTCTAGAAATTGACCCACTTCCCACGCCCACGCGCAGCTGCCCTGCTAGCGTGGCACGAGCATCGGCAGGTATGCTGGATATCTCTTCACTACATAGTAAGACTACTGCTTGACTGCGTAGGTACTAACTACTTGACACTTGTCTTGGCATCAAATTACGGAGTACAGTACAGTATAATGATTTTACACGACTACAAGCCCCACGTGGGGTAGCCACTAATAGCTCTTAGTGGTTATAGAGAGTAAAGCTGTTAGGGATCTTATAGGGGTATACCGCTAAGAAGAGGTACTATACAGCTCTAGTAAACTATAGGTAAAAAGAAGTTCATTTTACTCTACTTAATGCCACACGAAATCATGTACTTGTGTAAAATCAAACATGGATTAGAGTGTATAGTAAATTATTTATTTATTTATTTATATACGCTAGCCAGCCTGATTTAGCTGTCTCTAGTACTCCAGCGGTTTAGTTAAAGGGGAAAACCTTCTAGAGGATAAAAAACCCCCTTATAGCTCTATATAGTCTGGCGCTAGCTCTATAGCAGGCTAGCGCCGCTATTATAGTTACCTATTATAGTTATTTATTACTAGCTTACACTAGACTTATCCCTATTAGTAGAGTTACCTCTACCTTATATCTTAAGCCTAGCTCTAGGCTCTTCTCTAGCTCTACTCTAATCTATTTCTATCTACCTTTTACTAGGTAAAATCTAATACTATATAATAATCTACTCTTAACTTACTTTTTTTATTTCAGACAACATGGTGAAAGTACAATACTATACTGTACAAAGCATTAAAATGATATGCCAAGTAATTGAAGTTCTAAGCATGCCGTGCCGTGCAATACAACAAGGAATTCTGCGATGCTACCAGACCTTCCCTGTCAGTAACAGCTCAGCATCGTGGGTGCGTGGGATTCCCCTGCTGAAAGGACCCGCGAAACCGTGTGGCAAATTATTTACTGGTATGCGTAAAAAAAGATCGATCGATCGAACAATATCAAGATTCACTGTCGCAACAACATTTCCGCAGTCGAACAATCATTGTGTGGTGCATAAGGCAGATTTCAGGTTGAGTGGCGGCGCAGACAATACTAAAGGAAACAATGAAGTATTTCCAAGCCTAGACCAGTCGCCACGCAAGCACCCCGAATAAGTCACCGAAGTGGCCAATCCCATGTGATATTTGGATCATGTGGGATTGGAACAAACAAACTGAATACTCGTCTTGAACCGAATCCACTCGAGCAGACAACACACTACTGGAGCTGAATGGCGATAGCCTCGGCGGAATAATGATGAACAATATCAAGCATGTGTAGTTCTCCCCAAGCCATGCAGACTGGACTGAAGCACTGAATACTAATTTACATATGAGCCAAGAAGAACGACACGGCTCGAGACTCAGAGCCTCCAAATATATAAGTCGGAGTAGCTTCCCCATCGAATTCTGCTGATCATCAGAAAATCAAACTTCAATCACTCAAGGAGATCATCACTCGAATCACTCAAACCCTTCTCTCAAAATCAATATGCCTTCTACCACAAACAATGTCCAGGCCACCCAGGCCACCACCGCTTCCTCCCAGGAGAATGCTCACACTGCGGGCTATGTTGGTTGCACCATCATGTAAATGACCTTTTATGCCACCGAGGCCGTCTTCAGAGTTGTTCCAGTACACCATAACAACTGAAGCACACACAACCTCTCCCTTCACCAATTGCCGGTTAATCATTATGGATTTCAAGGAATATGGATGGGGACCGTTGTATTTTCAAAGCGCAACAACATCGGACACTTGCCCCTTGCTCTCGACAGCGACACAACCTTGTCGTCAGTCGGATGATGATTATGAATTTTTTGGTTAACGAGATCGACGGATTGGAAATTGATTGACTATGGGAAGGCCTCTCAGTCAAGGAGTTATTTTGCAACGTTCAATATTTTATATATTGTTCCCACGAGAGCGCATTTTTGAATAGCCTTGGTCACGCACGAAGTAGATATTAGTCGACAGAAATATGAAATATTTGATGTGTTCTGCGAAATGCACACAAGATAAAAGAACAACCCCCTAATTTAGTCGTGATCAAAGGTACATCAAGTGATAACAAAATATCACGCCATCCTGAAACTTAAATCGTCCAGCAACACTACCTACGTCGCTTCCAACATCGATAGACAAGTGCACTCTCCCTTCAATATTGGAGGGGCGTACGTGCTTCTTACTTCAAGGGACGCAGTGAAAAGTTACATCAAGTCATTACTTGATTATTATCTTATGAAGAAGTCCGACGTCCTTCTGCTTTTTGTTTACGAATCTCGGTGCTACTTATTTTGCCTGCGAAGTTGTTGGCGGCCTTTTCGTTCTCAATTCCGTTGTCAGTATCAAAACTGATATCCAGTACGTCGATTTCGTATACTTTCAACTCAGACCAGCCTTGGCTGCGTCGCTTCTCGTTGACCACTGCTCCACCACTTCTGGTTTCTCCAGATACGACCAAGGCTTCAATTGCCTCTTCTTTTACAGTCGGGCCGTAGACATCATGAAAGTCTACACAACGCACGAGGATAGAGCCATCTCGGTATCGTGCGTGTAGTTCCTTGGTCTCGGCTTGGACGGCTTTCATGTGCGTGGCTGCTGTAGTGGAAGTAGAGAGGAGGGTAGAGAGGAAATTGATCACAGAGCGGGCACGAATATCCCACGACTGCAATTCCTCTGCATACTTTTTCTTGAGGAGTAGTTCGTCGCTAGAGATGCCGATGACCAACTCGCATTGGTGACCTGTCTTCGCGCGAGTATCTTTAACATTCAATAGGAGAACAGCTGCATGGAGGAATAACTTGTGACCAGGATGCAAATGATCGAACGTACCACCCAAGCAAACCGTAGAGTAGCCTTCACAAGCATCGCTCAAAGGCTTTTCAATGGCTTGATCGGCGACTAGAGCAGGTGCTGAGTTTGATAAGCTGAGACCTCCCTCAACAGCCACAAGCTGCTTGTGCTGCAGCTTTTGACTACCCTCTGAGTATTTTAAGAAAGAGGCCAGAAGCTCGTAGCCTTGTTCACTGCTGGGGTGAAATATTTGTCTCCACGGGTGAACAGTAGAGGCAAAGGTAGCCAAGTCCAGGATTGTGCTACTGTTCGGTTCGTATACGCCCCTGGAATTCGGCTTGTACAATCCTGCAGAAGCTCGACTATGGTCGATAAGCACTACACGTACATCAACAGCTCCTGGGTCGTCGGCCTCAAGATCGCTGGCGATTGACCTTTTGGCACATATAGAAGCCACTAAAGAATATATCTCTGCCAATATGGACTGTGATCTTCGCCAATACACTAGTCGTATGTTGTCTCTTTCGGGTGCCAGAACTGGAGAAGCAACGGCGACGACAAGAATTGGCCCAACGCCGCCTGCAGTGCTGGATCCGTGTTCATTACTCAATCGTGATATTATGGAGTCAAGTGGTTCATAATATGCCGCTCGAACCGTCACCGCTGTGACGGGTTCTGGGGGAGACGGGAGAAGTAGTAATGACGGTGCGTCTGTCAAGTCTGGTGACGGCGGCATGGCGGGGAACTCGCTGTAATGATGACTAGGTTGTGGTGGGCGATTGCATCCAGTGAAGGGTATCATGCGACTATGCAGTGCGGATACTTTCCCCGAAAACTCGCGGTTAGGAAGTTTGTTCAGGATTTGATTTGCTGGACATGCTAACCATCTGAAATGGCGCTTTCAAACGCGGTCTTTGAGAAATCAATGCAAGAGGCTTGCAAGCACAGGAGATGATGAGATATCAAGGTGGGTCAGAGGAAAGGCGGTGGCGTGCATACAGCGGCGGCAGAATTTGTAAGTTTTCTGGAAGGACGAATATTTTGGGTTGGAAGATCCAGAGTGCCAGTACACTTTCTCCCACCATTAGATTTCCCCGCCGCCAAATCGAAAACAAAAATGGTCACGAAGAGCCGCCTGCGCATGGCTTTAGCCGCTGAGAAAGGAATTGATTACAAAAAATTAAAGCAACAGAAAAAACACAAAGAACATCTGAAACGAAAGAATTCTACATCACAACTTGGCGGGGCACCATTGCATGGTGACGAGAACGACGAAAATGAAGACAAGGGCCAGAATAGGTTGAATGACGACTCAGAAGAAGAGGTGAAAAATGACGACGAAGTCGAAGATGAGGGGGTGAGCAGTCAGCTTCTCTATAGGAACGTGTGTCTCTGAAATGCAGACGCTGATAAAACTTGCAGTTGAACTTTTGCGCTGTCGACGAGACCGACACTTCTGATTCAGAAATCGAGATGGAGGAGAAGATCGAGAGAAGATCAGCGAAGAACGACAGAAAACTCAACTCGACGGAATCTAAACAGGACGAAGAGGAAGAAGAGGAAGAAGAGGACGAAGAAGATATTCCTGTCTCGGATCTTGAAGATCTCGACGACGAGGACAAAGAAGACCTCATACCCCATACCCGACTTACCATTAACAACACTTCTGCTCTTATAGCGGCGCTCGATCGCATCTCTATTCCCAAAGATCAGCGTACAACTTTCGCATCCCATCAGTCTATCTCCTCCTCTGTTAAGACTGCTGAATCTATCCCTGATGTCTCCGACGACCTGCAGCGCGAGCTCACCTTTTATTCTCAATGTCTTGAGGCTGCCAAGGCAGGACGTGCAAAGTTGCTTGCAGAAGGTGTACCATTCTCACGGCCTAAGGATTACTTCGCCGAAATGATCAAGGAAGATGCCCACATGGAGAAGGTCAAGGCCAAGCTCATTGAAGAAGCGTCTGCCAAGAAGGCTTCTGCAGAAGCACGGAAACTCCGCGACTTGAAGAAATTTGGCAAGCAGGTGCAAGTAGCCAAGCTTCAAGAGCGACAGAAAGCTAAACGCGAGACTCTTGAAAAAATAAAGAACCTCAAGCGAAGTGAGCACACCTATGACAGGCTTTTACATTACCCTACCCCCTCTTGCAATTTTACTTCAATTTCATGCTTTAATCCTTTGAAATGCTGATCCATTGTTCTTCATTTAGAGCGCCATGAGTCTGGAGGTGATATGACCACGAACGAAGCAGACATTTTTGATGTCAGTGTCGATAATGAACTCGCTAAGCACTCTCAACGTAGTGGCCCTCCCGGACGAGGCGGCTCCTCGAGTGGCCCAGGCGCGAAGCGTCAGAAGAAGAACGAGAAGTACGGTTTTGGGGCCAAAAAACGACATGCAAAGTCTGGAGACGCCATAAGCTCAGGAGATCTATCGGGGTTCAACACCAAAAGAATGAAGGCTGGTGCCAAGACGAAATCCCGACCAGGCAAGAACAGACGCAAGGCTATGGCATCAAAATGACAGCTCTCCCTGTCTTGACATTCTCTGTACATGATCACTCTTCAAAACATGATTCTAGTAGGGTATCTTCATCGTATCAATCCTTTGTCAGGCAATTGGTCTTTTGAGGTTGCTACGTGCACGGCAAATCAATGGCGCCTGGTGAATCGAGAAGTTTCGTTTAAATGAATTTAAGTAATAAATATGGTTCTTGGAAGTGTTTTGATTTGGACCCTCGCATTCCACATCTTACACTGTGAACAATCCATCCATCTGCCTCCACGTTCGTGTCGTAATGCGATGAATTGAGTTAGCAGGCAAATTCATCTCGCGATATAGATGTCTGCGATAGTGCTCTCTCTCGATTGCGAAAGGTAGCAGGCAATGACAGTTCAAAGCTGTATCGTAATATCATTGCGCATTCATCTATGACTCAAAAGGAAAAATAGATAAGAGATTCAGAATAGCCCTGCCTCACGCCAGCTATCATATAATACTACTTGTGGCTGCTGCCCTACATCACACGTCTTCCTAAGCGTGATAAATACCATCGGCGCTGGACTGCCCCCCTCTGCTGGCCCCCCTCTACTGGCCTTCTCATACCTTCAGATCTGTGCAGGTCATTCAAAACTCCCTCCGTTCAGATAGACACAACCTTTCGTTCAAAACGGCCCACGGTTGCTTAACAATCGTCATTGAGAGCCTTCTTGTGCTATTGTTGGATGTAGTGCAGGCGCTCGCCCCTCAAGCTAGGTTGCTGGATAGGGATGGGTTGCGTTGTGTTGGTCTTATGCTCATATAATTTGGTGTGGTTCTTACAGCTCATCGTGCCAGCAGCAACTAGCAAGGAGATGGAAGTCGCCGTTGGAAGGACCCCGATAATAAAATCGGGTATGATAAAACATAGGGATTGCAAAAAATAGAAACAATAGAAGGCAATATGCACTGATGCTAAAATGTTATGACTTCGCCCAGGACGCCGTTAAACCCCGTGGTATCGAGATGAATGCCTTGCGCGATCGAACGCTTGCTACGCAGTTGCAACCTTTCCGCACAACGTTGAAAAGAAATCAAAGAAATCGCTGTGGCGACGTCATTAAGGCACGCTTTGAGTTTATCACCATCTACTGCGAAGCGGCTACACACCAATGGCGGTGGAAGGCCCATGCGCTTTTCTGGCATTCCTTGCTGCAGTATTTGGTACGGCGACATCGGCGACACTTAGCGAATTGTCTTGTATACTCCTCCCATTTACCACATTGATAGTAGGCACATTGTCGAATGCCACCGCGAGTGTCGTCCTTGCGGCACAAGTTTCGCATGACGACTCCGGCCCAGTACTGCATATCGGTGCTGTGGTATCGAACGGTAAACTTTTCAACGAGAGGAAAGAGGTTGAAGTCATTGGGAAGAATATATTCCTCATCAGAGACGTCACAATCCTCTGAGTCAATCGTTTCCTCGTCTGCATCGAGAGCGGCGAGATTCATTCCCAGTGAAAGTTTTGGCACGAGGTGACTCTTCTGGAAGTACGTTCGCAGGCCGCAATATTTCGAGACATAAGCCAGCAGCTGCAGAGACATAAGCACATCTTCCTCTCGCGGCATGACGGCAAGCATCTCTGGAGTTGGTATGAAATGTCTATCAAGTAGATACCTTGGTACGGTCGAGTTTGGTGCCTGTGGCTGGGGTGGCGTCACCATGGTCGGGCGATTTGGAGACAAACCCATGGGTGGTACGGGTGTTGGGTTTGCGGTATCTCCTATAATGCCGTCCAAAGCTGCTCCATGTGTGATGTTGAAAGCGCCAGGGTCTTGGTGCGTCTCCGAGACGGTGGGGGTAGTGAGTTCTAGTGAGGATCCTGCGAGCATACTTTCTCCATCCTCCATGGAAATGTCCTGAATTCCCACCGTTGATTGCATTTCTGTAGTGCCAGCCATGTCAGCATCGGGAGACTCATCCGAGGGCATGCTGTCAGCATTTATGTCGTCCGTTTCTATGGTGGAGTTCTGATGTCTAATGGATGGTCTTCTGCGAGTTCCATCGGTAGCATCCAGCGCAGCTGTTGCGGCGGCGGCCGCTGCAGCTGCTGCAACCACATTGATGACCGGCGCAGGCCCTACGGTTGGCGAGCGGAGCTGAGAGGGAGGGAGTGGTGTAGTTGGCGAAGTGGGTTGGGAACCAACTTCCCCTTGGCCGAACAGAGCCATAGATGCCAGACGATCAGCGTCACGAACGGGTCGAACAAAGCTGTCAATGCCATCTATTGCCGGTGTTGTGACAAGGGGCTGCGTTGTCGCGCCGCCAGCAAGATTATTAGCATGGCGTCCATCAATGCCTCTGAAGCTATATCGATGCCGACTTTGTGACGTTTGGTCGGGTGTGGTTGTAAGTGCTCGAGATGATGACGATGTAGGCGCTGATTCGGGGGTAGCCTGAGAGGCGGCGGTAGATGGCCCGGCGTAGCTCGCAGATACGTCGATGGATGGCGGAGGGCCATGACGCCGAACTGATCGTTGTTCAGGTTCGAGCCGAGCCGAGCGATTGGTAAACGAACTTGTTGGCTTGGATGAAGCACGATGATCATGGCCTCTGTGGCGACGATGATGGTGCTCATGTATTTGTTTCTGATTGGCCTCTTCCGCCTTTTCGCGGCATTTTTCGATGATTTTGATGTAATTATCAAGAATGGTCGCGATGACTGGAACCATGTCAGCTTCCACCACACGGGTTCGCACATTTTCCGTCCCTCGAACACCAATGTTGACGACACATTGAAACGCAAGATTCCATTTCCACATGCCCATCATATCCTTGCTGCGTCCCTGTTTCAGTATGCAGACAAGTCGCTCGATGCCTCCATCGACGGTCAGAATGTCACGAATGCGAGCGGATGATGTTGTGAGGTAGGCGAGATGGTTGAGCGAGTTGATGAGCGGTAAAGTGGACGTGCAGTCGAGTGCTCGCCGGTCGTAGAGTGCCGTGGTGATGCCAACAGACGCCTTGTTGACGTTCGGGATGCTGAAGTTGACTTCCCTCATGTTGAATAATTAATCCCGTCAAAGGGGACGAACAGACCAACTGAAGACAAAAGTGACAACAAAGTTTTGCCTGCAGGAAGATGGCGACGTAGGATTGAGATGCCCCTCAGACAGAGGGGCTCAACACGATGAGTATTAAAGCCAGGATGCTCGCTCGAGAATATTTAGATATCGAGGTGTTAATAGACGCGGCGTCGAGTGTATACTTTGTTGAGGAGGGGGGTGAGAGTCTGAATGTGTTCGGGGTGACCGAGTGGCGGTTTGCGTCCAAGCCCACTTGGGATGGCCAAGGGTGTATCAGCTAAGCACCACAGCCAACGTAGTCGATGAAATGAGTCGTGATGATTGAAGCAGATGAGCGGGTGGTGTTGACGAGCAAGAAAAGCTTGTCGCAGTCGATATCGTATGGGGGATAGCGATGAGTGTTTGAGTCTGACTGTGTTTCAGGCAAGGCTGGGCCAAACCCAGACCAAGACGAGCTGAAGGAGTATGGCGAAGGGAACGTGCAGCGGTAGCGGATAGGGCAGGAGTAGGTAGTCCCGCACGTCCACCAAGATATAAGTTCTCGCAGGAAGGGCGCTTGTTGCAAAAGCAGTTGTTGGAAAGGTTGATTCGAAGATGATGCAGAATACAAGTGTGCCCTTTTTTAGGCAGAGTTGAAAGACGGCGCCGGACCACGGTGTGGGAAACGGGGGTCGAAGGGGTAAAGCAGACAAGCAGCACGAGGGAAGGGGTAAACATCGAAGGCTGGCGGAGGTTGGAAGTTGGGCGGTTAGGCGGGTCCAATGCTGCTGGCGATTGGCGAGACACGGACTCGGGGCTCCATGCGAGCTGGCAGCGATTAACTTGACGTCCACTTGAGCAGCTCGCAGAGACGAGTATTGACCAGACAGCACCAGACAGTACAGGACACAGCGTTATGTTGCTAAACAATGGCGACTGGTCAGACAAATTTGACTGCACTCGTGCCCATTGATGCAATCAACGCAGAGATTTGTCGTTGATTCGACTGCTTCTTCCCTCGTCGTCTACTTCATTACGTAGGTAGGTATGGTAGTATGCTGTCTCGTAGCTGATATAAGTGTTCCAGCGCCTTGTGGCCCTCAGATCAGTAGCAGGACCATCATGGCTAGACTACTTAGCCGCTTGTATTCCAAACATTTGCATATATAACGGTCTAAGTAGGGCTGTCCTTTGCTGGCTGTCCTGAGAATACCTTAGTGGACGACTGCTTGGATGTTGTGAAGCCACTGGCGTGCGGCGACACTTGCCTGCCCACCTAATTTTTACATGCCTGAGCAGCGAAACATCATGGAACCATGGCGAACAGTCTCACTGGGAAATTTTTATCTAATGAATCAAAACAGTTGCAACACTGTGCACAGTGGAAAATGCTGCATACGACACACGGCACTTCGGCGTTTTGTATTCAATCGCCACTAATCTTTGCATGCCGGAAGTACTTCATGCCTACCCAAGCAACGACTACCCAAACCCAGGCCATGACACCTGTTAGTATGATGAGGGCTGGATAGTACCCAACAATAGGTAGAGTCGGATCGTCCTCAAGTTCTGGAGGCGCGTATGGTGTCTTGCCGACATCCCAAGCCCAAATCCATACATTGAGACAAGATCCCATGCCAATAACAAACACAAGCCAAGTTACAGTAAGGACAACCCAACCCCACCATTCAGTTTCCGAATAATCCCAGTCAGAGTCAGGTGGGGGCAGAGTCTTTGTCGAAATCCCGGTATAGGATAAAGGAGATTTTGCTTGTTGAAATGACCTGCGACGAGGGGCGACAGTTTGGGCTGCGAAATATGACTCAGAACCTGAAGATAAAGAAGCGCTGAATGGCGCTGGCGGCAAACCCTGAGCCAACTGCAGAACATCCTCCTCATCCGTGGTCGAGTTATATGGGTTTTGTTGTGAGCTTTGTTGCTGAAGTCGAGTTTCATCAACCCCTGTGTTCGTTGCCAACTGATCTGAGCCAAGAGAGTTCTGAAATATCTCCTGACTATCTGAGGATGTGCGTGGCGCGAAGTCGGATATCTTGAGGCCTAAAGCGTCTCGTTCCGGTGTACTAGAGGCCGAAGATGCAGTGTCCACTGGGTCAAAAGCAGCGGCTTGTGAGGTATCAATCGTCAAAGACTTGCTGTCCCTTCGCTCCCGCTGTGCGCCGCGCCCGAGCAGGGCCGCCTTCCTAAGGGATCCTCTCCGACGTCGCGTCTTGTGCTGTTGTGTTACGGCGTGAAGTGATGGTGATGTAGCTGAGACTGGAGTCGCGGCGTCTTCTTCTTCGATGTCTGGGCGGGATTTGATCTCTGCAGATGTTCGCATAAAAGGGAGTCTGGACAAGAACCCAGAACCGGAGGTTGCTCGTCGAGGTGCCGAGGACAAGCTCGCGTGGTCTTTTTGGACAGAATCGCTGACTTGACTCTCCATAGCTTGTACCTAGCATGATGCCTACCTAAGGCACCACGTCCGACGCAAAATGCTCGATGCGACAAAATCAGACTTTGTTATGGGTTCACAAACCCATTGGTTCGGTTGCAGGTGATTTGGCATCGAATTGAAGAAAATTAAAAGATGCAATATTCGAGTTGTAAATGCAGCTGTAGAGATTTGGTCAGAGGGGCATGAGTCTGCTGATGCCGCGTAGCCGCGAGCGACCAACCAAAACTCCGCTAGCAGTCAAATTGGTGATAGGGTATGGATTTGGAAGCAACGATCGCCCGCCCCAGCCTGCTCTCGGCATCTCTTGGTCGCACCTGTACTAGAACTCCACAGTCCCTAGAAGGACAAGCGTGATAATGAGTGACTTAAGCACTTGTTGGTACTCGGTACTCGGTACAAGTCTAGTGACTTGCTAAATACTAGTTGATGCTATTTTAGACAGTACTTAGGCTGATATATAAATCTCGTATGTATAGAGGTATTCTCTATCTAAAAGTATCCTCTATACACCTGGATATAGCAGTATCTCTGTTCCTAATTAACACAAAATCCTTGTCAGTGCAGCCTGCCAATGCTGAGTGCAGCGCAACGCAGTGTGAACCAGTTGACTCGAACCATAGCTCCGAACTTGTCGTCGTTTGCCCCCTCCTTAAACCTTTTATTTTGGGCAGCAAGATGGGAATGAAATGCGCCATCTGAGGTTTCAATCTCCAAACTTAAACCGAGGCCTAATTACTATTAGCCCAGCCGCCTGGGGTGCTTGCAGTATCGCGTACGGAGTATTGACTCCATTCACTGATCCACTACCACACTATTGAAACGGTACTTGTACTTGTATTATCGCATTGCATTATTGAGAGTCGCCGTCCTTCGAGATGGCACCGTCTGGAAATGAATCGGCATTGCGTGATATAATCACGACATACAATGAACTCAACAGCTCAATCATCGAAGAACTCGACTCTGAGCCGAGCCCCCTGGAGTTTATGCGCTACGTATCTCGGAACACTCCATTTGTAATTCGGGGAGGAGCCTCATCATGGAAGGCTACACGACAATGGAACGCTGCGTATCTCAAATCAGCACTCGCGGGTCAAACTGTGAACGTTGCCGTTACACCCCACGGGTCCGTCAGTCCATCTATCCATCCCCCTACAATCCCGAATTCTCACTTACTTAACGGCTCCTAGTAATGCTGATGCGCCCACATATTCACCCCAGCACTGTATCACTGTTTTGTCAAAGCCTCACGAAGAATCTCAATCCTTCGACAATTTTCTGGCGTACCTCTTACGACAAGAGAAATCGGATGAACTGCCTGAAACCACCGAGGTGCGGTATGCGCAAACCCGTCAGTTTCCCCCGTCTACGTCACCACGGGATACACGCGGTGGTTGTAATAACGTTTGCGATAAAGAAGACTGGATTTCTGACCTTGCTTAGAAAACGATAACTTTAGGGATGAGTACGCCTGTTTATTGCCTGACGCACAGAAAGACATCCCCTTTGCACGCATAGCCCTGCAAAAGAAACCTGATGCTGTGAACCTTTGGATCGGAAACTCAAAGTCAGTCACCGCGACTCACAAAGACAATTTTGAGAACATATTTGTACAGATCATCGGCAGAAAGCACTTTGTACTGCTGCCACCTGTGTGTCATCCGTGCATGAATGAGACGCTACTGACGCCTGCTACGTATGAACGCGACGACAACGGCAGACTGAGCATTCGGCTCGATGAAGATGCTGATTTGGTCCCTTTTGTAACTTGGGATCCCGACAACCCTCAAGATAACTCGACTCCGTTGTCCAAGTTGGCGAGACCAATGAGAGTAACCTTAGATCCGGGAGACATGCTGTATCTGCCAGCCATGTGGTGAGTGGACAAAGGCCACTATTATTCGTCAATTGTGAGCTGATCTTTGAGGATGTAAACACTAGGTATCATAAAGTAAGCCAGTCCAGTAGCCCTGATGGAGAAGGTTTCGTGGTCGCCGTTAACTACTGGTAAGTTTTTAGTTCTATACAAGGCTGATGCCGTTGTTCGTAACCTTCTCATGTTGATGGCACAGGTATGACATGGAATTTAGTGGTCCATTGTACCCGGCTGTCTCTCTTATTCGAAATCTAACAAAGAGCATCCCTTAGTATAGGTCAAGAGTTTTGACTTCACAATTTTAGGGAGATAGAATGCATTATCCGGTATCGCTGTCTGTGCAAAATGACTTTCAATTATGTAGGCCGTGATTTCACCTCTTCTTCTGTGCACTCCTCTTCTGAGCTCTCAGCTCCTTCTTCATTCTCGGGTCCACCATACGATACCGTCCTCTGACACCCTTAGGTCGCCCTTGGAGTCCTCTGTTCAAGCCTCGTGCTACAACTAGCTTGGCAGGTTGCGAAGGCTTCTTACGAGCAGCTTTGCTCAGGAGCTTGGCTATACTGTCCGCCTTTTCCTTCTCTGTCATGCCCTCGTCATTTGCAAGCATGTCCGATTTCTTCTTAAGCTTCTCCAATCTCTGGGCAGCCTTGAGCTTCTTCCTTGCCTTAGCTTCCCGAACCTTCTTGATGGGTCGAGCATTGAAAGCCCGAAGCTTCTCTTTGATTGCGTTCGCTGCAGCTTTCGTGATTGGCTTCTGAGGTTTATCGTGTTTGCCCTCATCATCTATGAACCAATCTGGCAACCCTTCCCTCTCACGAAACGCGTGCCTATTAAAGCCGTCGTCAATCATATCATGACTAGTTTTTTGCCCGGTAGCCAGTTGATGTGCGAGCGTCATTGCTTCGGCCGTGATAATGTCAATATCTTCGAGGTCTTGTTAGCGCTCGGAAACTCCTCAAGTAAAGCGGCATTTGCATCGTGTACTCACCCAGCTTCCCATCTGGAAGACGCTTTTCTTCTTCCCAATCTTCCTCGCGGTTAGTCTTGACGATTTCGTAGTCATTATCTGAGTCAACCTCAATATTCTCCTCTGCCTTCTTCTGGACTTCCTTTCTCTTCCTTTTGCATTCATCGATACTACTCGGCTGCTTATTTTTAAGCCCGCCGCTGCCAACTGCACCCTTGGGTTTGAGACCTGCTTCCAAATCAGGACAAGTGATATCTTTGAAAAGGTCTTGCCCAAAAAAAGCGGCAGCGCGTTTGGATAAACCGTCTGCCGATGGCGCGCTATTGTCGAGATCCGTCAAAAGACTTTTGCTGGGTACATCTTCATCATCAGAAGAATCGTCCTCTTCTTCAAAATCGCTAGACTCTGACTTATGCGCAGCTTCATCAGCGGATAGGCCCTCCCATTCATCATCGCCACGCTCTTGCCTGGCCTTCTTGGCTCGATATTTTGCATCTGCCTCCGCCTTTTTTTCCCGATAATTATCGTACATCGAATCAAGCTCCCGCTCTAGTCGATCCTCTTCCTCGTCGGTTTCACTGTCGTAGCCGGCTGTCCGATCTGCTTCGTTAAGGGCTGTTTCTGTCTGAGCTTGGTTTGGCACCACTACCATTTTCCCGCGAGACAGCCTGCGTAGTGCATCTGATTTGTCTGCAGACTTGATTGAAAACATTGCACCTTCTCCGATCGGCCCTGATTCCTCCATGCCAATATCCATAGGTGCAATCATGTTTAGCTGCATACGAACAATATCTCGCTGTTTCTTCTCGTTCTCTTTGCGCCTTTCTTTCTTCTTCTTTGCATTTTCCCTTTCCTTCATATTTTGCAGCTCTTCTTGTATTCGAAGCTCTTCGTCCATTGATTCAACCTCGGCCACCTCCTCACCAGCAGGTGGCTCTTCGGCTTTCTTTTCTTTAGTTGAGAGACCGAATATGTCTCTCACCTTGAGTCTCCATTTCAATAGCAGTTTGAAATCTTTCCGGCCCAGCACTTTGAGATCTCGGCAGCTAGTCCGAATTTCATCTGTAGTTTCAGGGAGCTTATCCAGCGCAGCCAAAGCAACATCGCCAATCTTTGGCTGCTCAAAGCTGAGTTTATTGCTGGAACCTAGAATTGCGATGGGGTCCATGGTCTGAATAAACTCGCTGGCGGGAACTTCTTTGAATTGTATATAATCGCCTTCTTCATAGCCGTCTCGCTTTCGCTTCTTGACTTCAGGGTTAAATACCTTGGCTTCATTGTTTGGCGTTGCGCCAGTAAGTTCCGCAAAAACGTAACGTGGATCAAGGAATCGAGGATCGATGCGCTTAGGGGCTTTGAACCCTCTGCAAACGACGAAAATTTCGGCAGACACGTTTCGAGAAGACGGTGGCTTTGTAGCTTCAACTTTAGTGAAGAGCTGATTCAACACCCAAAGTAATGGATTGTAATCCTTCGATCGGAAAACCTTAGTCACAAATGTTCCTCCTTCGACGAGAAATTCGGTCGCCAGTTTCATGGATTGCAAAGCGAGTTCTGCTTGGTTGAACGAATCCTGAACCCACGCCGTACCAACGTTCGGAGCACCGTCGTGCAGAACCGTGTCAGCTTTCCAGGTCTTCAAGTGTTGTCGAATAGTGGCACGGCACTTTTCCGTAGTAATATCACTCTGGAAAGTAATTACTCTTGGGATTGGCTTGATTGGGGTCAAATCAACACCGACAATGAGACTATTGACGGGCATCACTTCGGCCGCAACTTGACACCAAGACTAAGTTGAATGATAAGCTCTTGTGCTCTTGGTTTATGAGGGGGAAAAGAACAGAATACCTACACCGGGGGCAGCGCAAAGGTCCAAAAGGACCTTGCTCTTCTCCAAGAACCCATACTTCTTGTTCAATTGAATCAATTTGAAGGCCGCTCGGGCACGATAACCTTTCTCTTTGGCAAGTTTATACCACTTGTCCAGACGGCCCTTGCCGTGTTTCTTCTGGATCGCCATAGCGGCGAATAAAGAAGTTGTTACAAAAGTGCGGATGCTCAATATTTCGAAATAGGCCTTTTGAGCCCGGAAATCTTATTCCAAATGTTGCTGATAAGCTCAATCACGTGGCGATAACTGCTACAGGATGCCGTTTGTCCCACTATTAAGAGGCAGGCATGTACATACCAGGAAGTGGAGCAGCGCCGCCAGCTTGAAATGCAATGGCGCCATTACGTAGATTGAAGACCACATATACATATTTTCGACTCATCACGCACTTGCCAAACCTGCTTGAATGCTAGTCACGGAACGCTACATCACCTTGCTTCTTTCAAGATTTGATGCACGCCTGTATGCGTAACTGACAATCTACCCCCGACTAGAAACATTCGCTGCAATGAGTAGACGGGCAGTTGCCGCGGGCTTCCGGCCAGCGACGCGACGCGCATCTATTCAGGCAGTCCGACAACTGCATCGAATGCCTTCTGGAGGACTCTTACGAGCCGATGCATCAATTCGTGCGACCAGGAAACGCATGTGGTTCGAAGGCAACTCTTTCCACAATGCTGTCATTGCTCGGAATGCCTCATTTGCCCGATTCTTGCCCAAGCTAATGGTCAAGGTTGTGAGAATACCCGCCATGTTCGGCGGACTGGCCATAGCAGCTTTCGCGTGGCTCCAATATCAGGCAAATCGTATGTTGAGCAACTCAGTATCTAGATTTCCGGCGTATACTGACTCTAAGCAGAGGCTAGTACTTACGCCGTCGAGCTTTTCAATGCGACGAGAGACACACTTACGTCAACGACGACAAGCCTTTTTGACACGGCTAAAGACGTAGCTTCGCAGACTCGCCAGGGATGGGAGAACACAAAAGAACAAGTGGAAGCCCTGGGATGGCTTAAACGAATTCTACGATTACATGAAGATATTGGCACTGGCGGTTCAGGCGGCCCGGGTGGCGACGGAGATCCGAAACACAGCAAAACAGGTGTCGCCGTAGCCGCTGGTGCTTCTGCTGCTGCATACGGATATGAAAATTCAGACGAAACGGATCCCCGTGGTCCCGAGGAAGTTGCAAGAGATGATCAAATGATGGTTCTGACCAAAAAGATGATTGAGATTCGAAGTATACTCCAAAAAGTCGGGCAATCCAGCTCATTAGCTTTACCATCCATTGTCGTCATTGGCTCGCAATCATCGGGCAAGAGCTCTGTTCTCGAGGCCCTCGTTGGTCACGAGTTTCTTCCCAAAGGATCAAATATGGTGACACGGAGGCCGATTGAGCTTACACTAGTTAACACTCCTGAATCAGGCGATGAGTACGGGGAGTTTCCTGACCTGGGCCTAAGGCGCATCTCGGATTTTTCCTCTATTCAAAGAACCCTTACGGAGCTCAACACAGCGGTATCGGACACGGATTGTGTCTCTGATGACCCAATTCACCTAACCATTTATTCTCCAAATGTTCCTGACCTTTCTCTCATCGACTTACCCGGCTATATACAAGTTGTAGGACAAAACCAACCTCTCCAGCTCAAACAGAAGATCTCAGAGCTGTGCGACAAGTACATTCAGCCTCCCAACGTCATCCTAGCCATTTCAGCTGCCGACGTGGATCTCGCAAATTCCACAGCCTTGAGAGCATCGCGTAGAGTTGACCCGAGAGGAGAAAGAACCATTGGCGTCATTACGAAGATGGATCTCGTTGATCCCACCCGCGGCGCATCGATCCTCAATGACAAACAATATCCTCTCAGGCTAGGCTACGTCGGTGTAGTCTCTAAAGCGCCTTCTGCACAGGGCTTGTTCAAGATGGGCCCAGCGAATTTAATGTCTGCGATCACAAAGCACGAAAATAGCTTCTTCTCGTCTCATCCCTTAGAATTTGGCCCAGATACGGGAGTCAACGTGGGGACGACAACATTGCGCAAGAAGCTAATGCACGTTCTTGAGCAGACCATGTCCGCCAGCCTGCAAACGACGAGCAACGCCATTCGGCAAGAGCTAGAGGAAGCAACCTATGAATTCAAGGTGCAGTATAACGACCGACCGCTTTCGGCCGAGTCTTACTTGGCAGAGAGCTTAGACACCTTTAAGCACTCTTTTAAGCAATTCACCGAGGGGTTTGGTCGGCCACAAATGCGCGAACTCCTTAAGAGCGAGTTGGACCAAAAAGTTCTGGATCTTCTAGCTGCCAGATACTGGAACAAGCCTATCACAGATCTCTCGGTAGCTAAACCAGAACCTGATCACATCGCGGACCTTCCAAAAGCGGAGCCTGACTCGCTGTATTGGCACCGGCAACTCGATGCTTCAGCCTCAGCACTTACAAAGCTCGGAGTTGGACGGCTGGCGACCACAGTTGTGGCATCTTCTTTGCAAACCCATGTCGACCAGCTTCTCAACAACTCCAACTTTGCAAGTCATCCCTTTGCTCGCCAGGCCATTCTGGAAGCAGCGTCAACAATTCTCAATGAAAGATTCTACAGCACCAGTGACCAGGTGGAGAATTGTATTAAACCCTTCAAGTTTGAAATTGACATTGAGGAGCGCGAATGGTCTCAGGGACGACAACATGCGGGAGAGGTATTAAAGAAGGAGCTACATGACTGTGAAGCAGCTTTGGGCAGTCTCGAATCATCTGTTGGAGGTCGTCGAAAGATGAAAGAGGTTATCAACTTTATTGACAAAGCGCGAAAGGGTGATATCGTGGTCGAGGGCGATGGGAGAAGTGGTGCTGGAGGCTTTAGCGCGGCTCTTCTCACCAAAGGTTTGTTGACTGAAATTCCCTCGTTGCTGTTATCTTTACCTTGTTCACACCATAGGTCTAACGGCTGATAGGACGCGAGGCGGTCTTCCTTCGTGATCGCGCAGACATTATCAAGATGCGCCTGATGGCTGTGAAGTCTAAACAGTGCGCATCCATCAAAAACAAATATTACTGTCCTGAAGTGTTTCTCGACGCTGTGGCGTCTAAACTAGCCTCCACGGCTGTTCTTTTCCTGAATGTGGAGCTGCTGTCTGAGTTCTACTATAACTTCCCTCGGGAGCTAGATCTTCGCCTGGGACGACATCTCACAGAGGACGAAGTGGAGAAGTTTGCCAAAGAAGACTCCAAGATTCGTCGTCATCTGGAAGTCATTCGTAGGAAGGAATTACTGGAGCTCGTTTTGGAGAAGATGGACAGTCTACGACAGCTTGAAGGCCGAGAACGTGACCGAGGTACAAGTGGCCGAAGGCGCGAGGGAGAGAAGCAGCGTGGTAGATGGGGCTTGTTCTAAATTTCTACAAGTTGTAAGAAGACGAGCAATTTGTAATCATTGCCGCATGAAATTATGACGTCCGGGAGTTTGTCGATTGCAATTCATTCTATATAGCACGCTAGCATATTCCTGTTGTTTTTGCTTCCTCTTTCTTTTGTTCGTCGTCTTGTTGTTCTTTCTAGCCGTCAGTCAGCAAGGCAGTGTAACTAGCGTCTCATATCCAAAGGGGGTGTTTGTGTTGTCACTAGATTCTCTTTACTTGTTATATACCACCTGGAGGGTTGGCGTTTGGACGCAATTAGTGTCTTGACTCAGAAATATCCTTCTCAAACAGTACATATGTATATATATATATTTACGGCGTCATATCGGTCATTTCAAAGGTTAGGGAGAGCTTTACTGAATGCGTATGAAGAAATCATGGATGAAATGAGTCATCATAATATTAGTTGGTTTGATTATATTCTGAGGAAAACATGTCAAAGATAAGAAGAACAGGCAAATGCTATCTACCCCTTCAGGAAACCATCACAGACCTCTCAAGAGCCCGCATCAGGTGTGATTTGCAAAGTTACCTCCCATCGAATGTTGCCACCAACACCATAGCCCTCACCCAACCTGTTTTGAACCAAAGCAGAGACCCGATTGCGCAATTTGCTGAGTGAGACCTCGTCATATCCCCGAGGCACGCGTACTTTTAGGTTAGCCATGCATAGTCCATAGTGCACCTGCCAAAACTGAGATTCCTCAACTCGAAATATAGTGGCGTCCGATTCGATTTCTCTCAAAACAGACGTCACACCATCGTCTCCGTTTGTCCCGCCATACGACATCAGCAGCATCAAACCCTGTGCAATCACTACACGCATGCCTACACCAAACATAGCCACTGCAATAACAGCGCAAATCAATCTGTCCAGCCAGGCGTAGAGAGAGATGGAAAGCAGCGGTAACAATGCAACAACCGCTGAGAACAGAAGTGTCAGGAAGTGGAACGGGTTAGACAAAATGCTAGGGAGGGTAGCCAGATATGAAACTCTCATGACTTTCGCAATGCGAGAGTGATTCTTCAGTCCGTATGCTGAAACGAGCGTGCTAATGATAGCAGCCGCCGCTACCATGTCTATGGAACCCGCAGATACACGCTCATGTGCGTGTTCATGATGGGCCTCATGGTCGCCCAGGGATTCCAAGAAGTGTTTCAAATTGTGTGAAACGAGGTCAAAGCCTCCAAACAGAAGAAATATAGACAAGGCAAATCCAGCGAGGACCTCGGCTCTTTCAAGTCCAAATGGATGGCGTATACTGCTGCGGCGCCAAACTTCAAAATTTCCTAGCACCTCCACAGCGACGCAAACTGCAGCACTGCCAGCGTCGAAGAAGACTAAATGAGACAATGCCATTGCTGACAACGAGCCTTCAGACTTGAAAAAGATAAAAACCGCGACTGCCAGATGGCACAGACTCCAGTACAGTCGGGCTCTTTGATCTTTGTCCATGCTCTTCCATGCTTCTGAAACTGTCGGTATCGGTAACGAGGCTGGTAGAACAGGAGGGGGTCTAGGGGGAGGTTCTTGAAATATTTGATGCTGGGCTGAGATGCTACTATGCTTGTATCTGTGGCCGCGGCGCTGGCCAATATTCTAAGGACGATTGTCAGTTCGTGAGGAAGTCTTTAGTTCGATTAGCTGAGAGGTAGACGGGTCCAAACGCACAGACTTGACTGGCGATGTAGATATCACCTGAGTTTGGAAATTGAAGGGATTGTGAGGAGTATTGGCGGCAGTATTTTCGGCCGAGTCACTTTCCGACGCCATGGTGTACGACGGCGAAAGAAGGCGAGCTTCCAGAGGTCGCAATGATTGATCCCTACCTACTCCAGCACCGCAGTCTGTGTCGTCGACTATGAAGATCGGAGGAGCTTCGACGCGAGGTTCAGATTGGTTTATGGAATGGTCATCCTTGAACGGCTCCATGTGCCTTAGTTGCGGCCGATTCTTCGAGGCATACGTATGAACAATAGACTCTGGCGCTTCAGCATTGAAAAATCAGAGCCATGCTTCGGGTGGGCGTGTTCGGTAGACAGGCGAAGACTGCACGAGAAGCAGAAAAGGGCGGGAATTAATTTTGTAATATCAGTAACACGAGAATGCGTGCGATGGTGCGTGATCGAGGGCGTCTGACACGTCTGCTCCTAAAGTGAGTATCTATTTCAAGTGGGGAGTTGATACAAATGGGTTCGAGTAAATCTCAGGTCCACTCAGATCTAG
Source organism: Epichloe elymi (assembly GCA_023658475.1). NCBI lineage: Eukaryota > Fungi > Ascomycota > Sordariomycetes > Hypocreales > Clavicipitaceae > Epichloe > Epichloe elymi. The sequence goes on along the minus strand of CP098278.1, from coordinate 3,851,140 downwards.
GGGGTGGAGCGAAAAGCGGCAGAATTCTGCACATGGTTGTACAGAGTACGGATCCGTACTGTGTGCAAAAAAAAAAACACTACCGCCTGCCTAATTAGGATGTTAAGGCTCCTCCCTAAACCTGAAAGGGCTACGGAGATCCACGTCAAAAAGATGACTAAACAATACAACAATCATTTAGTAATACTACTCAGCCATGAACTCGTTTCGAACTTCTCTGTTCCAGAACTCCCGTCATTGCCAGCATCGAAACGACCAGCGCAGCTACTGCTTTCACCTGTACTCAGCTCAAGCAGTGATATTCTCGTTGTTCAGCGACAGGCATTCACTGTGAGCGGACCGGATATCTTGCCCAGAAGCTTGACCATAAAAGAATCTAATTGTAGCCTGCCATTTGCCTTCATGGCTAGCTAGCGCTCATTAACTGCAGTCTCAGCAGACAATTCCTGAGCCTGCCGTCAATTCTGTCGCATAGACACCAATATCTCATGGCAGCTTTAGCTGCATTGATCCAATTCTACGAGCCTAGTTTGGATCGTGGCTTTGGACTGACTGACTCTGACCGATCAGAGTGGCGGGTTATATCAGGCCCATCGCGAGTCCAAACAGTCCTTCCGCCCAGAAACACGGTTGTACCAAGGCCAAGATAATTCGGCCCAATCAAACCCCGACAGCGTATCTGTTGCCATTGGCAGTGCGATATCATGATCTGGTACTTGCTATATCCATTCAGAAGGTAAGATTGCATTATATATATGCCAACCTCCAATCCGTCCTCGACACCCTCGCACACACCATAGACTAATACAAAACTAATGCATGTTCAGAACTACGGAGCCTCCTAATATTGCTCCAGAGCATCTTCTACGTAATTTCTTCGCTAGATATGGCCGATACGTGGCGTGCCATGTTGTTATGGCTGTTCTCATCTCAGCTACTGTAGCAACAATTTTCATATATCCCATCCCATACTTATTCACCCGTGATTTTGTCAACGGCGCATCTTATGTACCTCACCATGTCTGGACAGGGGCTCAGCCTGTCACTTATGATGCTACTATTGAGCCAGATATCATCATGAAGTCTATTTGGGTTCACTCCAGCTACATGGAAGCTCTCAACACAGACTTACTGGTATCGGCATTGGACCTCCAAATCGAACTTTTAGGCGATACTGAGAACTTCAGCCCACAACAAACACTGACAAAGGGAGATTTCGACTCCGTTGATGGCTCTCTCTCTGTAGCTCAACGTAACGCATTGCATATTTCCAATGGACTCACTCCAAAGTCTTGGTTCTTCCATTCACCACTAATATATTGGCACTGCTCTCGAAGCGATATTCTAACAGACCCAGATGTTCTATCGACCATAAATGATCGGAAAAATCAGTCGAACTTTGCTAACACGACACTCCGACACTCGGTCGTCTTCAGTGGAAAGCGTTTCGAGGATAGGCGCCTGGTTGCCGCAGATGCTATAGTCATCACCTTGCTCTATCTGAAGGACTCGCCAATGGGCTGTGAGTGGGACAAAAATGCCATGGATCTCCCTCAAAAAGTCGCCGACAAATTTGATGTTTATCCGTCAGATGGCCAATCCCCTGGAAGCCACTTATACGAGTTCCAGTTTCGTCCCATGTCAGCTAAAGACATCCTCAGCCTGGCGCTGGCTTATGGCCTGGCTCTTTTTTACTTCATGATGAGTTTATCCAAACTGAGAGCAGTCAAGTCCAAATTTGGACTCATCATCACTATTGTCATTCAAATAGCCCTTTCCATCATGTCTAGTTTCACAATCTGTGCTATATTCAATTTCGACTTATCCCGAATCCCTCAAGCAGCGTATCCGCTAGTTGTTCTTTCAATGAGCTTGGAGAACATATTTCGACTGATCAATGCTGTTATTCTCACCCCCTTCGAAGACAGTACGAGTAACAGAATCGGCTACGCATTTGGACAAACCGCACATACAGCATTGGCAAGTTCCATGCAGAATGTTCTGATTCTCGTTGTATTATCTCGCTTGGTTTCTCCAGGTGTGTCAGCATTTTGTGTTTTTGCATCCGTCGCAATCGTGTTTGACTTTTTTTATCTGTCCACATTCTTCTTATCGGTCCTGAGTGTGGATGTTAGGAGAATGGAGCTCGGCGATGCCCTGGCAAAAGCTGCTTTGCGACAAAGCCATCGCAAGTATGGTGTTCAAGGTCGCAGCGCATGGACTGACAGTCTCTTTCAAGGAAAAGTCGCATGGTCAACTCGAATTGCTGGTACCATTGTCATGGTTGGATTTGTGATTATTGCCCAGTGGCATTTCTTTGGCGACGATCATATGTTTCATCACCTTTTACGGCTCTGCAAGAATTCTGACTCTAATCGGAGGCCACGAAGCTCAGACACAGTGATGCTACAAGGACTGCACCAGGCTAGGAGTCATGCTTCTTGGATACGCAACCAGGACCACGAAACCGCCCAAGAAGTAATTCGACTTCTTAAACCAACAGCGTACAGCTATGTAGCCAGAGTCTTCGAGCCCCTCGTGTTTGTCAAGAAAAACTCGGATCGAATTCCTCACAGCAAAGAGCCAGCGCTTCTACCTGCAGTATATGACTTTTTTCACCACCAACTATCACGATTTGTTCTTATCGTTGTTCTTATCGTAGCCGCTTTACGACTGCTGATGAATTATCTCCTATGGGGCGAGGACACAGAGCTAAAAATTGACGACGATCCAACAGATCCTTCGGTGATCTCAATAAAATCATTAGGAGGAGGTCACATTCTCGATGTGGCCATGCTGGGAAAGTCTAAATCCGGGCATATAGTATCCATCGGACTTGACAGAGTTGTTAGAGTTTGGGATGTCCGTGGATCTGGGAGAAGCTATGTCTTGGCTGATGGTACCGACAGCGAAAAATGCCCATTCCCTGTCCTGTCAATGGCTATTGATGATAGATCCACGTGGCTAGCTCTATTATCAACCTCAAAGGTGTCTTTCTGGAATCTCACTAAACAAACATGGGCCGGTTCTGTGCCTCTGGAGACTCTGACCAGGCGGCCAGCAGCTTTCTTCTTTGATCACAACACAGACACCGGGAAGCCTGCCATAGAATTAGTTCACCCTAACGGCACGTTGGTGGAAATCGCGGCTGGTGATCAGATTGCCACCAGAGTAACAACGATCTGTGCCGAACCAATCATTCTCGCCCACAATCTAATCAAGAAAGGTTGGATAATCCTCTGCCCCCCTCTCCACCATCAAGTACTCAAAGCATAATATCGTACTTTCCAACGAAACAAAACTAATCGTAAGCTGTTCTGCAGACAAAGAGCAGTCCTCGCTGTTTCTTGTTCTTGTATCTAAACGTAGGGGAGTTTACATTGCGGAAAAGAAAGCGGTATCATGGGATACTCGGCATCTGAACCTAGATCTTCAGAACGCAGGTGGAATTTCTCAAATTATAACGCTGTCACCGCTGGGCCTGTTTGCTCTGGCGGGGAGCGATAACGTGCGTTTTGTTGACATTCAACAGCGACGCATCGTATGGACCTTCAAGACTGAGAAAATGAGTCCGAAATCCCTACAATGCACCTACTCGAGTTACCCAGCTTCCACGGTAGACACTGTAGGGTTGACATCCCTAACACTTTGCTACGCTGCCGCTGAAACAGGCGACTGCGTTGTCCAGATGTACGTTCCGGCAAATGATTCGGAGGCCATCTATAGTAGAAACTCCACGGACAGCGCGGAGCTCAGCAACATGGATGAGTCCATGAAGGAGTTGAAAAAACAAGTCAAGAACCCTGGAGCTTGGCAAGTTCTCTCGGATGGCAGTGTGGTCGGTATAAGACAAGTCACGCAGCACGAAAACTCAGTCCACATCACAAGCCCCGGGCTGCGACGACGGCATATAACGGAGAGAAAAAACCATCACTCCTTTGCCAACTGGGAAGTATGGGTGACCTCACCATGTGGTAAGCCAAATCTGGAAGAGTGCCGAAGTCTCCTGGATCATGGCGAAGAGTCCAATCATCTAGTGGTGTCGGAGTTGGGACCAAAAGTCACGGTCGGCTTGCGCTCTGTCGCTTTTGCTTTTGGTAATGTCATCAAGCTGGTGATAACAGGGGGGAATGAGCGTTACGGCGCAGAATCCGAAGACAGAAGTTATGAGCTGTCAATGAACACAACAAGCAGGCGTCGCAAGACGGGACTAGGATGCAAAGCTAGAGTCTCAAGCTAAGAGGTTGATTAGCGCACATCCTCGGATGAAATCTATACGCATGCATGGTATTTCTGTCAACTTATGTAACCTGAAGAGAGGAATATAATGAAGTAGAGCAGTTTGGACACATGGAATGATGGTAAAGCCAAAAAGTCCTATTTGTGTTTGACACGGCCATTTGATTTCATGATCGAGGTACAAATTCTGTCTCTGACAACACATCGTATTCCAGACAATGTCTTGGGCTAACAAAGATCAAACTTGTGACAAGCCTGCGGGTGGGGCTGCAGTGAGTGACGACCGCTTCTTCAAATATGTCAGACCTCTCGTCACACAATAGTCTTAGCGCTTAACTGCTTAGATAGCTTAGACACTAGGACTTACTATTCTAGTTACTTTCTAGAACTTTAGTAGTTATATAGTATGTTTTTATATAGGTAGATTACACCCCCTATAGTATAGATACTTAGTTATTTAAGCGAGCGTCCGCACCTTCTTATAGGGTTAGATAACTTAATCCATGCCCTTATTTCTGATCCTAGCTACGCGGTCTAACAAAATACGTATTGCGCACTCATCTGCTCACACCGCTTTTCGCATCGAACCGACCCCGGTCATCTTAAGCTTTGTGCCACCAGAGTAGGAGAGGCTGGGGAAAACAAACCCGTGCAGTTGATGTGTCATTAGGTGGGAATGGTTTGAAGGCTGAGGCCGGGTCGCATTGTAATAAAGCGCGACCTCGTCAGAATCGGTGACGAGGGACGATCTGTTGTCGCTTGTCACTAGTCTTGTCCAGTACATATTACTGCATCTTGGTTACGCGTGCCAGGCGCGAAGTACCTAACTCCTTCCATTGCACGGGGTTTCCTGGCGGATCCGCGGCACTTGCCACTTGCACACTCTCGCGAGCCCTTCTTCGTCAAACCGGGCCCATGCCGTCTCGACTGCCCCCAGCTTTTTTTCACCACGATCTCGTATCGCATGATTCCAATCTCGGACTGCCGGTTGCTGGTCCTCGAGGTTCGTGAGCTGCGCAGTTGTTTGGCACAATAGCAGCATCACGAAGTCGTCGAAATTTGGTCAGGACGCGCACCGACTATAATATCTGCCCGCCTCTTGAATCAGGCAAACGCGATCCCAAAACGCCTCATCCACCCACCTTCACTACCTTATCCGAGCTGTATACGAGACTGAGCACTGCGAGGCTTCGTCATTTCCGCCAGTCCCTCTCGCCCTTACCTGCGGCTCACTACGCTCGAGGCTACTACATACGGATCGGATCGACTTCAATATAGAGATGTCGAGTGAGTCCCCGAACACAAAAAATTCGTGGTATGGATAGTTGGAGTAAGGCCGGATCAGCCAGAAGAAGGGGAAGGAAAAGGAATCGACGACTAAGCTCTTATTAAGATATCTAGCCCTGGCCCCTGAGCGCAGGTGTAAGAACCCAGAAGGTGTGCTAGAACGCTACTAACATTGCACCTTACAATTACTTAAGACCTATCGCCGCGCCCTATGCCCTATGGGCCACGTCGTTGCGTGCACCGCGACTTATCTCCTTGAGCGTGCTACAGCTTGTGGAGTCATGTCAGCTAGGGTCTGTATCCAATTAGATAAAAGTGCATTAGAAGTACATAGATTTGTGTGTAAATTAGCTAATAACAGTTGTACTAGCTATTTTCCGTAGTACTAAATACTATATCACACTTATCGAATATATTAGGTAAGCAACGCGTACCTACGCGGTCACTAACCTTATGGCAGGGGGCTGTGGGGGCCCCACTGGCCCACAAGCTATAGCACGCTCAAGGAGATCCGCAACTAACAAGTACATGTGGATTCGGAACGAATTTGGTCACATATTTACACTCCTTCCCCTCTGGACATGTCGTAGAAACCTATAGAGTGATTAGTCCTCCGTAAAGTATATAATAGTGTAATAGTGTCAACTACTAAGCTCTATGATTCAGCCGTTCAAGATGCTGTACTCACCTCCCAGGCGCCTTCTGCGTTACAAATTCCCCCGCTGCGCTTATCATAAGCGCATGAAACCGTATTAGGCTTACAAATCCCACGATTCGCTGGCAATGCGAGGGCAACGCCTATAAGAGCGGCCACGGTGACTGCAACAAACTTCATATTAGAGTGAGCGTATAAGAAGTCTTAGGTAAGAGTAAGGTAAGACTTAAGGCTATGCAGAGAATAATAATAATCTAAATAAAACTCCAGAGAGGAATGTTAAGTGAATTTATACTTAATCCCTTAGCTTATAAAGCCCTCTCTTTAGCCGCTACTTCGTATTGAAGGGGTACTCCCTCTGTACAGGGGGGAACATTGTTGTGAGAGTTGCGAGCGACGTTCCGGGCCGATTGTCACATCAGTCAACATTACAGTGAAGCTACTCTCGGCTCTTAGGACCTACAATACACCCCTTCAATTATTTTACCGATTTATATGATAGGGGGAATTAAGCAAATCAGATATTAGCAGGGAAATCTCCTTAGGCTTCATACACCTTGTGGAGTCACGTCAAATAGGGTCTGTATCCAGTCGAATAAAAGTGCATGAGAGGTACATAGATTTGTGTGTAAATTAGCCTGTAATAGTTATACTAGTAGTTTTCCGTTATATACGATATTATATTGCGCTTATTGATTATTTTGGATAAGGAACGCGTACCTACGCGGTCACTGACCTTGTGGCAGGGGCCTGTGGGGGCCCCATAGACCCACAAGGTGTAAGAAGCCTAAGGAGAAAAGGGAGACAGGTGCTAGGCTTAATAGGTACCTTCAGTCATGGATAATTTACGTAGAAAATGAAATATTAATTAGTAGCGCTTAGCACCCTGTATTCTCTATGTGTCTCTTTAATATTAGTGGCTAGTCTACGCGGCTTAAATGCCTGTTAGGAGGGGACTTAGCACCTAGTCATGTAGATTTGTAAAATAATTCAGGGGGGGCATTGTACTTCAGCCGCTAATAATACTCGTGCACCACGCGTGCACCTCGCGAGCAGCCCGGCCCAGCCTAGCCCCTGACAGCAGCCCACTTGAGTGCATTTGCGTTTTGCATGTAGGATTTTGAACTGATCCGATATTGAGAGCCTCCCCAAGTTGATCTCATTCCTGCCAATGTTCCGATGCCTCTCCTGCCCCCTAAGCCTTGAATCCTGGTGGTGACGCCCACGAGTCTCGTACTGTTGTGAAGAAAGTGAAGAAAGTGGACTCATACTGCTCAATCAGCTCTTGTTCTTGCTTGGCTACGGAGTACAATAAACACAAAAAAGGCTGGCTCCACATTCTGTGCGCGCGAAGTACGGAGTAGTATTCTTGTTAGGGAGAGCTCCTTGGAGCATAGGTTATATAAGGGCACCGCGCATTAAATAAGATAAAACCCTTCGTAAGACAATAGTGGATATAATATATTAGAATTACCCTATTTAGCTAGTTATTACTATAGCGTACTATATATGTTGGAACAAGCATGATATCAATCGCGCTTGGCAGCCGCAATTCCCTTCGGAAGAAGGTCGGCCGGCGCGCACGCGCGCGTACGCGTGCGCGTGCCTCCCTTCGTGCCCACGGTCAGGCCCTGTGATAGGGCAGGGCTTAAGTCACGTGACCCATCTACACCACGTGACCCGCACATATATAGCTGCCTTTTTCCTCTTATAAGAGCCCTTTCTTTTAGCTTCTCTTTCTTCCTTCTATATATAGAGCCTAGATAACGATACTATTCAGGGCGCGCGCAACGGATGATTCGCAATCATCATCCTGTGATACCAACAAAAACCCTTTATAAGATAATAGTAGATATAATATATTAGAAGTACCCTATTTAGCTAGTTATTACTATCGCGCACTGTGTATCTTTTAGATATAAAAGTCAGGTGCTATCTACATCTCTAATTAACCGAATTCGAACGTTTTCTATCATACCAATCGACCCCTACCTTGACAATTCTAGTCCGTACATGTTATACCCTGATCAACGGGCGTGTAAGCCAACTTTCTTCCTCACCGCCCTTGGTCCCTGGCCAGGCATTAGCCAAGGCCGTGACAGGGATAGTCACGGACGCCGTTCCTTGACCCCCCCCCCTTATTGTCATGTTTATTAATTCACATGTTCATATGCCTGAAGTCGCTGTCCGGCTCGCTACTCCAGGTTCGCCTCCACGATCATAGCATGGTGTTGAGGACCTTCCGAATTGGGGACAACATCATCTGTGGGAATTTGCACATTGGCCATATTGACAGCGGATCTATGGATTGTTTCGTCGCCTGCGGCATGAGCTGCTGAAGAGTTTACCTGGTCCGAGTCCCGGCTTCGCATCGTTCAACAATCTAATCTACCTGCACCGTACTCTGTCACTTGCAGAATTGTGCGTGCGGAGAAATCGGCTTGATCTTCCTACACAAGGACATCGCAACAGTGCATGCTGTTGATGGCTTGGCCAGGAAGCCACTGGCAAGCCGAAACGCTGCGTTAGTCGCTCATCCCCTGATAGCCAACCGCTTGGAGTCTTGTCAGATTGCCCCAGGCCTTTGTCCAATTGCTCTCCCGTTGGTGGCCACCCTCCTCCAACCCCATTGTCCCAGCCCTACCTGCACGATGATCATACTTTTGCGTTTCCTCTCGGGATCCAATCACCACTCGCCAGTCGCCAGCTGTCAGCTGTCAGGCTTTCTCACCGCTGGCGAATACCCTGTTTTTTTCCCCGTCCAGTCTGTTGCCTTGTTTCTTTGGCGTTCAGCGAACATCCCAAACGTGTATATTCCGTCATGCGAGGCTGCTGATATAGAGCTTGGCTACAGATTCTGCACCATGCTCCCAGCACTTTTCTTGCCGTACTGACCCTTAATTTTTCTTAGAACCTCATTGAGGGTCGTATAGCTTCGCATCCTACGGTCTTGCCTGACGCTGACCGAGTCCAGAGGGCCAGAGAAAGACACCGACAACTTGGGGTGGAACGGGGGCCAGCTTGGCATCAACTGGACTGGATGGCGTCTTCAGAGGTGGACCAGAAGTTCTTGGGCAGGCTTGCCAAAGCCGTCGAGCAAGACAATCCGCTCCTCTCGAGCATGCTCTTCAAGATTCTCGGTCTTTCGCTCAACCTTGCTGAGCAGCTCGTTGCTGCCAAGAAGGCGCGAAGACCAGATCCTACCACATCACCATTCTTTCTGAAAAGGGTGTTGCATATCATATGGCTATCCCGTGAAGGTTTGGTAATGCTCCAACAATATGTCATCCCAATGGTTGGCAACTACGTCGAACTTAAAGTTCTGGCCTATAAGCTGCGCGCCAGTTTTCACCATATTTTCGTCCTTTTCCATAACCAACCTCCAGTTTCCAACATGGGCAGCTGGACACCTGAAGCAAGAGAGGCCGCCTTGACTTCGGCGGCAAAAGCGGAGTCGTGCAAAGGGGACGCATCCGATGGCGACATTATTTCGAGACCTTCGTCTGTACAACCTACCCATTCTTTAGAGGGTGGTCCAGTCGGTCCGCCGCCAGGTTTCGAAGCACATGTAGCTTTGTTGCCGCCGTCTTTCCTCTTACCGGAGCAGGATTACCTTCCTACTGCACATGAGCATTTTAAAGAGGCTATCAAACTTGCAGATGAGCTACTATGGGGCTCTCACTCTTTACGTTTGTCCGTAAAGACCGAGTATTCTGCGTTCCTTTACGAATGCGTTCGAGATGCCGATGCCAGCCGCAAACTGGCTAAAGATACGATAGCCGAGGTATACGACGCGACAGAAGGCATGGACGATGATATGTTCAACGACGCATGTGAATTGGTCACAGTTCTCGGCAAAATGATGAAGCGAGGACTCAGATCATCGAACAATACCCTGCGAAGCAAAGGCCTGGAATCAAATTCTGCGACTGGGACAAAGCAAGCCCCTCCTCCTGGGATTGGGATGGAGAATCCTATCTGATCAAGGAACACACGCTGGGCCAAACTTACGAGCTTGATTTGAACTGGCAAGTTTTCTCCTGGTGTGGCATACGCCACCAAAATTCCATTCGACAGTAGCTCGTGGCTCAGATGGGTTGCCGACAGGCGACCCAGATGGATGAGCACATTGAAGTTACTCGCCATCAACAATTTTATTTTGACGCCAAATCATGTATATGGCCTCACCAATACGACGTTCTTGGAGCAAATCTACAACTCTTTTCTTTAGCTTCATCATCGTTGCGTGAAGCAGCTCAGCCACAGAAGCCTCGGCCTGGACAGACTTTTTATGTAAAGTTTTTCGAATACATCCAACCTCTTTTGGCGCAGTCTATATATTCACGGGCGTTTGCTTCGTGACACATTAGATTATATATTTGCATCAAAGCTTGGGCGTCATTCGCAGCGATCTGCGTGATGACGGCGCGAGTGATCAAGCGCATCTTATCATTTTGGACAAGCAAGCACCAAGGTTTGCATATGCAAGTAGCATTTGTGGTGTTGTTGAATTCATTACATCCTGTAGTATATTGCGAGGACTCTGGCGCATCACCTTGGGAAGAACACCCTGCAATCAAGGGTCCTGTATATACCTTGATAAACTGAACACACTTTGTCTATAGTGATTACCGTAATTGCGCGTTCACGAATCATCACCGAACTACTATGTCTTCTTCTAGATCTGATACCCTGGTTTCTCTGATCTAGTCTGAGCCCATTCTCCTAAAAGAAGTGGCGTTCCTAACATCGTTCATCAATCACCTGTTGGATTTGTTGATACTCAGATTTCACATAACATTGCCGTCATATCTTATTGTACAGCATCCCGTCAGAACTCGGTGGATCATCTCCCCTGAACATGATCGATCCACTTCTTGACACTTGCAATCTTGTTTTGCTCAGCATCCTCCTCCCCAAGACATTGTGCGTTGAGAAGCTTCTCTCGTAGATAAGAAATGGGAATCTTTCTCCCCGCAGCATTCATGAAATTAGCCTGCATTTCGAGCAAGCGGCCTTGTTCGTATTTACTGGCAATAGTTGCGAGGGTAGCGCAATCCTCCTCGTTCAAGATGCTGTCTGGTTCCAAGCGAATGTCCGGTGGGTACAGACAACCGTATAAATCTCGGTACAAATATCGTTTCTGTAGGGCTCCTTCGTCTAACCCGTAGTCACTCTCATTTTCACCATGATCACGACTGGATGATTCAGACGAAGCTTCTTCGCCCGATAAGATGCCGTCGTGTTCTTCACCGGGTGGCGTGGGTGTGGATTTCGCGGCTTGACTTGCGTTGCCAGTCTCATCTTTTCTTTTTCTTGGCTTCTTAGATAGACCCGGTTCAGATGATTCCGCCTTGCAAGTCTTGCTGGAATCGTTCTTTGGAGATGCCTCGGCGCTTTGACACTCTTGGGGTTCGGTATTTGCTCCACCGTCCGCGTCTGTTTGGTCTTTGATCATCTTCCAACGAGCCTTGACATCATTCTTGCTTCGATTAAGTGACTTACCAATGTCTACCCAGGACAGATTATCGGTGGACTCCTTCATGCCTCTCAGCAAAAGATCTTCCGAAATTGTCCACCGAGACTGGTTGTCTGTCTCGGAAGCAGACTTTGATCCATCATTTTCAGTATCAGACTTGCTCTGCGCAGATGACTTCGTGTCGGAGGACTGGTCAGCAGGGTTGGTAGAGTCCTCATCTGCACTCGCATTTGCATTCTCGCCAGCATCCTCGGGCCCCGACAAAGTCACACCGGTGTCATGGCTGTCTGAATCCTCAGCCGGCTCATTTTTGCCACTTTCACCATCGTTAGAATCCGAAGTGGTTGTTTTTTGCTTCTTGCAAAGAGTAACATCTTGCGATTCGTTGCCTGGAGAGGAGCTGTTGTGGTCGGACGACTAGTCAGACTGACTGGAAATCTCGTTGGATGAATCAGTGGCAGACTCTTCTATAGAAGCTGCCAAGCACTTTTTCTTCTTGCATCCGCCATTACCTTCTGGCGATATCTTTTGAAGCTTCTTCTGACAGGGAGTCGTTAAGTCGTTGGAGGTCGTGTCATCATTCGAAGAGCAACCAGCTTCGTCAGCTGGGGAAACAACGGATTCTTCACCTTCATTAGATGAAGATATATTCTCGGAGGCTTGCGAATGGCTGCCGTCGGAGGTGTCCTCGCGGTGTACCGTCTGGGGCGACTCAACCGAGCTGGAGTGCATTGGAACGACAGGGTCGTCGCCCATGATGGCGCCTGACATGCAAACGTTGGAGTTGGCACTGTCAGAATTTTTTTCTACTTCAACCGACATGATGCTCTTGATTCATAATGTTGTTGATCTGTTTCTCAGATATGGCGCGCGTGGTCTCGCTTGCACGCGAGGTGGTATGGAAGTAGACGGACGATCAGGAATGGAAGTCGAGGCTCACAAACTTTACAATCTGATTGATTTTTGCTTAGGTAACAAAAAAAATTGGTCATGAGATGCAGAAAATTGTATGCGTGTGCAGCCATTGAGAACTGGCCCAGGTATTTAAATTTTGCTGGCAGCTGCAGGGGCAGTGCAAGACTGTCTGTCACTTGGCCAGCCGAACGCAAACGAAAACGAGTGCTGAAACGTCCGACCTATGACACTCTGGTAGTTTCCCTTCCCTAGTATTTTTTTTGCGATACGAGTCGTCCGTCTAGCTTCAAGAGTTGAAAGTCTGACGTAGTGAGCGCGCCCTATTTTTGAGTGTCTGGGGTGGACATGACATCAAGTCAACGTTTAGACTGAGTCCGCGTCCATGAATCAGCTATCGGTATTCCGATCTCTCCCAGCACACACAAATCGAGAGATGTTAAAACTTCCTGGATTTAGACGTAATAACAACCCAGGTTCTTCTTCTTGTGATATTACTTGTTCTAGTGGGCTTATGACGCTTGGTCCAATTGAGACTCGAACAAGAAAGCTTACTCATCAGCTTCATCTCGCAAACGCAAACGCTGCTCCTTGTGATAAGCATCTACAAGCCACGCAGTTGACAGACACCGTCTCTTGAACCGAAAAAAAAAATTTACATTCTCAAACAAGCCTAAATAGGCAAACAAATATTGCAGTGAGACCAGGACCTGTCTGCCAGACGCAGTTTCTTCGCGGACAAAGCACTCCGAGTCACAATGGCGGCTCCATCGCTCACCAGTCTTTCGCCTGCTCACGAACAGGCCCTGCGACTCATCGACGAAGCTCATGCGGAGGATCCAAACAAGACTGATGGGCCTGATGGTTCCGATTCTGTGCCGTATGAGCTGCATTATGCACAGAAGATGACAAAATGGTTGACGTCTCGATGCCCAGGTGCTTCGCCAACTCTGCAGATAGCTTGCCGGGCTCAGCACTTCCGCCGGTACGTATTCGTTACTGATTTCTATTTTCGCAGCATTTCCATCAATCCTCTCGCGTACCGGACTCGAAGATTATTAAATTTCAAATACCCATGACTCAAGTCGCGATTACGTACTGTTAATCATATAAGCTGACGGGATACTGGATCATCTTTCGTAGATGGGAACTCCCCCGATCTAGCTTCCCCATGACCCGTCCCGGCTACCTTACCTGGAGAGCCAAGCAAATGTCGCAAGCTGCATCAAAGGTAGCCGAGCTACTGACGTCTTCAACAATCCAGCCCCCGTTTTCCGATGGGGAGCGAGACCGTGTCGCGGCGCTGATTCGAAAGGAAGGGCTATCCACAGACAATGAGACCAAAGTACTCGAAGACGTAGCATCCCTCGTGTTCCTCGACGACCAGCTCGACGACTTTGAGGCCAAGGACGACATAGACGAGGCAAAGATGGTGGCTATTCTGAGAAAGACATGGGGGAAGATGACGGAGGAAGGCCGACAATTAGCATTAGGTATGGATCTCAGCGATAGGGCCAAGACATTGATTGGTAAGGCTCTCGGGGGCTATAGTGACCGACAGGTTTGAGCTGATGCAGAATGCCTGGTTCACGACGAGTTTCGTCTTCTCCAATTCTGGCATGAAGTAGTGAGGCGACTGATAACAAACAGTTCGGCACACACCGAGATGTCTGCCCCGCGCCGTCCGTGACGCCGATGCTCGGAAGCATCATCCCTCTGTCCGTCTACTATTTCTTCCAGAACACTGACCTACATTCCCAAGACATGGGCTTTCTTCATATCCTCAGCTGGCACCGACCTCAACACCAGAACCAGAAATGTCGCCGCATTATCCCAAATTACCCTGCGACCTCGCACCCTCCGAGATGTCTCCATATTAGATACATCGTGCCTTACAGCACAGCTTGCAAGCGCTCCGAGGTCGACCAGTGCATCTCGACGAGCACGAGTGTTCCCTTAGTGGTGACACCACATCTGCAATCCGAGAGCATCCTGTAGACGAGCCGTATTCTGTCCTTGGCTTCTTCCGGCTGTACATGGACAGGAATCGAGACAGATCGCGTGAACTGCTTCGCATGGTCGGAAAGGTAGGGGTCAAAGCAATATTTCTTACGATTAATGGACGGCTATATCGACGCTTCATTGTCTTGGAAAGTCATACCTTAGATCCATAGCTGTGTTCCCGGACCGCCGCTTGTTCCTGTCGGGATAGGATGCGGTGGCTTATATGCGTTGAGTTGTGGATAGGAGGGCGTGGGTCGCTACACAGAAAGTCAAGGAAAGTAGGTGTTTTCACAGAGTACATGTAAAAAACGAATCTGGTAAAAGGGTTGTTGCTAATCTTTGATTTGTCAACTAATTTTACGACATGAGTCGGAAACAACGATGAAAAAATGTGCGGCGTGACAAGTATTCAACAGCTTCACCCGTGGATATTTGAATACCCTTGCAGTAGATCCGTTGATTCCCCCTTTGCCGATTCATGGACCAGCAGTCCGTGGCATATATAGTCGTTTTTATAAGATAAAAGGGGGGAAACTCCTGCACCAAGTTCATGAAACTTTCCAACATGTCAACCTTTGTGATGCCAACGTGAATTGAAATTACCATCCGTATCTTGGGCTAACCTATCGTCTCGGTCTGCTCCTGAGCTCTATAGATGATGCCTGTTCTGGTGATCGGCTGCGTCTCGTGGATGAGTGGCGTTTTCTTCTCTCGTCACACAGTTTCCGATGCCGATTCATCCTGGATCGAATGAGCTGGTACACAACATAGAAGCATCCGGCCATGATGGCCGAAGCAGCTACGTAATAAGTGAAACCACGCGTGTTAGAAGAAGAAAGGGAAGCGAGCTTTGATGGTATGAGAGGCTCGTTTGTACCCACCTGTTGCCCCCAACACAATTCCTACAATCGATGAGGGCGATGCCGAGAGTGAAAATGCAGGGTTTGTGGACTTTGATGCATATGATGTAGTGCCTAAAGTCGTGACACCTTTCTCATTTTGATCCGTCACTGTCGTGGTTGATAAGCCCCCCGAGCCAGTTATGTCAGTGGCTTTGGTGGCCAGAGAAATGTGAGTCGAGATCGTCGTGGGGTTTTCGGGTCTTGAAGTCGAAGTCGATGGAGCAGTGGGAAGGGCTGTCGATCCCAGCGTAGGAAGGTCTTGACTCCTTGATGGTGTCGTGGTGAAACGGTAAATTGTTTCTGTTCGCGTATTTGAGGCGCACAAAAATAGAGAAAATCCATTCAGATTTGGATCGCCTGCGAATACGTTTGTCTTACAATACGGGGCTGCAGACGCAGCACTGGGTTTATGCGTCAGCAGAAGGACTTGCTTTCTTTTAGCAGCGGGAAATTCTTTTTTTTTTGCGAAGCTTGGCAGATATTTAAAGGGGCATCCCGCATACTTACCAGACCATGGCAGAGCTGGCTTCGTTTTTGAGGTTATCAGCTGTTTCTAGTCTTCTGTCCAAACAGGTTGTCACCAAGGCACATGTTCCACTTGTTGGACTCCAACAGCATCCGACAAGGCTATTGGCGACATCTTTCGCACAACGTTGGCCAGTTTGGCAGGTCAAAGGATGTTCTTACATCTTCTGTTCAGTATCTCGCAAACGACGCATTTGTATAATTCTGCTCACCGGATTTGCCTTCGATCCAACCGCATGTTTCCACGGCCATCGCTCGTCGCGGAGCAATATTTGCAGAATACGTGATGAATGATGGCGAAACTTCTGAAATTTTTCAAGCACCGAACGGCACGTCGATTCGGGGCCTGGACTGTGATTCAATGGTGTGCGCAGTTTATGAGAACTGTCGAACTTGCTGGTTGAAGCTATACGAGTGAATATCGCACCCTTGGGAAAAAACAGCGTCAAGAGATGGACATGCGTCAATTTTGAGGCTTGGTCGCTCAATGATACCTTTCTCTACCAAGTTTGCTCGAGTACACGTCCACTCATCGGTGACAGTCGGGACCTGTTTGCCAAAGATGATGGTGTCACTAAAACAGCACATATCCTATGCAGTAATGTGTCTGTTTGTAACATAGCAATCTTGACTGATCAACAAACTTTGATATTGTTTGTAACAATAGCTGACTAGCACTGAAAAACGTCCGGTGTCGCCTTACGTAGGCGTCAATGCAAGTACCTGAATATTCCCTTGCCTAAGGATATGTCGGCAGGTTCTTTTCCTGTCTGACAACAACGCCGCCATCATCCTCTTCGTAGGTATGTATGACTGCATTCGTACCGAGTCCACCGAAAGACGTCAGGACGATGGGGGTATGTTCTCCCCGGTGAATACCGTCGCGAGCCCGCTGGTGGTCACCAGCAATTCCCAACAGAATGTTGCTTGATTTTCCTATGCGAGACATGAACCCGAGAGAAAATAAGTCCTACGTGAGTCATTCAAAACCATGCTTTGTTCTCAAGAAAATGATGCGATACTGCGTGTCCCCCCACGATGTAAACATTTTTGATTTCGATGAATCACTCCTCGTTGAATGGCCAGGGCCGATCATTCCCATTGCGGGGGAATATTCCAGCTTAGTAAATTTGAATCAGCGAGCGTCCCGTTCTTAGGAAGAAACGCGTGAATAAATCTGCTACTTGCGTACGTGTTGTTGCGTGGTGTCCCAGTGGTGTCCCAGTGGTGTGTGTCCCAGTGGCTGGGGAAGAAATAACCTGACTTTATTATGCTGTCGATCGACTTGCTGAGATCGACTTGGTGGGGTGCAAACAAGACAACCCCGTGTATACTCTATATTCCGTACAGTGTATGTAATATGGTCCGGTCAGGTTTTTAGAAGGGGGGGGGGGGGCATGGTCAGCTGGTGTGAACACTCAGACACCCCCCTGCTTGTATGGGCTGACAAGCGTCACAGCCCGGAGCAACTCTTCATTCTTAATGTTTCAAGTGTTCACGAAACACAGTTGGGCCATAGCACAGCAGGACCTTGAACAGCTGAAGCCCTGTCTGGGCATGCCCTTCTTGCTTCGGTGATTGTCACTTGTCTTACCACTGAATAGCGGCCCGCAACCAGAAACGAGCACACACACCCTTGAGGCAAATCGTTGGGTAACATAGCTGGGAAATATGGCTGTTGCTTGACTAATATTTTGCTTACTGTCGACTGATAAGTATGCGGGAAGTCTTATCCTAAATTGACTCTTGGCACGAGTGCAAGATCAGGAGAGCTGAAGTGAACGGGAGGGAAACTCCGACATTCGGTTAAGAATGATGCGTAATATGATTGTATCATCCAGCTGAAAAGTGGATAAAAATTCTCGGCACGCTGATTCTATCGTAACCAAGATGACTTGGATTCTCCATCAGCAATTTGTGCACATTGAGTAACAACCCCTCGGCGAAGCGACTGATGACTTGAGCCAGTCGCATTTACGAAACCCGAATCTCTGGTTCGGCCGGATTGATGGCGATTCCATGTCAAGCCTGGATCTGGTTCGTGCAGGAGGAAATCGTGCGAGATTCGGCCGGCAATAATAAGAGCTAGACGGGGAGTTGCCCTCTGAACAAGCCTGCAAGGGTAGCATCAGTTACCTACCAGCTGAAAGGACGGGGACTTACCGAGTACGGATTACTGCCGACGCTAACGCGATAAAAGCAAATCCTTTGCCAGGCAAGAGGCTTTCCAATCCTTGCTCAGAGCTCTCCAACAAGCCACTTAGTACCACGGCTGTCTGGATTGCTCCCAATCAGACGTCGTCCCGACAGCTTGGACTGTCTGTCGCCTTCGTGACACAGCATGGACAAGAAAGACACTTTCGTTGATCATTACCTGCGAGCGAGAGCAAGAATCGACAAATGGAGACTTGTCGATGAGCTTCTTCGTTCGAGTGACTTATATTTGGCAGCGTAAGCGGTAGGTGGGGCCGCTCTTGGTCGATGATACGCAGTGTAGCTCGAAGTCTCTTTCGGATTGCGCCATGATGTTGTTGATAATCGTGCGTAATGTCTCGCTTTCTGGCAGGTTCAGTACTTACTACCCATGCAGTGCTGGAGGAGCAAAAGCATCAGGCACAAGGAGCCACGAGGCGGCACACGCTCATTACGTCAACCTAATAGTCCGATAGTCCGTACCAGGCAGGTACTCAAGATGCCACGGAAGGAAGGCATGGGTTGCGTCGCTTCCTGTTCTGTGTCTGGCACTAACCAGCCCTGTCCATTCTCCCGTCCTTTACTGGATCTTCTCGAGGCGGTTTTCCAAAATCCAAATTCCAAATCGGGGCTCCTGGATACGGCCAATCACATTTAAAGCTCCCAATGATTGCCAGTTCTGTACTTCTTTTGCGTGCCTCCCGCACTTCGTTTCTGTTACAACTTACCATCCCTCCAAACCTGCGACTTGTCTCTACTAATACATAACTTCTATTGTGCTCACATTTTCTCGCAACAAGGTTCTTGGACTCGCTTCACCATCTCCACCCCTTACCCTTACCCTTTCCATTCACTCATTGCTGGTTTGGTTGTCTTGTTACTTTCTTCGATCCCGATCCAAGATGATTGAATGAATATAAAGAAAGCTACTGTAAGTAGATGATGCGAAGATGCGTGTGGTGGAGTGCGCAACGTATTCGTTACTATGCCAAACACCCAAGTCAAGCATCATTTTAGTTGACTTTTCAAATGTTTGGCTGCAGCCTCAAGTCGATGACTTTGTTTCCTAGACCGTGAGGGACTGGCAGAAAGATACATTATACCTGTGTTACCTTTCTCCGTCAGCACTCCCCATCCTTCAACAATTATCTTATACTTGTCTCTTTTCGGAAGGGTCTTTGTTATATATATATATATATATATATAATAATTAGACTTTTCTCACTTCAAACCCTGGGAGAGAAACACTGAATACTGCTCTAAGGGCAGTTCTCGTTCTCCCCGTGCACTCGATAACACATCTATCGACATCGATTCTTTCTTCTTTCTATGTTCTGATCTGCTTGCCTAGAACAACGGCTTGATTCTGGCTACATGACCATAGCATCACTGTTAGTGTTTCCCACATGATTGCACGGGGAAACCAGCAGAGAAGAAAGAACAGAAGCGCCAGCTTGATTGGCTGCATTGCTGCTTAGAAGAAGAAGTGATAATCTCCTGGCCGAAATGCCGGCACAATTTCAACATGTTAGTACCAATGATGTACAAGAAAGCAACACAGGCGCTATAATCTGACAATCATGGTCTTCCAGCCGTTCCAAGAAGGAGAATATGGCATCATGGCGTGGTATCCAAAGTACCGATCCTGCCACCAGTTCTTCATCGATCACGCACAACATACAGAAGCTGTCCAAGCCGTCGCAGCCCGGATCAACATTCTGCTACCGTTCGAAAAGGCGGCCAGCAGTGGCCCAGCATCAGGATCTGCCAGCTCATCGTCTCCTTCAAAAACAGGAGGCGCGCGCGTGACTCTAGTACCGTATATAAGACGCCTAGTAGTCACGGGATTCGACAACCCAGCAACTTTGTACGGGTTCTTCGGTGATGACTGGAACGGGGGAATCGCCTCAATTCACGAGACTGAGAGAAGGAACTACTTGTTTGCCGCCAAGAGTGAACCATGGTTAAGGGTGAAGGCTCAATACGATATGGAGGACGGTCAAACTGTCCCTTTCTTGCGGCCGCTGACAGGCGTCACGGAGAGAGAGATTGTCTATGCGGAAACAAATTGGAGTGACTGGCTGGCGATGCAAGACTGGATGCTAGGCCCACGAGCTCCTCCGGGAGAAAACTAAAATCATTGGCCTGCTCGGGGCTCAATATTTCGAGACCAGGGAGGCATTCTCGATCGGCCATCTTCCACCAAGATTGATGGTTGGAAGTTCCGAGTTGAAGTGCAATTGCGATTCCAACCGCTCGGCACTAAGCTTTCCATACGACTACGTCGCTCAGGAACATGTTTGAAAGATCTATTTTTACACGGGGGTCAGAGGCATTCTCCATTTCCGAAAAGAACGGCAACGGCAGGGCCACTTCTGCTTTACCTCCCTTTTACCCCTCCTCTAGAAAATCGTTCCATTATCTTCTCGATGTCGTGCCTACGCGTGCAACAGTTGGGACACCAGTTTAGGGCAGACGAGGACGCAGACAGGACTCGCATTTTGTCATGTCATGAGGTAGCATAACATTGAGCATGTCCCCTCGATCAGAGCAAATCACCCATTTTGTCTCGGACGTATTGCATCTTCACGTTTTCTCATCAGTTAGACAGACACCATTTCAATGTGCTAGGTGTAATCTTATGTACAAGAGGAAGTCGTTTTGCTCAACCGACGCTTTGAAGGACGGTTCATGTCGGGGATGAGGACTAAGATACAGAAATAGTAGATATAGTTGATATAACAAAGCATTCACATGGCCGGTTAAAAACGCCGCTTGCAAAAACACAGCAACCATGGGCTTAAGTAAATCACAGCCCTCGTTGAACAGCAAACAAAGATTAAAGTTTCGTCCCTTAGGGTCCATCACCCTTGTTCTTCCTGCACAAAGGTGGCGAGACACAGCCGAGAATCTCAAGAACAAGGCAATGAGAGAGAGAAGCCATGCACCCCCCTGGTTACCAGAGCCCTCCCAAGAATGCAAAAAAATAAAAATAAAAATAAAAATAACAGTCATTTTTGCCCGGTGACAATGCCCGCCCAAACGCCACAGCACGAAAAGCGTTTCCCTAAACCCCTTTCATCCGGGTGAACCTTGCCTTCCTCGTCCTCCTCCTTAATAGTATTCAACCTGGGTGAGACCAAGATTTGATGGCAACATAGAGCATGAGTTTTGTGTGACAGGGAGAAACCAATAGTATTGTGTGACGGAGCATGCGACTTGATTTGTGTTGAGAAAAACAGTTTCTTTCCAAGGGAAGAGCTGTGAGATATTTAATTGAGGAAACCTTTGCAGGCTGCAGTGCCACAGAGACACGGAATACGGTCCAAGCTACCGATTTCTCGCTCAAACTTGTAGTCGTATGTCAATTCTTCGTCTACGATGAACCAAGTCAGTAATTGTGAATCTTGATGAATTTTTTTTTTTTTACAATGGCTTCTTCATAGGGTGAAGGAACTTACTCAGAGCAATGTCACGGAGGGCATATATGACGATTCTCTTGCTGCCTTCGACTTTGATAATCTTAGCCGTACAGTTCGGCATGCAGCTGTGGTTGATAAATCGCGCAATGCCCCCCTTCTTGGTCGCATCTACGACAGTATCGTCGTCAATGCGAAACAGGTAGCTGCTTCCAATGCCACTCTTGAGATAACGCTTCTCACGAATTTCCGCGATTTGCTGGCGCACTTCCTCGCCCACGTACTCGATAATCATGTCATCCTTGTTGATGTTCTCCATGGCGTACAAACCCCAGTTGTGAATGGCAGATCGAGCAAACTTGACAGGCTTCTTCCGCTTCTTAAGCTGGTTGAATTTTAAGACGTCTGAGTCCTGGCCCAGAGTCTTCTTCTGATCATTCAAGTCGGCAACATATCGGCGATTAGTCGCACGGTTCGCGCGCGAGTTGCCTTTGGCTATTTTTTCCGCTGCAAGCTTGGCAGCTTCCGAGGCAGCTGCTGTGCTGTCCTTGCCATTCTTCTTTGAACGAGCTTCGCGTTCTTCTCGGGCCTTTTGCACCTTGATATGATGTGGTAGATACTTGGACTTTTCGAAATTAAGAATCTTCTTGACCCCTTCGGTCCGGGCACATCCTGTTGAGTTAGGCACATAGTATCCCTCTATATGCGCAAGGTGGTCTGAGGAATGCGACACAGTATTCAGTTCTCGAACACGATTGCGTTTCCATAACCAAAGTTCAGGATTTCCAATATCGCCAATGTTGAACTTTCTCTGCAGCTTGCCCAAGTCAGGCTTATCTCCGAGGCCAAGGGCAAGGTTTTGCAAGGATTGAATATCAGGTTTGAACCCATCGGGTAAGACGAGTGCGGCAGTAAGTGGCTCTTTGGAGAAGAGTCGCTCATCATATTTTTTGTGCAATGCCTTCGTTTGAGGAAAAGGCTCCTCTTTCATTTTGGTTGGCATTGCGGTGTCTTTACTATCGTCCTCATCCGCATCTGCTTCTTGCTGCTTCTTCAAAGCGCCCTGTTCTTCCAGTAACTGCTTCTTCGTCTTCTTCTTTGGCTTCACTCCCGGCTTCTTCTTTGCGCCCTTCATGATTTGGGGCACAGGGGTTTCAGACCTGGAAACACTGCTTTCATCTTCTCCCACAAAGTCGAAGTCGGGGCCGATGTCTTCTGAATTTGGAAGACGGTCGATATCTGAATCAATGGGCTTGACTCCGAATAGCTCTTCGTCGGACCTCTTCCGGCGTTTCAGAGCGGTTTCGAGGGAAACTTCCAATTTCCTCTTCTTGGAGGACGGACGATCGGCAAATGCCACACTGGACTCTGTCATAGAGTCATCATCGCGACGACCCCAAGAGCCGAACTCTTCGTCTGTGCTCATGCGACTGCGAGGTCGTGACTCGGGTTCCTCCGTATCACGAGCAGCGAGTGCTTTACTGTCTGTATCATCATCTGATTCGAAGTCACTGTCGAAGCTTTTGAGACGATGATGCAAAGATCGAAAGGCGGGTCGGGCAACAGACTGGCACTTCCTTGAGAACGGATCAACAAACATGTTGCGTTGGCCCTTGGCTTTGACCTTTCGTATTCGAGGAAGCGCTTTTGGTTCCAGACGACCTGTCCGTCGCTCGATCGGGTCTGCTCCAGAGTTCGGAGTCCTGATACCAGGACTATTGTTGTTCTCTTCATCCTCTTCCTCGTCAACTTGGTCAAGGTTAAGTTTCCTTCTTTTGGCCAGATGATTTGCCGGGTCCAGGAAATCAAAAAGATAAGGTGCCGCAACCTGAGTTCGGATGTGTCTGATCAAATGCTCTGTCATTTCCCTGCGAACTGCCTCTACTGCCTCGAAAACAGGATCAAAGTTCTTAGCTCTTTGCTTCTTTTCTTCTTCGAGGTCTGCTTCCTCCTCTCGACGGCGTCGTCTAGCTTCTTCGAGTCGCTGACGCTCTGTTGTACCCTGATCGTGACCTCTTTCCCGGTCTTTGTCCCTCTCCCTCTCCTTTTGTCGATCTCGGTCTTGGTCTCTTTCTCTCTCTGGGGGTGGAGTTCGCTTACGGTCGGTTTCGGGACTGCGAGGAGGTCGAGGCAAGCAAAGCTGCATAGCCATGTCATAGTTGAAAAATTCGGTGTGGTTTACCGCCCGATAACATCGTTCTGCTTCTGACTTTCCAGTGAAAGAATTTCGGAAAACGACGTAGAAGCCTGTGCGATCGATTCTAATTTCTTCGAAGCCATAGTTCTTGAGTCGTTTCCTCATATGAGGAACGATACTTGGCAGCACAGGAACATCCTCAGACGCGATGAAAATGTAAGGCTCGTTTGAAAGTTGTGCAGCAATGTTCTGGAACTCCACAGCGGCTTGCAACCGCGATGATAAGGTGCCACCAGGCTGCAAAGTTGTTCCTGCCGCTGGTGTTGCTACTGTTGCTGGTACCGGTGTCTGCCTATGTCCAGTCATGGACGCAGGCCCTGCTGGCCCTTTGGGAGCGGTCGGTGGATGTCTTACGAAAGGAGTTGCAGAAGATGCAGATTTGGGTCCCGTCGGCGGCGGTTTATTGGCAGCCTGATCTCGATATTCTTGCTCCTTGTTTTGCTTCTCTCGCTCCTTTTTAAGACGCTCTTCTAACATCCGCCGACTCTTGCGACCTTCGGGATCGTACTCAACCCTAACGACGTCCGCGTCTATCTTGATCCCGCGGGCGCGAACAGCGCGACGAGCAGCATCGATTGCTGAAACAGGCGGCCGACCCGATCGTTTTGAGTCGCGGTATCGAATGGTAGCAAAACCGAGATAGCTTCCCGTGTCAGGATGCATCTTATTACTGCTCTCCGCAATCTCGCCAAAGGTCGCAAAGATAGCAGTGATCTTGTTGAATGGCACCAGAGGATTGTACCGCGTTACAACTATTTGAGTGGGTGGGCCAGGCCCAATCGACGTCTTCGGGTCATATGGATAAGGCTGGAGATTCTCAGGCGCCGGGCGTAATCGTGCTTTTGGTAGATAATAGTCGGTATTGATGTAACCAAGACGACCTCCAGCCTTTTGCAAGCGAGGGTCTACCGGGGGGGCGTCATCATCCTGTCAATCAAAAGTTAGCCAAAATGCTTTATGGTACCCCAGCGACGCCCCCCGCTTCTGCCTCTCCGTCTCTGACTCGGCCGTCTTCTTCTTATCGAGAGGCAATTGTGTATGTAGAAATACATACTAAACCAAATTCTTTATATACTGGCTTAGCAGTTTTGCTAACGCCCTTGTTGCGTACTCGATCGAGGATCGGATCATAGGTACATTTTTTGCCTTTGACTGATGGGAATAGATCTCGTGCCGGAGGGCGTTCAGCATGGTGAGTTGACGAACTTGAGCCATTAGAGGAATGAGTGACAGCCACATCATGTGTCCTCCTCATGCCATTGTCGGGTGTTGTTAAAGGGGGCATATCTGTCTTTGAGTATGGGGGAACAGGTGAGTAAGACGATGAGTCTCGAGGAGCAAGAGGCGTGGTGCTAGTGGAAATGTGTGATAACGAAGATGTCGTGTTCTGCCTCTGAGGGTTGCTAAATATGGATGAGGCAGAGCTGGTATGCGAGCTCGTTGACCCGACTGTACTGGGTATATCTCCTAGGGGAGTATCGTGGTCGTCGATTTGAGAGTGGGGGCCATCCGATGGGATGTTGGATTGTGAGGGTCGAGCGAAACCTGTGGAATTCGCATCCAGCGCGCTAGAAGCAGGCTCTCGGTCAGAATCGCGTGCAAGACTATTGCGCCTTGATCGCTCGCGATCAGTCCGGCCCTGCGCGGCTTCTGCTCTCACTTTGGGAGCGTTGGGAAAGAACTGCGCGAAACTCACGCCGGGTGGCGGGCGAGTCATCGTGTCGATGCGCTCCGGTTATCGTTTGCACCGTGACCTGGTCATGATATCTCGCGTTCGAGCTCAGGCCATTCACGATACAAAGACTTGTGGTAGGTGCTGGCCGTCAAACGCAACCTGGAACGCGCTTCGATTGAGCCCACGCGACCGGGAGGCAGAATGGCGAAAGGCGAAAGGCGAAACGTCATTCACCGGCTCAGCAGCAGCAAGCGGACGCTCAAAAAGTAATGTCGAGATAGAGGGAATGCATGCGATTGTGTTGCAATAGGTGCAGCACCAAGAAACTGGGGTGCAAAGTGAGCACTTGTGAGAAAAAATATGAAGCACGAGAGTGTGAAGTCCAACGTATTAGGTTGATACTCACTCCCCTTCAGGGATGGATGGTGGAACTGAACATTTGCTGCCAGTGGCCCAGCCACACACAGCCCGTCGGCAATGGTTGGCCATTTCGGTGACACGATTTTCCGTTAATGTCCCACTCCTTGTCCTGATGCGGCCGAGGGTCGGCCATGACGACAGCAACAGCGCAGCAGGGGGTCTTGGACGTTCGGTTGATGATGCCGGATTGATCCCAGCGAGTTAGGACATATATAGGTTCAAGGGCGATGTATATCTATTATTTGAGATTCATGGACAGAAGTAGCAATATGCCTTGGTTTTATTCTTCATTCATTTCGACGTGAGCCAAGTGCCAAGTAAGCAAAGCAATGCACCTCTAATTCATCATTCTCAACCAAAACCTTCCAAATCAGTCTATAATCGTGCATTGTGGGCTTGAGGACTAAGCAGAACAAAAGGAAGAGCCACATTATACCCGATAGACTTGTTGAACAGCAGTCACGCCGACTTGTACCGTCCACACCCTAAACTCCGAAACTCCAGCTTCGGGTCATCTCAGAATTTAAATTGTCATCTTTAATTCAAACTCTTCTTCATCATCCGAGTGTAAGAATGGTCTTTGAACTGGTGGTAGTTCTTCGTTGTCTGCGTCGTCAAAGATTGACACAAACTGCGGTCTGCTTTGTTCTGTGGTTCCAGAGGCGGCCTGACGAAGTCGAGCTGGGGTAATCGTGAGATTGGCCTCGGCATCATGTGACGGCGCAGGTCTAAGTGGCAGATGCTGCTTGGCGGAGTGGCTTGCACCTCGCATATGCACAATCGACGATGCTGATCGACCTCTGCTGTAGCCCAAGGTGGTTCGAGATGCAGCCTCCCCGGTGGAGTTCCCTGAATAATTGGGCTTTGTGACAACAGGTTTGGCAGGTGCGGCTCCAGTGATTACTGATGACAAAGGTCTTCTTGTAGCTTGGCTGCTGGTGGTTGAGACCGGCCGCAATGCACTGCGACTATGTCTGTCTGAGTGGACGGCCAGAGCAGACGCTGCTCGTCGAGCAGATATCGTGGAGGCTTGCTTCCGAGTAGCTATGTCCGCTTTGGTCAGAGGGATAATCGATTTCCTATTGTCCACCATATCTTCTGGACTCCAATCGAAAGCGGAAAGTTCCCGGGCATTCCGCTCCTCTGCCTGATGCATAAGCGCTGCCATCTCGTTGTTGAACTTTTTGTCCATGCGAGAAACACCATTCTCATCGACAGGATTGTGGAAATGTTGATAATAGCCCTTCAGGAGATTCTCTTTCTTAATTCCATTGAACGTTAGGCCACCCGGTGGAAGCACGTCTGACTCATAGGGCAGTGGTGTTGGCCTTGGAGGAGCATACTCCGGCTCAGGCAGTTCGTCACTGGGAGTCTCGGCGAAGTCGGATTGTATGCTGAATTTCACCGGCTGAAGATCAGCGGGTTGCTGTTTGAGTTTTCGCACACTCGTTTGTTTGGGTCGAGTTTTTTCGATTTCTCCAACCATGCTCTTCACCCCACCGGTCTGAGCATTCCTCGCCTTTACGTTTGTGGTCTTGTTCCCTAAGGGCGCGCGCACACGGTTCCCTGATACGCACAAGTCAGTGAAGGACTTGGTTTCACACACCCATTGAAATGTAGGCAGAATGATACGCACCCATGGGAGTCACCATCGTTTGATGGGGACCGGTGGCTTTGCCCATCGCCAGAATGCCAGTTGCTCCCAACATTGCACCGGTCGCCAATCCAGCCTTGCCCGCCAAAGCAGTGGGCGCATTCTCGTCGTTTCGGCCGAAATTACCAGGAGTCTTCGGATATCTTGCACCCGGTGTTTTGGCCTGTTGTTTGGTTGGTGCATGCTGGTGACTATGCACCAGATTCTCCTGGTCTCGGTGTGCCGCGAGCATGGCGATGTTCGTGATGCTGATTTTGTGTTTTATTGCTGCTTTCGTGTTGATGGTGTGTTGATAGAAGGTGGAAAAACACAATCAGAATGCACCTATTCTGCAGCCCCTGGAGAATTTAAGGGGTTTATTAGAGAATCTAGTTCTATGATGTTGTCGGGGTCCCTGGTCACGGTTTACCAGAAACGTGTTGTTCAATGCGTGACATAAACATGTTGACCAGGCAACGGTGACGATTGAGCAGACCCCTGGGTAATATTTCGGAGTACTCCGTACGGAGTACAGGGGGTGGCATACAGGCGGCGTGACCGCCACTAGCCACAGGTGCCACTAGCCTACAAGTTGAGGGAGGTATTACAGCATCGTTGGAGGGGCATGTACTCATTATCTCCTGTTCCTTACATCCCCTTTCTTGACCCAATCATCCGATCTGGCCGCATCCTAACCTGCAACACAACTGACATCGATCTGCAACCAGAAAAATCATCTACAAAGCCTTGTTTGAAAATACATCACCATAATGGATCGTATCAAGGAGGTTTGTCTCTTTCTTTCCCTCCATTTACCTACAAGGCCGCTTCTCTCTTTTGTACCCCACCCAGCTCCTTTGTAGAGGGGTAGACGCGTGGTGGTCAAGCAAGCATAATGTCTAAAATTGAGGTTTAGAAAATGAACTCCATCCGCCTGGAGGCCGACGAAGCTGCCGCCAAGGTGGAAGAGCTTCAGACCAAGGTCAAGACCCTTGAACAAGAAAATCTGTCCAAGGAGCAGGAGATCACTTCCCTGCAGCATAAGAACAACTTGCTGGAAAGTGAAGTGGAGAAACTCGAGACCGCTATCAAAGACCACAAGAAGGCTGCCGACGAAGGCCAACAACACGGTACTCAGAACGAGACTCTTCAGAGACGACTCCAGCTCCTCGAGGAGGAGGCCGAAGACGCCGATAAGACTCTGCGGGAAGCCAACGAGAAGTACGTACCCTTTGAGTGTCACTGAGGCTCACATTGCGCGCACCGCACTTCACCGCCCCCTTGACACCATTTGGTCGTGGCACTAACAGCTTACTTCTGCAGGCTTCGACAAACCGACGTCAAGGCAGGACACTTCGAGCGCAAGGTTCAAGCCCTCGAGCAAGAACGCGATCAATGGGAGCAGAAATACGAGGAGATGGCAAAGAAGCACTCAACCTTGCAGAAGGAGTTGGAGGAGCTTCAGAACGAGATTGGCAACATCTAATTTTTCCCCCTTTGTAGAGTAATCAATCTCCGTTTAGTGCGCTGTTTTGAACGAGCCTGTGCGATCACGCCAAAATAGCGATGGAGTGGTCGCAGTGATTGTTTAGATGCAAAATAATCTATTCATGGAAGGAACGAGCGATTTATCAAGCTGCAGCATGTAAATACTCTCCAAAAGTTGCCGCTACGTCAAATTGGGGTATCTGACTTTCCCGTGTATAATCACTGAAAATGTTGTCGAACGACGTACCTCCTGCTTTTATTCAGTTGATAGCTTATGCTCTTCCACTTATGGTCTCCGTGATTTAAGTTTTTGCTTCTTGTCCGTTAGCCGTCGCTCTAGCTTTGTCTCATATCGAAATTTTTTCTTTTTCTTCTTTTGCCATGATGGCTTCTTGTCTTTGTCCTCTGCTTCTTTCCTCTCAGCTCCCTCCCGTTTTCTGCGAGCTTCTTCCTCCGCCTCATCATCGGACTGATCGGGCCTGCTGAGACCATCTCTCGAAATAGAAACAGATTCAATTTTCACGACAGTATATCGGTCTTCATCGACGTACTCTTCTTCGTGGTCAACGATATCAATATCTGGCTTGTCAGGAAAGCCATCCCACTTGTCTGAATTTTCTCCTTCAGAATCGCCCTCTTCGAGATCGGCTAATACAGCTCCGGATTCGCGCAACAATTTGTTCACAGTTTCGACATGCTCAGAGACTTCTCGACGTCTTTCTTCCCTGATCTATCAATGGTGAAGTTAGCAAAGTTTATTTGAAAAGAAAAAAAATCCCCTTTAACTTTATCTGCTGCCCTCGGCCATACCTGTTTCCGTGTTTCCAATTTTTCCTGACGAGCTCTCTTGGCAGCCTCCTCCTGTGCATGCTTAATTCTTTGTTGTTTTCGCTTATGGAATCCCGTCAAGTATTCTTCGCGAGCGCCATCATCAAATGATATTTCTTCAACTGTCGATGTAGTCTTTCTCTTCTTGCTTGGAGGTGGCAATGGACGTTTTTTAGGTCTTGGTTTGGCAAACATTATGAATCCTAGGTCAAAATGCTACCCAAAGCCCGTTCGCGGGTGTTCGTATTAGAGAAGTTCAATTTATGAAAAGCTGTTGCTGGAGACATCAACTTCTTTCCTTCCCTGCTCCGATCCATGAACTTTGCCGCAAGTATTAGTAACTGGGCCCACCTGGCAATGTGGCTGTTGTTGTTGCGGCATGATAAAGTGGAGCACTGTGTTTGAGCAAGATGTCTCTTACGTAAGTAAGGCAGCACGCTGTATCCACGTCCGTCGTCACGGTAAGTATTGGAACTCAGATGGCTTCCCTGACGATACGACAAGCTGGCAGCTAGGTTTACCATCGTCCACCATGCGATTCTATACTATTGTAGGCGCACTGGCGCTTTGCAGAACAGCTGTGGCCTTCTCAGATTCTTCTCCGTGGGTGCTGCTGTCAACGTCCAAGTAAGCTTACTCCCGCCTGGGAAAGACAGCGCCGTCGAAGCAGTAGCTGACTCTCATCGCAGCATCGAACAAACTCCTAGCGCGAACAAAATACAGACAAGCTCTGAAGCTATCAAGCTCACCAAAGATTTCCTCGCTGGATGTCCGACCGACCATTACCTTATAGTGACACTGCCCGGCATTAACGCCGCAGACTTCTGGACTCGGGATGGCTGCGCCATGCCACACCTGTGCAAAGCTGAGAAGGATGCTCGCGTAAAGGGAAAATACACCGCGGCCGAAGTCGTCGGAGACGTAACATCTGCTGGATTCGAGCAACACATCAAATCATCTTGCAACAAGAAAGGAAAGGTGGTCAAGATTAATGCGCAGCCGCTTGAGTCACTATCTGGTGACAGGAGCCAGGCTCTCGACACAAGTGGTAGGTGCTCGGATTCCATCCACGTCACACGAAGATGGAGAAAACTAAGTGGCAATTATTGCAGATGCTTCGATTGCTCTCGACCTTGAAATGGCCTCTGCCAACAGTTATACCATTCTGCTCTATGCGACTCCCAGAGAACCATTGTATGATTCGGAGCTCATTGAGCCGCTTCATATCGACTTAAGAAGAGGCCTTGATGGCGCCGCTTCGATGCAAAAAGCAAACAGAACCGAGCGCGACACACGACCTCTATTCGAGAAGTACCAGTTCTTTACTCCAGGTATGACGCGCTTCTCATGGACCCCCGTACGTACTACTGAAAACTAACATGGTGTCGCAGGCATTTTCATGGGTATTATCGTTGCACTTGTTCTTTTGTCTATTCTTGGTGCTGGTATTAGAGGCCTTGCCAGTCTGGAAGTCTCGTATGGTGCATTTGACAAGGAAATGGGCCCTGCAGCGCAGAAAAAGCAACAGTAATTGGCGAGAACCTGTCAGCAACACCTCGAATGGAATTGAGCCCATCTGTACTGTAAAATATACACATTAAACATGGAGTTATGGATTGCTTTTCGGACGCGGATGTAGCCAGGGACCATTGTCATTCGGCGTGAAATCGAATACAGTAAAATGAACTCACATCACAGTTGTGCATTTTTTTTAACGAAATGCGTTGTTTGTAAAAAAAAAAAAATGATAATGTTGCTAAAGTATGGCACCAAATTCCAACGTGTCAAAGTATACTCTTTCCAGGAACTAAATGCATCTCTCTAACTCCGCACGCGCCAACCAGACTAATGATGCCAACCGGTCAAATTTAACGAGACAAGTCTGCATCATCGACCGCCTTTTCCTAGAGCTCATCTTAACCATGGAATGTACCAAAAACATTTTTAATTCCCATCAGTTTAGACCAAATGACTCGGTAGCAAGAAGTTCGCAATGCCCTCCTTCACAAAGTATTCATGCCCACAGTTGCCGCATACCAGCTTCCCCTCCGACATCTGCGTTTCCAACAGCAAATGATGCAAATCTTTCAACGTCTTCTCATCAGCCTCGAGTTCCTCCGCAGTAGGAGGCTGCTCTGGAAGGACTGGAAATCCAAGCTATTACCCAAAGTGTTAGGCAAGCCTCGCAAACTCATCACGCAATGCGCAACGACAAGGTAAATAAAAAGACAGAGCGGGAGAGAATAAAAATAGATAGATGGAAAGAGTGAGATAAGAATGATCTTAAACTCCTAAAATGTCTTTTCATTCCTATTCTCCCAAGTAGATAATTTGAAAGCATTTCCCCCGTTCTGCCTCCATCGAGCGGGGCCAACGGACACCCTCCCGGGGGGGAAAAACACGTAAACGACGTACCTCAGAGGACGTAGTCCGCAAAGCTGCCCAGTCCAAGCGCGGCAATACATTGATGATCATCTGCGGGTTCAAGTCGATTTCGTCCTGAACTAGCTCGGCGTCCTTGGGGTGAAGTGGATATGAATCAGAAGAGCTCTTGCATGCCTTTGCGGCGCAAGTCAAAAAATTGAGACTAAGGACCTTCATTATGAAAGATTATGGAGAGATGTGGACCGCAAGAAGAGGCGTTGTGTCGAGGGAGATTACGCTTGACCCCTAGAAGCCTTTTTATACGAGAAAATTCGAATGCCAGGGCAAGTTGTCAAATGTACTCAGGTTTTGTTGTAAGCTAGCCGCCGAACTTACAACTTTTTTACTTTCCGGATGGATGCGAGTTCACTACCATGCGTCCCCACGTGACGCGGGTCCATTCGCACTACAAACCCAACCCAACCCATGTTCCAAACAAGGAATAAAAGACCGGGAGTGATGGCAAAAATTGATAAGGGCGATGGTCCGATCGCGCCTCAGTGAGACTGTGTTGTCATTGACAAATGGTTGGACGTCTAAAATTTAAGAAATTTTATTTCAGAGATAGTTTATTAAAGCATGACGAAGCAATAGATCCTGCTATTGTTACATGTTCTACATTTTGCCTGCGGAGGCAACGTTCAAGCATTTGTCTTTTCCAAGTCGAAGTTGCTCTTGTGGGAAGACTTGCGACGACGAATGTAGAACACAAGAGCGGCGAGCACAAATCCAAAGATGGCGATCTTCTGTAGGAATGGCAATCCTTCCGGAGCCTTGACTGCAGCAGTCACGTCGTTTTCAATGGGTACAACACCATCGGCCCAACCAGCTGAGCCATAGAGGCCTGATTAATCCCATACACATCAGCACACCGACATCGGGTGAATTTTAGATAGTTTGGATTTGTGAAGAGCCGCAAAAGGATCTCAAAGCTCGACGTGAATACCTTCAGGAGGGACCTCAAGCTCGCCACTCTTGACGATCTTGACAGTCTCTACAGGCTTGTCGCCTGCTGAGGTCTTAACATTCTCGATCTGCTCGACAATCTCGAAGCCCTCAAGGACTTCACCAAAGACGACGTGGCGGCCATCGAGCCAGCTGATGAAACCAATAGTCAGTATTATTGGGACCATACTCCTGAAATATTGAGTACATTGTTGTATGAACTTACGGGGTGGCAACGGTGGTGATGAAGAACTGGGAGCCGTTGGTGTCAACACCGGCGTTAGCCATGGAGAGGAGACCCTTCTTGGTGTGCCTGAGCTTGAAGTTCTCGTCCTTGAACTTGTCGCCGTAAACTACAAAGAATCGCATGATTAGTAAATGGGTTCGGCACAGGGATGTTTACCAGAAATAATAGGGGGCATAACTTACTGGATCGGCCACCAGTGCCGTCACCTTTGGTAAAGTCACCTCCCTGGATCATGAACTGCTTGATGACACGGTGGAAATTAGAGCCCTGGAAGCCGAATCCCTTCTCACCAGTAGCCAAGGCACGGAAGTTCTCGGCAGTCTTGGGAACAGTCTTTCCATACAGACCAAACACCACGCGGCCCAATGGCTTACCGCCGAGCTCAATGTCGAAGTAGGCCTTTTGGGTGATCTTGGGTCCCTGGGTCGCCTCGGCAGTCTGGGAGAAGAGAACCAGGCCAACTCCGACAAGGAGGGCGAAAGAGACAATGAGTCGCCTTAGGTTAAGCATTTTGGGTGGTCTAAAATTCGACAGACTCAAAGAGCAATCGATTTTTTTTTTCAATAGAAGATGAAGATGAGGAAGAGAAGAAGATCAAGGTTGGGACAGTGGCGGAGCGGACACCTGTACCTAAGCTCAAAGCGTTCCAAGCTTCCCCGCCGAAAGCGCAGCGGGGGGTCTATGCGCAGGGGTTTCTTGTTTCGCTGGCGAAAGCAGTAGGTGAGATCAGGTATTATTAGTAAGTGCTCTAATAACCAGATCTGACCAGATCTGACCAGATTCAAGTGGCAGTCTAATCCCTGTTACAGAAAAGAGAAAAGACAATAAGTTTTCAAAGGCACGCTTTAGTGGAATTGCCATAATTTCCATCATTCGTGTGTATTGCAGTTCGATGGCTCGTTCTGATTTATAGCTTATAGCAACTAGCGAGAAGACAAAGGTTACAGCCTCTGTAAAGGCAGGCACTTCCTGGACAGTCTTACCACAGAGGAAAGGCACGAGAATTAGTGTAGTACTTGCCCTCTTTCATGCTCCTAGTACACTTTTGACTAGCTTAAACTACCGTCTTATGCAATTTTTTCTTATATTAGCCAATTGAATTAGTCGTGAAATGATAACTGATCATGCAATTATTACCTCAGCGAGTTCGAATCCTTTGAGTTTCATCCAGCGACCTTTACTCAAGCCTGCAGGCTGTCCATCGCAATTCGCCACTCTCCACAAGCGCGAGGCATGATGGATGCGCGATCGATTGCCAGGAGTGGGGAAGGAAATATGCGGACCCCGCTAATTTTTTCTTAGCCAATTATATTGCATAGGCGAACTAGTTGACTTGTCGACCACACGTTCTTGTTCTCTATTTCCAGCTTCAATTACAAGAGTCGCGAAGCGTTGGAAGACCAACTAAGTTCAAGTCAGCATCTTAAGTACTGATTTCGAATTAGATATCATAAACATGGTAAGTCTCTAACGTGGACAGCTCCCACGGGATAATCCCTCTCCTCCCCTCCCAAGTCGCTCATGAGTCTCTTCCAACAGGTGTTCGTTCTCGGGGTCAACTTTAACGAGGGCAAGCTCGTAAAGGTAATAATCGTACCCCCTTCCATCTTCAATCACGGCATTGCAAACCGAACGGCGCTAAAAAGCACGACATAGAAAGCCCTTGAGTCATTCTACGCTTTAGGATCAACAACTGCCTCCCGAATTATGGCAAAATACTCGATTCACAAGCTCGCCAAGATCGGCTCCCTTAGTCCCAGAACCGTCACATCTTTGACGGCTGAATTATCGCAAATGACGATCGGAACCGATGCGAGGAGGGTCGTACAAGATAATATTAGAAGATTAAAAGACATTGGTTCGTTCCGCGGCCGTCGTCATGCGATGGGTCTGCCGGTGCGCGGTCAACGAACAAGAACACAAACGGCCACTGCCAACAAGCTCAACAGGGTGGACCGACGATCCTGAGCACAATCGAGTCATCAAGTAGACTCCGACATAGCTTGGACGCTTTCAATCACGCAACTTTCGTGGAAGCCTTCCTTATCGAACGACATCAAATTCAGGCGGAAGCAAGCTTTTGACCCAGTATGTCACAATTTCATGACAATATACCCGGGGTCAATGGCAGACATATTGGGGGCATTTCAGAGTATAGCATGGTGTCCTCTTTATAAAAGCCTGCTGGCCTGTACAAGAGTGTATATAGAAACCTTTGTACGATTACATGAAGTGAGTTTTTAGACACTACATATGATTTTCAGCTCTTGACTCTGTCTATTCTGAGAGCGGTATGTCGTGTGATTTAGTTGGGTGCCAATGAAGGAATATCGTCCTCTATAGCCGGCACATTTTCCGCTTTCATCTGTGCAGAACGACCGAACTGTACTTCGTGCCACGCGAAGCAAATTACCGCCAGCAATCTTGGCAGCATCCCGGTCACTCACGCCAGCTCGCAGTAGAGTAGCAATTTGGTTGGGGTAGTCCGTGATATCTTCAAATCCCTTAGTCAACTGAGCAATGCCATCGAAGTCGGTGCCAATATCCACGTGGCCAAAACCGATAAGGTCTCCGATATGTAGAATGTCTGCAACTACCCGATCCAAGGTAGCGTTGGCGGGAGCGTCATCAGGAAAGACCATTTTCTCTGTCAACATTCACGCATGAAATGAAGTCAGGACTGATGTTGACCATGACGATAGCTCCCGCGAGCTCGCAGGTAGGCCCAAAATTACATTTTGTGGGGATCTGTCCTTCAAAGGCGCCACTCTGGATGTCCCGACCACTTTGGAAGCTGGGTATAAAGACCCCGAGACGTGTAGGTCGAGAGATGACGCGTTCTTGGACTCTTTCATCTCTCTCAAGCCTGGGGTTTCACTGCAGAGACTTGTCAGATTGGAGGTATCTAGTCTCCCAGTCCAAAACCCAACGTCCACTGGTGTCTTGGTGGCCCTTGTTTATGCAGAGCTACATCCTCGAGTTGAAAGTTCTAATTCGGTCACATCGCTCAAAGACAGGGTCCAATACAACTACACTGTAGGTTGGAGAGCTGTCAGGAGGCTCAGTTTGGTCTGTCTATCGCCTCACGCACTCTGATCAATTAACATGTCGTCTCGCCCAAGGCACAGCTGGGGTTGCTATACCGTGGCGTGGGTCTGCTCTGACCATTGGAGTCTGACTGCTGCCAAGTCGAAGCTGGATGAGTTGCATCAGCCTTTGACTCAACATCCAGAGGACGCAAAAATATATGTTCTCGGTAGCGTTGGCAGCCGCAACATTATTTTGACCTGCCTTTCGGGGATGGACAATAAATCGGCAGCGGTAGAAGCAGCTCGTATGAGGAACACTTATCACCACATTCAATTCGTCATAATTACGGGGACCGCAGACGCCATTCCAGGCAAAGAGGATGTACGAGATTTTAGCGAATCCGGCTTCCGAGGATCAACGTCTTTGCATTGCTGGTCGCTCGGTCGAAGCACGAGTTCTGTTGTGCTATCATGAGACGTTCCCATAGCGATAGCCTTGCCACTGGCCCTTCGAAGGATGTCGAAGGACAAGTGTTTGGAACGGGAAAGGCTGTGAAAGAAAGAAAGTGAGATGTGCTTAGTTCGTGAATCAAGTGCGAAGGGCAACCATATATGCGGCCCCTTAGCCTAGGTGTGGCCAAGCTTGGGGTAGATTCGAGACTTGAGACAAGACAATCAACATTGGCGACCGCACGCGTAGTACGAGTTCTACACGCCATGAAACAATAATAGCTTGGAACGTACGTGGTAAAATACGGGATGATACATGAAGAGGAAGACGAATCATGTCCCCTAACCTTGGTCTTGGATGGCGGGTTTCAAGAACTTGTGGTAGAGGCTCAGGGAGTCGAGAGATAGGTCGAAGGCGGAACGAGAGAGCGAAACAATTTTGTAGCTAGCAAGTATGCGCAGTAATGAGAGAGGAACCGGGAACCGTCCGTGAAAGACTGAGGGATAGATTGCCGGGACACTAGGTAATATATGTCAAGCCATCCTACATAAGTAAGTAAGCTTAAGAAAGGGGGCTGCCCATGCGTTCCTAATAATAATCCATTCGGACTAACACCCTAAAGTTATCTTGAAGCTCGATAGCCGGGTGTTCCTGAAAAGCAAGCCTATCCCGGTTTCCTAAAACGCTAAAGGCTCTTCTACTCCGTCATAGAAAGCATATATACAACAAAGAGTCCTAGCTCCCTGCTTATACCTATATAAACAAGAGTTCTTATAGTATTAAGGGCAGCTAAGTCACTAAAACGCTTGTTGCTATCTACCGCGGCTATGCAAAAGCTTTAAAGAAGCTACTTTAACATATTATCTAGCAGTAGACTATTAATAGTATAATAGCCTATCTTTAATTTATTAGTGAATAAAGTTATATAAGGTCTAGTAAAGTACTTACTACATCCTATATCCATAATAGACCTTTAAAAATATTAGTTCTTAAAACTAGTAAAGGTGTTATTTCTAAAGCCCAGACTTCTAGAAGCAGGTTTAATACTATAAAGAGCATATTATTAAGCTTATAAAGCCTGCTTTCCGTAATATAGGCGATTATGGCAATACGCCATTTTTCAAGATACGCCAGCGGGCGCCGTTCATAGGTTACAGGAGATAGCGGCAAGGAATTACACTTAATAGCCTTCTAGCACGCAATGGATGCCACCACATTATATAAAGCCTATTTAACCTAGTCCTTTAGCTACTTATATCTTAGGCGTATCGTTTTCTTGTCGCATTAGGCATCTTTAGCCCTACCCCTTTAGCAGAACTAGACTTAACGGGCCGAGGGACGCGCTATTATCGAGAGCTAAGGCTTCACGTGGAGATGAAAGTAAAGTCAAAATTGTGCGAGCTGGGAGATCAGCGTGGGCTGAACATTAAGGCTATATATATCCCGCTTAGAGCCGTATAGCGTGGTTTGAAGACTGTCCGGATGTTGGTTCGGTTCGGTGCTGAATATGTGTTTATAGCTTAATACATATATACACATAGGCATCCCTACTGCCCTCTGCCCTATCCCTTGTCTTATCTCACTGCCTTTAGCGCGGTATTAGGGCAGTGTAATATAGGCGTTAATTAGTTTAAGAGCCTTATGTGATATAGTTTGCCTCTAAGTTAACTAAAATCACGCCTTGCCGGTTAACTTAATATGTTTTCGCCGCTAGCCACCATAGACCCTTATCCTATAGATAGTAAGTTATGTTTATTTATAAGCAGATGTTACTAACTTACTTTATCTTTAGCTCTATTAGACTAAGGGCAGTGGCTGATCTAGTTAAAAAGAGGGCCTAACTATTGGTGATTAGTTCTTGTAAAGTGACTTAGGAGGATTCATGTCCAGGTCATAGAAGCCGCGGCTAGTTTCTTGACATACCTTCAGGATATGACATGAAGCCACTCAGATATGATATGACACCACCCAGATATGATACGAAGCCACCCAGATATGATATGAAGTTACTCATTGTGTGATTGGGGTTAGTACAGGGCCCTTGTCCAAAGACTGATGTGGACAGACCGCTGGCTGCCCGAAGAGGTGAGTGTGTGACGGAGGAGGCAGGCTTGCCAGTGATAGGGAAGGAGACAAAGAAATATCTTATATAAAGCAGGGTGCTATTAGATGCAGGCTTAAAAGTGCAGGATTGCGGGCAGCCTGCATACTTATACATAGCACTTTCCCTAACCACCACACCCTCAGGTTTATAACCAGTATCTTCTAGCGCAGTTGCCCCTGAGGACCTTAGTATAATAGAACATAAGCGAGGGGGTGCTTATTAGACTATATACTATAGGGGATACCTCCGGGAAGATACGTTTATTAGCGCGGAGAGCGGACTCTAATAATAAACCCCTAATAGGGGGACGGGCCTAACGCTTATGGTAATGGCGGCAAAATAGCTGAGATAAGGTGGAGCGTACGTGGCAGCCAGCCCCTGGGCGTCGAGGACCTCGGACGAAGGAAAGGTTAAACAGCGAGAACAGACTAGGAGCCGTGTGGCTCGACCGGCAATTCACCCTTGGCCCTTGGGGTCGATCTCTTTCGCTTCCATGTCTTCGCCCTGGCAACATGCCGCGCGACAGGGATCACTCTAGCAAGTATTCTTCCACACAGACTATCGCCAAAACATATCTAAATGTCCAACACATTCGATTCAAAGTTCTGGCAGGTTTATAAGATAACGTAGGCGCTCTGTGCCAACGTTCAACTTCCAACATCAACTTGTCCGTTGACAGCTACCTTCAGATATTCTGTTCATTCTTACGTATAGGCATTTGCAGCAGCCAAGAACATATCTAACGACGAAGCACGACTTAGCGCGATTCTGTTAAAAACGGCGGAGAAACTCAAACATTATATACATATACGTATTAATAGTAAGACCGGAGGTAAGGTCGCCTACCTATATATAGAGAACTATCTAATAGTTATAGGAGCTAGTCTAACGCCTAAGGAGTTCATAGTCTGGAAGCGCGAGCTTCAGAATAATGGAGGAGAAGAGCTGCTGTGGCTCTACGAGAAGGAACCAGAAGCGTACATTATGCTGCCCTATCCTGAACCTGTTCCTTCTCAGGGAGACGAATCTACGCCGGCTTCGGTGTCGATGAAGGAGGAGGATGCGTGACGGGTTGTCGGATGAGTTTTGCGCAGGGATGCGTGTTTGGTTGTGACTGTTCTCGACATGCGGCTAGAGGTGAAGTGTTAGTGACAGATTGGTATGTTTGTTGCTGGCATCGATGTCTAGGTATAGACATGAAAGAGAAACGTACCATATATTTCATTGCCCCTACGACGAGGTTAGTCGTGAGTCGCCGTGAAAACCAGGAACCAGAGAAACATACTAGTACTACTTGCTCATAACCTTGGGAGGACACCGCCTCTTAGTCTTGGTGTACTCGCTGCACCATGACTCCACGAGGTGGTAGTGATGCTCACAGCTGAACTCTTTCTGTGGTGATGACGGTCAGTCCCCTGCCCATGCCGGGAAGTTCATGCATGCAGCAACGACTTACATAGATGTAGTTACACATATCTGAACCCAGCAGCAGAAACAACAGCGACAGCACAACTTCCAGTGTCGATACAAGAGAAGAGAAGAATCGCTCTTGAGAAAAGTTGTTCGAAGGAACACCTGGGGAAACCGGGTCCGTTTGAATGCAGGATCGAAGTGCAAACTTATGATGACGGAGATGGGCCACCGTCCTTGTATGGCCCCTCCCCCTTCTCCCCTACTTCGGAATCTAGGCAAATGTGACGCACAAACGGCTGGAGTCCTGAAATTACGTGAGGAAAGATATGGGGCAAGATATCAGGGGAAATACAAATTATGCCCCTAAACTTTGGTTATTACCCTGATTAGAAATGTGACCGCAGGACAGCGTACATAGCTCAGCACCGCGTGGACGCCCAGACGTCCATGGTCACTAGAAAGCATCTGGCTAACTAGAAGGAGCCTCGGCGCGCATTATTTCTTCTGGCGATAGCAGCTAGTAATTCAACCTAGAAGATAAAATACTTCAAAAGAACCTGGTTTGGTCATTACATCTCGGACCTAAAGAAGAAGTAAAATAATACAGCCTGGTTAGGTTTCCCTAGTACACTATGCCTACAAGTGGCTTATATCTTAAGAATAAGCCAATCTTCCTCGTTAGAATCATCACCATTTTCCTACTAACTATTATGGTGCTAACTAACTCTATGTCCTGTTCTATCCCTACTATTATAGCGATCTATATTTTGCTTTAACTTATTCTAAGCCCTATTCTAAGATCCCTTATGGTCTAGTCCTAGGTTAGCCTTATTATCCTAGTACTTATCTGAAAGACTATTAAGAGCATAGAGAATTTTATCTTCCCTAATAGTCTAAAAAAAGTAACCTATTCCTAGAAAGCATCTATAGCTAGTAGCATGATAGAAAGACAACGCTATATATTTTATAAGGGCGTGTTAGTTACTAAGGAAGTGCCCTTCTAGATGAAGGTAGAAGTCTAATATGTAGCAGCTATGTATTAGTTCCGAAGTCTTAACCAGATATGGTAGGAGAAGTTTCTCAAAATTAAGCAGAGCTAGAACTCTCAGTGCCGTCTATTATATATTCTCCTTCTCTTAGAGTCCTTGGAGTATTACCTTATAGAGGTTACCGCCTTCTAATGAAGTTAACCATTTGTAATGGACTCGAGCTCGAGGCTCGGGTCCTTCTCGGGTCCGGGAGGGCTCCGGAAAGGGCGCGGAGAGTGTATAAGGCAGCGTGCGGAGGTTATACAAACCTAGGGCTTACTACGCGCACTATATATATAGACTATATATAGAAGGATATATAGCTATATACTATATAATCTCTTACTTAGCTTTTTCTTTCCTTTTTAAGAATAGTAATTATACTTTAGATACTTATTTATAGTTACCCTAAGGCTAGTTTATAATATTTATTATTCTTTATTTTCTTTATATTCTTCTCTTTTTTAGCTATATTCTAATAATAGTATAACCTTTATTAAGTAGGATAGAAATAGGTAAGCTAGCTATATTATAGGCACTTATTAGGGAGTAGTTAGTATAGATTTAAGTACTTTATAAGAATTAATACTAGGTAAGATAAAAGCTATTACCTATAGGGGCACTATTTAATAGTAATAGGATACTCTTTATAGCCTAGAAAAGTTTTATAAGCTATAAGCTAGTTATAGATTAGGGATTTATTAAGAGTACTAAGGACTAATAATACTTTATTTACTAGAACCTTTTAGTAAAGGTTTAGGCCTAGGTTATACCCTACTTTAAGAAAGGAAACTTAGTAAACTTTAATATAAGGCACTTCCTTAATTACTTAGGGGAAATATTTAATAACCCCTATTAATAGGAATTAGCTATTACTAAGCTTAACTAGTTATAATAATAATAATATAAGTAGTTTAGTAACTTCTATATATAGTTTAAATAGAAACTTATACTTATAGGTAGGCTAGGTTAGGTAAATAAGGTAAAGCTTTTAAAGCTATATACTACCCTTAATAAGTAAATAAGGGACTATAGTATAGGATATAATATTCCCTAAGCTAATTACTCTATAGTATTAGCTTAG
Organism: Epichloe elymi; assembly: GCA_023658475.1. Taxonomy (NCBI): domain Eukaryota; kingdom Fungi; phylum Ascomycota; class Sordariomycetes; order Hypocreales; family Clavicipitaceae; genus Epichloe; species Epichloe elymi. The sequence goes on along the minus strand of CP098278.1, from coordinate 3,808,559 downwards.
TTTAGGAATATTATATTAGATATTAAGTCCTATTATTTAGAGAAGAAGCACTACTTATATTACTAGGTATAACTAGCTCCCTAGGTAGACTAGTCTTTAGGGTAAGATAAGGATATACTAATAATAGATATCTAGTTAGTAGGTATAGTAAGGGCCTAGAAAGGCTCTAGGAAGGCTATAGGTTATTAGTAATAGAGGGTAAAAAAGGCTAAATAGGTTTCCTAGGAGGTACTTAATATATAATATAAGGAGGGTAAGTATATATAATATAGCTCTAATAAGCACTAAGCTATAAAGTATTTCTTATATTATACTATTTATCTAAAGGAGATACTAGTAATTAATACTTATAAGATAGAAGATATTAACTCTAAGGATTTAAGTAATAAGTTAGAAAAAGAGAATCCCCTTTATTAAGTTATTTAAATAAGGAGAAGGAATAGAAGCTTAGAGAGGCTTTATAGTATATAGTTAAGGTTAAGAATAACTTTAAATATATCTAGAGTAATATAAATATATTACCCTTCTTAGTCCTTATATTAATAAATAAGATAACCTTTTTAAATATATAAGTTAATATAGGATATAATTACTATACTACTATTAGTAAATACCTAGTCTAGAAACTATAACTAAAATATATCCCCCTACTAACTAAGAGGTTAGTTTATATAGTAGTTAGTATAAAAAGAGAGGGAAGGGAGAATTATAAGGTAAGCTTATTAATTATATATATTATCTATTTTTAGATAGATATAGATAGATAGGAGATACTAATTATAGTATATATAATCCTAGGATTAATAAGATAACTTATCCTAGGGATACTATAGATAGCACACTATAATATTAACTTAAATATATAATACTAATAACTAACTATAGGAGTAGCTAATAACCTATAGATTTAGGCTATAACTAATAGAGGGATAGAGAAGCCTACTATATATATTATAGGATCTTTATTTATAGGAATAGTGTATTAGGTAAGGAAGTAGAAGGAGTATATATAGCTTTATACTATAAGCTTATAGGAGATTATGTCTATTCTATAGATTAATACTATACTAAAGCCTATAGAGTAGGAGCTCTTAGTATCCTTACTAAAGGAGTTATAGGACTATAAGGACCTTTTCTAGGAGAGTAAGGTAAATACCCTACTACTATACTAGGGTAAGTCTAATTACTATATTTACCTAAAGTAGGATATAGAGGGTAATAAACTAGACCTACTATAGGTATTATTATATAATATACTATATTAATATCTCCTAGAGATATATAAGTAGGTAATAGACTTAATAGATAAGGGCTAGATTAGGGTAAGCTTATTATTAGCAGTAGCACTAGTTCTATTAGTAAGGAAACCTAGGGATAGTTAGAGGTTCTATATAGACTATTATATATTAAATAAGATTATAGAATAGGACTATTATCCCTTACCTTTAGTAAAAGAGATACTATACTCCTTAGCTAAGGTAAAATAGTTTATAAAGCTAGATATATAAGCAGTGTTTTATTATATTTATATTACTAGGGGCTAGGAACACTAGACTACTTTCTAGATATAATTTAGATTATTTAAGTAATTAGTATATCCCTTTAGTTTAGTAGGCATACCTATAACCTTTTAGAGGTATATTAATAGTATACTTAGTAGTATCCTTAGGGACTATATTACTACTTATCTTAATAATATCTTAATCTATATAGGGGGGTTATAGAAAGACTATATATAGAAGGTCTATAGGGTATTAGCTAGGCTATAGTAGGCTAGGTTAAACCTAGATATTAAGAAGTGTGTTTTTATAATAAAGGAGGTTAAGTACCTTAGGTTTATTATCTATATAGGGAAATAGATTTGCCTAGATAATAAGAAGATTACTATAATTAGGGATTAGGAGGCCCTAATATAGGTCTAAGGAGTATATAGGTTCCTAGGGTTTACTAATGTTAAAATTATGCTATTTATAGCACTATTTTATAGGCCCACTAGTTGCCTAGTTGCGTTGTTGCAACGTTGGTTGCGAGGCGTTGCCTGCAGCGTTGTTGGCCGTGGCCAGCAGCTTTGGCTGTGACCTGCGTTCCTGCACACAACCAACCCACAGGCTTATATAACTAAGCCGACTAGGCTACCCTATAGGGAAGCTAAAATTAACTATAACTAGGGAACTAGTAGTCGTATAAAAGGCTGACTTATACTGTTCGAATCCTTGATTTTTTCTGGATTTAATAATGTATTTTATTTATAGGGTTACTTATTAGATTGCTTAGTTAGTGCACGTAGGTGGCTAGATTATATGGTTATGAGTTGATTTTTTACTTTTCATATATAAATAAATTTTGCGGAAAATAAAAAATAGCTCCTAAGGCCTGGCTAGCGACCCCCTTCTATTAATATAGTTAGTAGGTCTATAAGGGGACTTAGAAAATCCTCTTATTGCTTATTAGATTATTTATCTAGCTAAAATCTACTATATTTAACTATCAAAGCTCTATATCTTGAAGAATCATTGTATTATAGTGAATCTAGAAGCCGCCGCGTTGGAATCTACTAGGGAGGTCTTCCTATCCCTCTAGCTAGATTCCCCTTCCATTTTTAATAATAACTTACCCTTACTAGGTTACCTAGGGTAGAATACTACCTTTAAAGCACTCTAGAGGGACTTCTATTAGGATAGTATATTATAGTATATAGTATAGTTTATATAAAACTATTACTACTATAGGGGGTAGAAGAGCTAGTAGCTATAATAGGGCTTACTAAAGCTAATTCCCCTACTAGATAGATATTAGTTATAAATCTCTATTAACTTTATAATAAAGCTTCCCACTTAAGATTAGGCTAACCTATAGTTCCTTATAGTAATTATAAATAGACTCTCTAAGTTTATATAGCTTATAGCTATAATATTAATAAAGGCTAAGATATATATAGAGTGGTTTAAATACTATTAGTAATAGTTTTATAGGTTCCTTACCTAGATTATTATAGATTATAGTTTAGATTAGTTAAGTAGTTTTTAGATAGTACTCTATAAAAAGGTAGGTATAAAGTAACTACTATTAACCTTATATTACCTATAGATAGATAGAGGTATAGAGAGAGCTAACTAGGAGGTTTAGGTAGTATTATAGGTAATATTATCCTTCTTATAATTTAAGTAGGCTAATTACCTACTAGCTTACTAGTTAGTATTAAATAATAGGGATTCTTTAGTAACTAGAGTAAGTGTAAATATAGCACTCTATAGCTTTAATATACCTATAATCTAGGAGGTATTACTAATAAAGGTATTAAAAACTTTAGTAAAAGGATAGGTATAAGCATTCCTATAGCACTTAAAAAAGGGTATAGACCTAATATAGGCTATAATAGCCTTTATTTAATAATAATAATAGGAAAGTATAAATAATAGTTAGAGACTAGTAGAATAGTTTTAGGTTAGGGACTATATATAGCTAAGCCTTTAGAATATTAAGATAAACTAACTATATAAGAAGTTAGATTAGGTTATAGTAAAGTATAAGGTACTAGAGGTACTAATATTATTAACTATAAAGTTAGATATTCCTAGGGGGCTATACCTAATCTTTTATATAGATTTAGTTTAGAGGGTAGTAGAGGATCTATTACTAAGCTAGAAGCTAGCTAATAAATAACACCTACTAGAGCTAATATTAATAAATATAGATAATAACCTTATAGAGTACTAGGTAGAGGAGATCCTTATAGCTAAAAATACCCCTAGTTAAGGAGTAAATTATAATATATTAGTTAAATAGAAAGGTTATATTTAGCTAATATAAGAACCCCTAGAGAATATAAAGAATACTAAGGCACTAGATAGATTTAAGGTAGAATAAGGGGATATATAGATAAGTAATAGTCTAAAGTAAGTATAGAAATAGGTATAATTTAATTTACCTCTAGAGAAGTAAAGCCTTTAGAATATATATAGAGAGGGAAGGTAAGGATAAGGAGGAGGTAGGGTTTAAAAATTTTTCTTATATAGTAAAGAAAGGGAAAGGGTATAAAAAAGAGTATATAATAGACTTAAGCTTAAGGCTTAGGTCCTTCTTAGGTCTAGGAGGGCTCTAGAAAGGGTATAGAGAGTGTATAAGGTAGTGTGTAGAGGTTATATAGACCTAGGGCTTACTATATACACTATATATATAGACTATATATAGGAGGATATATAGCTATATACTATATAATCTCTTGCTTAGCTCTTTCTTTCCTCTTTAAGAATAGTAATTGCACTTTAGACGCTTGTTTACAGTTACCCTAAGGCCAGTCCATAACACCATTCGCAAATTATCGCATTAATGGTATGCAGATACGCGCAGCTGCATAAGAACAAAAGCAAGTTGTTCTCGGGCACTCGACGAACCGGTAACTATCTGTACAAATTAGCACTATAGCTAGTAAGAATGCGTAGATAGGCAATGGGGGTCTTAATCTCACCTTTCATCCCGGACGAGGTTAATAGTCTTGTACTAAAGCCGGTAAGTGATTTAGATAGGAAGAAAGTCTATGTTAGAGAAGCTAACCAGTACTGCATTAATAATCTATGCTATTATCTCTAAGATATTGTGAGGCCCCTCACAACATGACCCACGCGCATGCGTGCACCGCAGCGCTAGAGCACCGCGGTGCCTAATACTAGAAGGAAGGGCTAGGTCTATATAATATTAGTAAGCTACTAGCTATAAACTAGTAACTTATATATATATTATACTTAGACCTAGTAAGCTTTAGTTAATATATAAGTATACCCTATATCCTTTTACCTAGCTACCTTTATTCTTATAATTCTAAAGCTTCTACTACTAGCTACCTAAGAGTAATATAGGGCTAAGAACTACCTAATTAACCTAAGTAATATTAGATAATAACTAAAGTTAATTAAATAAGGGTAGTATTACTACTAAAGATATACTTTATTCTATAGGAACTAGGACTAAACCTAAACTCTCTAATATTAAGGCTAATACTATAGTAATAAATAAGTAAATTACTTAGCTTAAGAAACTTAAAGAACTATAGGAATAAGAGTAAAAGCTTATTAATCTTCTATAGCTAAGTAAAGGAAAAAAGAAAATAAAAAGGTAGTAAAAATCTAGTTCCTTCTTTAGTAATAGCTACTAAGAGGTTAAAGTTAGGAATATTACTAACCTTTAATACCCTATAAACCTATAGAAGTATAAAATATAGATAAATAACCTAAACTATACCTTTAATAGGGTAAAGTAAAAGTATTAGTATAATTACTAAAAAATCCTCTTTATACTTAACTATATATATAGTAATTATAGGGTAAGATAAGACTAATACCTTAATAAATAAATAGCTAATAACTAAAGTAATCTTAAAGATAACTAGGATATATTTAAGACCTAGACTCTTATACTACTCTAAGATACTACTAACTATAATACCTAAATAGCTATATAGCTAGAGAATATAAAGTAATATAAAGGCTAGAGTCCTATTAAATTTAGTATTTACCTAGATTTACTAGAGAAATACCTAGAAAGAGCTACTAAAAAGTTATAAGCTCTTATATTCTTTATAAAACTACTCCCTAATCTATAAGACTAGATTAACCTATATACCTTTATTATAGGAAAGGTATAAGAGGAGGTTATATAACTTACTTAGTAACTCTAGGAGGCTATACTAAAGAGTAAGTAAAAGTCTAAGTATTTAGAAGATTAGCTAAAACTCTAGTAAGTACCCTATAAGCGTATAGTTTAGTAAATAGCCTATAGTTCTATTTACCGCGTTATTATAGGTAAATTATATAACTAGGAGTAGCTTAGGCTATATCTACTGGTTTTTGGAAGCGAAGCATCGCAGGTAGTGCTCTAGTACCTGGTTAGTCCTCTTAGTCTACCTATTAGTTTAGGGGTAAAAAGCTATAGAAAGCCTGCGTTTTATGTATAATAGGTAACATAGGTCTGACTAGAATTGGCTTATAAAAACGGATCCTCTATTAGATATAATGCCCTTTAGTGGCCTAAATTATAGCTTAATTTCCTTATAGAAAAGTTCCACTAACTTAGCTATATTAATTATAGTTATTATAGGTAGGAAGATAGAGTACTTAGTGTATTAGTTTATAATTACTAGGATTATATTAGTTTCTTATTCGCCTACTTATATAATAGGCAATCCTATAATAAAGTCTATTAAGATTTCTACCTATAGTTACTCTAGTATTAGTAGCAATTTAAGACTCCTATATAGGCAATGCCTTCTTATAACTATTTACTAATATATTCTATAGCTTATAATATAGTCTAATATAGACTTATTTATAGCTAGCTACTAAAAGTAGCGCTTTAATAGCTTAAGTGTTTACTTAGTCCTAAAGTAACCTACTAGCGGATTATTATAGTATAGCTATAGAAGCTCCTATTATAAGGTAGGCTCTTAGGGAATAACTACCTAGTCTTTATATATTAGGAGACCCCTTATACTATGTAACTATAGACTAGCTTTCCCTCTCTCTAGGGAATTAATCTCTTTACTCTACCTTTATAGGTCTAGATCTTAGCTTTAGGCCTTCTATAGTAGCTATACTAATAGTTTATTTAGGCTAGATTAGTAGGGATCTAGTAATATAATAGCCCCCTAGATCTCTTATACTATGCTGGTGTCCTAGACACACGCTACCTTCTCCTAGAAATTACCTTTATTTAGCTAACCTTTTACTAGATCTATAGTAGCTAACTAGCCTCTTATTATAGCTACTCTAGCCTTTACTATAGGGGCTAGGGTATTTTCCTTCCCTAAAGGTATCTTACCATGCCTCTTTATAAAGACTAGGGTATTTTCCTCCCCTAAAGGTATCTTACTATATCTTCTTTAATATATTAGTATCTCTTCTTCTACTACTTCTTTAGTAGCTACTAACTTTTTCTTAAGTTCTAGTAGAAGTGCCCTATTTATTAGGGGTTTGCTCTTATAATTAGACCTTCTTAATAGTGTATCTATAGGGTTACTTTTCCCTAGTCTATACTTAATTACGAAATTCAGTAGGCATAGGAATATACACTATCTAGCCTATCTTCTATTTAGCTTCTATTGCTTTATAAAGGTCTATAGGTTATAGTAGTCTAATAGGACTTCCACTAGGGTCTCTATGCCTTTAATATAATATTGCTAGTGTTTAAATGACTTAACTATAGCAAGTAGCTCTTAGTTAGGTATACTATAGTTTTATTTAGCGTTAGTAAACTTCCTTAACTAAAAGGCTATAGGGTGCTAGCGGCCCTTATTATCTTATTATAATAAGATTCCTATTATTATAAAAATTAAGGTATCTATCTTAATACGCACTAGTTAACTTAGGTTATAATAATAGAGCAGAGGAGCCCGCTAAAAGGCATCTTTTAGCTAGTAAAACGCTACCTATTCTCTTGCCCTAAATATAAACCTCCTAGTTTAGATGCTATTCTAACTACCCTTTATTAATATATATAGCAGTGCTATAATCCTAGAGTATCTATAGATAAACTATTAGTAAAAGTTATAGAACCCTAGGAAGGATTATATATCCTTAAAGCTTATAGGTTCCTTCTAATCCTAGATAGTAGTAACTTAGTAGGTATCTATTAAGATCCTATTAATAAAGAGGATAAACCCTAGGAACTCTACTAACTCCTAGTAGAATTTGTATTTAGAGGGTTTTATATATAATTCCGCCTCTCTTATATACCCTAGGACTTCTTTAATATATATAGTGTGCTTCTCTTATATTTTTAAAAAGATAAGGATATTATCTAGATATACCACATAAATAGTATTAACTAGCCTATAAAGCGCTTTATAGATATAGTTCTAGAATATAGCTAGGGTATTTATTAACCTAAAAGGTATTATAAGATATTTATAGTGCCTATAACGCGTGCGGAACGCGGTCTTCTATTTATTACCCCCTTTAATCTAGATTCTATAATAAGTATCCTTAATATTAATTTTAGAGAAGAAGCAAGCTCCTTAGCACTAGTCTAGGATCTCTAAAATTAGGGGGAGAGCATAGCGATTCTTCTGTGTTACCCTATTAAGACCCTAGTAATCCACGTATAATTAGAGTGTACTATCTTTCTTTAGTATAAATAGGATAGGCATGCCTATAGGGCTCTTTAATAGTCTTATCTAGCCCTTTTATAGGTTCTTATTAATATATTTATAAAGTTCCTTTAATTTACCTTAGGAGAGGGGGTAAATCAGTCTATATAGGGGTGTGGCCCCTGGTATTAGATTAATTATATAATTAGTGGTCTTTCTTAAAGGTAAGCTTCCTACCTTATCTAATATAAATATATCTTTAAACTTATATAGTTCCTAGGGGATATCTTTAATAGTTCTATATACCTTTGCCTTTTCTTTATCTCTAAGGGTAATAAACTTATCTTTTATAACCCTATTAATAGCGTATATAATAGTCTTATTATATATAACCTTTATAAATTTATAGGGAGTTATAAGTAAAAAGGCCTTTCTTCTTTTCTTAAACCACTACTCTTATAAGTATAAGTAAAGGTAGATATATTCCTTAGTAAGTATATATATCCTAATTAATATAGGGCTTCCCTTAGTTCTTAGGTCCCTATTAATAGCTATATATAGTAGCTTAAGGTCCTTTTCTTCTCCTCTTAAGTCTTTAATTATAATAGGGACCTTATAGATACTATATTAGGGAACTATAAGGGCCCTTACTACCTTAATAATAGGTGCTATAGCCTTAGCTTAGTTAAGTTTATAGGCTTATGCGAATTTAGCGCTAATAATATTAATCTTAGTGTAACTATTAAGATCCGCTGCTATTTTAATATCTATATACCTATAAATAGTAACTAGTATATAAAATTAACACCTTATTAGTACCTTAGTATTTAAGGTAGAGGTAAGGGTATCTACTTCTACCTTAGGGAGTTTTCTAGGTCTTATTACTCCTTCTTTAGCTTATTATATCTATTTATAAGGTACTCTATACTATTATAGTTAAAACACTGCCTTTTATACCTAGGTTTATAGTTATTTAGGTAGGTAATAGGAGACTTCTCTTAGTCCTTATCTTTCTAATCTTTATTAGACCTTCTACTTTATAGAAAGTTATATCTATAATATTAGGGAGCCTTATTTAGGCCCTTATCTTCTAAATACTTAGACTTTTACTTACTCTTTAGTATAGCCTCCTAGAGTTACTAAGTAAGTTATATAACCTTCTCTTATACCTTTTCTATAATAGAGGTATATAGGTTAATCTAGTCTTATAGGTTAGGGAGTAGTTTTATAAAGAATATAAAAGCTTATAACTTTTTAGTAGCTCTTTCTAGGTATTTCTCTAGTAAATCTAGGTAGATACTAAATTTAATAAGACTCTAGCCCTTATATTACTTTATATTCTCTAGCTATATAGCTATTTAGGTATTATAGTTAGTAGTATCTTAGAGTAGTGTAAGAGTCTAGGTCTTAAATATATTCTAGTTATCTTTAAGATTACTTTAGTTATTAGCTATTTATTTATTAAGGTATTAGTCCTATCTTACCTTATAATTACTATATATATAGTTAAGTATAAAGAGGATTTTTTAGTAATTATACTAATACTTTTACTTTACCCTATTAAAGGTATAGTTTAGATTATTTATCTATATTTTATACTTCTATAGGTTTATAGGGTATTAGAGGTTAGTAATATTCCTAACTTTAACCTCTTAGTAGCTATTACTAGAGAAGGAACTAAATCTTTACTACCTTTTTATCTTCTTTTTTCCTCTACCTAGCTATAGAAGATTAATAAGCTTTTACTCTTATTCCTATAGTTTTTTAAGTTTCTTAAGCTAAGTAATTTACTTATTTATTACTATAGTATTAGCCCTAATATTAGAGGGTCTAGGTTTAGTCCTAGTTCTTATAGAATATAGTATATCTTTAGTAGTAATACTACTCTTATTTAATTAACTTTAGTTATTATCTAATATTACTTAGGTTAATTAGGTAGTTCTTAGCCCTATATTACTCTTAGGTAGCTAGTAGTAGAAGCTTTAGAATTATAAGGATAAAGGTAGCTAGGTAAAAGAATATAGGGTATACTTATATATAAACTAAAGCTTACTAGGTCTAAGTATAATATATATATAAGTTACTAGTTTATAGCTAGTGGCTTGCTAATATTACGTGGACCTAGCCCTTCCTTCTAGTGTTAGGCGCCGCGGTGCTCTGGCGCCGCGGTGCACGCATGCGCGTGGGTCATGTTGTGAGGGGCCTCACATAGGTCTTCATTAGGCCTTTGACCTAACCTTTATTAACAAGGTCTCTTATTATAGATTAATTAATCTAGCTATCCGACGAGACCTCTGACCATTAAAGACCTTTCTAACCGACGATTTCCTTGACGATTAAAGGGGAATCTAACCATTAGAAGGTCTTCTGAAGAGGTCTCTGCTGTTGATTTTAATTGATTAGACCGTCCGACGAGGCCTCTGACCACTAAAGATCTCTCTAACTGATGATTTCCCTAATAATTAAAGGGGAATCTGACCGTCAGAGGGTCTTCTGAAGAGGTCTCTGCCCTTGATTTAATTAATCAGACTGTCTGACGAGGCCTCTGACCGTTGAAGATCTCTCTAACCGATGATTTCCCTGACAATTGAAGGGGAATCTGACCGTTAGAGGGTCTTCTGAAGAGGTCTCTGCCGTTGATTTAATTGATCAGACTGTCTGACAAGACCTCTGACCGTTGAAGACCTCTGACCGACGATTTCCCTGACGATTGAAGGGGAATCTGACTGTCAGAGGGTCTTCTGAAGAGGTCTCTGTCCGTTGATTTCAATCGATCAGACCGTCCGACGAGGCCTCTGACCGCTGAAGATCTCTCTAACTGACGATTTCCCTGATGATTAAAGGGGAATCTGACTGATAGAAGGTCTTCTAACGAGGTCTCTGTTAATTGAAAAGGTCTCTTATCACGGATCAATTGATTAAACCGTCTGACGAGGCCTCTGACCGGTGAAGACCTTTCTAACTGACGATTTCCTTGACGATTAAAGGGGAATCTGACCGTTAGAGGATCTTCTGACGAGGTCTCTGCCATTAGATCAATTGATTAGACTGTCTGACAAGACCTCTAACCGTTGAAGATCTCTCTGACTAACGATTTCCCTGAGGATTAAAGGGGAATCTGACTGTTAGAGAATCTTCTGACGAGGTCTCTGCTATTAGATTAATTGATTAGACTGTCTGACGAGACCTCTGACCGTTAAAGATCTCTCTAACCGACGATTTCCCTAACGATTGAAGGGGAATCTGACCGATAGAGGGTCTCCTGAAGAGGTCTCTGCCGTTAATAAGACCCTCTATTATGGATTGATTAGTTGATCTATCAAACCCTCGGTCATAGGCCCCTCTGACCGTTGGATTAGATTAATCACTAATGATCCCTCTGACCGATTAACAAGACCTCTGACCGTTAAAGACCTCTCTGACTGACGATTTCCCTGACGATTGAAGGGGAATCTGACTGATAGAAGGTCTTCTGACGAGGCCTTTGCTGATTGAAAAGGTCCTCTTATCACGGATCAATTGGACTATCTGACGATACCTCTGACCGACCCCTTCGATGGATAACCTCTTCGATGGATAACCTCTTTGATGGATGACCTCTTTGATGGATGGCCCCTTTGATGGATGACCCTTTGATGGATTGGATGGATGGAAGGGAGGCTAAGAATCACGAAATTTTTTTTTATTATATATCTATAGTCTTGTTATTCCTTTCTTGTTGTTTTCTTTTATTACTGTTTTCCCTTTCCTAGGGGCTAGGAAGGGAAAACAGTTAGGGAGGTGTTGTGTGGCTAGAATTGAGACCCCTTAAGACCAATCTCGAGGCCTCCAGTCTCTCGGCTTAACAGATTAATCTGGCCACATTGGATCCCTAGTCACAGACCCCCTCGAGACCTCTTTTTCGTTGGATCGAAATCAGCCACATTTTCAGCTCTTATTAGATTGAAATTAGCTGTATTAGATCCCTAGTTAAAGATCCCTCGAGACCTTGCTAGTCTATTGGCTTCATCGGATTGAAATTGGCCATATTAGATCCCTTAGATAGACCCTTTGGTCTATCGGGTTAATGGATTAATCTGGCTGCATTAGATCCCTAGGATAAATATCCTAGATTTCCTCCCCCTTAGATAAAAGAAAATTAACCCTCCCTTTGTGGCCTTTTAGCTAGGATTGTTTAATTAACCTTTTTAAGCTTATTTAAGATTTTTAAGATTATCAAGATGATTTGAGGTTTTTAAGGTTATCCCTCTATCTATCGCTTTGATCCTCGCGATGGATCGCAAACCTCGCGGGCCCCGATATCAGTATCAGGCCATCGCTGACATCGTCAAATCCGTCAGCATCGTTATCGTCAGATTCGTCGTTTTGGGGTGTTGGTTTTGCCCCGACAAACTATTTATAGGTATATAGATATTAAAATAGTAGCGGATCTTAATAGTTACGCTAAGATTAATATTATTAGCGCTAAATTTATATAAGCCTATAAACTTAACTAAGCTAAGGCTATAGCACCTATTATTAAGGTAGTAGGGGCCCTTATAGTTCCCTAATATAGTGTCTATAAGGTCCCTATTATAATTAAAGACTTAAGAGGAGAAGAAAAGGACCTTAAGCTACTATATATAACTATTAATAGGGACCTAAGAACTAAGGGAAGCCCTATATTAATTAGGATATATATACTTACTAAGGAATATATCTACCTTTACTTATACTTATAAGAGTAGTGATTTAAGAAAAGAAGAAAGGCCTTTTTACTTATAACTCCCTATAAATTCATAAAGGTTATATATAATAAGACTATTATATATACTATTAATAGGGTTATAGAAGATAAGTTTATTACCCTTAGAGATAAAGAAGAGGTAAAGGTATATAGAACTATTAAAGATATCCCCTAGGAACTATATAAGTTTAAAGATATATTTATATTAGATAAGGTAGGGAGCTTGCCTTTAAGAAAGATAACTAATTATATAATTAATCTAATACTAGGGACTATACCTGTAAGGATAAAGTTAGCTAGGCAAAAGGATATAGGGTGCACTCATATATTAACTAAAGCTTGCTAGGTCTAAGTGTAATATATGTGTAAGTCACTGGTTTATAGCTAGTAGCTTGCTAATATTACATAGACCTAGCCCTTCCTTCTAGTATTAGGCACCGCGGTGCTCTGGCGCTGCGGTGCATGTATACGCGTAGGTTATATTATAAGGGGCCTTATAATTATCCCCCCCCTTATTACTAGGCTCCTAAATAGCTTTTACCCTATATTTTATAACTATTTACTAACTAGTAGTTATATTAAAATAATAATAAATAATAATCTATAATAATAAATAATAGTTAGCGCTTTAGCATAAATTCACCTCTAACTCTCTACTATATTATTCTATTTTTATTTCTATATTATTAGCTAAATTATTACTTTTCTATAATACTATTATCTATTTATTATTAATTACTAATAAATCACTATAAGTGTGCTAATAATTCTACTTTATAACTACTTATATATACACTATTTACATACTAGATATACTAAATATAAAAAAAGCCCCCTATCTACCCCTAAACTCCCCTAGATTAATTATTAATTTATTACTAACCTATATATAGGTTAGTTAAAGATAAAGTAGTTAAAGCGCTATATTTAGTATTATATATATAGGGATAGTTATAAGGCTATAAGTATCTTACTTTTCCTTTACTCTTTAGTTTTTATTTACTAATAATTATATAATCTATAGCTACTATATATAGTAACTTCCTTAACTTATTAAAGGTACTAGATTAGGTAGATATCCTAATAGAGATACTTAGTAATAAGGATAAGGATAATCCTAAAGACCTTATATTCTTAGAGGTAACTTAGTAGTATTTTACTACTTATTATCTTTAGCTTATATAGGGCTTTAACTATACTAATATAATATATTATATTATATTTAGGTTAATAGGGGCTACTAAGGTTTACTAGGTCTATATATTTCTTCCCTTTTTACTAGTTTTTTACTAATTTATCTAGGTAAGATGCTTTAATTATATACTAGTAGTATATAATCTCCTATTAAACCCTTATAATTACTATAAACCTAGCTTTAGTCCTAGGGATAGTAGGTTATATCTTAGCCCTATTTTACTATCTATTTACTAATATTTTAGTAAGCTAACTATCTATAACTCCTTACTATATAGAATATAGTAATAGTTTTATAGCTAAAGCTAAGTAATCTAGGATTTATTACCTAGGGAATAGTATTATATTATTTTTATTATAGAATAAAGAAGGTAGTTATAGTAGATAAGAATAATGCTAAGTATATAGTCTATAGGGGCTAAGTCTTTAGCTATAAGGGGGTAACTATAGAGGGATTTCTATTAACTCTCCTAAAGCTATAGATAGTTTTCTTTATTTTATTCCTTTATATTTTTTCTTTTATTTTTTATATATAGTTTAGTTATTTTCTTTTATTAGGTATATTATAGTAGCTAGTAAGGCTATACCTTTCTTATAGGAACTTTATACTTTTTTACCTATAACTTACTTATATATTACTATTCTTTTCCCTTAACTTATTCTAGTAGAATACCTAAATTATATACTAAGCTTCTTTTATATCTTTAATAGGAACCTACTAGTTATATTTACTTAGCTAACCCTTCTACTTTACTAGGTATTTATTACCTTTATAGGTCTTTTTATATTTCTTAACCTCCTTAACTTTATATTTATTATCTTTATTCTTAAGATTAGGTATTAGTATTTTTTCTTTATTTATATTTTTATAATAAATCTATAGCTTTAGTAGGCTAATATAGAATATATTATATAACCTACTATATTTTTCTAGTAATATAAGCTAATATACTTACTTATTAATAGTATTAAGTACCTAAAATAGTCTAATAAACCTAGGGATTAGCTTCTATTTTACTTCCTTAAGCTATATATTCTTTATTAATAATAATACTAGGTTATCTTTTTTAAGAGTAAGTAGTTAGTAATATTTATTATAGTAGTTTACCTAGGATTTAGTAGCTTTTACCTAGTTTTACTTTAGCTACTCTCTAACTTTATATAACTTTATAATATAAATATAAGCCTCTAGTACCTCCCTTTTTATAACCTTATCCCTAAGGGCTAGCTAAAACTCTAGTAAGTACCCTATAAGTATATAGTTAGGTAAGTAGCCTATAGTTTTATTTACTATATTATTATAGGTAAATTATATAACTAGGAGTAGCTTAGGCTATATTTACTAGTTTTTAGAAGTAAAGTATTATAGGTAGTACTCTAGTACTTAGTTAGTTCTCTTAGTTTACCTATTAGTTTAGGGGTAAAATACTATAGAAAGCCTATATTTTATATATAATAGGTAATATAGGTCTAACTAGAATTAGCTTATAGAAATAGATCCTTTATTAGATATAATACCCTTTAGTAGCCTAAATTATAGCTTAATTTTCTTATAGAAAAGTTCTACTAACTTAGCTATATTAATTATAGTTATTATAGGTAGGAAGATAGAGTACTTAGTGTATTAGTCTATAATTACTAGGATTATATTAGTTTCTTATTTACCTACTTATATAATAGGTAATCCTATAATAAAGTCTATTAAGATTTCTACCTATAGTTACTCTAGTATTAGTAATAATTTAAGACTCCTATATAGGTAATACCTTCTTATAACTATTTACTAATATATTCTATAGCTTATAATATAGTTTAATATAGACTTATTTATAGCTAGCTACTAAAAGTAATACTTTAATAGCTTAAGTATTTACTTAGTCCTAAAGTAACCTATTAGTAGATTATTATAGTATAGCTATAGAAGCTTCTATTATAAGGTAGGCTCTTAGGGAATAACTACCTAGTCTTTATATATTAGGAAATCCCTTATACTATATAACTATAGACTAGCTTTCTCTCTCTTTAGGGAATTAATCTCTTTACTCTACCTTTATAGGTCTAGATCTTAGCTTTAGGCCTTTTATAGTAGCTATACTAATAGTTTATTTAGGCTAGATTAGTAGGGATCTAGTAATATAATAGCCCCCTAGATTTCCTATACTATACTAATATCCTAGATATATATTACCTTCTCCTAGAAATTACCTTTATTTAGCTAACCTTTTACTAGATCTATAGTAGCTAATTAGCCTCTTAATATAGCTACTCTAGCCTTTACTATAGGGGCTAGGGTATTTTCCTTTCCTAAAGGTATCTTACTATACCTCTCTATAAAGACTAGGGTATTTTCCTTCCCTAAAGGTATCTTACTATATTTTCTTTAATATATTAGTATCTCTTTTTTTACTACTTCTTTAGTAGCTACTAACTTTTTCTTAAGTTCTAGTAAAAGTACCTTATTTATTAGAGGTTTATTCTTATAATTAGACTTTCTTAATAGTATATCTATAGGGTTACTTTTCCTTAGTCTATACTTAATTATAAAGTTTAGTAGGTATAGGAATATATACTATCTAGCCTATTTTCTATTTAGCTTCTATTACTTTATAAAGGTTTATAGGTTATAGTAGTCTAATAGGACTTCTATTAGGGTCTCTATACCTTTAATATAATATTACTAGTGTTTAAATAACTTAACTATAGTAAGTAGCTCTTAGTTAGGTATACTATAGTTTTATTTAGTATTAGTAAACTTCCTTAACTAAAAGGCTATAGGGTACTAGTAGCCCTTATTATCTTATTATAATAAGATTTCTACTATTATAAAGATTAAGATATCTATCTTAATACACACTAGTTAACTTAGGTTATAATAATAGAGAAGAGAAGCCTACTAAAAGGTATCTTTTAGCTAGTAAAACACTACCTATTCTCTTACCCTAAATATAAACCTCCTAGTCTAGATACTATTCTAACTACCCTTTATTAATATATATAGTAGTACTATAATCCTAGAGTATTTATAGATAAACTATTAGTAAAAGTTATAGAACCCTAGGAAGGATTATATATTCTTAAAGCTTATAGATTCCTTCTAATCCTAAATAATAGTAACTTAGTAGGTATCTATTAAGATACTATTAATAAAGAGAATAAACCCTAGGAACTTTACTAACTCTTAGTAGAACTTATATTTAGAGGGTTTTATATATAATTCTACCTCTCTTATATACCCTAGGACTTCTTTAATATATATAGTATACTTCTCTTATATTTTTAAAAAGATAAGAATATTATCTAGATATACTATATAAATAGTATTAACTAGCCTATAAAGCGCTTTATAGATATAGTTCTAGAATATAGCTAGGGTATTTATTAACCTAAAAGGCATTATAAGATATTTATAGTGCCTATAGTATATATAGAATATAGTCTTTTACTTATTACCCCCTTTTATCTAGATTCTATAATAAGTATTCTTAATATTAATTTTTAAGAAGAAGCAAGCTCCTTAGCACTAGTCTAGGATCTCTAAAATTAGGGGGAGAGTATAGCGAATTTTCTATATTACCCTATTAAGACCCTAGTAATCCACGTATAATTAGAGCGTACTATCTTTCTTTAGTATAAATAGGATAGGCATGCCTATAGGGCTCTTTAATAGTCTTATCTAGCCCTTCTATAGGTTCTTATTAATATATTTATAAAGTTCCTTTAATTTACCTTAGGAAAGGGGGTAAATTAGTCTATATAAGGGTATAGTCCCTAGTATTAGATTAATTATATAATTAGTTATCTTTCTTAAAGGTAAGCTCCCTACCTTATCTAATATAAATATATCTTTAAACTTATATAGTTCCTAGGGAATATCTTTAATAGTTCTATATGCCTTTACCTCTTCTTTATCTCTAAGGGTAATAAACTTATCTTCTATAACCCTATTAATAATATATATAATAGTCTTATTATATATAACCTTTGCGAATTTATAGGGAGTTATAAGTAAAAAGGCCTTTCTTCTTTTCTTAAACCACTACTCTTATAAGTATAAGTAAAGGTAGATATATTCCTTAGTAAGTATATATATCCTAATTAATATAGGGCTTCCCTTAGTTCTTAGGTCCCTATTAATAGCTATATATAGTAGCTTAAGGTCTTTTTCTTCTTCTCTTAAGTCTTTAATTATAATAGGGACCTTATAGATACTATATTAGGGAACTATAAGGGCCCCTACTACCTTAATAATAGGTACTATAGCCTTAGCTTAGTTAAGTTTATAGGCTTATATAAATTTAGCGCTAATAATATTAATCTTAGCGTAACTATTAAGATCCGCTACTATTTTAATATCTATATACCTATAAATAGTAACTAGTGTGTGAAATTAATGCCCTATTAGTACCTTAGTGTTTAAGGTAGAGGTAAGGGTATTTACTTCTACCTTAGGGAGTTTTCTAGGTCTTATTACTCCTTCTTTAGCTTATTATATCTATTTATAAGGTACTCTATACTATTATAATTAAAACACTACCTTTTATACCTAGGTTTACGGTTATTTAGGTAGGTAGTAGGAGACTTCTCTTAGTCCTTATCCTTCTAATCTTTATTAGACCTTCTACCTTATAGAAAGTTATATCTATAATATTAGGGAGCCTTATTTAGGCCCTTATTTTCTAAATACTTAGACTTTTGCTTACTCTTTAGCATAGCCTCCTAGAGTTATTAAGTAAGTTATATAACCTCCTTTTATGCCTTTTTTATAATAAAGGTATATAGGTTAATCTAGTCTTATAGGTTAGGGAGTAGTTTTATAAAGAATATAAGAGCTTATAACTTTTTAATAGCTTTTTCTAGGTATTTCTCTAGTAAATCTAGGTAGATACTAAATTTAATAGGACTCTAGCCCTTATATTACTTTATATTCTCTAGCTATATAGCTATTTAGATATTATAGTTAGTAGTATCTTAGAGTAGTATAAGAGTCTAGGTCTTAAATATATTCTAGTTATCTTTAAGATTACTTTAGTTATTAGCTATTTATTTATTAAGGTATTAGTTCTATCTTACCCTATAATTACTATATATATAGTTAAGTATAAAGAGGATTTTTTAGTAATTATACTAATACTTTTACTTTACCCTATTAAAGGCATAGTTTAGATTATTTATCTATATTTTATACTTCTATAGGTTTATAGGGTATTAGAGGTTAGTAATATTCCTAACTTTAATCTCTTAGTAGCTATTACTAGAGAAGGAACTAGATCTTTACTACCTTTTTATCTTCTCTTTCCCTCTACCTAGCTATAGAAGATTAATAAGCTTTTACTCTTATTCCTATAGTTCTTTAAGTTTCTTAAGCTAAGTAATTTACTTATTAATTACTATAGTATTAGCCCTAATACTAGAGGGTCTAGGTTTAGTCCTAGTTCCTATAGAATATAGTATATCTTTAGTAATAATATTACCCTTATTTAATTAACTTTAGTTATTATCTAATATTACTTAGGTTAATTAGGTAGTTCTTAGCCCTATATTACTCTTAGGTAGCTAGTAGTAGAAGCTTTAGAATTATAAGGATAAAGGTAGCTAGGTAAAAGGATATAGGGTATACTTATATATTAACTAAAGCTTACTAGGTCTAAGTGTAATATATATATAAGTTACTAGTTTATAGCTAGTGGCTTACTAATATTATATAGACCTAGCCCTTCCTTCTAGTATTAGGCGCCGCGGTGCTCTGGCGCTGCGGTGCACGCATGCGCGTGGGTCATGTTGTGAGGGGCCTCACAATACCCCTATATAGACTAATTTACCCTCTTTCCTAAGGTAAATTAAAGGAACTTTATAAATATATTAATAAGAACCTATAAAAGGGCTAGATAAGACTATTAAAAAGCCCTGCGGGCATACCTATCCTATTTATACTAAAGAAAGATAGTATACTCTAATTATATATAAATTACTAGGGTCTTAATAGGGTAACGCAGAAGAATTACTATACTCTCCCCCTAATTTTAGAGATCCTAAACTAGTGCTAAGGAGCTTACTTCTTCTTAAAAATTAATATTAAGGATACTTATTATAGAATCTAGATTAAAGGGGGTAATAAGTAGAAGACTATATTCTATACATACTATAGGCACTATAAATATCTTATAATACCTTTTAGGTTAATAAATGCCCTAGCTATGTTCTAGAACTATATCTATAAAGCGCTTTATAGGCTAGTTAATACTATTTATATAGTATATCTAGATAATATCCTTATCTTTTTAAAAATATAAGAGAAGCACACTATATATATTAAAGAAGCCTTAGGGTATATAAGAGAGGTAGAATTATATATAAAACCCTCTAAATATAAATTCTACTAAGAGTTAGTAAAGTTCCTAGGGTTTATTCTCTTTATTAATAGGATCTTAATAGATACCTACTAAGTTACTACTATTTAGGATTAAAAGGAACCTATAAGCTTTAAGGATATATAATCCTTCCTAGGGTTCTATAACTTTTACTAATAGTTTATCTATAGATACTCTAGGATTATAGTATTACTATATATATTAATAAAGGGTAGTTAGAATAGTATCTAGACTAAGAGGTTTATATTTAAGGTAAGAGAATAGGTAGTATTTTACTAGCTAAAAGATACCTTTTAGTAGGCTCCTCTACTCTATTATTATAACCTAAGTTAACTAGTATATATTAAGATAAATACCTTAATCTTTATAATAGTAGAAATCTTATTATAATAAGATAATAAGGGCTACTAGTACCCTATAGTTTTTTAGTTAAGGAAGTTTACTAATACTAAATAAAACTATAGTATACCTAACTAAAAGCTACTTACTATAGTTAAGTTATTTAAATACTAGTAATATTATATTAAAGGTATAGAAACCCTAGTAAAAGTCCTATTAAACTACTATAACCTATAGACTTTTATAAAGTAATAAAAGCTAAATAGAAGATAGGCTAGATAGTATATATTCCTATACCTACTAAATTTTATAATTAAGTATAGACTAAGGAAAAGTAACCCTATAGATATACTATTAAGAAGGTCTAATTATAAGAGTAAACCCCTAATAAATAGGGTACTTTTACTAAAACTTAAGAAAAAGTTAGTAATTACTAAAGAAGTAGTAAAAGAAAAGATACTAATATATTAAAAAAGATATAGTAAGATACCTTTAGGGGAGGAAAATACCCTAGTTTTTATAAAGAGATATAATAAAATACCTTTAGGGAAGGAAAATACCCTAGCCCCTATAGTAAAGGCTAGAGTAGCTATATTAAGAGGCTAATTAGCTACTATAGATCTAGTAAAAGGTTAGCTAAATAAAGGTAATTTCTAGGAGAAGGTAGTATATATCTAGGATACTAATATAGTATAAGAGATCTAGGGGGCTATTATATTACTAGATCCTTACTAATCTAGCCTAAATAAACTATTAGTATAGCTACTATAGAAGGCCTAAAGCTAAGATCTAGACCTATAAAGGTAGAGTAAAGAGATTAATTCCCTAAAGAGAGAGAAAGCTAGTCTATAGTTATATAGTATAAGGGGTTTTCTAATATATAAAGACTAGGTAGTTATTCCCTAAGAGCCTACCTTATAATAAAAGCTTCTATAGCTATACTATAATAATCTACTAGTAGGTTACTTTAGGACTAAGTAAATACTTAAGCTATTAAAGTATTACTTTTAGTAGCTAGCTATAAATAAGTCTATATTAAACTATATTATAAGCTATAGAATATATTAGTAAATAGTTATAAGAAGGTATTACCTATATAGGAGTCTTAAATTATTACTAATACTAGAGTAACTATAGGTAGAAATCTTAATAGACTTTATTATAGGATTACCTATTATATAAGTAGGTAAATAAGAAACTAATATAATCCTAGTAATTATAGACTAATACACTAAGTACTCTATCTTCCTACCTATAATAACTATAATTAATATAGCTAAGTTAGTAAAACTTTTCTATAAGGAAATTAAGCTATAATTTAGGCTACTAAAGGGTATTATATCTAATAGAGGATCTATTTCTATAAGCTAATTCTAGTTAGACCTATATTACCTATTATATATAAAATATAGGCTTTTTATAGTATTTTACCCCTAAATTAATAAATAAACTAAGAGAACTAACTAGGTACTAGAGTATTACTTATAATACTTTACTTCTAAAAACTAGTAAATATAGCCTAAGCTACTCCTAGTTATATAATTTACCTATAATAATATAGTAAATAGAACTATAGGTTACTTACTAAACTATATACTTATAGGGTACTTACTAGAGTTTTAGCTAGCTTTTAGGGATAAGGTTATAGAAAAGAAAGTACTAGAGGCTTATACTTATATTATAAAGTTATATAAAGCTAAGAAGTAGCTAAAGTAAAACTAGGTAAAAGCTACTAAATCCTAGGTAAAGTATTATAATAAATATTATTAATTACTTACTCTTAAAAAAGATAACCTAATATTACTATTAGTAAAGAATATATAGCTTAAGAAAGTAAAATAAAAGCTAATCCCTAGGTTTATTAGACTATTTTAGGTACTTAATACTATTAGTAAGTAAGTATATTAGCTTATATTACTAGAAAAATATAGTAGGTTATATAATATATTCTATATTAGCCTACTAAAGCTATAGACTTATTATAAGAATATAAATAAAGAAAAAATACTAATACCTAACCTTAAGAATAAAGATAATAAATATAAAGTTAAGAAGGTTAAGAAATATAGAAAGACCTATAAAGATAATAAATACCTAGTAAAGTAAAAGAGTTAGCTAAGTAAATATAACTAGTAGGTTCCTATTAAAGATATAGAAAAAGCTTAGTATATAATTTAGGTATTCTACTAGAATAAGTTAAGGGGAAAGGATAGTAATATATAAGTAAGTTATAGGTAAAAGAGTATAAAGTTTCTATAAGAAAGGTATAGCCTTACTAGCTACTATAATATACCTAATAAAAGAAAATAATTAAACTATATATAAAAAATAAAAAAATAAAAATATAAAGGAATAAAATAAAGAAAACTATTTATAGCTTTAGGAGAGTTAATAGGAATTTCTCTATAATTACCCCCTTATAGCTAAAGACTTAGCCCCTATAGACTATATACTTAGTGTTATTCTTATCTACTATAACTACCTTCTTTATTTTATAATAAAAATAATATAATACTATTCCCTAGGTAATAAATCCTAGATTACTTAGCCTTAGCTATAAAACTATTACTATATTCTATATAGTAAGGAGTTATAGATAGTTAGCTTACTAAAATATTAGTAAATAAATAGTAAAATAGGGCTAAGATATAACCTACTATCCCTAGGACTAGAGCTAGGTTTATAGTAACTATAAGGGTTTAATAGGAGACTATATACTACTAGTATATAATTAAAGTATCCTACCTAGATATATTAGTAAAAAACTAGTAAAAAGGGAAGAAATATATAGACCTAGTAGACCTTAGTAGCCCCTATTAACCTAAATATAATATAATATATTATATTAGTATAGTTAAAGCCCTATATAAGCTAAAGATAATAGGTAGTAAAATACTACTAAGTTATCTCTAAGAATATAAGGTTTTTAGGATTATCCTTATCCTTATTACTAAGTGCCTCTATTAGGATATCTACCTAATCTAGTACCTTTAATAAGTTAAGGAAGTTACTATATATAGTAGCTATAGATTATATAATTATTAGTAAATAGGAACTAAAGAGTAAAGGAAAAGTAAGATACTTATAGCCTTATAACTATCCCTATATAAATAACACTAAATATAGCGCTTTAACTACTTTATCTTTAACTAACCTATATATAGATTAGTATTAAATTAATAATTAATCTAGGGAAGTTTAGGGGTAGATAGGGGCCTTTTTTTATATTTAGTATATCTAGTATATAAATAGTATATATATAAGTAATTATAGAGTAGAATTATAGGCGCGCTTATAATAATATATTAGTAATTAATAATAGATAGATAATAGTGTTATAGAAAAGTAATAATTTAGCTAATAATATAGAAATAAAAATAGAATAATATAGTAGAGAGTTAGAGGTAAATTTATACTAAAGTACTAACTATTATTTATTATTATAGATTATTATTTATTATTATTTATTATTATTTTAATATAACTACTAGTTAGTAAATAGTTATAAAATATAGGGTAAAAGCTATTTAGGAGCCTAGTAATAAGGGGGGGGATAATTATAAGGCCCCTTATAACATAACCCACGCGTATACGTGCACCGCAGCGCTAGAGCACCGCAGCGCCTAATACTAGAAGGAAGGGCTAGGTCTACGTAATATTAGCAAGCTACTAGCTATAAACCAGCGACTCGTATACATATTACACTTAGACCTAGCAAGCTTTAGTTAATATACGAGTGCACCCTATATCCTTTTGCCTAGCTACCTTCATCCTTATATATAGCACTTAAGTTAGTATTTTCTTAAGTTCAGAAGCGAGAGTACTCTTATGTATATACTATCTAGCAAAGCAACCTATTAGATAGCGAGTTTAAAAAGGTATTAGAGAACTATAAGTCTTTTTATAAAAGCTATAGCATTACTTAGATATTAAAAGTAATAAGCTGGGTTAAGGAAGATCTAAAGAATATAGTGCTTTAGAATAAGCTTAGAAGTAAGGATAAAGAGGCTTTTATAACCGTAGACTTTAGCTATTATTTGTAAAGGTAAAAGGAAGAGGTTATTTATAAAGGTAAAGGAAGAGGTTATAAAGGTAGAGGAGGAGGTTTAGAAAGTAAGGTTATAAAGGTAAAGGAAGAGGCTAGAAGGTTATAGTAGAATTAGCTTAGGCATAAGGATTACTAGTATTTTTACCTATATAAAATTCACGCTACTTATGGTTTTATCTCCCTTACCTTGCAGCCGCCTGCCTAATAACCTTGTAGCCACCTACCTAACAACCTCACAGCCACCTACCTAACAACCTTATAGCCACCTACCTAATAACCTTATAACCACCTACTAAATAATTCCTCCCTTATTAAAGACTTCTATCCTTAGGGATCTTAACGCCTCTCTCTCGCTAGTATTACTAATAACTATAAAAGCCTCTTTTTATAATAATACTTTACTATACTATTAGACTTCCTCTTATATTAAAGCTATTCACTAGCTTATAAGCCTCTTTAATAAGCTAGTGTTTATCCTTATTTAATGCCTCTAAGTTAAGCCTACCTTACTCTTCTAGTGTAATACTACCTAACTTAATAAAGTTAAATAGGCTAGTTATAGTATAAATAATCTTAATCTAATCTAGAAAGTTATACTTAGTAGTGCTATAGTAAATTATCTTAAACTTTTACTTATAATACCTAAAGAGTTTCTTAACTATTACTTAAAGAATAGTATTGTTAAAATTATGCTATTTATAGCACTATTTTATAGGCCCACTAGTTGCCTAGTTGCGTTGTTGCAACGTTGGTTACAAGGCGTTGCCTGCAGCGTTGTTGGCTGTGGCCAGCTTTGGCTGTGACCTGCGCTCCGCGCACAACCAACCCACAGGCTTGTATGACTAAGCCGACTAGGCTACCCTATAGGGAAGCTAAAATCGACTGTAACTAGGGAACTAGTAGTTGTATAAAAGGCTGACTTATACTGTTTAAATCCTTGATTTTTTCTAGATTTAATGATGTATTTTATTTATAGGGTTGCTTATTAGATTGCTTAGTTAGTGTATATGGGTGGCTAGATTGTATGGTCGTGAGTTGATTTTTTACTTTTTATATACAAATAAATTTTACGGAAAATAAAAAATAGCTCCTAAGGCCCGGCTAGCGACCCCCTTCTATCGATATGGTTAGTAGGTCTATAAGGGGAACTCAGAAAATCCTCTCATTGCTCGTTAGATCGTTTATCTAGCTAAAATCTACTATATTTAACTATTAAAGCTCTATATCTTAAAGAATCGTCGTATTATAGTGAATCTAGAAGCCGCCGCGTTAAATCTACTAGGGAGGTCTTCCTATCCCTCTAGTACAGATTCCCTTCTATTTTCAATAGGTTATAAGCCCGGAAGGCCTATAAGATTACTACATTACTACGTTATTCTACTGCGATTAGTGCTTAATTTTAGGTACTAGTTACTCTCTACTAGACCTGTGGGCTCTTAGATTACGAAGGAAATCCGCTAGAATTTGAAGCTTTTATCTACTAGCTCTACGCATCGCAACATCAGACCCTTGGTGTTGAATTCAACTACAGCCGCACCTGCAACCACCACATTGTAATCGTAACTATCTAGTTACAACCACAACCTCTTTTAGTGATTCTATTCACTGCCGTGACCGTTATATTTAATATTATCTACTCTGTAGATACGCTGCATTTCTTTTAAATCATTGAACATCTAGTATATCTATACTAGGCTTTTTGACCTATTGCAATACGTTGCACGCACTATACATTACGTTACGTTGCGTTGTAGCTGCTGTAATATCTATATCCTACGATTCCTATCCGCCTTTTTTGGTGTTAAGAAAATTTTCGCAGAGAATCTTCTCCGGTCCGTTTCTGCCCACGCATACCGCAGACCCACTTTTAGACCTCGAGGGGCACCCTTTTAAACAGCCCCGCCACATAATTTGCGTACGCAGCCAGGTTGCACCACAACCAGCTTCTAGCGCGCGTTATTTACAACAGGAATAAATTTGGAGATCTTACACAGGAATTTTTAAGAGATAGCACCACCGAATTATAAGGGTAAGGGACCTGCTACAGGCCCTTCTTCTAGCCCTCCTAGGGACCCTAATAGGATGGATATAGAAGGTCTGGCTGTTCAAGCCAGTGCTTTACAACTACAACAACAGATGCAGAGCCAAATTGAACAACAAGGCAAGACCTTAACTAATTTTATCAAGCATACTAAGTCAAATCGTCTAAAAAACGAGGCTAGCATTAAAGATCTATTAGATAAATTAACGCAAACCATAACTACTATGCAAGGTCTTTAGGATTCTACTAAGCTAAGGGAAGAAAATACTAAAGCTCCGGTAGAAGACCTGCCTGCCGCTAATTCTGCGAGTTTACCTTCTAGTAACTTACAAGCTGCCTTTAACATAGGGGCTATTAAGGAACTAAATAAGAAGGTTCACTCTATTCCTAAGGGAGCTAAGCTAAAAGGCCCTGAAAATTATGATCAGTGGAAGCAAGCCCTGAGCATTTAATTTAGAGCCCTAGGATTGCCTGAATTTATAGATAATCCTAGCTTAGCAGGCTATCTAGCTAACTATAATCAAGCTATTCTTTTAATAATATTAAGAGATAGTTGCCAACCTAGGCCACAGGCAGCTATATGTTGGCAAAAATCCCCTGAAGAAGCCTATAAAGTCCTTATTAGGCAGTATTCGCAGAGTGCTAAAATCTAGCGAGGTACGCTATACGCTAGCTACCACTCCCTAAATTTTTCAAATTATAAGGGATCTTTAGAGGCTTTTAATGCTGATTTTAATAACTTACTAGCTAGACTACAGCTTTGTAGTGTAGAGATCGCTCCTATTGATTAAGTAAACCATTATATTAACACATTAAAGCAGACCTTTCCTAGTTAGGCTAAGAGACAAAGATTTACTATCAGAGCTGCTAGGGCACAAGGGCTGCCTGTAAATACCTTAAATTTACAGTTCCTAATGGCTGATTTATTAGAAGAACAGAGGGATAAAACCTCCCCTGTAGCTAAAGCTCTTAGCTATAAGGCTTCTAATAATAAGGGAAATTCTAAGGAAGAGGAGAAGAAATCTAATCCTAATACTAAGAAGGACTCTACTAACGCCACTAAAGAGCAGGATAAGAAGGATTTAAACCCTTCTAAAGCCTCTAGGAAGAAAAAGCAGAAGAAGAAGAGTGGCAACGGGGATAAAGATAAAGGAAAAGAAGCTGCTTTTACATTAGGCTATAGCCTAGCCACGGGATATGTTAAAGAACTAGATTCTAGTGAGTCTAGTAGTGAGGATAGTAGTGATTCTGAATCTAATTTAGATACCTCTAGTACCACCACCACTAGTGACACTACTAGTAAGCCTACTTTTAGCTACTCTAACAATGTGGTTAAAAACTCCCTTCTATACGATACAGGCTCCTCTTATCATATTTATAATAATAGGGCTTTCTTTAGGGACTTTAAGCCTCTTAAGAAAGGTTAAACCAGCCCTATAATTACAGCAGGAGGACCTATCTATCCTAAAGGAAGAGGCACCGCTGTTTTTAACGTTCTAGTTAAGAAAAATCCACCAGAATATAGGCCTTTAGCTCTGCTAGATGCCCTATATTTCCCCGGTATAGATACCAACCTAGTTAGCGGGTTATCCCACTATCTTAAGGGAGGTTATCTAGCTAAAGATTAGCTTTTCCTAGCCGATAAAAGCCCCTATGGGTTACTAGAACCTGCTAAACATGGCTTCTTTTTGCAGATTAAGGGGCAAGCTACTCCTAAGATCTGCAAGTATTTAACCCACCTCTCCTTTATAGGCTCTCAATTTTGCAACTAATAACAAAGCCAATAAAGAGCCTATAAGACCGAATTAGGGTTTTCCTACCCTATAGAGGTTCAAATTCCGTAGCTAGCATTTAATCCCGAGGAATATCAACGAATTGAAGAACTAAATTCCGATGAAGAAGACGAAGATTCAGCCCTATGTCCCACCGAGGCTCCTCCTAGTTAGGCATCTTCTATAGGGGGTTTAGAAGGTCTATACCCTAATGACTTAGGTGATGATAGTGGCCGTCTATTGCCCCCAGAGGCCTGTGATTCTCAAGAGGCCTGGCAATAGAGGGAGCTAGGGGATAATAGCTCTGATAGATCTTCTAAGCTAGATCCTAGTTACAAGAAGTTACTAGATTTAGCCCTTCTTTAGCATATTTAATTAGGCCACATTAGCCTCCCTTTACTTAAGAAATCTTTAAAATTAGCTAAAGGGATCCCTGATTTTTCCGCCATTAAAGATAAGGATTTTAACTGCATAGCCTGTATGTAATTGAAGGCTGTTAGAAGACTAACCAAAAGACCTATTCAGGACCCCCCTAGGGTTTTAGATATCCTAGAGGGAGATATGGTTAAAATTAAACCTATACCACACAATAAGAAGGCCCTAGTCCTTATACTTATTAATTAAAAATCCCGGTATAAATAGTGCTTTTCATTAGCTAATAAAGAAGGTTAGACCCTTTATACTGCTATTAAGGGCTTCTTTAAGGCCCTGAAAAACCAATATAACGCGTATCCTAGGCACCTCCACTTCGACGGAGGCACTGAAATTAATAACGAACTTCAGTCCTGGTTATCTTCTAAGGGAATTTGCTTTAGCACCTCTTGCCCCTATATTTACAAACAGAATAGGCTAGTTAAGAGGGCTATTAGGGTTATCCTAGACTGGCTTAGAGCTACACTTCAGTGGTCTAAGCTACCTTTATATCTATGGTCTTATATCCTTCCAGCTATAGTGGACTTAGTTAATATTACCGCTAATACAACTAAGCCCCTAACCCCTAAGCAGCTATTTCTAGCTAACTTAGAGCCTAAGACTATCTATAAGCCTGACTTCTTAAAAATTAGGGCTATAGGGTCTTATTGCGAGGTTCTAATACCTCCGGAGCAGAGATTAAAGCTTTAGAAGCTAGCCCCTAGGACTATCCCTAGCTGGCTGCTTGCTACTCTAGGTTCCAGCGTTTATCTTGTTTATATACCCTCTAAAAGGTTAGTTATTAAGACTAGCTTTGTTAAGATTATAGAGGATATAAGCTCTATAGGGTCCCCTAAGCCTTTAGGGAGCTATCCTTTAGAGGGAGAAGCCGATATCTTATGAGATCTAGAGGTTCAGGATAGCTATCCAAAGCCTCTAGCGCCCCCAGCGCCCACAGCGCCTATAGCGCCCGCCGCGCCTACAACGCCCGGGACAACCGCTGTAACGCCTCCAGCGCTACCCCTAGAGAGCCTAAGCTCTAGCGCCCCTAATAAGGGTACTATTAAAAAACCGTTTTTAGATTCGGATTCTTTAATTGACCCTAATTCTATGGATATTAATGATTTTAATTTATCTTCTTTCGTTAAGGAGATATGCTTTAAGGCATAACAAAAGGCTAAATCGTTATCTAATAACAACGATCCGGATACCCCTAAGACCTAGAAACAAGTATTAAAAAGCAAGGATAGCCAAAAATAGGTTAATGCTACTTTTAGCGAATTTAAGTAGCTACTAGCTGCCGGAACTTTTAAATTTATAGGGATAGACTAGATTCCTAAGGGCCAAAAAGTTCTTAAAAATAGGCTTATCTATAAGCTTAAAAAGGATAAAGAAAATAATCCTATAAAACACAAGGCCTAACTCGTTACAAAAGGCTTTATGCAGATAGAAGGTCAGGATTATATCAAGACCTACGCTGCTACTAGCATTCCCCCTAGTTAGCGGATATTACTAGCCCTAGCGGCTTGTAATAACTAGGAAGTTAAATAGGTTAATTTTATAGGGGCCTTTCTAAATAGTCTACTAAAGGAGGCTATTTATATGCAGATCCCTAATGGATTCGTTGAATTTGCTAAAGCTGCTACGCCTAAAATAGCTAAATTACTCAAGAAATACGGCTATAATCCCTCTTAAAAGCAGGTTATTTTCCTTTAAAAAGCTTTATATAGATTAAAACAGAGCTCTAGAGAGTGGCAGCAGGCTCTAAAGGAACTTCTTTAAAAATTAGGCTTCCACCCCCTTATATCTAACCTGGCTGTCTTCTTTAACCTAACTACATCTATATATATAGCGACTTATATGGATAACTATCTTCTAATAGGACCGGATCTAGCTTACATTAACAAGCTAAAGAAGCTATTACATAAAGCTTATCCTATAGAAGATCATGGGCCAGCTGAATTCTTCCTAGGCGTTTAAATCACTAGAAATCAAAAGAAAGGGACCCTAACTATCCACCAGTCCTAGTACATTTCTGAGGCCCTAGAGAGATTTAATATAAAAGATACTAGGCCTGCTAAAATTCCCCTATAACCCAGAATTATTAAATAGGCAGCCCACCTAACTAAACCTCTTTCCCCCTCTAATCACAAGCTATATTAGAGTATTATAGGGACTATTATATATTTAATGCTCCTTACAAGACCTAATATTGCCTTTCCGGTTTAGTGGCTTTCAACAGCGCTATCTAAGCCTTATATAGAGCACTTAAATGCTGCTAAACATCTGCTTAGATACCTTCTAGGCTCTATAAGTTATTCTATAACTTATAGAAGGTCTAAAAACGCTATTAAGGCTTCTACAACCCTTATTAGCTTCTGTGATAGTAACTTCGCGGGTAATAAGTCCTCTAAATCAACCTATACTTATCTCTATAAGCTAGCTAAAGGACCTATTAGCTAGAAATCAAAGAAAGCAACTACAATAGCTTTATCGACATTAGAGGCCGAATTAGATGCTCTATGTGAAGCTATTAGGGAGCTAGAGTGGCTTTATAGCCTTTTTAAGGAAATTAAGCTGCCTATAGCACCTCCTATTCTGATTTTTAGTAATAACTAAGGCGCTATAATAACCGCTAATAACCCTGCTCTTCACAGCAGAATAAAGCATACCCTGCTAAAATTTAACTATACTAGAGAAAAGGTATAGAAGGGTATAGCTAAGGTTATCTACATTAATACTAAAGAGATGCCTGCAGATAGCTTAACTAAGCCCCTGCCTAACGATAAATTTCAACAATTTATTCAACTATTAGGTCTTACGAACACAAAGGCCTAGTTTTAAAGAAAAATAACTAAAAAGTCGAAAAACCTAAAATCAACAAAAACACTGGAATTCCGTTGAAAAGTTATTAATATTAGTTGAAAAGTTATTGGATTATTATTAGATTTATTATTGAATTTATTGTTAACTTAGATATCTATTAAAGAGCTAAGTTTAGGTATCAAATTAGTTAACTCATACTTTTCTAGAGGGAGTGTTAAAATTATGCTATTTATAGCACTATTTTATAGGCCCACTAGTTGCCTAGTTGCGTTGTTGCAACGTTGGTTATAAGGCGTTGCCTGCAGCGTTGTTAGCTATGGCCAGCTTTGGCTGTGACCTGCGCTCCGCGCACAACCAACCCACAGGCTTATATGACTAAGCTAACTAGGCTACCCTATAGGGAAGCTAAAATTAACTATAACTAGGGAACTAGTAGTTGTATAAAAGGCTGACTTATACTGTTCGAATCCTTGATTTTTTCTAGATTTAATGATGTATTTTATTTATAGGGTTGCTTATTAGATTGCTTAGTTAGTGCATATAGGTGGCTAGATTGTATGGTTGTGAGTTGATTTTTTACTTTTTACATATAAATGAATTTTGCGGAAAATAAAAAATAGCTCCTAAGGCCCGGCTAGTGACCCCCTTCCGTTAATACGGTTAGTAGGTCTATAAGGGGAACTCAGAAAATCCTCTCATTGCTCGTTAGATCGTTCATCTAGCTGAAATCTACTATATTTAACTATCAAAGCTCTATATCTTAAAGAATCGTCGTATTATAGTGAATCTAGAAGCCGCCGCGTTGAATCTACTAGGGAGGTCTTCCTATCCCTCTAGTACAGATTCCCTTCCATTTTCAATAAGTATACTAGAGATTAAGAAGCTTAGCCCTTATTTTTAGCCCTTCTTTATTATTAGGATTCTTATTTAAATAATAGCAAATACCTATAAAGGGTATAAGTAAACTAGCTTAGGTATAAAATCCTATATCTATAAGGTAAAAATGCTTTTTATATATTTAGAATAACCTAGTAAGAGTAGTTTAAAGTAGTAGTTTATTATAAATTAATCCCTTAGTACTTACTAATATATATATAAAGATATTATTATTAAAATTTATAGCTATAAGTATATTTTAAGATATATTACTCTTTTAAGAGAAGAATTACTACTACTTTACTACTAGAATAAATATAGGTATATATATACTATTAATAGCACCTATTATACTATAGAACGCGCGTTTGCTTAGATCTAATGTAATATATATAGAAATATAATCTAGCTCTGGTTAATAAATAAAAGTAGTATATAAATACCTTATTAGATTAATAAGCCTATAGAAGATCCTTAATACTAATAACTAGCCTAATTTAAAATAAAAAGCTATATTTTACTATAGCTTATTAAACACTATAATCTATAGGAAGATTATAACTATCTACTTAACTAACTAGTATTTAGTAGGCCTAATATCTATATTATTTTAAAGCTATTAATAAAGGTTAAAAAACATAGCCTTTAATATATAGAAGATATTTTAAAACCCTAAATTAGTAGAAATATAAAGGACTTTCTTATAGAAGGCTATTAAGGCTATTAGTAATCTATACCTTATTATAGGAGGATTAGTGTTATTTTATAGTAAGTTTTAAATAAAAGAAATATTATAAAGAATTAATATAGTAATAGTAAGGTATAGGTTATTATTATTATTATTCTCTTTAACTAAATTTAATAGGAATTACTCTAAAGAAAAGAAGTTTATCTTTATTAGTATATTAGAGAATATAGAGTACGCTAGTTTAGCTAGAGAGTATGCTAATTTAACCAGAGTATACTAAAATATTTAGTATACTCTTTTTTACTATACTAGTAGTAGAAATATAACTTTTTCTTAATAGCTTCCCTCTTATAGCTATCTAACTAGCCCTTACTATCTTAGTATATTATAAATAGGGGCCTTTTAGAGGTATAGTAATTACCTAGGGCGTGCGCTATAAAAACACTAACTAAATATAGGAAGGCCCTAGTTTTTACGTAATTATAGGTCTAAAAATAATGAATTTTAAACGACTGCGCCAGATTTTAAACGACTGCGCCTACGTGGATCACACCCTTAGACCTAGCAAGCTTTAGTTAATATATGAGTGCACCCTATATCCTTTTGCCTAGCTACCTTTATCCTTACACTAGGCCACGCACACAGCGCCTCACATATTATATGTCTGTGTTATCTTAGAAAGAGGCCTTACTAGAAAGTCGTTCTTAACTAGGTAAGAGAGGAAGCTAATAGTTATAGCGGCCTTATAGTACTAACTATCTGTAGTATTTCCTATAATATATATAATATATAGCTTCTTAAATAACTTTTATAATAAATTAACATTAGTAGTAGGAATAAGCGTTAGTATAAATTCCTCCTTATTAGATAGTATTAGGAAGAATTCATTAGGAACCCTTACTCTTAACTACCTATTATTAGTTTATAGCTTTACGCTAAAAGAATATATCTATACCTGTATTATAGTCTTCTCACAAAGAATGCTAGTATAAAGACTATAGTTATAGTCCGCTAAAGTCTTGTAAGGTAGAGCGGGAGCGGGAGCTAGTGTGGTTAATATAATAAGCTACTAATAAATAAACGAATTTTAGCTAGCTAGTTAAGGACAAATAGGCAACTATCGTGTCCCTTGAGTAATAAGGCAAGTATACTATCTGCGCTAATAGAAGGGAGAAGGTATGTAGAGCGATAAACCAGGGCAGGAAAGTGCAGTTCTAACGTGCAGCTGCTGGCATACTTGTATTTCCTAGGGAGCTGCATGGCCCGAGGATAATGTGAACGAAAACGTGATCCAGAAGACCTTGGCTTGGACAGCTAATGTTAGCCAAGGGTCAGCACGGGACGCAGCCAACTTGGACGGCGGCCTCTCTGATCATAATCCTTGCTTGATGTAGAAGAAGCAATGCATGCCAGCGCGCATCATCTTGTATCACATTGGAACAACGATGTTGGAACAACGTAATCGGGAATCATACCGTGGCAGCTCATACCGTCATCCAATCTGCATGGCGTGCGAGAGCCGGGCGACGACCAATCCGCAAGCTGGCATTGCATTGACCTCGAGGAAGAAGCAAATGCGGCAAGTGATCTGTCGGGGAGGCGGACCCAGTACTGCCTCGCGGTCTCCTGCGAAGCAGGACAGGGATCGTGGGAAAAGTGGGGGAATAAAACAGGGGTGGTTATTCCCCCACTTTTCCCACGGTCCTCGTCCTGCTCTGCTTGGGTCTGCACGACTCTCCTGTTGCACCCACAAGGGCATAATTGATCCCGGTCGCACGATAGTCTCGCTACTCAACTAGCTGAGACAGGAGTCTACCCCTAGCTAGTCATTTTCCAAGACTTCTGTAACTTCATAGTATGTTTCAGCACTGTACAAGTACCCCACCAATGGTAGAGGTACTTAGGTATTTAGACCATAGTCCGCACCCTCTTATAGGGTCGGACAACTCAATAGATGTGATCATATTGAACCCTAGCTTCGCGGTCTAATATCTCCCTAGGTACGGTCGGTTCCTGTTAGACCGCGAAGCTAGGGTTCAATGTGATGACCTCTATTGAGTTGTCCGACCCTATAAGAGGGTGCGAACTACGGTCTAAATACCTAAGTACCTCTACTATTAGTAGGGTACTTATATAGTGCTAAAACATACTATAAAGTTATAGAGGTCTTAGAAAATAACTAGCTAGGGGTAGACTCCTATCTTAGCTAGTTAAATAGCAAGACTATTATATAACTAGGATTAATTATACCCTTATAGGTATAACATACCCCCCTAGGGGACCTTATTTAAGGTTCCCTATAATAAATTAAATTAATAAAATTAGTTAAATTAATATTATAATATTTAAATTAATTCTATAGTGTAGAAATATAGTTAATTAGTTATAATCCTATCTAAATTAAGGTTATTATATAATACTTACTCTTTAGGTTCTTTACTAAGCATACTAGAGGGTAGTTATATAAGCCCTAATACCTTATAGAAGCTTATAAAAGCATTCCCTATAAGAGGCTTTATAAGGCTATTAGTAATTATCTCTTTAGTAGTAATCTAGGTAATATTAAAGGTTCCTTTTATAACCTCTTAATAAAGCTAGTAGTAATAAATATCTATATACTAAAGCTTTATAATAAGCTTAATAAACTCTTCCTTAAGGAGGTAAATTATCTATATATTATTATATTTAATTTTAAGTATATTATTACCTAGGCATAGCCTAACCTCTTAATATAATTATCTAAAGGCTATAAGCTCTTTACTATAGTAAGAAAGCACTAGAAGCTTTACTTTAGTTAATAATATTATTATAGTAGCTTACCTTCCTACCTTAAAGAGTATAGGTTCTCTAAAGAGCTTTATAATATAGCTTTATAAGCTTTTCTATATTATAGGATTATTAGTAAAGAAAGCATTGCTATATACCTCTAATTTAGGGTTATTATTACTATATTTAATTACTAGGTCTGCCTATATATACCTATACTTAAGGGCTCTTTCTACTACTTCTATATACTATAGCCCTAGGTTTTATAGGTATTATAAGAGTTATAAAGCTATAAAAGTAATATTAGATCTTAAGACTATTATTAGATATAGTAGGGTTCTAATTAAAGATTAATATCTCTTAAGATCTTAAGCACTAACCTCTCCTATAAAAGGTTCTAGTAGTGTAGTGGTTATTAGGGCTATAGGCCTTTATTAAGGGATCTTTATATTAAATTTAGTAGTAGCTTTATCCTAATAGGACTTCTAATTAAGCTATACCTTCCTATTAGTATAATCTCTAATAATTTTAATACCTAGGAACTATTAAAGCTCTCTAAGGTCTTTAATATTATACTTTATAAAGAGTCTTACTCTAAATTTATTATATAGATATAATTTCCCTTTAGTAAATAAGGTAATAAGGTTATCTATATAGAAGAAGATAATTAACCTATCCTTAATATATATATAGATATCTTTAAAGATTTATATAAAGCCTTTACTAATTAGCTAGCTAATTAGCTCTTTTATCTATAAGAGAGGCGCTCTCTATAGCCTATAGACTACTCTAAGAAGCTTTAGATAGGCTTATTTATCTTTATAGCCTAGAGGTATCTTATAGTAGACCTCTTTATTAAGATCTAAATTTAGGAATACTATAATAAAGTTATACTAGTATGCTTCTAGATTAAAGTAGTATATAATAGCTATAAATAGCCTAAATATATTAGTAGCTAGAGTTACTACTTAAGTTAATAGATAACTCTTTAGTTAATAATTTCTAAGAATATAAAGATAAGCTTTATATTATAGAAGGTAGCCTTACTTATCTAATTTATAAGTAAAGACCTAAGTAAGGCCTAGAGGCTTTATATATAAAGGAACTTTATCTCTAGATACCTTTATAGCTACCTTTCTATTAATAATCTTATTATACTCTTTATCTTATACTTTATAGAATTCCTTTTCCTTTAGATAACTAGCTAAATTATTATAATAAGCTAGAGAAGGGGGAAGCCTTAATATATAAGGCTTTTCTTTACTTTTAGGTCCTAGCTTAGAGGCTATAGTAAATGCTTTAAAATTATTATAATCTTATGTATTTATTAACATTTTATGATTATTACTGCTATTAGGTAGGTTAAGTAAATTATTAATACTTAATAGCATATAATCCATTAAACCTAGAAATTATCCAGGCGAATTTAGAGGAGTTAGTAGATTTATTTCTTAACTTTCTTTCTCTTTTTCCTTATAATCTAGCTAATCGCAACTATTAGGAGTTTTAACCTATTAAAGCTAATTAAGTGGTTATTATAGCAATAGAGGGTACGCTATCTATGGAAGCCCTATATTAGAGCTTTTATCCTTATTATTATTAACTAGCTCTTCTAGGAAGCGTTTTTTAACCTCTTTTGTACATAGTAATAGGCCTCTTTCTTAAGCATAGAAGATAGACTTATTAAAGGTAATATAGCTTAAAGAGAACTAGTAGCTTTTCTTTATTATTAGTACCTAAATCAGGTATTACGTGGAGGAAACGTATCTAGCTAGGTATTGTGTGGCTAGAATTGAGACCCCTCAAGACCGATCTCGAGGCCTCTCTAGTCTCTCGGCTCAACAGATCAATCTGGCCACATCGGATCCCTAGTCACAGACCCCCTCGAGACCTCTTTTTCGTTGGATCGAAATCAGCCACATTTTCAGCTCTTATCAGATTGAAATTGGCTGTATTAGATCCCTAGTCAAAGATCCCTCGAGACCTTGCTAGTCTATCGGCTTCGTCGGATCGAAATTGGCCACATTAGATCCCTTAGATAGACCCTTCGGTCTATCGGGTCAATGGATTAATCCGGCTGCATTAGATCCCTAGGATAAATATCCTAGATTTCCTCCCTTAGATAGAAGAAAATCAACTCTCCCTTTGTGGCCTTTTGGCTAGGATTGTTCAATCGACCTTTTTGAGCTTATTTGAGATTTTGAGATTATCGAGATGATTTGAGGTTTTTGAGGTTATCCCTCTATCTATCGCTTCGATCCTCGCGATGGATCGCAAACCTCGCGGGCCCCGATATCAGTATCAGGCCATCGCTGACATCGTCAAATCCGTCAGCATTGTCATCGTTAGATTCGTCGTTTTGGGGTGTTGGTTTTGCCCCGACAAAGTATCTAATGTAAGCTCTCTAGGCGAGCTTTGGACCTGCCTTATAAAGCCTACTTTGTGTTATTATAAATGCTTTATAACTAAAGGCTTGTAGGTAAGTTATAGAGGCTTCTAGGTTCTCTAGTAAGTAACTCTATTAAAGCTTGTTCTCTCTTAACCACCTATTTAACGCTTATTAAGGCGATTACTAGTTAAGTAGCTTTTGAGGCGTGCGGTTTAAGATGTAAATAGCTACTTTAGTAGCTATAGGCTAGAGGTCTTCTAGGAAGCCTAATTATATTATAAGAGTTATTATAACCCTTATTATCACCCCCCTAGACTATTTAGCGTGCCTATTTTAATATAGGTAAGCTAGGCTGGATTTTCTAATAATAATGCCTCTATTTATAACCTCTTCTTCTTGCTTTTTAGTCTAGAAGGTAGTCTTACTATTAGTTATTATAACTATAATATAGATACTATATACTCTTATATATATAGCTTCTAACTAATTAAAGTAGAGCATAATATCTATTTTTAATAGGATTATAAAGATATAGTATAATCCTATAGCTCTATAGGTAAAGAGA
This sequence comes from Epichloe elymi, assembly GCA_023658475.1. Taxonomy (NCBI): domain Eukaryota; kingdom Fungi; phylum Ascomycota; class Sordariomycetes; order Hypocreales; family Clavicipitaceae; genus Epichloe; species Epichloe elymi. The sequence continues at coordinate 3,769,470 of CP098278.1, read as the reverse complement.
GTAATGTATTAGTCTTTATTATACCCTAATAATTAAGTAAAGAGATTAAAAGAAACCACCTAAAGTAGTCCTAAAGGTAATAATCCTACTTATAGGACTTATAATATCTACCTCTATGCCTTAGCTATTTAATAAATATTATATTTACCTATACTCCTTTCCTTTAAAGGAATTTAAAGCTTCTTAAGTACTTAATTTATTATATCCTTACCTAGATATACTAATCTAGTATACTATAGGTCTATAGGTATTCTTATTATAGCCTTTAGGTCTTATAAATCTCCCTTAATAGTAAAAACCTTTAATAGGCTTAAGCCCTCTATATATAGCTAGGTACTAATAATCTAAGTTTAAAATATCTCCTAATTACCTCTTACTAGGTTTATTACCCTTCTAGTAAGGTTATCCTACCTTATTCCCTTCTATATAAGTAGCTAAAGAGATATAAGGTTTATAAAGAATATTAGTTAGTACTAGGCCTTTAATAAGGTAAGGGTCTAGCTATTTATTAAGATAATCTAAGCTATACTAATACTATAAGCCTTAGTAATACTATAACTAGCTTAAATTCTAGGTTACTAGCTATAATTAAGGTCTATAAACTAGTGTTTATTATTAAAAATATAAATTAAAGTGCTACTATTAAGTATAACCTATAATTTACCCTAGGTAAGGAAAGCCTCTATAGACTCTTCTATAGCTAAAAATATAGTATTATTTTCTTTAGGTTCTTTTATATTATTATTCTTTAACTATATATTATATACCCTTTTTATATTATTAGGTTAATAATTTATTACTTCTTTTACCTTCTTTAATAGCTTTTTATTAATTTTCTAGTCTTTTATTAAGTAGAGCGCTCTATAGATCTTCTATAAGTCTTTTAACTTCTTTATCTTATATTTTTTATAGTAAATATAGGAATCTTTCTTTATTACCTTCTCTTTTTTAGCTTTATTCTTTACTTTACTATTAAGAGTTAGCTTAGCTCTAAAGGTATTATTAGCCTTTACCTAAGATCTTCCTTAGGCTTTAATTAGGTACCTAATCCTACTTATAATACTATAGAAATCTAGGACCTTTCCCTTACTCTTTACTAAATAAATTAATAAGCTAATTTAAGCTAAGATAGTAAGGAATTATACCCTAATAGTATTATTAATTATTTCTATAGGTAAGTTACCTTTAGTAATAGGGTAGTTTACTTAAAAGTATCTTTTATAGCTAATTAAAGTATTTATAAGCTACTTATTAATATTTACCCTTATAAGCTTTTATTTAATAGTCTTATTAAAATTAACTTTAGTATAATACTTAATAGTCCTACTTAAAGGTATTATATTCCTTATAAGCTCTTTAATCTTATTATAAAGAGATATATACCTTAAGGTTATTTACTTATACTTAGGCCTAAGTATTACTATAAACTAAGTGTAATACTCTTATAGGGCCTTTATAAGGCTCTAGAATTAGCTATTAAATACCTAATAATAACTACTAAGGACTATAAACTAGGCACTATCTTTAGTATTATTAGGTTATTAAGGGTACTAAAAATAACTCTCTTTAGGTATATTATAACCTTTAGAAAAGCTTTCCTAGGGTTACTATATACTACTAATTATAGCTTTACTACTATATAAGTATATTTAAACTCCTATAGTATCTAATATAGATAATTAACTCTATATAGCCTCTACTACCTTTCTCTTTACTAAAGTCCTATTTCCTATAAGAATTAGAGGCTTAGGAGGGTAATCTAGCTATATAATTAAATTAGGATTAATAAAGACCTAGATTCTATCTTTAATAGCTCTTACCTTAACTATCTTATACTATAGGTCCTAGTAGTAGGGCTTCTATAGCTTAATAGCTAGCTTATTACTCTTAGAAGACTCCTTAGATATTATAAGGATACCTATAGTATTATTATTATTAAACTAATAGATAGTAATATTAATCCTAGTATACTAGGGTTACCTAATTATAATATTAATAAATTAGGCCTCTCTTTTACTATATATATACTAATTATTTAAAGATTAAATAATTAGTTAATTTAAAGAGAAGAATACTAATTTAAAAGAAGGTATAATTATTATTGAAAATGGAAGGGAATCTGTACTAGAGGGATAGGAAGACCTCCCTAGTAGATTCAACGCGGCGGCTTCTAGATTCACTATAATACGACGATTCTTTAAGATATAGAGCTTTGATAGTTAAATATAGTAGATTTTAGCTAGACAAACGATCTAACAAGCAATAAGAGGATTTTCTGAGTCCCCTTATAGACCTACTAACTGTATTGACGGAAGGGGGTTGCTAGCCGGGCCTTAGGAGCTATTTTTTATTTTCCGTAAAATTCATTTATATGTAAAAAGTAAAAAATCGACTCACGACCATATAATCCAGCCACCCACGTGCACTAACTAAGCAATCTAATAAGCAACCCTATAAATAAAATACATTATTAAATCCAGAAAAAATCAAGGATTCGAACAGTATAAGTCAGCCTTTTATATGACTACTAGTTCCCTAGTTATAGTTGATTTTAGCTTCTCTATAGGGTAGCCTAGTCGGCTTAGTCATACAAGCCTGTGGGTTGGTTGTGTGCAGGAACGCAGGTCACAGCCAAAGCTGCTGGCCACGGCCAACAACGCTGCAGGCAACGCCTCGCAACCAACGTTGCAACAACGCAACTAGGCAACTAGTGGGCCTATAAAATAGTGCTATAAATAGCATAATTTTAACAATTATTATAAACACTATATAATTACTACTATATTAGACTATAAAGCTAGGGTTTAATATAATTACCTCTATTAAGTTATCTAACCCTATAAGAGGGTATAGACTATAGTCTAAATACCTAAGTACCTCTACTATTAGTAGGGTACTTATATAGTGCTAAAATATACTATAAAGTTATAGAGGTCTTAGAAAATAACTAGCTAGGGGTAGACTCTTGTCTTAGCTAGTTAAGTAGCGAGACTATCGTGCGGCCGGGATCAATTATGCCCTTGTGGGTGCAACAGGGAGGAACACTGACCAATTGTGGGGAACAGTGCCAAGGGTCCGACTTATGCACAGTGCCTCCACTAGCCCGTTGTTGCACTTGCTAAGTACAATCATGCTGTTGACTTTCGCCGAGTGCAAGGCCGTTGAGTTGCGAACCCGATTTTTGCCTAGTCGTTGGCTGGGCGCTTCGGTGCTGGTTACTAATTCGGGGTCCCCTCGTCATGTTGTTGTGTTGGTCCGGAATTGTGATAAATGGTCACATCTAACTGGCCTAGCACGGCACATAAGACTCACGATGTACAAAATTCGGGCCTAAGACCAACATGACCACCTGCAGGCATCTCCTGGGCGACAACGCTCGATGTCTCTGCTGAGCGCTTCCTAACAGATTCCTAATGGTCACACTTGCGCGCGGTTACCCTTGATTCCCCCTCCTACGATTCTCAGATAAATAAGAGACAAAGACGCTGTATGGTCTTTCGCCAGATCTCGAAGACACCTAAACCATCTTCTTTCCAACCTACTCAGCTCTCAGCCTCCTAGTCTTGCGTCTTTCTACTGACAACCCAAAACTGTCCTGTCCACCTATATCGCCCATAATGCAAACGACCGCATCCCGCCTCGCTATAAAGTATGTTGGAGTGGCTGTCGAAGCTCTCCCAACCGGATATAGAACAACAGCCCAAACTGTAGAGAAATCCTTGGAGACTCAAGTAAGTCTTGTCTGAGCCTCTATTCAGCATACCCTTGCCTAATCATTTATTAGTATCCGAAGGCCACGTCCGCTCAGATCCAGTAAGTTCCGCGGCGTCGACCATCTTCGATAAAAGCAGGAGATCCGGGGCCGAACTAACACTGCTACACTAGGGGCACTCGGCCTCACAAATCTTCCAAGGACCCTAACGACGAGAAAGAAGTCATCACCGTCAGCTACCATACTGAGTCCGGCACTCGAGTCGCTTCGGTCCACCTACACGACGACGACACATACACGTTGTTCCCCTCTCGCAATGCCAACAAAGGAAAATGAGCCTCCGTGGTTGGGAAGAGGTTCATAGCTACACGTTAGGACTTGTTGGCCATAATTTGGCTTAGGGTGTAGCTTGTAGGATAATATGAATGATTTCCACACTTTGAAGTTGCACAAGAAGTCTCCCACTGATTACCCAGTCGCGATATATCCTGGTGGTCCATAGTTCAGTCCCAGGTTTCGAATGTGGCAGGCCACGATGGCACTTGATGGCCCCACCCAGCTCAAAGGTGTGGGGGGTATGGCCGCCTTCAATCCCGCAACTTCAATTTTCCGCCCTCCGGTGCATTGCATAATTAAGCTATTGAACTAAGGTACTGAACATGCCACTGCCCCGGCACAGGGTGACGATTGGCCAACCTCGTCCAAACCTCAATATGCAGTGAAGTATCACCTTACTATGAGCTACACCGCAGCCCTGCGTCGACAACTCGTTGCCGTACAAAAGTGCGCTCTTCCTTCTCTCGCTGCCAAAAACCAAACTGGATCCATTCTCGCTCCCCGGACTCTTCTTCAGCGATTCGACCAGCCCATTTACGCCCGGACAATGTCAACCCAGCCCAAGGTCTTTCCGACGGTAGGGTTCGAGGCCCTCCCAACAGAAAAGCCGATAGAAGAAGAAAATTTGCCTAACTACAAGGCCGAGCGGTACTACGCTGTTCGTATCGGTCAAATCCTGCAAGACAGGTACCAAATCGTAGGCAAACTAGGCTTCGGTGGAGGATCGACCGTCTGGGCATGTCGCGACCTCAAGTACGTACGTATCAATAGCACGGAATATTTTCGAAGCAATTGAACTTACCCACCGGTTTCTCCAGGGAAGACACGCTATTGACCATCAAGATCTGCACCACCGGCGAACGTGGCACTAAAGACGCCCTGCAGGAGGTGACCATTTCCAACCATATCAAGTCCATCGACGCGCCGGATCATCCCGGCAAACAGAGACTTCGTGTGGTGCTGGACAACTTTGAGATCGAGGGATTGAACGGCAACCGCCATCATTGCCTTGTATTTGCCCCGCTCGGTCAGCCCTTGACTAAGTTTCGAAGGGTTTTCCCGGGAAACGCGCTCGACCCGGACGGATTGCGATTTACCTTACTTTGGGTCATCATGGGTCTAGACTTCCTCCACCAAGCCGGCGTGATTCACACTGGTACCATTGGACCACCCCTACTTAACATCATCATGGCTAACATCACGTAATACAGACTTGTCTCCGAACAACATCCTTGTCAGCTTCAATCCTGGGGAGGAGCGCGTGTTCAAGCAGATCGAAGACCTCGAACTAGCAAATCCGACGCCTCGTAAAGTATTACCAGACCGCTTCATCTACCTCTCGTACGAGCTTGGTAATACCCATGGCCCGGCAGTCATTACCGACTACGGTGCTGCTCGCCTTGGAGATCCGGTGAATGAGGAGAAGCATTCGGGGGATGTTATGCCGGGCACATACCGGGCACCAGAGATCATCATGGGAGCGGACTGGGATGCCAAGATCGACATGTGGTCTCTCGGAGTCATGGTGAGTTGGACGTCTGCCGTGCCATGGGAATCACACACTCCGGGGTATAGACAGCTAAAACTAATCAGGTCTGGGATCTCTTTGAGGGTGGTCCACTCTTCAGCGCTGTCAGCGCTAACAACCTGAATGATGAGCTTCATCTCGCAGAGATGGTGTCATTGTTAGGTTCGCCACCCAAGAAGTTTCTTGAGAGGCATGCAAAATCCCGGCAGTATTGGGACTTTGAGGGTAGGTTTCACTCCGAGGCTGTCACCTTGAGTCAGAAGAGATACACATGCTAATATCGGCTCCTCCTAGGAAACTGGATCGCCTCGACCCCCATTCCAGACCAGTCCCTTGAGAGCCGCGTGACGAAATTGGAGGGCGAAGAAAAGCAGCAGCTCCTGGCCTTTGTGCGAAAGGTCTTGTGCTGGCTGCCGGAAGACCGCAAGTCGGCTTACCAGCTGTACGATGACGTATTTCTCAAAGGTTACAAACGGCACGAGGACGATGCGGCTCCGGATCAGACATCCTAGTGAGTAGTAGTAACACGTGAGGGCGGGTCGCATTGCGTGCTCTACGTGCCCTTGCTTCACCTTGACACCGCCTTGCTTCAAAGCCATTTATAGGTGCCGACTTTTGAATTAAAGGGGTGTCTTAGAGATATCCATCTCCAGACTGATATTGCCTCGCCGCCCTCGAAGGCCTCAAGGCAGGGCAAGTGGAGAAATTCTTGATTCAAGCCAGTGTTGTCCAAAGGCGGCGCAGGAAGAGGGCTCAGCAGATGATGGAGCAGGGGATACTCCCTCGTGGTCCGGAGCAGTTAGGACCATAAGTGGCTTCAATCTTGTTGAGTCCATAAGCGGACCAGGGAACCGCACCTCAAGAATCCACAAGCGGGCCCAGGTACGATCGCACCAATGCCGAAGAGAACGCGAGGGAGACATGTATCACCAGAATACTGAACTTTCACTACGCTTGACGAGCGAGTTCTCCCATGCGATGACCAGAGATCATGCGCATGATCTCAGTGTGCTCGAAATACAGGGTCCTTCCGGCAATGTCAGACCCTTTCCACCGCGAACCATCATTGTGCAAGCCAAAACTATCAGCCTCCTTAGTAACCTGCACATATACCACATTCTCAAGAAGCTCGGATACGTTCCACTGCCGGTCCGACCGTACATTGTGCCACCTCTCGAGGCGCTCATCCCAATTGAATTCAACAATGGAGCCCTCGACACTTACCATGATAGTAACCGGAAGATAAGCGGCAAGCGCAGCTTCCAACCGCTTGCTCATCCTACTGACCGGCTGCTGAGCCACCTTCCTGTGCTGCCGTTGGCCAAGATCGTTGTCGTCCGAATGCGATCGCTTCTTTGAGTTGGCGCCGTCAGGTCTGTTGCGGACAACATCGTCGTCACTCACGGTCAAGTCTATCACCTCAGGAGGATGAACTGGGGTTTGGCTCTGGAACTGCGCTCCAGACCCCGCACCAGTCGAGCAGCGATACCTGTCGCAGATTTCCTCAATGTCCGGGAATTCGGTGCTGGCACGGCTCGCTGTGCAGCCACTGTCTTCGATTCGGTGCTCGGCAAGAACCTCTGCCACACTGGGGGCTTTGCGCATTGCCACAATATGCCGCCGATCTGCTAGTCTCGTCAATTTCCGCCGCAAGGTCGATCGCAGTGCCAAGGCGGTCTTCTTGTTGAGCGTTAAGGCTTTTGTCGGTACAAGAGGATAAGTCCCCATGTGTGCTTTTAGCTTAGTTGCCGTCGACAGGATATTCTGGACGGGAAGGATCCTGAGTACTCAGAGGAGTTTGGGGGTCGTTGGGACCTTTCTCGCCTATCGGGCAAGTTTCGACCTCCGGAGAGATTGGCGGGACAGCTGAAGAGTCTTGGACGGTTGCACTGAAGGGGGGAATGAGTGCCGTGTTATCGCCATGGGTCGGTTTCTCACGACAGCCAGTTTCCGTGCGTGTGGAGAGATGTCCATGCCCAGACTCACTGGATGCTGGATCCCTCAGCGCAGTCGAGTGGTCCTTGTGGCTTGTTAGCGTTGTGCTTCACTTCTGGTAGAACGCACCCCCTGAAGTCAGAGCAGGAAAGGCGCCCGCGTCAGGGGTTGGAAGGCTTCTTGCGGCATAAAAGTTCAACGAGCACTCGCAATAGCGTGTTCTAAGACAGCCCTTAGAATGTTGATCGATGCAGCAACCCCAGTGCGCACTTCTTGGGCTGTGCTACTCGCACCGGGCAGTCGCGGCTGATCAGCAAGTACTGGTGCCGAGTTGTCGAGCCCGGGGCAAGTTTGATGCTCGCGTGTATCGCTGACATCAAGTAGTTTGTGTTGAGCACCGAACTCCAAGGGCCGAGCGAAGGCGACTCTCAAGCCAGCACAGTACCCCTCGAACCATGCTTCGGAGCAGAGACCCTTCATGACTGGTGTCGACTCGTTCATGATTGTTGGTCGATTCTTCGTCGTGCGATCTTGGAGGCGAGTCGAGTCGGAGTGTGTCGAGGTCGGTCTGTTGGTGATAGAAAGGGAGGAAGAAAGGAACGACGAAAGGTGGGCAGCGCAACGGCCTTATATACCTCACGGCCACATGGTATTGCGCCTCACGATGTTGGACACCACAGATTGGTCAGCTGCAGCCTCTCAACCTGGAAGACATGCCTTCGCCTGGACGAGTCTGTCGAGGATCGGCTCCTCTCGTGGCACGCTCCCCTGGTCTGCCTTGTACGTACTCAGGTCGCAGCCGTGAAAGGGAATGACCTCGGTGAGCAGCCTTCAAAGTGATCCGCGCCAGTCTTGCCTGCGGTACATCGATAGCGTCGTGAAGGGCGCATAGCGCGCAACGCAACCGAGCCGCTGCGTCTCCTCGATGGTGTCCTTGCCCTTCGGTCCGACGTGCACATGACCCATTCCCTCCTGTGTCCGAAATGATCGTGTTGGCTGGTTCACGTTGGCCCTGCTGGTCGTGGCAAAGCATCCAAGTGTGCGGCAGTGCACCCACGAAAGGATCCATGGCGTTGAGATACTGTCTGGCAATGGCCAACATTCCGCACTAATCATGAGACTGTCCGCTGACAGTCTTGATTGCTTCGACACTTGTCGCGAGATTCTTTGTCCAGGCGGACCGTTTGGTAGAGCCTCGCCAACGAAAGCAGCGACTCCCATCGTCCTGCATTCGCAGCTCCCAATCCTTCCGATCAGTCTTGATCTCCCCCCCTTTATCTCTGAAACATACTTGCCCCTTATGCCAGTACGTTGTCACCCACAGACGCCCTGCTTCATCCGCAGGCGACCCATCGGAAACAGCTGGTCTCTGGTTTCGTCTGTTTGTGCCTGGAGGATGCCGACTTTTAGAACGAGGACTCCTGGCGAGAAATTTTGAGTCAGGGCTCAGCGGCTGCCTTGGCCGCTTTGTGCTATCGGCGGTGAAGCCTGATGTGAAGCTGGATGTAACGCTCATTGCCGGGTCACCGAGCTCGGGTAGCGCAGAATCCTGACTGCAGCTTTCGATGTCCGTGAGCTCAGGGGTGTGCTTGTCCGGAGTATGCGGCAGAGGATAGTCTATGCAGTCTACGAACTCGTCTGGACTGTCCTCGTCGTGAAGCTGATCAGTGGATGTTGGGCCGGGGAGAGCTGTGACAGTGCCCTGGACTTCTTTAGCGTTTGCGGCTTGAATAAAGCTGTCGCGGTATTGCTTTGCCAGGTCTCTCATATTTCTGAAAGCAGTGGCGCCGCGAACGAAGCCATCGCGGTTGCCTGTCATGGCAAAGGCGTCGACCTGGGTCATGTGATATCCTGGCTGCCCTCCGTCCACCGTCGGCGCCACAGAGTGGTGAGCGTTCAACTGGAGCAGACCGTTGTGGTATGTCGAGCTGAAGGTGTAGGGCTGGTCGTGGTACTGTGGTTGCTCTCGGCCGTAGTTCTGCAGGCTGTGCATGCCACGAGATCCAACCGCACCATCGTAGCGAGCCTGTCGTGCTGCAACAGCCGCACTGCCATTCGAACCCTTGACTTCCATGAAGAAGTTCGGTGCCATAGGCTTGTCCAGCATAGTGGATGGCAATATGTAAGGTCCGAGCTCATTCCGGACAGACGGCGACAGGTCCTCAGGATGAGCTCCGTAATAAATGTCTGGCTTAGCTGGGGCTATTGTCCCATCCGTGAGCGGCCTAAGATTTCCGAATACTGTATTTCTTGCAGATGGGTCGCTGGTCCGGCTGGAACCGAGTATCGTCGGGATTACATCAGCCAGCACATCGTCTTCGTCTTTGGCCCGGGCGTTCTGCTCTTGGAATGTCTCAAATGCGCCCTCGGAAATCTTGGACGGCGAGAGCGAAGCCCTTGCAACTGGTAATGTCTTTCTAACATCCGTCAAGTCCGGCTTTTGCGACGAATACGTTGCGTAAACGCCATTGTCTGTGAGATGCAGATCGAAATCACGGTTATAATGTGTTGACTTCTTGGACCTATTCGTGACTGAAGTGGGAAGTGTAGATGGCGGGTTTGTCGAATTGGTTCGACTACTTTGCGTATATTTGCTGGAGCTCATGGTGGCAGAGATAAGTCGTGTCGCCGGCGTTTCGCGGTACTGTATTCATTTGTCAGAGACAGCTCCCAGGCCGGGTGTATCGTGTAGCGTACCCCTCTCAGGTCACTCAGATCCGGTCCGCCGTGTCTCGCGAATCGAGCAAGGTCTCTGGGGGCAGCGACTGTGCTTGGGGGATGCTGGACGAGTCCAGTCCGTCGGTTAACTTCTTCTAAGGCTCTGTGGGTGAGAGCGAGACTCGACAACTTGTCCCAAAACTCGGGAGGATATTCCCAGTGTGTCCAGGCGTCGAGTTCAAGCTCGCCTCTCGTTTTGATTCGCTTGGCCGGAGGTTCTTGCCGGTGCCTCGAGGGAGAGCCGCCTGCTTGTTGTCTCTTGCGCTTCTGTGTCGGCGCCATGAGCGATCGAGAGGGGCAAATTCGTTGAGAGCATGGGGAGCGTAATCGAGGATGTTATATGCAGGTTGTCGTCGATGGTCGCGTTTGAGCGTGTGCTGCGTACCAGCCAACCATTAGCCGCCTTGCTTTATGGGATGTGGGTAGAGGTAGCCAATCACATTGCGAAACAAACAGCGGGAGCGAGTCGCCAGGTCATTTGTGTAAGGCCGAGGACAGCACACGGCAGCCGAACAATAGCCGGTGAGCTCATGCACGAGGTGTCACATTACCCTAGAACTCTGCTCTGATGGTACCTGGCTCGGGCCGCTCAGATATGGATGATTATGTCTAAGCATCCTCCCAGGGCCCTTTTTATGCCCCTCCTTGGGCCTCCTTTTGGCGTTTGTGTTATCTGATTCCTCGGTTTCTGTCACGCTAACATTGCCGACCATCACAGCCCAATCCTGCTTCCAGTCCCTCCTGTGAGAGGCAGGGCAATCACAAAGTCCCAGTGGCTGCCTGATAAGGCACACGGCCGAATCTCTCTTGGCAGGCAGACTTGCCTTTTTCCGCGACGAAGCCCCTGCTGAGCAGGCGAAAGGACCATTGCTTGTTGCTTCTTAGAAGGGTAGGTTGCTTAGAAGGGATATGTCCATGGAGCTCCCTGGTCAGCAGAGGGCGAGTCGCGAAGCATTGACTGTAGGACGAACCTGAGGGCAGTGTACTGTCTCGTGGGGAATCAGTCATGACGGGTCAGCAAGAGCGATTAACACTGTGAGCTAGGAGGAATAATCGAGTCAACGGCTTCGCGTCGGGAGGCAGCTGAGCGAGTTGATCGGCATTCACGCTATTGGTTCGCTTATTATAGGAGATGAGAGGGGCGCAGTCAATGCAATGCGTGGGCTGGGCACAGCTTCATCAAGTACATCAAAAGGATCAGGGACACACGGATATGTCGTGAGGTACAGCGAGGTCCGGAACCGGTGACCTTCAGTCAGGTACCCAGCCCGGCGCCCGGAGCCTGGCGATCCAATCACGTGATGTCGACCGTCCAGTCAGGAACCGGGTGTGAGGTGATTGTAGGTAAGGTTGATTAATTCATCTGTAGTGCGCCTGTGGCATGCTAATATAGCTATCTACTGGGTTACGTAATATAATAGGTGCCGCTAATATATTAATAATACCCTTATTATACTTCTTTATCTAGTAATTAGTATTATTTTTCCTCCTTAAGTAATTATATTAAGTAAATATTTTAAGCTATTCTTCTTATTCTATCTTAAAATACTCTTCCTATTATATATCCCTCTTAATCTCTAATACTTCCTATAGGTCTATAGCTAGGTAGCCTATCCCTATTATATACTATATTAGTAGCGCTAGATTTCTATTAATTATCTCTAACCTTTATAATTAGAATATAAGATATCTTATTTATATATTAAGTGTATTTCTATTCCTATATATAATTATACTACACTATAGTTATACTACTATTACTATATTATTCTTAATTACCTTTACTAACTTCTTAAATACTATTTTACTTTATCCTACTATATTAACTATTTATTTAGTATCCCTAACCTATCTAGTTATATCTATACTTAATTATAGCCTCTTTACCTATAGTTTAGGGCTTTTATTTACTATAATAAATATCTCTTATTACTACTTAACTAGTAATTAACTTAGTTTTAGTGGTTTATTATTTAGAGTTAGTAGTTAACTTAGGGATAGTAGCTTATTACTAACTAGTAATTAACTTAGTTCTAGCGGTTTATTTAGTAATGTGTGGCTAGAATTGAGACCCCTCGAGACCGATCTCGAGGCCTCCAGTCTCTCGGCTCAACAGATCAATCTGGCCACATCGGATCCCTAGTCACAGACCCCCTCAAGACCTCTTTTTCGTTGGATCGAAATCAGCCACATTTTCAGCTCTTATTAGATTGAAATTAGCTGTATTAGATCCCTAGTTAAAGATCCCTCGAGACCTTGCTAGTCTATCGGCTTCGTTGGATTAAAATTGGCCACATTGGATCCCTTGGATAGACCCTTCGGTCTATCGGGTTAATAGATTAATCCGGCTGCATTAGATCCCTAGGATAAATATCCTAGATTTCCTCCCTTAGATAGAAGAAAATTAACTCTCCCTTTGTGGCCTTTTAGCTAGGATTATTTAATTAACCTTTTTAAGCTTATTTAAGATTTTAAGATTATCAAGATAATTTAAGGTTTTTAAGGTTATCCCTCTATCTATCGCTTCGATCCTCGCGATGGATCGCAAACCTCGCAGGCCCCGATATCAGTATCAGGCCATCGCTGACATCGTCAAATCCGTCAGCATCGTTATCGTCAGATTCGTTGTTTTAGGGTGTTGGTTTTGCCCCGACAAAAATAGTGGAGAAACGGGGAATAATCCTATTAGACCTTCCGCAGTTGAATTCAATGATAACCCTCTTCCTAACATTACCGCTCTTGTCCCCTCTGGTTGCCCCTTTGTACGATTACTATAATCGTCAACAGCGTCTTACCTCTTTCCCCTTTAATCCGGGTTAGCTTAATCAAAAACTCGTCAATCCGATCAATTGATCTAGGTCATCTGACTAGTCTGATATCGTCAAAATCATCAGTTAGTCAGAATCAATTGATCGCGACCGTCACGACCTTTTCCCCTTGACCCGGGTTAGCTTAGTCAACCTTCCTTTCTAGCTTCAACCTTTTTAACCTTCTTTTTCAGCTTTAACCTTCTTTTTCGGCTTCGACCTTTTAACTTCCCTTTTTCCTTTGACCTTTTAACCTTCCTTTCTTCGACTTTTCTACTGATTTTCGACCTTCCGACCTGCCCTAGCTCGAATCGATTAAATACCCTAGTTTGCTTAGCTATCCGTTAGGGAGGCAAGCATCTAGACCCTCGAATTCGACTTCAATACATCAGGTCTTTATCAGGCCTTTAACCTGACCTTTATTAACAAGGTCTCTTATCACGGATTAATTAATCTGGCTATCTAACGAGACCTCTGACCATTAAAGACTTTTCTAACTGACGATTTCCCTAATGATTAAAGGGGAATCTGACTAATAGAGGGTCTTCTAAAGAGGTCTCTGTCTATTGATTTAATTAATCAGACTGTCTGACGAGGCCTCTGACCGCTAAAGATCTCTCTAACCGATGATTTCCCTGACGATTAAAGGGGAATCTAACTATTAGAGGATCTTCTAAAGAGGTCTCTGCCCTTGATTCAATTGATCAGACTGTCTGACGAGGCCTCCGACCGTTGAAGACCTTTTCTGACCGACGATTTCCCTGACGATTAAAGGGGAATCTGACCGTCAGAGGGTCTTCTAAAGAGGTCTCTGTCCGTTGATTTCAATCGATCAGACCGTCCGACGAGGCCTCTGACCGCTGAAGATCTCTCTGACCGACGATTTCCCTGACGATTAAAGGGGAATCTGACTGTTAGAGAATCTTCTAACGAGGTCTCTGCCATTAGATCAATTGATTAGACTGTCTGACGAGACCTCTGACCGTTGAAGATCTCTCTAACCGACGATTTCCCTGACGATTAAAGGGGAATCTAACTATTAGAGAATCTTCTAACAAGGTCTCTGCCATTAGATCAATTGATTAGACTGTCTGACGAGACCTCTGACCGTTGAAGATCTCTGACCGACGATTTCCCTGACGATTGAAGGGGAATCTGACCGATAGAGGGTCTCCTGAAGAGGTCTCTGCCGTTGATAAGACCCTCTATCATGGATTGATTAGTTAATCTATTAAACCCTCGGTCATAGGCCCCTCTGACTGTTAGATTAGATTAATCACTAATGATCCCTCTGACCGATTAACAAGACCTCTGACCGTTAAAGACCTCTCTAACTAACGATTTCCCTGACGATTGAAGGGGAATCTAACTAATAGAAGGTCTTCTGACGAGGCCTTTGCTGATTGAAAAGGTCCTCTTATCACGGATCAATTAGACTATCTAACGATACCTCTGACCGACCCCTTCGATGGATAACCTCTTTGATGGATGACCTCTTTGATGGATGGCCCCTTTAATGGATGACCCTTTAATGGATTGGATGGATAGAAGGGAGGCTAAAAATCACGAAATTTTTTATTATTATTATATATCTACAGTCTTGTTATTCCTTTCTTATTATTTTCTTTTGTTACTGTTTTCCCTTTCCTAGGGGCTAGGAAGGGAAAACAGTTGGGGAGGTGTTATGTGGCTAGAATTAAGACCCCTCAAGACCGATCTCGAGGCCTCCAGTCTCTCGGCTTAACAGATCAATCTGGCCACATCGGATCCCTAGTCACAGACCCCCTTAAGACCTCTTTTTCGTTAGATCGAAATCAGCCATATTTTCAGCTCTTGTTAGATTGAAATTGGCTGTATCAGATCCCTAGTCAAAGATCCCTCGAGACCTTGCTAGTCTATTGGCTTCGTCGGATCAAAATTGGCCACATTAGATCCCTTAGATAGACCCTTCGGTCTATCGGGTTAATGGATCAATCCGGCTGCATTAGATCCCTAGGATAAATATCCTAGATTTCCTCCCTTAGATAGAAGAAAATTAACTCTCCCTTTGTGGCCTTTTAGCTAGGATTATTTAATTAACCTTTTTGAGCTTATTTGAGATTTTGAGATTATCAAGATGATTTAAGGTTTTTAAGGTTATCCCTCTATCTATCGCTTCGATCCTCGTGATGGATCGCAAACCTCGCGGGCCCCGATATCAGTATCAGGCCATCGCTGACATCGTCAAATCCGTTAGCATCGTCATCATCAGATTCGTCGTTTTGGGGTGTTGGTTTTGCCCCGACAAAGTAATTAGCTTAATCCTAATAGTTTATTTATTAGTATAAATACTACTATATTTATATCTACTACTATTACTTATACTAATAAAGTAGGGACTAGTTAGTATATTTCTATTTTTTTTCTCTTTTTATTCTTTATTAGTATTACTTACTTTTATATTTCCTCTTACTATATCCCTATATATACCTCTATAGGTAGTTAATTTAATATCTTAGTATACTTAGTGGAGTTAACTATATATACTTAATTACCCTTATAGGCTACTTTTCCCTAGATTAATCTAGCTAGGGCTATTATAGTAAGTGCTCTACGCTATACTATATAAGTATTACCTAACTTCTTTATTAATCTATAGTTTAATAGTTATAATATTAATTTTATAAATCCTAAAAATTCATTAAGGAAGGCATTATTCTATAATTATACCTTTGCTTTTAGTGTTATAAATATCTAGTATTTACTACTAAAGTTATATACTACTAAATACATATTAGTATTAGTAAACATACCTTATACCTTATATATCTAGTCTATAGCCTCTTTATTTGCTATTCTATTTATAATAATTATATCTTAAATAGTTATATACCTTTATCTTAGTACTTAGGTAATTATACCTAGCTTAAATATATACTATAATAATATTAAGAGTGTGTAGAGTATAAAAGAGTAAAATTAATATTAAAATTTAGTATATAGTATATAGAGTATAAAAAAGTAACTTCTTTACTAAAATCTAGGAGATATAAGTAATTCCCTACCTAGCTATCTATAATAGCTAGTGTAGTCTAGCTTTTAACTACCTATAACCTATTTATTAATTTAGTAACTACTATTAGTAGTAACTATTAGTTATATATTACTATTAGATTCTTAAATTTTACTAAATATTTAATAACTCCCTACTCCTTATTCTAAGTAAGAATTACCTTAACTTTATAATCTACTAGGTAAATTAGTGCTATTACTCTAAATTACCTATTAAATATATCCTTATAGAATTATTCTAGATAGTCTACTAAGATAACTAGGTAAATTTGCTAATTATCTAGTATATCTAGCTTATAAGCTAACCTTTTAATATACTATAAGACTTAAAATAGTCTAGTAAACTTTAGTCTATACTTTAGACTTATTTATCTTAGGATTATATATACCTAATTATCTAATCTAATTAACACTTAGTCTCCGCGCTTAAAGAACTTACTTATATATTTCTAATTATAATATACCTTAGTCTAGATTACTACTAAGGTAATTATATTATATACTTATAGTTATTCTAATAGCTTATCTAGTATTTCTAGCTCTATTAGGTATAGTAATAAAACTATATTATTAGAGGAGAACCCTATAATAATCTAATTTAGAGATTATCTTATTACCTTAATTACTATATTATTAAATTTAAATTATAATTATAGTAATATTTATTACTATAATTAATTATTATTAAGTTATATAAAATATATTTAGATTACTAACTTAATTATTTAAATAGTTTATTCTATCTACCTATCTATCTATAGATAATATACTATTAAGTATAATAGTTTTATTCTAACTAACTCCTAGAATATCTTCTATAATACTACTAGAAATCTTTAATTATAATTACTTATAATTACCTTAGGTATTCCCTAATTAGATATTAGTAAGTAATTATATAATTTCCTTATATATATTACTACTATAATATTATTTTAATAAGGTTCTAATATAGTTTATTTACTAAACTTATTAATAATTACTAGTATTAAGTTATTACCCTCTATTAATATAGGAAGAGATAGTAGAAAATTAATTAATATTATATAATATAGTGCTAGTAGTGCTAATAATAGTTATAAATTCCTATACTATAGGTATCTTCTTAGTTAATAAATCTAATATAATAGATATATTTTTAGGTAATTTTATAGTCTATATAGCCTATAAGGTATATAGAATTATTAGACTATCTTACTTAATTTTAGATATCCTATATAATTACTATTATATATAGTATTATATAATTTCTTTACTATAGACTTTAGTATATATAGCTATAGCTAGAATCCTAGGGTTATCTTCTATAATAATCTATCCTCCTAGCTAAATAGTAGCTTTACCTAGTTCTCTATAGGTAATTAGGTATTACTATCTAAGACTATCTTAATATATTACTATATTAGGTCCTAATTATATCCTAATTATATTAATTTCTTAAAATTAGGTAATATTCTAACTAATAACGCTATTAGCCTCTCCGCTTTAGGCATAGTAAATTATAGTATTAGTGCTATAACTAGATTATATTCCGCGTGCTATACTACATATAAATCATAAAGTAACTTCTAATACTCTAGTCTATTATCTAGTATATTATCTAATTATCTAGGAATATTATTATTATATATCTTCTTAGTTATTTTTAACCTACTTAAGGCATCTAGTACTAAGTAGTCCTTTCCTAGCTTATAAATTACCTTAATATTAAATTAGCTAATATATTCTATAGCTTATATTAACTTCTTATTCACCGCATGTCTACTTATTATATTTATAATATCTAATTACTAACTGTTAAAATTATGCTATTTATAGCACTATTTTATAGGCCCACTAGTTGCCTAGTTGCGTTGTTGCAACGTTGGTTGCGAGGCGTTGCCTGCAGCGTTGTTGGCCGTGGCCAGCAGCTTTGGCTGTGACCTGCGTTCCTGCACACAACCAACCCACAGGCTTGTATGACTAAGCTGACTAGGCTACCCTATAGGGAAGCTAAAATTGACTGTAACTAGGGAACTAGTAGTTATATAAAAGGCTGACTTATACTGTTCGAATCCTTGATATTTTCTGGATTTAATAATGTATTTTATTTATAGGGTTGCTTATTAGATTGCTTAGTTAGTGTACGTGGGTGGCTAGATTATATAGTCGTGAGTTGATTTTTTACTTTTTATATATAAATAAATTTTGCGGAAAATAAAAAATAGCTCCTAAGGCCTGGCTAGCGACCCCCTTCTGTTAATATAGTTAGTAGGTCTATAAGGGGACTTAGAAAATCCTCTTATTGCTTATTAGATCATTTGTCTAGCTAGAAATCTACTATATTTAACTATTAACGCTCTATATCTTGAAGAATCGTTATATTATAGTGAATCTAGAAGCCGCCGCGTTAGAATCTACTAGGGAGGTCTTCCTATCCCTCTAGCTAGATTCCCCTTCTATTTTCAATAGGTTATAAGCCCGGAAGGCCTAAAGATTACTATATTACTGCGTTATTCTACTGCGATTAGTGCTTAATTTTAGGTACTAGTTACTCTCTACTAGACCTATAGGCTCTTAGATTACGAAGGAAACCGCTAGCTTTCGAAGCTTTTTATCCGCTAGCATTACGCATCGCAACGCCAGACCCTTAGTGTTAAATTCAACTATAGCCACACCTATAACTACTAGTTACAACCACAACCTCTTTTAGTGATTCTATTCACTGCCGCGACCGTTATATATTAATATTATCTACTCTGTAGATACGCTGCATTCCTTAAATTATTAAACATCTAGTATATCTATACTAGGCTTTTTAACCTATTGCAATACATTACACGCACTATACATTACGTTGCGTTGCGTTGTGGCTATTACAATACCTATTATTCCTATCCATTATTTTTAGTGTTAAGAAAATTTTCGCAGAGAATCTTCTCCGGCCCGTTTCTGCCCGCGCATACCGCAGACCCACTTTTAGACCTCGAGGGGCACCCTTTCAAATAGCCCCGCCACACAATTTGCGTGCGCAGCCCGGTTACACCATAACCTAACTTCTAGCGCGTGTTATTTATAATAGGAAGAAATTTAGAGATCTTACACAGGAACTTTTAGAGATAGCACCACTAAGTTATAAGGGTAAGGGACCTACTGCAGGCCCTTCTAGCCCTCCTAGGGACCCTAATAGGATAGAAATAGAAGGTCCGGCTGTTCAAGCCAGTGCTTTATAACTATAATAACAGATATAGAGCTAAATTAAACAACAAGGCAAGACCTTAACTGATTTTATTAAGCATACTAAGTTAAATTATCTAAAAAACAAGGCTAGTATTAAAGATCTATTAGATAAATTAATACAAACCATAACTACTATACAAGGTCTTTAGGATTCTTCTACTAAGCTAAGGGAAGAAAATACTAAAGCTCCGGTAGAAGACCTACCTGCTGCCGCTAATTCTATAAGTTTACCTTCTAGTAACTTATAAGCTGCCTTTAATACAGGTGCTATTAAGGAACTAAATAAGAAGGTTCACTCTATTCCTAAGGGAGCTAAGTTAAAAGGCCCTGAAAACTATAATCAGTGGAAGCAAGCCCTAAGCATTTAATTTAGAGCCCTAGGATTACCTGAATTTATAGATAATCCTAGCTTAGCAGGCCATCTAGCTAACTGTGATTAAGCTATTCTTTTAATAATATTAAGAGATAGCTATCAACCAGGACCGCAGGCAGCTATATATTAGTAAAAATCCCCCGAAGAAGCCTATAAAGTCCTTATTAGGCAGTATTCGCAGAGTGCTGAAATCCAGTGAGGTACGCTATACGCTAGCTACCACTCCCTAAATTTTTTAAATTATAAGGGATCTTTAGAGGCTTTTAATGCTGATTTTAATAACTTACTAGCTAGACTATAGCTTTGTAGTGTAGAGATCGCTCCTATAGATTAAGTAAACCATTATATTAACGCATTAAAGCAGACCTTTTGTCAGGGTCACAGAGGCAATAGAGCGACAGAGGCTATGAAGGCGATGGCATTATGTACAGTAGGGCCTAGTCGTGGCTCGCAGCGCTCTAGCTACAAGGTCACCGCGAGCTAGTCACGTGCACGTAGAGGGGGTATTTAGGCAAAGGTTATATATATAGAATATAGGAGGCTAGAGATTAAAACCTTTAAGTATATATACCTACCTTCTAGCTCTATAGCTACTACCTTAATTATACTATTACCCTATTTATTATATTTAGCCTAGAAGCCTTAATAAGTTAATCTCTCTTTCCTATTAGGGTAATAGGCTATTAGTAGGTTAAGGATATTAGCATTATATAGAATAAATACCTATTTAATAGGTACTAATAACTCTAGAGTAAACACACTATATAAAGATATATTTATAGATTAATACCTGCTCCTAGAGCGTAAGTCTTCTTATCTAACTACCCTAGAGAATTCCTATATATTAGAGCTAGCTATTAATAATAAAGAAGCTATATTAAACTATAGCCTTATATAAGTAAAGGTATAGCTATAAATTACCTAAAAAAGATATAAACTTAAGTAGCTATAGAAAAATTTATAGAAAGTAAATACCCCTCCCTAATTAGATAATACTAACTAAGGCTCTACTTTTACCCTATAAACCCCTCCTACTTAAGCCCTTATTCCTATTCCCTAGTTAGTACTAACTATACTAGGGCTATATAGATATAGTATAGTAAAGATATAGCTTAAGACTCCTATATATAAGGGGGATACCTATAAGAATCTATAGATATTCCTAGTAGATTTAAATATAGTTTTTACTATAGATTAGAATATATTTATAAATAATATAATAAAGGTTATATATACTAGTAGCTACCTAGTAAATAAGGTAAAGTAATAGTAAATATATTTTACTACTATAGATAGTTATATAGACTACTAGAGCTATACTTAGATAGAGTTTATATAATAGTTAAAAACCAGAGAAATAGATAAAGATAGTTACTACCTAGAAGCTATAGGAATACTACTAACCCTCTAGTAAGGTAAGGACTAGTTATTCTAAGTATTTATTAAGGTTTAGGGTAAGGTAGAAGTAGAATTACCTAAGCCTATACCTAAGCCTATAAGAATTACCTAGTTTATATAGTGCCTAAATAGCACTATAAAGAAGTAGGTATTTAGCTAAGAATACCCTATAAGTTAGAACTATCTTATAGGCTAAGAAAAGAAGGTAGAAGTAGTAATAAAAGAGGAAAAAGGGCCTTACTATAAAGGTAACTAAGGAGGTAACTAATAGAAGAGAAGGAATTACTTAGCTTTACTAGAAGGTAAGTTATAGGAAGGATATTATATAGAAATAGGGGGCTTACCTATTACCTATTTTAAGTGTAAAAAACTAGGCTACCTCTTAACTAAGTACCCTAAGCTAGACTATAGTATCTACTATAGAGGTAGCTATACTACTAACTAGCACTAAGGTAGTAGTGACTAAGCTAAGGGCTAGTTAAACCTAAATAAGGCCCTAATTAGCTTAGTATAACCCTAGGAAAACGCTCTTAATATAATATAACTTAATAAGAATAGGTAATTAGACCTATAAATTCGTATAGAAGTTAAGTTATAGTAAGATTACCACTAGGTAGTAGTACTAATACTATTTAACCCTAGTGCTATATATTCTTTAATTTATCTAGATATATTAATAGACCTAGACTAGGCAAATATATAACTAAGCAATAGTATGCTTAAGAGTGTGTCTAGTAATATTATACTATATTAAGGAATTTTAAAAAAGGTAATATTAGTAAGGGATAGTATAGGATATATAAAGATATGCTAAGTTAGCTACTATATTACTAATAGTAATAAAAAGCTACTACTAGGTATTAACTAGGTAAGATAATATAAACCTATTATAATATTATAGGGGAAAAGACTTTAGAGACACCCTATAATAAAGGAATATATCTTATTAGTAATAGGGTTATAGGATAGATAGCGCGTAGAGAAATGCTTATTAGTTATAGTAATACTTCCCCCCTAGTTAATAGGTCTAATTAAGTGTATAGCCTCTATTAGGGACGCGCTAAAAGAGTAGAAACTAAGTAGTGTCTATATAATAATAGATCTATCTAACGCTATTTATAAGGTAGCCCTCCTAGAAGTCTATATAGAGTTTAAGGATATATTCTTAAGCTATAAGGCTAGCACCCTCCCTAGATTAGGTAGGCGGATATATATAATTAAATTAGAAGAAGGAAAAACACTACCCTAGGGACCTATATATAACCTAGCTAAGAAAGAGCTATAGGTACTCCGCAAGTACCTAGTAAGTGCATAGGAATAAGGTTAGATCTAAAGATCTATTAGTCTAGTAGGTGCCCTAATCCTATTTATGCTAAAGAAAGGGGGAAAATTATAACTATATGTAGATTATAGGGGCCTAAATAAGATTATAGTTAAGGATAAGGCCCCTTTACCCCTAATTCTAGAAATCTTAGATTAGCTAAGAGGTATAAAGATCTTTATAAAGTTAGACCTTAAAGATATATACTATTAGCTATATATCTATAAGGGAGATAAGTAGAAGATAGCCTTTTAGTGTAGATATAGTTACTTTAAGTATCTTATAATACTATTTAGGCTTATTAATATACCTACTACCTTCTAAGAATATATTAATATAGCTTTAGAAGGTCTTATAGATATTATCTATATTATCTACCTTAATAACATCCTAATATATAGTAGTAATATCTTAGAGTATAAGAATTACATTAAGTAGGTTCTTAAGAGGCTTTAAAGCGCTAATCTTTTTATTAACCTAGATAAGTGCTAATTCTCTATTAAGAAAGTTAAATTCCTTAGTTATATAATCTCCCTAGAAGGAATCTTAATAGACCCTAGTAGAGTTAAAGTAATTATAACGTAGCTAATACCTATCTACGTATTTAATATCTAATCTTTCCTAGGATTTACTAGTTTCTATAGGCACTTTATTAAGAATTATAGTAAAATTATTATCCTATTAACTAACTATCTATAAGGGAAATAACTAGTGAAGTTTAAGCTAGAGCCCTATAAGCTAGTAGTGTTTAGAGAACTATAAAAGTAATTCTAGGAGGTACTAATTTTAGTGTATTTTAATCTAGCGCTACTATTATAAGTTAAGACTAATACCTCTAGATATATAATTAGAGCTATCCTTATAATATTAGTGCTAGGTTACTAGCACCTTATAGTGTTTATATTAAGGAAGTTAAAGGACGCTAAATTACGCTATATAACGCTAGATATAGAGTTACTAGTAATTTAGGAGGCCTTTTAAACTTAGAGGTATTACCTTACTTACTTAGCTTACCTAGTAAAAGTAATAATAGATTACTTAAACTATAAATACCTTATTCTAAAGCCTAAGCTAATAAGCTAGTAGGTTACTATATTAAATAAGCTATACCTATTTAACTTTATTATTAAACACTAGGTAGGTAAGCTAAATCCTACTAATACTTTATTATAGAGATTAGATTATATTAGTAAGGAAAGGAAAGCTAAGGTATTTATATCTTAGTTACTAACCTTCCTTACTAAGTTCGCTACTATTAGGCTATAAGGGCACTATAATAAGTATAGTATTACTACTAGTCTAGTAAAGCTATAGTGTATTAGGTTTATAATTAATAAGTAGTGTAAGAGCGGTAGTAACTCTATTAATACCCTATATTTAAAATTACTACTTATTAATAGTATAGTAAGAAGTCTAATAGTAAGTAGGAGAACCTCTATAAAGTTAATCTCTACTAGGCTAATTAGATAGTTTATAGGCACTACTAAAGAGCTATAGGCTTATAGTAGTGTTATAGTAAGAATCTTAGTGGTTTAGAGAACCTCTATAATATTAAACTCCGCTATTAGGAGTAAGGCATAGGAATTAGAAGCCCTAATTCTAGTCTTATTATTAGAAGCATAATAAGGGGATGCCTTTATAGTGTAGTGGAAGTTATTACTAATAAGTAGCGACTCTAGTGTGTTAGGATTATAGTTAATTAGTCCCTCTAAGCTAGAGGCTAAAGGGTTATAGATATAGACTAGGGTGCCCTCTAAGTTACTAATATATAATAATTAAGTTTTTATTCTATAAGGTATATAAAAAGAAGTCTTACTATTAACCTATAATAATCCTATAGTAGGTTATTAGGGGATTAGTAGAATCCTCTATTAAATTATAGGCTAATATTACTAGCTATTAATAAAGAAGGATATTAAGTTATATATATAGACTTATATTAATTATTAAGTTTTAAAGCTAAGGTTATATAAACCTTATAGTAAGTTAGCTATGCTGCTAGTGTCTAATTACCCTTTCTAAGAATTATTAATAGACTTTATTATAGGCTTACCGCTAGTAAAGGATTAGAAGCACTAGATATATAATATAATACTGGTTATTATAGACTAATTTTTAAAGTATAGTATTTATATACTAGTGTCTATATACCTATCTAGTAATAGGCTAGCTATAGTGTTCCTAGAAAATATTTTTAAGGACTATAGTGCCCTAGAAGGTATTATTATAGACTAAGGGTTAATATTTACTAGTGGTTTCTAGAGGATATTCTACTACCTAATTATAATAAAGTAGTAACTAAGCACTATATTCTACCCCTAAATAGATAGATAGATAGAGTAATTAAACTAGGTTCTTAAGTACTATCTAAGAGCCTATATATATACTAAATAGGATAACTAGGTAGAATATCTACTAATAGTATAGTTTACCTATAATATAAGTAAGTATAGTAGTTATAGCCTAATACTAGTAAAGGCGCTATATAGGTATAACCTAAGGGGACTATACTAGGCTATCCTAATACCTAATTTAGTAAATAACTAGGTAGAAAATAAAGTCTTAGAACTAAGATAGAGATACTTAGAGATTAAGTAGCTACTAAGTAATATATAAGTATAGTAAAAGAAGTACTATAACTATAAGAGAATACTAATAGAGTTTAAGGTTAGGGATTATATATTACTATTAATAAAAAATATTAACCTAAGATACCTAAGCTAAAAGCTTACTATAAAGTACCTAGGGCCCTATAAGATTAAAAAGGTAGTTAGTAATTATAGCTTAGCTTATTAATTATAATTACTAGCTAGCTTAAGACTTTATAATATATTTAATATTATAAGCCTTAAACCCTTTAAAGGGAACCCTATTAGCTATATAGACACGTCCTTACTATAAGATAATATTAAAGATAATAAAGAAGAGTTTAAAGTTAAGAGAATTATTTTATATTACTATAATAGAAAATAATATAAATACCTAGTAAAGTAGAAAGATTATAATAGTTTAGAAAATTTATAGGTATTAAAAAGGGATTATATTATAAAGGATATTATAAATAATTATAAGTAGTAATTAAGTAGCTAGTTTATAGAGATATAATTACTTTAGTAATTTAGTATATAAATATCCTATAGTATAAGTTATATTCTTCTTAAAGCAAAAAACTACCTTATAGCTATCTAGTATCTACTATTCTATTATTATATTAGTAGCTATATTTTTATCTATAGTAGCTATAGGAGCCTTATTATTAGAAGACTCCTTCTTATCCCTATAAATAAATATATAAAGCTCTTTAGGGAGCTTAGAGGGGCTAATATAGGTAGGGATATTAAAAGTAAACTTAGTAAACTAGTAGTAAGTTAGTAAATTAAAAGCTATACCTAAAATAATAAGATATTACTATTAGAGTATACTAGGTAATAAAGCGTAGGCTATTTGTAATATTAATCTATACCTTAAGGTTTATAGTATTAAATAGCTATAATATTATAGCGCGCTTATTAGTATTAGCCTTACACATAGCCTTAGCGGTTAATTAAGCCTAGCGAATATATCTATATTAATTAGTATTTTTTATAGCTAGGAGGGCATTATATAACTTATATTTAGCCTATATAAGACCCTAGTAATAAGTTAGCTATAACTAAGTTATTAGAGTTAATATTCTTACTAAATACTTATAATATTAAATGCCTTCTAGGATATTTCTTATTATCTTAAATAACTTATAATATAATTTTATAATTTAGGTAGGACACTAGTAGTGTATTAGTTATCTAGAAGTAGTTTCTATTAGAAAGGTACTTATACTAATATATAATTTATTATTTTTTATATAATAAGTACACTTAGAGGAATTTCCTAGCTAAAGTTAGTAATAAGAAAGTAGTAAGTAAGTAGCTTAGTTATACTAGGAGAATAATAATACTTATTAGGAATAGGTTTCCTATTAATAATATATTATAGCTTATTACTATTATCTTTAGGTATAATTTACTAGATAGTAATTTACTAACTATAGTGTAGATATAGGATCTTAATACTACTATTTAGTAAGTTAGCTACTATAATACTATAAGTAAGAGGTAAAACTTATATAGTAGTCTTAGAAGCTTAGAATACCTATTTATAAGGAGATTTTTCTAGGGTAGAAGCTAAGGAACTAGGAGTTACTAGGTAGATAGTAGATATAGTAAACTAGCTATAAGTTAGTAATAAGTAAGTAAGGAAGTAGGGTAGTAAAAGACTAATAATAAAGAAGCTTAGAAGTAAGAGCTAGGAATAATATAATCCTAGGTAAGGTTAGTAACTACTAAGTAATAGTAATAGGAGCGCTACTATAGGGCTAGTAGGGCTAACTTATAATTTATATAAAGTAATTAAGAAGGATAAAGAAGAAAGGAAGAGATAAAGAGGGGGAAATCTAGGCTCTTTTATATTAACTATAGCCCCTTAAGTAATCTATATAGGTAGCGAAAGTAAGCTATAGGTTAAAGAGTTAGCATTATAGCTGCTAATAATAAAAATTATAGCTAGTTATATATACCTAGCGAGTTTGTAGTAACTTCGCTAGAACTTATAGTTAAACTTACTTAGACATATAGTGTCTAATACCCTATCTATTTAACCTAATTAGAAAATTTAATATAGGGTGTTTACTTCTATAGAAACTGTAATAAAGATAATATAAGTATTTATAAAGTAACTCTATAGCTATAATTATATAGTAATTAAGAGCTTATAAGTAAGGTAGGGAATAATCTATAACCTATATTAATAAGGCTATTATATCTCCCTATGTGTTATATTATAATATAAAAAGTTATTTAGATTTATATAGGAAATTAAGATAGTAAGTTTACACTAACTAGGTAGCTAGTTATAATTAAGGGTAATTATAAAGGAGAGAGGGAACTATATTAGGGTTATAGAGGTAATAGAGTAATAGAGGCTATAAAGGTAATAGTATTATATATAGTAAGGCCTAGTTATAGCTTGTAGCGCTCTAGCTATAAGGTCGCCGTGAGCTAGTTATATGCATATAGAGGGGGTATTTAGGCGAAGGTTACACATATAGAATGTAGGAGGCTAGAGATTAAAACCTTTAAGCACATATACCTACCTTCTAGCTCTATAGCTGCTACCTTGATCATACCATCACCCTGTTCATCATATTCGGCCCAGAAGCCTTGACACCTTTCCTAGTTAGGCTAAGAGATAAAGATTTACTATTAGAGCTGCTAGGGCATAAGGACTGCCTGTAAATACCTTAAATTTACAGTTCCTTATAGCGGATTTATTAGAAGAGCAGAGGGATAAAACCTCCCCTATAGCTAAAGCTCTTAGCTATAAGGCTTCTAATAATAAGGGAAATTCTAAGGACAAGGAAAAGAAGTTATTATCTAATCCTAATACTAAGAAGGACTCTACTAACGCCACTAAAGAGCAGGATAAGAAGGATTTAAACCCTTCTAAAGCCTCTAGGAAGAAAAAGCAGAAGAAGAAGAGTGGTAATAGGGATAAAGATAAAGGAAAAGAAGCTGCTTTTGCGTTAGGCTATAGCCTAGCCATAGGATATGTTAAAGAACTAGATTCTAGCGAGTCTAGCAGCAAGGATAGTAGTGATTCTAAATCTGATCTAGATACCTCTAGTACCACTACTACTAGTGACACTACTAAGCCTACTTTTAGCTACTCTAATGATGTGGTTAAAAACTCCCTTCTATATAATATAGGTTCTTCTTATTATATTTGTAATAATAGGGCTTTCTTTAGGGACTTTAAGCCTCTTAAGAAAGGTTAAACCAGCCCTATAATTACAGTAGGAGGACCTATCTATCCTAAAGGAAGAGGCACCGCTGTTTTTAATATTCTAGTTAAGAAAAATCCACTAGAATATAGGCCTTTAGCTCTGCTAGATGCCCTATATTTCCCCGGTATAGATACTAACCTAGTTAGCGGGTTATCCCACTATCTTAAGGGAGGTTATCTAGCTAAAGATCAGCTTTTCCTAGCTGATAAAAGCCCCTGTAGGTTACTAGAACCTACTAAACACAGCTTCTTTTTGTAGATTAAAGGGCAAGCTACTCCTAAGATCTGCAAGCATTTAACCCACCTCTCCTTTATAGGCTCTCAATATTACAACTAATAACAAAGAAACCAATAGTAAAGAGCCTATAAGACCAAATTAGGGTTTTCCTACCCTATAGAGGTTCAAATTCCGCAGCCAGCATTTAATCCCGAGGAATATCAACGAATCGAAGAATTAGACTCTGAAGAAGACGAAGATTTAGCCCTATGTCCTACCGAAGCTCCTCCTAGTTAGGTATCTTCTATAGGGGGTTTAGAAGGTCTATACCCTAATGACTTAGGTGATGATAGTGGCCGTCTATTACCCCCAGAGGCCTGTGATTCTCAAGAGGCCTGGCAACAGAGGGAGCTAGGGGATAATAGCTCTGATAGATCTTCTAAGCTAGATCCTAGTTATAAGAAGTTACTAGATTTAGCCCTTCTTTGGCACATTCGATTAGGCCACATTAGCCTCCCTT
This sequence comes from Epichloe elymi, assembly GCA_023658475.1. NCBI lineage: Eukaryota > Fungi > Ascomycota > Sordariomycetes > Hypocreales > Clavicipitaceae > Epichloe > Epichloe elymi. Next base: position 3,740,515 of record CP098278.1, on the reverse strand, counting down.
TACTTAAGAAATCTTCGAAATTAGCTAAAGGGATCCCTAATTTTTCCGCTATTAAAGACAAGGATTTTAACTATATAGCCTGTATGCAATCAAAGGCTGTTAGAAGACTAACTAAAAGACCTATTTAGGACCCCCCTAGGGTTTTAGATATTCTAGAGGGAGATATAGTTAAAATCAAACCTATACCATATAATAAGAAGGCCCTAGTCCTTATACTTATTAATTGAAAATCCCGGTATAAATAGTGCTTTTTATTAGCTAATAAAGAAGGTTAGACCCTTTATACTACTATTAAGGGCTTCTTTAAGGCCCTAAAAAACCAATATAACGCGTATCCTAGGCACCTCCACTTTAACAGAGGCACTGAAATTAATAACGAACTTTAGTCTTAGTTATCTTCTAAAGGAATTTGCTTTAGCACCTCTTGCCCCTATATTCACGAATAGAATAGGCTAGTTAAGAGGGCTATTAGGGTTATCCTAGACCGGCTTAGGGCTACACTTTAGTGGTCTAAGCTGCCTTTATATCTATAGTCTTATATCCTTCTAGCTATAGTGGACTTAGTTAACATCACCGCTAATATAACTAAGCCCCTAACCCCTAAGCAGCTATTTCTAGCTAACTTAGAGCCTAAGACTATCTATAAGCCTAACGTCTTAAAAATTAGGGCTATAGGGTCTTATTGTGAGGTTCTAATACCTCCGGAGCAGAGATTAAAGCTTTAGAAGCTAGCCCCTAGGACTATCCCTAGCTAGCTACTTACTACTCTAGGTTCTAGCGTTTATCTTATTTATATACCCTCTAAAAGGTCAGTTATTAAGACTAGCTTTGTTAAGATTATAGAGGATATAAGCTCTGTAGGGTCCCCTAAGCCTTTAGGGAGCTATCCTTTAGAGGGAGAAGCCGATATCTCACGAGATAATCTAGAGGTTTAGGATAGCTATCCAAAGCCTCTAGCGCCCATAGCGCCTACAGCGCCCGCCGCGCCTATAACATCGCCTGGGACGACCGCTATAACGCCTCTAGCGCTACCCCTAGAGAGCCTAAGCTCTAGTGCCCCTAATAAGGGTGCTATCGAAAAACCGTTTTTAGATTCGGATTCTTTAATTAACCCTGATTCTATGGATATTAATGATTTTAACCTATCTTCTTTCGTTAAGGAGATATACTTTAAGGCATAATAAAAGGCTAAATCATTATCTAATAACAATAATAACGATTCGGATACGCCTAAGACCTGGAAGTAGGCATTAAAAAGCAAGGATAGCTAAAAATGGGTTAATGTAACTTTTAGCGAATTTAAGCAGCTACTAGCTACTAGAACTTTTAAATTTATAGGGATAGACTAAATTCCTAAGGGCTAAAAAGTTCTTAAAAATAGACTTATCTATAAGCTTAAAAAGGATAAAGAAAATAATCCTATAAAACACAAGGCCTAACTTATTGCAAAAGGCTTTATGCAGATAGAAGGTTAGGATTATATTAAGACCTATGCTGTAACTAGCATTCCCCCTAGTTAGCGGATATTACTAGCCCTAGCGGCTTGTAATAACTAGGAAGTTAAATAGGTCGATTTTATAGGGGCCTTTCTAAATAGTCTACTAAAGGAAGCTATTTATATGCAGATCCCTAATGGATTCGTTAAATTTGCCGAAGCTGCTTTGCCTGAAATAGCTAAATTACTTAAGAAATATAGCTATAATCCCTCTTAAAAGCAGGTTATTTTCCTATAGAAAGCTTTATATAGATTAAAGCAGAGCTCTAGAGAGTAGCAGCAGGCCCTAAAGGAACTTCTTCGAAAATTAGGCTTCTACCCCCTTATATCTAACCTGGCTATCTTCTTTAACCTAACTACATCTACATATATAGCGACTTATGTGGATAACTGTCTTCTAATAGGACCGGATCTAGCTTATATTAATAAGCTAAAGAAGCTATTACACAAAGCTTACCCTATAGAAGATCATAGGCTAGCTGAATTTTTCCTAGGCGTTTAAATTACTAGAAATCAAAAGAAAGGGACCCTAACTATTCACTAGTCCTAGTATATTTCTAAAGCCCTAGAGAGATTTAATATGAAAGATGCTAGGCCTGCTAAAATTCCCCTATAACCTGGAATTATAAAGCAGGCAGCTAACTACCTAACTAAACCTCTTCCCCCCTCTAATCACAAGCTATATTAGAGTATTATAGGGACTATTATGTACTTAATACTCCTTACAAGGCCTGATATTGCTTTTCTGGTTTAGTGGCTTTTAACAGCATTAGCTAAGCCTTATATAGAGCATTTAAATACTTCTAAATATCTGCTTAGATACCTTCTAGGCTCTATAAGTTATTCTATAACCTATAGAAGGTCTAGGAACGCTAAAGCTTCTGCAACCCTTATTAGCTTCTGTGATAGCGACTTCGCGGGAGATAAGTCCTCTAAATTAACCTATGCTTATCTCTATAAGCTAGCTAAAGGACCTATTAGCTGGAAATCAAAGAAAGCAACTACAATAGCTTTATTAATATTAGAGGCCGAATTAGATGCTCTATGTAAAGCTATTAGGGAGCTAGAGTAGCTCTATAGCCTTTTTAAGGAAATTAAGCTACCTATAGCACCTCCTATTCCGATTTTTAGCGATAACTAAGGCGCTATAATAACCGCTAATAACCCTGCTCTTCATAGTAGAACTAAGCATACCCTACTAAAATTTAACTATACTAGAGAAAAGGTATAGAAGGGTATAGCTAAGGTTATCTACATTAATACTAAAGAGATGCCTGTAGATGGCTTAACTAAGCCCCTGCCTAACGATAAATTTTAATAATTTATTTAACTATTAGGCCTTATAAATACAAAGGCCTAGCTTTAAAAACAACTAAAAAAGTCGAAAAATCGAAAATCAATAAAAACACTGGAATTCCGTTGAAAAGTTATTGATTTTAGTTAAAAAGTTATTAGATTTATTATTGAATTTATTGTTAACTTAGATATCTATTAAAGAGCTAAGTTTAGGTATTAAATTAGTTAACTCATACTTTTCTAGAGGGAGTGTTAAAATTATGCTATTTATAGCACTATTTTATAGGCCCACTAGTTGCCTAGTTACGTTGTTGCAACGTTGGTTGCGAGGCGTTGCCTGCAGCGTTGTTGGCCGTGGCCAGCAGCTTTGGCTGTGACCTGCGTTCCTGCACACAACCAACCCACAGGCTTGTATAACTAAGCCGACTAGGCTACCCTATAGGGAAGCTAAAATTAACTGTAACTAGGGAACTAGTAGTTATATAAAAGGCTGACTTATACTGTTTGAATCCTTGATTTTTTCTGGATTTAATAATGTATTTTATTTATAGGGTTACTTATTAGATTACTTAGTTAGTGCACGTGGGTGGCTAGATTATATGGTCGTAAGTCGATTTTTTACTTTTTATATATAAATGAATTTTGCGGAAAATAAAAAATAGCTCCTAAGGCCTAGCTAGCAACCCCCTTCCGTTAATATGGTTAGTAGGTCTATAAGGGGACTCAGAAAATCCTCTCATTGCTCATTAGATCGTTTGTCTAGCTAGAAATCTACTATATTTAACTATTAACGCTCTATATCTTGAAGAATCGTTGTATTATAGTGAATCTAGAAGCCGCCGCGTTGGAATCTACTAGGGAGGTCTTCCTATCCCTCTAGCTAGATTCCCCTTCCATTTTCAATACTAACCTATATTAATAATTAAGTAGTAATCTATAAAATATATTACTAGTGGTAATTAAGTTACCTTAATTCACTACCTTAACTTATAAAGTATCTATATATAATTATAGACCTTAAGCTTTATTAACCAGTACCTCTTCTCTATATCTAAAAGAGTCCTTAAAAGAAATATAATTAGCTAAATTACTATCTATAAAGGGTATTTTATAATTATTCCCTCTATCTTTAGTTTTAGGATTACTTTATCCTTTATATAATATATTATAACCCTAATACCTACTCTAGATATATTAAAATCTATAAATAACTACTAGTTTAGGGAGAATAGTGTTAGAGTAGTATATTTTATTAATACCGCCTTTAATATATTAAATACCTTAATTTCCTGCCTAGATAGTAATAGTATATTAACACTCGATAACCAGGCTACTTAACGCGGTACTCGAAGTCGGCTACTTCCCGGCCCGCTTCCGCACCGCCAGGGTTGTGGTAATCAGAAAGAATAGAAAGACAGTCAAAGAGATAAGGAGGGCTAATACCTAGAGACCTATATCACTGCTTAATATAGTAGGAAAAGTACTAGAAGTAGCGATAGCAAGATAACTTATAGCTGTTGCTAAGGCAGGGGGCCTCCTCCTAGAACTATAGATAGGAAATAGGGTAAATAGATTAATAGAAACCACGATATATGCCCTACTAGAATGCGTTAGAGCGGCCTAGGGAAGGGGCAGGATAGCCTTACTAGTATAGATAGACATATTAGCTATATTTAACAGAGTTAGCTACCTATATCTTATTACCCTCCTTATTAAGATAGGTATCCCTCTATAGCTAGTCACAGTAATCTATAGCTTCCTTGCAGAGAGAATAAGCTAACTTAGCTTTAATAGTAGACTCTTAGAACCCTTTAAAATTAAGGCTAGCACCCTATAGGGCTTATTCCTTTCCCCTATTCTCTTCCTTCTATATTCTATAGAGCTATATATCCGCCTCTAGGTTATCCTAGGTATAGTTACTATAGGCTTTGCTAATAATATAAATATTATAGCTTTTAGGAAAAATATAGCCTAGACCTAGAGGAGACTTAAGGTATTATAGAAAATCTATAAAGACTAGGTAAAGGAAGCAGGAGTTAAGTTTAACCTAGCTAAAATAGAACTTATACACTTTAGTAAAGCCTAATAACCTCCCTAGGAGTAAGTCTAGCTTAGGATAGAGGAGATAGTGCCTATAGAATCCTATTACTTTCTTAGGGTATAGGTTAATTATAAATTTACCTAGAGCACTTATAAGAATATTATTAAAGGGAAACTAGCCTAGTAATAGCTTATACTTATATTACTAGCGGTATTAGCCTAGGGCTATAGCTTTAGAGATACCTACCTCCTATATATATAGGTAGTCTATCCTATTATTACCTATAGGGTAAGTATATACTATATACTAACTAAAAAAGCTAGAAACCCTAGAGGTATTATAAAAAGCTTTATAATAGACTAGTTAGCCTACCTCTAAGTTATTATAGGGGCGTTTAGAGCTATACTAATTATATAATTAGAAGCTAAGACCTTAGTTCCCCTCCTTAACCTCTACCTAAACTATATTAAGAAGAGGTTTAAAGAAAGAGTTATAGCTAGTAGAATAGTAAAGATAATCTAAGTAGTAGCTAGCCTAGTAGTAACTATACTATATTAAAGAAGACCTTAAAAATAGAGAAACTAAGTTAAAAATAAGCTAAATATAGAACTATATAAGGAATAGAAGAGATATTAGGAAGCATAGCATAATAAAGAGAGACTAGCCTAGAGCTAGTGTAGTAGAGAGCTAACTAAGGACTAACCACTAAACTATAACCTAAAGATAATCTAAAGATTCCACACTAGACTAGATAAGCATATCTCCTCTATAATTATATAATTATATATAGGTAAGATTAGTCTTAATAAATTCCTCTTCCTTAGAGGCGTCCCTAGGGTAGCTTTGCCCTTATATAGCTATAGATAAGTAAAAGAGGACTAGTACTATATAATTATTAACTACCGCAAATATAGCTATATATAACCCTATTAGCGCTAGCCTGTAGACACATAGGAGGCGAGGCTAGCCCTAGATAACCCCTAGAGGGCGAGATACTTAGCTAAATAGTTCCTAGCTATAAAGAGACTATAATACTACACACTAGCACATAACTTAGCGGCTAAGTTAAGGGCACTATATAGGAGACCAAACCTAGAGTCTATAACCACAGTAGATAGTAGAGATAGCGGGAGTAGTAAGAGATAGGGACTAGACTAAATAGTCTAGAGGCAGCGGGGAGTTAGAGGTAGGGCGCGAATATATATATATAGGAGAAGAGCACACACTAGAATAACTCTTTAGATTTAAACTACTAAAACTCTTAAATACTAGGTATCTAATTCCCCCCCCCTAAGCCTCCCCTGCCCCGCTACTATTACTATACTAATATAAAAATAAAGGAAAAATAACTACTCCTCTTCTAGAATAGGAATCACATCCTCTAGGGCCCTAGCCTAGCTCTTAGCTAGTAGGGTAGTAACCTAGAGCTAGATTAACTCTACTATCTAAGTATCTAGTCTATATAGCTAGAAAATTATCTCCTTATACTAGTCTCTTATAGACCTACCTTTCCCTTAGACTAGACCTACTACTAATACACTCTATTTTTACTTACTTTAATTCTTTATATATAGCTTCTTAATATAAGTACTAAAGTTATCTAGGACCTAGGGAAGAGATAGATTAGCACTAGTATAGGACTAGACTAGACTAATTAGAAGAATACTTATATCTATACCTTTAGCGATTTTAGTAGATACCTTAGTTAACTACTAGTGCTCTACTTAGTACCTAGTAATTTTAACCTAGAGCTAGGTAAGTAGTAGCGCTACCCCTAAAAATAGATAAAAATATATATTACCTTTTTATACCTATTATTTTAAACCTAGTAATTAAAATATATATTAGTTATAGCCCCTAGAAAGATAGATTAGCCCCGCTACTACTATAGTATAGGGGAGGAAAAATATACTAACTATATTATAATACTAGTGCCCTAGGTTCTTTAATAATTATATATAATAAAAGATATACTAGAATATTTATAGCTTACCTAGCTAAACTAAATTAGTAGTAAAATAGGCCTAGCACTAGGGTAGGGGAGTCCTATCTATAGTTTATAATTAAGTGCTCTCTAAAGCTACTTTAATATAAGCTACTTCCTTAGGTAGTAAAGGGAAGGTTCCTATATAGATTAGCACTAAAGTTATAGGGAAGTAGGGTTAGACTTATAGGTAATATAGAATACTAAGAAGATATAATAATAGGCTATAACTATATTAATATTAGTAACTAAACTAGACCTAGCTAGGGTTAGGGCCTAAGAATATATAAGAAAATAAAGGGGAAGAGAAGGGGAAAAAAAGGAAAGGGAAGAGAACCTATAGGAAGTATAATAAAGGAAGAAGGAAAGAGGCCTAGATTTAGAGGTAGAAGGGATTTCTTTTATAATCTCTAGAGAGAGGGGGGGGTCCTTAAAGCATTACCTAGATTTAAAGATAATATATAGATACTATAGATAGATAGAAAAGCCTAATATAAGAGAGCAGTGGGATTATAGTAGAACTAAGCTAGCTTTACCCTCTCCCCCCCTAGAGTTTTAAAAAATTAGGTACTCTAACTTTATAACTAGACTAGACTAGAGGAGAGGTAGAATAAACTAAAAAGTAAGGTATTAGATATATTAATAATAAAGCGTAAAAAAAGTAAGTTAAGAGTAGATTACTATATAGTATTAGATTTTACCTAGTAAGAGGTAGCTAGAAATAGATTAGAGTAGAGCTAGAGAAGGGCCTAGAGCTAGGCTTAAGGTATAAAATAGAGGTAACTCTACTAATAGGGATAAGTCTAGTGTAAGCTAGTAATAAATAACTATAATAGGTAACTATAATAGTAGCGCTAGCCTACCGCAGAGCTAGCGCTAGACTATATAGAGTTATAAGGGGGTTTTTTATCCTCTAGAAGGTTTTCCCCTTTAACTAAACCGCTGGAGTACTAGAGACAGCTAAATCAGGCTGGCTAGCGTATATAAATAATAAATAAATATATTAACACTCTTTGCCTAATTATATCTTACTAGTTTAGATATCTTCTTCTTTAAGGTCTTATTATTCTTATCTATCTTAATTACTTAATATACTTATAGTAAGTTTATTTTATAATCCTATAATAGTTTAATAATTAAAGTATATCCTAGGATATACTATCTTAAAGCTCCTATAAACCCTAATAAGTATTCTAATACTCTTAATGTTTTTAGAAATTTAAGATACCTTATTACCGCTAATTTTTTAGCTAGTATTACTATTCCTAAGGAATTAACTAGCTTCCCTAATACCTTAGCTATTAGGTATACTATAAATATTTTCTTTAGACTAATTAAAATATTATTATCCACTAGACACTAAAAAGTCTATTAAAGGTCTATAATATACTATTTAAAGCTGATTAAGGCAATAACTATATTATTATAGTACACTATCGCTCCTATATCTTGTAATATGTTATCTATATACCTCTAAATATAGGTGTTTAATCCCTTATATCCTATAATTAGGACGTTAAATATAAATTGTCTATTATATGTAATAACTAATAGTGCCTATTATAAGTCTAGGTAAACTATCTATTAGTAATAAAATAACATAGCATTAATAACTATAATATATGTTGTGTTTACGATTCCTATAATAACCTCTTCCTGCTATCTTATTAGATATATGTCTAATATTATTATCATATTAAATCCTTATATATTAACTACTATATATCCTTTTTAATTATCTCCTATTCCTACCTACACTATAAAGACTAGAAATATAAATAGCACCTATAATATTATATAGATAACTTTCCCTACTACTAATAATTCCCTTATAATCTTCTCTATAATTATTTAATTATTAGGGCCTACTAGATAGATTCTACACTTCTTTAGCACTAAATCCTGCTACCCTGGTTTTATTTATAATTTGTGATGGTCTGGGGCTTTGGCCCCAGATCCTAGTAATATAGGTGTCAATTGCACAAGCCACAGAGACTTGTACAATGCGTATTCTTTTGTTGTCATCTATGGCGCAATTGGATCGGGCACATCACCCGCACGGTGGCGCAGGCACCCGCGATTAGCCCTTTGGGCTAGACCGTGACATAATTATATCTATTCCCGCTAGGGAACTAAGGTAAATCCCTTATTATAGAATAACTCTATATAATCTTCTAGGAGCTTCTATATCTACTATTATTTACCTTTATCCTAGGGGTTAAAATAGTTTACCTATATAGTTATATAGATTATAGTATATAATTCCATTATAATCTATTCTATTATTAATAAGCGCTTCTTAGCGTGTGCCTCTATTACTATTATAAGGTCTACTACTAAGGCCTATTCCTTAGGGTTAACTATATATACTCTAGCTACTAGGTTAATAGACTTAAATCTTCCTAGCTCTTATTTTCTACTAATTATCACTGGTCTATCACTTATATTACATACTATAATATATCTCATAGAGCTATCTATAATTACCGCGTATACTCCTAGTTTCTATAGTTACCTTAGTTTAAATAACGCCCTATTATCCTTACTAAGCTAATAATCTACTAGAACTAATATTATAGTTCCTAGTTAAATAACCGCTATATAGGCTACCTTAACTAGTATATTAATTTTTAGTTAATTATACTACACTACTATTAGAATAGTAATATTCCTATATATACTAATAATTACTTTCCCTTTTGTTGGTATCACCAGGTGTGATAATGGCCAGTTTGTTATGGACTGGCCTTGGGGCAACTGCAAATAAGCGTCTAAAGTGCGATTACTATTCTTAAAGAGGAAAGAAAGAGCTAAGTAAGAGATCGCATAGCGTGCAGCTATATATCCTCCTATATATAGTCTATACATATAGCGCGTGTAGTAAGCCCTAAGTCTACATAACCTCTGCACGCTACCCTATATACTCTCTATGCCCTTTCTAGAGCCCTCCTAGACCTAAGAAGGACCTAAGCCTTAAGCTTAAGTCTATTATATACCTCCCTTTATACCCCTTCCCTTCTCTTACTATATAAGAAAAATTTTTAAACCCTACCTCCTCCTTATCCCTACCTTCCCTCTCTATATACCTCCTAGAGGCTTTACTTCTCTAGGGGTAAATTAAACTATACCTATTTCTATACTTACTTTAGACTATTACTTATCTATATATCCCCCTATTCTACCTTAAATCTATCTAGTACCTTAGTATCCTATATATTCTCTAGGGGCTCCTATATTAGCTAAATATAACCTTTTTACTTAACTAGTATATTATAATTTACTCCCTAACTAGGGGTGTTTTTAGCTATAAGGATCTCCTCTACCTAGTACTCTATAAGGTTACTATCTATATCTATTAATATTAGCTCTAGTAGAGGTTATTTATTAGCTAGCTTCTAGCTTAGTAATAGATCCTTTACTACCCTCTAAACTAAATCTATATAAAAGATTAGGTATAGCCCCCTAGGAATATCTAACTTTATAGTTAATAGCATTAGTACCTCTAGTACCTTATACTTTACTATAACCTAATCTAACTTCTTATATAGTTAGTTTATCTTAATATTCTAAAGGCTTAATTATATATAGTCCCTAACCTAGAACTATTCTACTAGTCTTTAACTACTATTTATACTTTCTTATTATTATTATTAGATAAAGGCTATTATAGCCTATATTAGGTCTATACTCTTTTTTAAGTGCTATAGGAACGCTTATACCTATCCTTTTAGTAAAGTTTTTAATACCTTTAATAGTAATACCTCCTAGATTATAGGTATATTAAAGCTATAGAGTGCTATATTTATACTTACTCCTATTACTAAAGAATCCCTATTATTTAACACTAGCTAGTAGGCTAGTAGGTAATTAGCCTACTTAAATTATAAGAAGGATAATATTACCTATAACACTACCTAAACCTCTTAGTTAGCTCTCTCTATACCTCTATCTATAGGTAATATAAGGTTAATAGTAGTTACTTTATACCTACCTTCTTATAAAGCGCTATCTAAAAACTACTTAACTAATCTAAACTATAATCTATAATAATCTAGGTAGGGAACCTATAGAACCGCTACTAATAGTATTTAAACTACTCTATATATATCTTAGCCTTTATTAATATTATAGCCTTAAGCTACATAAACTTAGAGAGTCTATCTATAATTACTATAAGGAACTATAGGTTAGCCTAATCTTAAGTAGGGAGCTCTATTATAAAGTTAATAGAGATCTATAACTAATATCTATCTAGCGGAGGAATTAGCTTTAGTAAGCCCTATTATAGCTACTAGCTCTTCTACCCCCTATAGTAGTAATAGTTTTATATAAACTATACTATATCCTATAATATACTATCCTAATAGAAGTCCCTCTAGAGCGCTTTAAAGGTAGTATTCTACCCTAGGTAACCTAGTAAGGGTAAGTTATATATCTATTAGATTAAGGTTATAGTTAAGGGTTCCCACTTTAGTACCTAAGTCTAGCCCTAGAATTAAAGTGCTCCTTTTACACTAATCTAATAGTCTATAATCTACTCCCTTATACCTACTATATTAGGAAACTTCTAAGCCCTAGCCTTTACTACCTTAAGCTATAACCTATAAGTCTTATTATAGGCTATAGCCTAATCCTATAGGGACTAAAGGTACCTATCTATAAATAAGAAGTCTCTAGCTAGAATATCTAGAGCTAAAGCTAAACTATTCTCTAAAGTAGTGCTTTCTAGGGCCGCTATAGGTCTAATATTTATATATAGTTATCCCTAACTAAAGCTAAACTATATAGGTATTATTATTAACTATATAATAGGCGCCTTTAGCTTAGCGGATTATGCCTCCTCCTAATAGTGTCTTAATAATATATCTAGTCTACTTACCTAAGTCCCTAGTCTATAATATAAGTAGAAGTTAAAGAGCGCTAGAGTCTCTACCTATTATGCTTACTATTCTAATATCTCCCTTAGGGCTATAAAGTACTCTAAGTTCTTATAATCTATAAGTATTATAAATAGCCTATTAACACTTTATAGCTCTGCTAACTATACCCTAAGGTATAAGATAATTACTAGAAGCTCCTTATTATATATTATATAATTCTATTAAGCTAGCTATAAGCGAGCTAAGTAGTATGCTACTAGATATAAGACCCCTTTATTATTTATCTAGGAAAGGCAGCCTCCTAATGCTATTCCTAAGCAGTCTACCTCTACTACTATATCCTTATTAGGGTCCTATTATATAAGAATAGGGTATAATATAAAAGCTAGCTTTAGCATTTTAAAAGCCTTCTTATATACCTCTATCTAGCAAAATACTATACCCTTCTTTATTAGGTTAATTAGGGAACCTATAACTTCTAAAAACTATAGTATAAAGTTATAATAAAAGTTAGCAAACCCTAGGAACCCGCGTACTCCTTAGACCTATATTAGGGCCTCCTAATCCCTAATTACAGTAATCTTCTTATTATCTAGGCAAATCTATTTCCCTATGTGGATAATAAATCTAAGGTACTTAACCTCCTTTATTATAAAAACATACTTCTTAATATCTAGGTTTAACCTAGCCTACTATAGTCTAGCTAACACCCCGCGGACCTTCTATATATAGTCTTTCTATAACCCCCCTATATAGATTAAGATATTATTAAGATAAGTAGTAATATAGTCCCTAAGGATACTACTAAGCGCACTATTAATATACCTCTAAAAGGTTATAGGCATGCCTACTAAACTAAAGGGGTATACTAACTACTTAAATAATCTTAATTATATCTAGAAAGCGGTCTAGTGTTCCTAGCCCTTAGTAATATAAATATAATAGAACACTGCCTATATATCTAGCTTTATAAACTATTTTACCTTAGCTAAGGAGTGTAGCGTCTCTTTTACTAAAGGTAAGGGATAATAGTCCTATTTTATAATCTTATTTAGCGTATAATAGTCTATATAGAACCTCTAACTATCCCTAGGTTTCTTTACTAGTAGAACTAGTACTACTACTAATAATAAGCTTACCCTAATCTAGCCCTTATCTATTAAGTCTATTACCTACTTATATATCTCTAGGAGATATTAATATAGTATATTATATAGCGGAGCCTATAGTAGGTCTAGTTTATTACCCTCTATATCCTACTTTAGGTAAATATAGTAATTAGACTTACCCTAGTGTAGTAGTAGGGTATTTACCTTACTCTCCTAGAAAAGGTCCTTATAGTCCTATAACTCCTCTAGTAAGGACACTAAGAGCTCCTACTCTATAGGTTTTAGTATAGTATTAATCTATAGGATAAATATAATTTCCTATAAGCTTCTAGTGTAAAGCTATATATACTCCTTCTGCTTCCTTACCTAATATACTATTCCTATAAATAAAGATCCTATAATATATATAGTAGGCTTCTCTACCCCTCTATTAGTTATAGCCTAAATCCATAGGTTATTAGCCACTCCTATAGTTAGTTATTAGTATTGTATATTTAAGTTAATATTATAGCGCGCTATCCACAAAGTCCCTAGGATAAGTTATCTTATTAATCCTAGGATTATATACGCTATAATTAGCGTCTCCTATCTATCTATATCTATCTAAAAACAGATAATATATATAATTAATAAGCTTGCCTTATAATTCTCCCTTCCCCCTCTTTTTACACTAACTACTATATAAACTAACCTCTTTATTAGTAGGGGGATATATTCTAGTTATAGCTTCTAAACTAGGTGTTTACTAATAGTAGTATAGTAGTTATATCCTATATTAACTTATATATCTAAAAAGGTTATCTTATTTATTAATATAGGGACTAAGAAGGGTAATATATCTATATTACTCTAGATATATTTAAAGTTATCCTTAATCTTAACTATATACTATAAAGCCTCTCTAAGCTTTTATTCCTTCTCCCTATTTAAATAACTTAATAAAGGGGATTCTCTTTTTCTAACTTATTACTTAAATCCTTAGAGTTAATATCTTCTACCTTATAAGTATTAACTACTAGTATCTCCTTTAGATAAATAGCGTAATATAAGGAATACTTTATAACTTAGTGCTTATTAGAGCTATATTATATATACTTACCCTCCTTATATTATATATTAAGTATCTCCTAGGAAACCTATTTAGCCCTTTTTACCCCCTACTACTAGTAATCTATAGCTTTCCTAGAGCCCTTCTAGGCCCCTACTATACCTACTAACTAGATATCTATTATTAGTATATCCTTATCTTACCCTAAAGACTAGTCTACCTAGGGAGCTAGTTATACCTAGTAATATAAGTAATACTTTTCCTCTAAATAATAGGACTTAATATCTAATATAATATTCCTAAACTAAGCTAGCGCTATAGAGTAGTTAGCCTAGGGAATATTATATCCTACGCTATAGTCCTTTATTTACTTATTAAGGGTAGTGTATAGCTTTAAAAGCTTTACCTTATCTACCTAACCTAGCTTACCTATAAGTATAAGTTTCTATTTAAACTATATATAGAAGTTACTAAACTACTTATATTATTATTATTATAACTAGTTAAGCTTAGTAATAGCTAATTCCTATTAATAAGGGTTATTAAATATTTCCCCTAAGTAATCTAAGAAGCGCCTTATATTAAAGTTTACTAAGTTTCCTTTCTTAAAGTAGGGTATAACCTAGGCCTAAACCTTTACTAAAAGGTTCTAGTAAATAAAGCACTATTAGTCCTTAGCACCCCTAATAAACCCCTAGTCTATAACTAGCTTATAGCCTATAAGACTCTTCTAGGCTATAAAGAGTGTCTTATTACTATTAAATAGTGCCCCTATAGGTAATAGCTTTTGCCTTACTTAGTATTAGTTCTTATAAAGTACTTAGATCTATACTAACTACTCCCTAATAAGTGCCTATAATATAGCTAGCTTACCTATTTCTATCCTACTTAATAAAGGTTATACTATTATTAAGATATAGCTAAAAGAGAAAGGATATAAAGAAAGTAAAGAATAGTAAATATTATAAACTAGCCTTAGGGTAACTATAAATAAGTATCTAAAGTATAATTACTATTCTTAAAGAGGAAAGAAAGAGCTAAGTAAGAGATTACATAGTGTGTGGCTATATATCCTCCTATATATAGTCTATACGCGTAGCGTATGTAGTAAGCCCTAAGTCCGCATAACCTCCGCACGCTGCCCTGTGCACTCTCCGCGCCCTTTCCGGAGCCCTCCTGGACCCAAGAAGGACCCGAGCCTCGAGCTCGAGTCTATTACACAGTTATCTATTAGGCGCGCTCGTGATAGTATTAATTGAATAATCTATCGTAAGCTGTGTGTGTTCTAAAGGAAAGGAAGCTAGGAAAAGAGAGGGCTCTTATAAGAGGGAAAAAGCAGCTGCAGCTGTGTGGGTCACGTGATATGGGTGGGTCACGTGACCCGGGCCCTGCCCTATCGCAGGCCTGCCTATAGGCAGGAAGGGAGGCACGCGCACGCGCACGCACACGCGCAGCAGCCGACCTTCTTCCGGTCAGGCCAACCTTTAGCTAAAGGGAATTGCGGCTGCTAAGCGCGATTAATATCATACTTATTCTAACACTAGGAACTCTCTTTTTAATATAATTATTAACATATAATATTAATTACTGATAAAGTAATAGATAATAATAGGAGGGGTTATAATCCCCTAATAAAGGGGACTAATAAAGAAAGGAAAGGAAGGGAAAGCGGTGTATACCTATAGCAGGTAATAATAAAGGAAAGCAATAATCTATCTTTAACCTCCTACTAAAAGGATCAGCAGGCCTCTTCCTAAATCCCTTCCCCCCTAATATTATTAATAACATCCGCGTGGTAACTCCCTTATCCTATTACCTCTTTTCCTCCCCCTTTACCTCTCTCTTTAACCCTATTATCTCCTATATCTATCCTTCTATCCCCGCTAAAGTAAAGCATAGATATCTTATAAATCTAAAGGAGGACCTCCCTTATAGCTCTATACTCTATATAAATAACATAGAGTTATAGAACTACTAGAGGGCCTCCCTAGAGGTCTAAGGAGAAGCTATATAGCTCCCCTTCTCCCTCCTCCTCCTACTACCCCTAGAGTATTACTCCTCCTCTACTTTCCTTTACTATCCCTAAGAGGGTAGGATCTATATCCTCCTATAGTATAGGGGTTAATAATCCCCTAATACTGCTGCCCATAGGGGCTATCCTCCTTATAGGTTACCCTCCCGCTACTATTTGTAGGGGCTATCCTCTACGCGGGTCACCTACCCTTCTATCTAGATTATTATCTGGTTACTAGAGATAAACTACTCTAGGGCCTTATTTAGTGATGCCTTTATAAAGGTATTAGCTAGGTTATCTACTCTATTAATCTAATAGATCTCGCAGAGCTTGTGGTGTTTATATAATTATTATAGGGCTATAATATTAATTATTAGGCGTTTCTCCTTTATTATACTAAGCTTAATAAGGCACTTATAGAGGGAGTATAAATCTATATATACTATAACTAGTGTAGCTAGGAGATTTAATTAGTTTATAAGTACATAAAGGGTAGTAGCTATTATATATGCTATATTAACACTAGTAACTATACTATAGACCTTAGAGGTAAGCATACTTTATATAACTCTCTTACTCTTTATTAAGCTAAAGTGTATAATATTACCTTTAATTATAAACTTACTATTCTTATAGTCTTTATTAGTAAGAATTAGTATATAACTAAGCTATAAGGTAAGGTCCTAATTATTCACAAATAACCTATCTATAAACACATATAGCTTCACTCTAGTAAGGTTAATTAGAATAAATATTAGGCCTTAATTAGGGTAATCTATCTACTATTAGATCTAGTAATTAAGGGCTTTAATATTCTTAATTATTAGTTCTTAGTATTAAGTAGTAATAGATAGATTATAGTAGGCTTCTAGTTAGTAGATTAAGGTAATATAGGCGCCTTAAGCCTTTTATTTAATATACTTCTGCTTTAAATCTATAAGTAGGATTAAATTAAGCTTACTACTTTAGCCTTTTTATTAAAGTAAAATAGCCACACTAGCTACTAATTTAATAATTCCCCTATTAAAGGTTAGAGAATTATTCTTAAGAAGGAATTACTTTAGCTTTACTATAAAAGCTACTATAGTTAATTCTCTCTCTTCCTTCTTAGAGAACTCCTTATCTAATAGCCTAAGAGTATTATTAGTCTATATACCTATATATACGAATTCTAGGCTATCTTCTATAGTTACTAATAGGTATAGATTATATGTAGAAGTCTCTATCTAGAGCTTCTCTCTATAGTGCCTATAGTATATAACCTACTAGTGTATTCTAGCCTCTGTAATGCCATAGAGCGGTTTAATTACCCTTATAATTATTCCTTTAGGGTATTAGTTATAGATTTAGGTTAGAAGCCACGCAAGGATTACCCTATTTAATCGCGTAGTTAATTAGATATAGGCATAGGTAATATTACGAATCTATAGGATAAAGCCCTTTATTAAGAGGGAAGGTGCTATTATAAGAATAAGGCATTAACTAGCTTATTAGATTATTAGAGCCTATATTAAGATTGCTTGCTTTACCTTATCTCTAAAGCCTTAGACTATAAGCCTTAATTTCTTATATAGCTAGCCTATCTTGCCTTTTACCTTATTAATAATTTATAAATTAAAGATTCACACGCTACTATACACTCTCTTATTATAAGCAATAAATTTAAACATACCCTAATTAATTAGTATATTAATCTTAGTCTTTATAGAGAGCTTAAATAGTGCGCTAGGGGTTATAATAATGCCTTCCTTACGTAATTAAATTATAAGGTTAAGGTTAGCTTCCTCCTTAGCTAAGACAAACATATTAGTCTTATTAATAATTACTAGAGGGTTCTTTTAGGGCCTACCTAGGTATTGAAAATGGAAGGGAATCTGTACTAGAGGGATAGGAAGACCTCCCTAGTAGATTTAACGCGGCGGCTTCTAGATTCACTATAATACGACGATTCTTCAAGATATAGAGCTTTAATAGTTAAATATAGTAGATTTTAGCTAGACAAATGATCTAACGAGTAATAAGAGGATTTTCTAAGTCCCCTTATAGACCTACTAACCATATTAATAGAAGGGGGTCACTAGCCAGGCCTTAGGAGCTATTTTTTATTTTCCGTAAAATTTATTTATATATGAAAAGTAAAAAATCAACTCATGACCATATAATCTAGCCACCCCCGTGCACTAACTAAGCAATCTAATAAGCAACCCTATAAATAAAATACATTATTAAATCCAGAAAAAATCAAGGATTCGAATAGTATAAGTCAGCCTTTTATACAACTACTAGTATTGAAAATGGAAGGGAATCTGTACTAGAGGGATAGGAAGACCTCCCTAGTAGATTCAACGCGGCGGCTTCTAGATTCACTATAATACGACGATTCTTCAAGATATAGGGCGTTGATAGTTGAATATAGTAGATTTCTAGCTAGACGAACGATCTGACGAGCAATGAGAGGATTTTCTGAGTTCCCCTTATAGACCTACCGACCATATTGACAGAAGGGGGTCGCTAGCCGGGCCTTAGGAGCTATTTTTTATTTTCCGCAAAATTCATTTATATATAAAAAGTAAAAAAATCAACTCACGACCATACAATCTAGCCACCCACGTGCACTAACTAAGCAATCTAATAAGCAACCCTATAAATAAAATACATCATTAAATCCAGAAAAATCAAGGATTCGAATAGTATAAGTCAGCCTTTTATACGACTACTAGTTCCCTAGTTACAGTCGATTTTAGCTTCCCTATAGGGTAGCCTAGTCGGCTTAGTCATATAAGCCTGTGGGTTGGTTGTGTGCAGGAACGCAGGTCACAGCCAAAGCTGCTGGCCACGGCCAACAACGCTGCAGGCAACGCCTCGCAACCAACGTTGCAACAACGCAACTAGGCAACTAGTGGGCCTATAAAATAGTGCTATAAATAGCATAATTTTAACAACTAGTTCCCTAGTTATAGTTGATTTTAGCTTCCCTATAGGGTAGCCTAGTCGGCTTAGTTATACAAGCCTGTGGGTTGGTTGTGAACGCAGGTCACAGCCAAAGCTGGCCGCAGCCAACAACGCTGCAGGCAACGCCTTGTAACCAACGTTGCAACAACGCAACTAGGCAACTAGTGGGCCTATAAAATAGTGCTATAAATAGCATAATTTTAACACTAGGTATCTCTTTAGTAGGATCTCTAGGGTCTTACTAGGTAGCCTAGTTTAGGCCTCTCCCTCTTCTTTACCCTCCTAAGGTAGGAGGGCTTCTATATTAGGGTCCTTATAATAAGGCCTAATAGAAGTTAAGCGGAAGGCCTTTAGGCCTTATAGGAGGTTAAGGGTATAGGTCTCTCTATTAATAAAGAGGAGGTTATATAGGCCTTACTAACCTTTACCTTTACGCTAGACTTAGACTAGCGATCTAAGCGGGAGGTTAAGGGTCTTACTTATATCTAGACTATTCCTTACTATAAGGGCTTTACTAACTTTCTAGATTATATAGAGGTGCTTAACTTTCTTGTTGAAAATGGAAGGGGAATCTAGCTAGAGGGATAGGAAGACCTCCCTAGTAGATTCTAACGCGGCGGCTTCTAGATTCACTATAATACAACGATTCTTCAAGATGTAGAGCTTTAATAGTTAAATACAGTAGATTTTAGCTAGATAAACGATCTAACGAGCAATAAGAGGATTTTCTAAGTCCCCTCATAGACCTACTAACCGTATTGACGGAAGGGGGTCGCTAGCCGGGCCTTAGGAGCTATTTTTTATTTTCTATAAAATTTATTTGTATATAAAAAGTAAAAAATCAACTCATAACTATATAATCTAGCTACCCACGTGCACTAACTAAGCAATCTAATAAGCAACCCTATAAATAAAATATATCATTAAATCCAGAAAAAATCAAGGATTCGAATAGTATAAGTCAGCCTTTTATACAACTACTAGTTCCCTAGTGTTAAAATTATGCTATTTATAGCACTATTTTATAGGCCCACTAGTTGCCTAGTTGCGTTGTTGCAACGTTGGTTGCAAGGCGTTGCTTGCAGCGTTGCCTGCAGCTTTGGCTGTGATCTACGTTCCCGCACACAACCAACCCACAGGCTTATATGACTAAGCTAACTAGGCTACCCTATAGGGAAGCTAAAATCGACTATAACTAGGGAACTAGTAGTCGTATAAAAGGCTGACTTATACTGTTCGAATCCTTGATTTTTTCCGGATTTAATGATGTATTTTATTTATAGGGTTGCTTATTAGATTGCTTAGTTAGTGCACGTGGGTGGCTAGATTATATGGTCGTAAGTCGATTTTTTACTTTTCCTATACAAATGAATTTTGCGGAAAATAAAAAGTAGCTCCTAAGACCCGGCTAGCAACCCTCTTCCGTCGATACGGTTAGTAGGTCTATAAGGGGACTCAGAAAATCCTCTTATTGCTCGTCAGATCGTTCGTCTAGCTGAAATCTACTATATTCAACTATCAAAGCTCTATATCTTGAAGAATCGTCGTATTATAGTGAATCTAGAAGCCGCCGCGTTGAATCTACTAGGGAGGTCTTCCTATCCCTCTAGTACAGATTCCCTTCCATTTTCAATACCTAGTTACAGTCGATTTTAGCTTCCCTATAGGGTAGCCTAGTCGGCTTAGTCATACAAGCCTGTGGGTTGGTTGTGTGCAGGAACGCAGGTCACAGCCAACAACGCTGCAGGCAACGCCTTGTAACCAACGTTGCAACAACGCAACTAGGCAACTAGTGGGCCTATAAAATAGTGCTATAAATAGCATAATTTTAACACTCCCTCTAGAAAAGTATAAGGTAACTAATTTAATACCTAAACTTAGCTCTTTAATAGATATCTAAGTTAACCATAAATTCAATAATAAATCCAATAACTTTTCAACTAAAATCAATAACTTTTCAACGAAATCAATACTAATAACTTTTCAGCGGAATTCCAGTGTTTTTGTTGATTTTAAGTTTTTCGACTTTTTAGTTAGTTTTTAAAGCTAGGCCTTTGTATTCATAAGGCCTAATAGTTGAATAAATTGTTAAAATTTATTATTAGGCAGGGGCTTAGTTAAGCTACCTGCAGGCATCTCTTTAGTGTTAATATAGATAACCTTAGCTATACCCTTCTATACCTTTTCTCTAGTATAGTTGAATTTTAGCAGGGTATACTTTATTCTACTATAAAGAGCAGGGTTATTAGTGGTTGTAATAGTGCCTTAGTTATCACTAAAAATCGGAATAGGAGGTACTATAGGTAGCTTTATCTCTTTAAAGAGACTATAAAGCTACTCTAGCTCCCTAATAGCTTTATATAGAGTATCTGATTCAGCCTCTAATATTAATAAAGCTATTGTAGTTGCTTTCTTTAATTTCCAGCTAATAGGTCCTTTAGCTAGCTTATAGAGATAAGCATAGGTTGATTTAGAGGACTTATCTCCCGCGAAGTCGCTATTATAGAAGCTAATAAGGGTTATAGAAGCTTTAATAGTATTTTTAGACCTTCTATAAGTTATAGAATAACTTATAGAGCCTAGAAGGTATCTAAGCAGATGTTTAGCAGCATTTAAGTGCTCTATATAAGGCTTAGCTAACGCTGTTAAAAGCCACTGAACCGGAAAAGCAATATTAGGCCTTGTAAGGAGCATTAAGTACATAATAGTCCCTATAATACTCTAATAAAGCTTGTGATTAGAGGAGGAAAGAGGTTTAGTTAGGTGGGCTACCTGTTTTATAATTCTGGGTTGTAGGGGAATTTTAGCAGGCCTAGTATCTTTTATATTAAATCTTTCTAGGGCTTTAGAAATATACTAGGATTAGTGAATAGTTAGGGTCCCTTTCTTTTGATTTCTAGTGATTTAAACGCCTAGGAAAAATTCAGCTAGCCCACGATCTTCTATAGGGTAAGCTTTGTATAATAGCTTCTTTAGCTTATTAATATAAGCTAGATCCGGTCCTATTAGAAGACAGTCATCCATATAAGTCGCTATATATGTAGATATAGTTAGGTTAAAGAAGACAGCCGGGTTAGATATAAGGGGGTAGAAGCCTAATTTTCAAAGAAGTTCCTTTAGGGCCTACTGCCACTCTCTAGAGCTCTGTTTTAATCTATATAAAGCTTTTTAAAGGAAAATAACCTGCTTTTAAGAGGGATTATAGCTATATTTCTTAAGTAATTTAGCTATTTCAGGCATAGCAGCTTCGGCAAATTCAACGAATCCATTAGGGATCTGCATATAAATAGCTTCTTTTAATAAGCTATTTAAGAATGCACCTATAAAATTAACCTATTCAACTTCCCAGTTATTACAAGCCGCTAGGGCTAGTAAAATCCGCTAACTAGGGGGGATGCTAGTTGCAGCATAGGTTTTAATATAATCTTAACCTTCTATCTACATAAAGCCTTTTACAACAAGTTAGGCCTTATGTTTAATAGGATTATTTTCTTTATCCTTTTTAAG
Organism: Epichloe elymi; assembly: GCA_023658475.1. Taxonomy (NCBI): domain Eukaryota; kingdom Fungi; phylum Ascomycota; class Sordariomycetes; order Hypocreales; family Clavicipitaceae; genus Epichloe; species Epichloe elymi. The sequence continues at coordinate 3,718,189 of CP098278.1, read as the reverse complement.
CTTATAAATAAGCCTATTTTTAAGAACTTTTCGGCCCTTAGGAATTTAGTCTATCCCTATAAATTTAAAAGTTCTAGTAGCTAGTAGTTACTTAATATTGAAAATGGAAGGGAATCTGTACTAGAGGGATAGGAAGACCTCCCTAGTAGATTCTAACGCGGCGGCTTCTAGATTCACTATAATACGACGATTCTTCAAGATATAGAGCTTTGATAGTTGAATATAGTAGATTTCAGCTAGACAAACGATCTAACGAGCAATAAGAGGATTTTCTAAGTCCCCTTATAGACCTACCAACCATATCGACGGAAGGGGGTCGCTAGCCGGGCCTTAGGAGCTATTTTTTATTTTCCGCAAAATTCATTTATATATGAAAAGTAAAAAATCGACTCACGACCATACAATCTAGCCACCCACGTGCACCAACTAAGCAATCTAATAAGCAACCCTATAAATAAAATACATTATTAAATCCAGAAAAAATCAAGGATTCAAATAGTATAGGTCAGCCTTTTATACGACTACTAGTTCCCTAGTTACAGTCGATTTTAGCTTCCCTATAGGGTAGCCTAGTCGGCTTAGTCATACAAGCCTGTGGGTTGGTTGTGAACGCAGGTCACAGCCAAAGCTGGCCGCAGCCAACAACGCTGCAGGCAACGCCTTGTAACCAACGTTGCAACAACGCAACTAGGCAACTAGTGGGCCTATAAAATAGTGCTATAAATAGCATAATTTTAACACTTAAATTCGCTAAAAGTTACATTAACCTATTTTTGGCTATCCTTGCTTTTTAATGCCTACTTCCAGGTCTTAGGCATATCCGAATTATTGTTATTGTTGTTAGACAACGATTTAGCCTTTTATTGCGCCTTAAAGCATATCTCCTTAACAAAAGAAGATAGGTTAAAATTATTAATATCCATAGAATCAGGGTTAATTAAAGAATCCGAATCTAAAGATAGTTTTTTAATAGCACCCTTATTAGGGGCGCTAGAGCTTAGGCTCTCTAGGGGTAGCGCTAGAGGCATTACAGGCGTTGCAGTGGTCATCCCGGGCGGTGTTATTATAGGCGTGGCAGGCGCTGCGGGCGCTATGGGTGCTATGGGCGCTAGAGGCTTTAGATAGCTATCCTAAACCTCTAGATTATCTCGTGAGATATTGGCTTCTCCCTCTAAAGGATAGCTCCCTAAAGGCTTAGGGGACCCTACAGAGCCTATATTCTCTATAATCTTAATAAAGCTAGTCTTAATAACTAACCTTTTAGAGGGTATATAAATAAGATAAACGCTAGAACCTAGAGTAGCAAGCAGCTGGCTAGGGATAGTCCTAGGGGCTAGCTTCTAAAGCTTTAATCTCTACTCTGGAGGTATTAGAACCTTGTAATAAGACCCTATAGCCCTAATTTTTAAGAAGTCAGGCTTATAGATAGTCTTAGGCTCTAAGTTAGCTAGAAATAGCTACTTAGGGGTTAGGGGCTTAGTTATATTAGTAGTAATGTTAACTAAGTCCACTATGGCTAGAAGGATATAAGACTATAGATATAAAGGCAGCTTAGACCACTGTAGTGTAGCCCTAAGCTGGTCTAGGATAACCCTAATAGCCCTCTTAACTAGCCCATTCTGTTTATAAATATAGGGGCAAGAGGTGCTAAAGTAAATTCCCTTAGAAGATAACTAAGACTAAAGTTCGTTATTAATTTTAGTGCCTCTGTTAAAGTGGAGGTGCCTGGGATATGTATTATATTAGTTTTTCAGGGCCTTAAAGAAGCCCTTAATAGCAGTATAAAGGGTCTAACCTTCTTTATTAGCTAATAAAAAGCACCACTTATACCGGGATTTTCGATCAATAAGGATAAGGACTAGGGCCTTCTTATTATGCGGTATAGGCTTGATTTTAACCATATCTCCCTCTAGAATATCTAAAACCCTAGGGGGGTCCTGAATAGGTCTTTTGGTTGGTCTTCTAACAGCCTTTGATTACATACAGGCTATGTAGTTAAAATCCTTATCTTTAATAGCGGAAAAATCAGGGATCCCTTTAGCTAATTTCGAAGATTTCTTAAGTAAAGGGAGGCTAATATGGCATAATCAAATGTGCTAAAGAAGGGCTAAATTTAGTAATTTCTTATAACTAGAATCTAGCTTTTTAGAGCTATTATCCCCTAGCTCCCTCTATTGCCAGGCCTCTTAAGAATCACAGGCCTCTGGGGGCAATAGACAGCCACTATCGTCACCTAAGTTATTAGGGTATAGACCTTCTAAACCCCCTATAGAAGATGCCTAACTAGGAGGAGCTTCAGTAGGACATAGGGCTGAATCTTCGTCTTCTTTAGAGTCTAATTCTTCGATTCGTTAATATTCCTTGGGATTAAATGCTAGCTGCGGAATTTGAACCTCTATAGGGTAGGAAAACCCTAATAATTCGGTCTTATAGGCTCTTTGCTGTTGGTTTTGTTGTTAGTTGCAAAATTAAGAGCCCATAAAGGAGAGGTGGGTTAAATGCTTGTAGATCTTAGGAGTAGCTTGCCCCTTAATCTACAAAAAGAAGCTATGTTTAGTAGGTTCTAGTAACCTATAGGGGCTTTTATTAGCTAGGAAAAGCTAATCTTTAGCTAGATAACCTCCCTTAAGATAGTGGGATAAACCGCTAACTAGGTTAGTATCTATACCGGGGAAATATAGGGCATCTAATAGAGCTAGAGGCCTATATTCTAGTGGATTTTTCTTGACCAGAACGTTAAAAACAGCGGTGCCTCTTCCTTTAGGATAGATAGGTCCTCCTGCTGTAATTATAGGGCTGGTTTAACCTTTCTTAAGAGGCTTAAAGTCCCTAAAGAAAGCCCTATTATTATAAATATAACAAGAAGAACCTATATTATATAAAAGGGAGTTTTTAACCACATTGTTAGAGTAGCTAAAAGTAGGCTTAGTAGTGTTACTAGTAGTAGTGGTACTAGAGGTATCTAAATCAGATTTAGAATCACTACTATACTCGCTGCTAGATTCGCTAGAATCTAGTTCTTTAACGTATCCTATGGCTAGGCTATAGCCTAACGCAAAAGCAGCTTCTTTTCCTTTATCTTTATCCCTATTACCACTCTTCTTCTTCTGCTTTTTCTTCCTAGAGGCTTTAGAAGGGTTTAAATCCTTCTTATCCTGCTCTTTAGTAGCGTTAGTAGAGTCCTTCTTAGTATTAGGATTAGATAATTTCTTTTCCTTGTCCTTAGAATTTCCCTTATTATTAGAAGCCTTATAGCTAAGAGCTTTAGCCATAGGAGAGGTTTTATCCCTCTATTCTTCTAATAAATCTGCTATAAGGAACTATAAATTTAAGGTATTTATAGGCAGCCCTTATGCCCTAGTAGCTCTAATAGTAAATCTTTATCTCTTAGCCTAGCTAGGAAAGGTCTGCTTTAATGCGTTAATATAATGGTTTACTTAATCTATAGGAGCGATCTCTACACTATAAAGTTGTAGTCTAGCTAGTAAGTTATTAAAATCAGTATTAAAAGCCTCTAAAGATCCCTTATAATTTAAAAAATTTAGGGAGTGGTAGCTAGCGTATAGCGTACCTCGCTGGATTTCAGCACTCTGCGAATACTGCCTAATAAGGACTTTATAGGCTTCTTTAGGGGATTTTTACTAATATATAGCTACCTGCGGTCCTGGTTGATAGCTATCTCTTAATATTATCAAAAGAATAGCTTAATTATAGTTAGCTAGATAGCCTGCTAAGCTAGGATTATCTATAAATTTAGGTAATCCTAGGGCTCTAAATTGTATGCTCAGGGCTTGCTTCCACTAATTATAGTTTTTAGGGCCTTTTAGCTTAGCTCCCTTAGGAATAGAGTAAACCTTCTTATTTAGTTCCTTAATAGCCCCTATGTTAAAGGTAGCTTATAAGTTACTAGAAGGTAAACTCGTAGAAGTAGTTGTAGCAGGCAGGTCTTCTACTGGAGCCTTAGTATTTTCTTCCCTTAGCTTAGTAGAATCCTAAAGACCTTGCATAATAGTCATAGTTTGCGTTAATTTATCTAATAGATCTTTAATACTAGCCTTGTTTTTTAGATAATTTGACTTAGTATGCTTAATAAAATTAGTTAAGGTCTTGCCTTATTGTTCAATTTGGCTTTACATCTATTATTAAAAAGCACTAGCTTAAACAGCCAGACCTTCTATTTCCATCCTATCAGGGTCCCTAGGAGGGCTAGAAGGGCCTGCAGCAGGTCCCTTACCCTTATAATTCGGTGGTGCCATCTCTTAAAATTCCCTAGGATCTCAAAAGATATCCTGTGTAAGATCTCTAAATTTCTTCCTGTTGTAAATAACGCGCACTAGAATCTAGTTATGGTGTAACCTGATCGCGTACGTAAATTGTGTGGCGGGGCTGTTTAAAAGGGTGCCCCTCGAGGTCTAAAAGTGGGTCTGCGGTATACACAGGCAGAAACGGACCGGAGAAGATTCTCTGCGAAAATTTTCTTAACACTAAAAATGATGGATAGGAATAATAGCTATTACAGTAGCCACAACGCAACGTAACGTGATGTATAGTGCGTGCAACGTAGTGCAATAGGTTAAAAAGCCTAGTATTAATATACTAGATGTTCGATGATTTAAAGGATACAGCGTATCTACTATTATAGATAATATTAAATATAACAGTCGTGGCAGTGAATAAGATCACTAAAAGAGGTTGTGGTTATAACTAGATAGTTACGGTTGCAATGTGGTGGTTATAGGTGCGGCTGTAAATAAATTCAACACCAAGGGTCTGATGTTGCGATGCGTGGTGCTAGTAAATAAAAGCTTCAAATTCTAGTGGTTTCCTTTGTAATCTAAGAGCCCACAGGTCTAGTAGAGAGTAACTAGTACCTAAAATCAAGCACTAATCGCAGTAGAATAACGCAGTAATGTAGTAATCTTTAGGCCTTCCAGGCTTATAACCTATTGAAAATGGAAGGGGAATCTAGCTAGAGGGATAGGAAGACCTCCCTAGTAGATTCCAACGCAGCGGCTTCTAGATTCACTATAATACAATGATTCTTTAAGATATAGAGCTTTAATAGTTAAATATAGTAGATTTTAGCTAGACAAATGATCTAATAAGCAATAAGAGGATTTTCTAAGTCCCCTTATAGACCTACTAACCATATTAACAGAAGGGGGTCGCTAGCTAGGCCTTAGGAGCTATTTTTTATTTTCCGCAAAATTTATTTATATATAAAAAGTAAAAAATCAACTCACGACTATATAATCTAGCTACCCACGTGCACTAACTAAGCAATCTAATAAGCAACCCTATAAATAAAATACATCATTAAATCCAGAAAAAATCAAGGATTCAAATAGTATAAGTCAGCCTTTTATACAACTACTAGTTCCCTAGTAATAGTCGATTTTAGCTTCCCTATAGGGTAGCCTAGTCGGCTTAGTCATACAAGCCTGTGGGTTGGTTGTGTGCAGGAACGCAGGTCACAGCCAACAACGCTGCAGGCAACGCCTTGTAACCAACGTTGCAACAACGCAACTAGGCAACTAGTGGGCCTATAAAATAGTGCTATAAATAGCATAATTTTAACATTTCTTTATTACCTTTTATATAGTAATAATATATTATAAGATCTCTAGTAATAAAGGAGAATCACTTAATATACAGGGGTAGGCACTAAAGATAAGGAGGGTTAGAATAAGGCTATTTAGACCTATAGTATTATTAAGGGCTTTTATAGCTATCTATAGGGCAATAGGTTCTAGGGTTATTAGGTATTCTCTTTAGATAATATTATAGGCTCTTTAGAGCGGCCTATAATATCTCTTAACTTTTCTAATACTATAATATGCCTTAATTAGGACCTCTTTAATAGAGATTAATATTAATGCCGCAAATTAGCAAAATTCTTCGCCACAAAAGTTTATACTAGTATTAGTAATAATCTAATTAGGAGGTCCTTAGTATATATTAATCTAGCATATTCTAAGGGCTTCTTAAGTTATTTTAGCTAAGATATTAGGAAGGAATCTTACTATATAGAATACTATAGCTATATCTACTGCGTAGAGTATTAGGTAGTTACTATTAAGGTATATAATATTAACTATTACTTTAAAGTTAAAGGCATACTTATCCTTAAGGGTGAATTTAAAGTAATAAAGGCTATTAGTATTTATCTAGCACTAGTGGTATACCTTTAATATTACCTTAATAGCTTTAAAGGTAATCTTATACCCTATATTACTTAGGAGATTATAGAGTTAGTATACTAAAGGATAACTAAAGTAGTAATATAAATACTATAGTTTAATCTTAGTTAAGTAATTCTACACTACTACCTTCTTATCTTATATTAATAGTATCTATATATAGCCCTATTTATATACTAGGGGTACCTTAATATTTCCTTACTAGAGGATATTCTTAGTAGTAATAAAGTTAATCCTTAATTAGCCTATATTATTAAGGTAAAGTAAGAAGGGAGTATTTATTAGTATTATATAAAAAGTAATATTACTTAAGAGGGTAGGTATATTAATTATTCTAAGTAATATAATTAGTTAGCCTCTACTAAATATAATAACTACTTTACCTACCCTTATAGTATTAAGATAAATCTTTAGTATTATCTTCTATAGTATTATAACTTAAGATTAGCCTACTATTAAGAACTATACTACTCTAGTATCTAGTATAATACCTTAGAAGGCCTTAGATAAGTAATAGTCTTTAAGTAGGAATAGGTAAGGAGGCCTAGTGGTGTTTTTATTATTAAATAGATTCTTCTTACTTAGTTTATATATTATAGCTTAATTTATAAGGACTTTAACTATTTTCTAACTATTAAGGGTTATACTATAGGTAAAGAAGCTTATAAGTACCCTTTCTTTTTCCTCTCCTTCTAGCTTAGTGTTAAATCTAAGGCTTATTATATACTAGGTAACCTTATTAATTTTAGAGGGATAAGGAGTAGGATCTTCTATTAGGGTATCTTTATACTAGGTAAGAAAGGTATTATATAAAGCTAGTAAGAATAATAAGGTATCTACTAGGTAATAGTTTTTATATCTCTAGTATACCTTCTTATACTCTTCCTTAGGATACTTTATTAACTAGTATCTTTCTTTACTATATATATAATATTTCTTTATATAGGGAGGGCCTCTTTTACCTTTCTACCTTTATAGAGGGTATTATAACTCTTTACCCTTATTATTATACCTTTTATTAGTCTAGAAGGTATTAGGAGTCTAGATATTAGTAGGGAATTAATATTAACTACTAGATTACTCTATAATAAGCTAGATTATTATATATATATACTTATAGAATTATTAGAGGCTATCTAGAGGGTTAGTAAGGTACCCTCTACACTTAGGAATCCTATTATAAGTAGTTATAATCTAGTTCCTAAGGGCTTTTTCTAATTAACCTATATTAGGAATAGCTTACTATAAGGTTAATAGCCTCTTAATAAGTTTATTAAAGTATTCTATCTTTAATTTATTAGGGTTTTTATTAATAGTCTTCTAGAGTAAAGTATTATACTATTTAAGAAGATATTTCTACCTTATATCTTTAGTCTTAAACCTCTTTTTTATTCTCCTTATAAGGGTAATAAGGTCCTAAGGGTTACTAGGTTTAAAGAGGTAGTCTAAGTAATACTAATAAGCTTTTTCTTTTAGTATTACTTTAAATATATACCTAGCTTATTCTAGTTTAATATCTAGAAGCTTATACTTTTACCTAAAGATTTAGAGCTTTAGTTTAAGTATATTATAATTATTAGCGCTATATTACTACTTAGATATATATATCTTAATAAGGTCTAAGATCTACTTTATTATTAATTATAGAGGCTTAAAAGGAGGATTATTAGTAGGCTTATATACTATTCTTTAGTAAATAAGAAGGGCTTATTAATAAGAAGTAGGGATTCTTTACTAGGTAAATATAGGTTCTTAGGGATAATAAGGAAGGGCTTATAGGGCTTAAGGTATTTAAGGAAGGGGCTAAGGGTTTTATTCTTAAGGGAAGACTACTAATATTACTCTTTATAGAGGTTATAAAGGTTAGTAAGAGAAATAAGTAGTTCTTATACTCTATTAGTCCTAGATATTATTATTATTATAGAGATTATTAAGGAAGTTACTATTCTTAATTATATTCTTTTAGAAGTTATTATACTTCTTCTAGGTATCCTTTACTTCTTCTTATAACTAGAAGTAGAATTCCTATTAGTTAAGGACTTCTTAGAGATTTATTACTATATTTATATTCTAGTTAATTATTATATAGATTCTAGAGTTAATAAGGTAGTCCTATAAGTGCCTTAGGATTATAACTAGGGTCTTAAGAAAGTTACTATAGGTTTATAGGTTAAAATCTTAAGTAAATTCTATAAAGAGTAATCTTCTATATATCTTTTATATTATATAGTCCTTAATCTAAAAGAGAATATAGGTTACTTATATCTTAGGTATATTATTATTCTTAATATTAAATTTATCTACCTTAGTAAGTATTTCTTCTATAATATACTAGTATAGTTACTATAGGATATAGAGGAAGGGGATAGTAAATTCTAGGGCTTCTAAGGGATTTACTTAAAAGCTATTATAACTTATTAGGTTTTATAGTTATTCCTTCTTATTAACTATTATAACTTATAGTATTAGAGAAGATAGAATAAGGAAAGTAATAATAAAGGGATTAGGGAAAAGAGATATAAAGGATTATAAGCTCTAGTAATTAGCTTTATATATAATAGAATACACTAAGTTAAAGAATAATAGGATAGCTTAGCTACTAGAGTTAAACTCTTCTTCTTAGTTTAGGCTTTAGCTTCTTCTAGCTACTCTTATTACCTTAATAGGCTAGCTAGAGTTAGCTTCTTCCTTAGTATAATTAGGGATCTTAAATAATAAAGCTACTCTTATTACCTTAATAGGCTAGCTAAATTATGCTACTTCTATAAAGGTCTCTTCTAGATAGAACCTAGCTAATCTATAGTGTCTTAAAAAACAGCAGGTATTTGTAAAAAGTAGTTATAAAGTTAACCACTAATTAGTGTTAGTATCACCAGGTGTGATAATAGCTAGTTATCTATTAGGCGCGCTTATGATAGTATTAATTAAATAATCTATTATAAGCTATGTGTGTTCTAAAGGAAAGGAAGCTAGGAAAAGAGAGGGCTCTTATAAGAGGGAAAAAGCAGCTACAGCTATGTGGGTCACGTGATATAGGTAGGTCACGTGACCCGGGCCCTGCCCTATCGCAGGCCTGCCTGTGGGCAGGAAGGGAGGCACGCGCACGCGCACGCACACGCGCAGCAGCCGACCTTCTTCCGGTCGGGCTGACCTTCAGCCGAAGGGAATTGCGGCTGCCAAGCGCGATTGATATCATGCTTGTTCCAACACCTTTGCTTACTATAATATTAATTTACTAGGGTATAATATAGTCTATACCTAAGAGTATATTCGCTCTTAATATTTTAATAATTAATATCTCTCTAATAAATAAGGTAATTACTAGCTATCTATCTAGTGTGCTACCTAGAAAGTTTATTAGTAGTAGTATATATTTATTAGTAGAATAAGTATCTATACTAATTCCCTTTACCTTAATAGGCACTACTCTGGTTTATATTTTAATATCCGGATACTATTTAGCTACCTATATAGTATCTATTGAAAATGGAAGGGAATCTGTACTAGAGGGATAGGAAGACCTCCCTAGTAGATTCAACGCGGCGGCTTCTAGATTCACTATAATACGACGATTCTTCACAAGATATAGAGCTTTGATAGTTGAATATAGTAGATTTCAGCTAGACGAACGATCTGACGAGCAATGAGAGGATTTTCTGAGTTCCCCTCATAGACCTACCGACCGTATTGACAGAAGGGGGTCGCTAGCCGGGTCTTAGGAGCTATTTTTTATTTTCCGCAAAATTCATTTGTATAGGAAAAGTAAAAAATCAACTCACGGCCATACAATCTAGCCACCCACGTGCACTAACTAAGCAATCTAATAAGCAACCCTATAAATAAAATACATCATTAAATCCAGAAAAAATCAAGGATTCGAACAGTATAAGTCAGCCTTTTATACGACCACTAGTTCCCTAGTTACAGTCGATTTTAGCTTCCCTATAGGGTAGCCTAGTCGGCTTAGTCATACAAGCCTGTGGGTTGGTTGTGCGCGGAGCGCAGGTCACAGCCAAAGCTGGCCACAGCCAACAACGCTGCAGGCAACGCCTTGTAACCAACGTTGCAACAACGCAACTAGGCAACTAGTGGGCCTATAAAATAGTGCTATAAATAGCATAATTTTAACAGTATCTACTAATATAATTAAGTATCTAGTATTATAATAGATATCTACCTAGCTATCTAGATTATCTAAATCTAGGTAAATCCAGAATTATAGATATATCTATAACTAAAATATATAGCCTATGCCTATATTATATTACATACTAACCGTTAATTAGAAGATTAATATTTAGTTACCTATCTTTATCTTAAGCTTTATTAGGTCTACTAGTTATAGTTCCTCTACTACTAATTCTATTTATATTTATATCTTATCTATTATAATATTTAAATAATTATAATTACTAAGTATATAGGATAAAAGGTAAGAGTCTAAAATTTTATTATAAGCTACCTTACCTCTAATTATACTATTATATAGTAAACCATATTGTTAAAATTATGCTATTTATAGCACTATTTTATAGGCCCACTAGTTGCCTAGTTGCGTTGTTGCAACGCTGGTTACAAGGCGTTGCCTGCAGCGTTGTTGGCCGTGGCCAGCAGCTTTGGCTGTGACCTGCGTTCCTGCACACAACCAACCCACAGGCTTGTATGACTAAGCTAACTAGGCTACCCTATAGGGAAGCTAAAATCAACTGTAACTAGGGAACTAGTAGTTGTATAAAAGGCTAATATATACTATTTAAATCCTTAATTTTTTCTGGATTTAATAATGTATTTTATTTATAGGGTTGCTTATTAGATTGCTTAGTTAGTGCATGTGGGTGGCTAGATTGTATGGTCGTGAGTCGATTTTTTACTTTTCACATATAAATGAATTTTGCGGAAAATAAAAAATAGCTCCTAAGACCCGGCTAGCGACCCCCTTCTGTTAATATAGTTAGTAGGTCTATAAGGGGACTTAGAAAATCCTCTTATTGCTTATTAGATTGTTTATCTAGCTAAAATCTACTATATTTAACTATTAAAGCTCTATATCTTAAAGAATCATTGTATTATAGTGAATCTAGAAGCCGCCGCGTTAGAATCTACTAGGGAGGTCTTCCTATCCCTCTAGCTAGATTCCCCTTCTATTTTTAACAGGTTATAAGCCTAGAAGGCCTATAAGATTACTATATTACTACGTTATTCTACTGCAATTAGTGCTTGATTTTAGGTACTAGTTACTCTCTACTAGACCTATGGGCTCTTAGATTACGAAGGAAACCGCTAGCTTTTGAAGCTTTTTATCCGCTAGCATCACGCATCGCAACATCAGACCCTTGGTGTTAAATTCAACTACAGCCGCAACCGTAACTATCTAGTTACAACCACAACCTCTTTTAGTAATCCTTTTCACTGCCGCGACCGTTATATATTAATATTATCTACTCTGTAGATACGCTGCATCCTTTTAAAAATCATTAAACATCTAGTATATCTATACTAGGCTTTTTGACCTATTGCACTACGTTACACGCACTATACGTTGTGTTATGGCTGCTATAATATCTATTACCTACGATTCCTATCTGTTATTTTTAGTGTTAAGAAAATTTTCGCAGAGAATCTTCTCCGGCTTTTTTCTGCCCGCGCATACCGCAGACCCACTTTTAGACCTCGAGGGGCACCCTTTTTAAACAGCCCCGCCACATAATTTACGTGCGTAGCCCGGTTGCACCACAACCTAGCTTCTAGCGCGCGTTATTTGTAATAGGAAGAAATTTAGAGATCTTACACAGGAACTTTTAGAGATAGCACCACTAAGTTATAAGGGTAAGGGACCTGCTACAGGCCTTTCTAGCCCTCCTAGGGACCCTAATAGGATGGAAATAGAAGGTCTGGCTGTTCAAGCCAGTGCTTTGCAACTGTAACAACAGATGCGGAGCTAAATTGAACAATAAGGCAAGACCTTAACTGATTTTATTAAGTATACTGAGTCAAATTGTCTAAAAAACGAGGCTAGTATTAAAGATCTATTAGATAAATTAACGCAAACTATAACTGCTATGCAAGGTCTTTAGGATTCTACTAAGCTAAGGGAAGAAAATACCAAAGCTCTAGTAGAAGACCTGCCTACCGCTAATTCTACGAGTTTACCTTCTAGTAACTTACAAGCTGCCTTTAATATAGGGGCTATTAAGGAACTAAATAAGAAGGTTCACTCTATTCCTAAGGGAGCTAAGCTAAAAGGCCCTAAAAACTATAATTAGTGGAAGCAAGCCCTAAGCATACAATTTAGAGCCCTAGGATTACCTGAATTTATAGATAATCCTAGCTTAGCAGGCTATCTAGCTAACTATAATTAAGCTATTCTTTTAATAATATTAAGAGATAGCTATCAACCAGGACCGCAGGCAGCTATATATTAGTAAAAATCCCCTAAAGAAGCCTATAAAGTCCTTATTAGGCAGTATTTGTAGAGTGCTAAAATCCAGCGAGGTACGCTATACACTAGCTACCACTCCCTAAATTTTTTAAATTATAAGGGATCTTTAGAGGCTTTTAATGCTAATTTTAATAACCTACTAGCTAGACTATAACTTTATAGTGTAGAGATCGCTCCTATTAATTAAGTAAACCATTATATTAATACATTAAAGCAGACCTTTCCTAGTTAGGCTAAGAGATAAAGATTTACTATTAGAGCTACTAGGGCATAAGGGCTGCCTGTAAATACCCTAAATTTATAGTTCCTTATAGCGGATTTATTAGAAGAATAGAGGGATAAAACCTCTCCTATGGCTAAAGCTCTTAGCTATAAGGCTTCTAATAATAAGGGAAATTCTAAGGATAAGGAGAAGAAATCTAATCCTAATACTAAGAAGGACTCTACTAACGCTAATAAAGAGCAGGATAAGAAGGATTTAAACCCTTCTAAAGCCTCTAGGAAGAAAAAGCAGAAGAAGAAGAGTAGTAATAGGGATAAAGATAAAGGAAAAGAAGCTGCTTTTGCGTTAGGCTATAGCCTAGCCACGGGATACGTTGAAGAACTAGATTCTAGCGAGTCTAGCAGCGAGTATAGTAGTGATTCTGAATCTAATTTAGATACCTCTAGTACTACTACTACTAGTGACACTACTAGCAAGCCTACTTTTAGCTACTCTAATGATGTGGTTAAAAACTCCCTTTTATATAATATAGGTTCTTCTTGTTATATTTGTAATAATAGGGCTTTCTTTAGGGACTTTAAGCCTCTTAAGAAAGGTTAAACCAGCCCTATAATTACAGCAGGAGGACCTATCTATCCTAAAGGAAGAGGCACCGCTGTTTTTAACGTTCTGGTTAAGAAAAACCCACCAGAATATAGGCCTTTAGCTCTGCTAGATGCCCTATATTTCCTAGGTATAGATACTAACCTAGTTAGCGGGTTATCCCACTATCTTAAGGGAGGTTATCTAGCTAAAGATTAGCTTTTCCTAGCTAATAAAAGCCCCTGTGGGTTATTAGAACCTACTAAACATGGCTTCTTTTTGTAGATTAAGGGGCAAGCTACTCCTAAGATCTGTAAGCATTTAACCCACCTCTCCTTTATGGGCTCTTAATATTATAACTAATAACAAAGAGCCTATAAGACTGAATTAGGGTTTTCCTACCCTATAGAGGTTCAAATTCCGCAGCCAGCATTTAATCCCAAGGAATATCAACAAATCAAAGAATTAGACTCTAAAGAAGACAAAGATTTAGCCCTATATCCCACTGAAGCTCCTCCTAGTTAGGCATCTTCTATAGGGGGTTTAGAAGGTCCATACCCTAATGACTTAGGTGACGATAGTGGCCGTCTATTGCCCCCAGAGGCCTATGATTCTTAAGAGGCCTGGCAATAGAGGGAGCTAGGGGATAATAGCTCTAATAGATCTTCTAAGCTAGATCCTAGTTATAAGAAGTTACTAGATTTAGCCCTTCTTTAGCACATTCAATTAGGCCACATCGGCCTCCCTTTACTTAAGAAATCTTTAAAATTAGCTAAAGGGATCCCTAATTTTTCCGCCATTAAAGACAAGGATTTTAACTACATAGCCTGTATGCAATCGAAGGCTATTAGAAGACCTACTAAAAGACCTATTCAGGACCCCCCTAGGGTTTTAGATATCCTAGAGGGAGATATAGTTAAAATCAAACCTATACCACACAATAAGAAGGCCCTAGTCCTTATCCTTATTAATCGAAAATCCCGGTATAAATAGTGCTTTTCATTAGCTAATAAAGAAGGTTAGACCCTTTATACTACTATTAAGGGCTTCTTTAAGGCCCTAAAAAACCAATATAATGCGTATCCTAGGCACCTTCACTTCGACAGAGGTACTAAGATTAACAATAAACTTTAGCACTAGTTATCTTCTAAGGGAATTTGCTTTAGCACCTCTTGCCCTTATATTCACAAATAGAATAGGCTAGTTAAGAGGGCTATTAGGGTTATCCTAGACCGGCTTAGAGCTACACTTTAGTGGTCTAAGCTACCTTTATATCTATAGTCTTATATCCTTCTAGCCATAGTAGACTTAGTTAATATTACCGCTAATATAACTAAGCCCCTAACCTCTAAGCAGCTATTTCTAGCTAACTTAGAGCCTAAGATCTCTTATAAGCCTAATTTTTTAAAGATTAGGGCTATAGGGTTTTATTACAAGGTTCTAATACCTCCGGAGCAGAGATTAAAGCTTTAGAAGCTAGCCCCTAGGACTATCCCTAGCTAGCTACTTACTACTCTAGGTTCTAGTGTTTATCTTGTTTATATACCCTCTAAAAGGTTAGTTATTAAGACTAGCTTTATTAAGATTATAGAGGATATAGGCTCTATAGGGTCCCCTAAGCCTTTAGGGAGCTATCCTTCAGAGGGAGAAGCCAATATCTCACGAGATAATCTAGAGGTTTAGGATAGCTATCTAAAGCCTCTAGCGCCCGCAGCGCCCGCCGCGCCTACAACATTGCCCAGGACAACCGCTATAACGCCTCCTACGCTACCCCTAGAGAGCCTAAGCTCTAGCGCCCCTAATAAGGGTGCTATTAAAAAACCGTTTTTAGATTCGGATTCTTTAATTAACCCTAATCTATAGATATTAATAATTTCAACCTATCTTCTTTTGTTAAGGAGATATACTTTAAGGCGTAATAAAAGGCTAAATCGTCAGCTAATAACAATAATAATTCGGATACGCCTAAGACCTGGAAGCAGGCATTAAAAAGCAAGGATAGCAAAAAATAGGTTAATGTAACCTTTAGCGAATTTAAGCAGCTACTAGCTACTAGAACTTTTAAATTTATAGGGATAGACTAAATTCCTAAGGGCTAGAAAGTTCTTAAAAATAGGCTTATTTATAAGCTTAAAAAGGATAAAGAAAATAATCCTATAAAATATAAGGCCTAACTCGTTGCAAAAGGCTTTATGCAGATAGAAGGTTAGGATTATATCAAGACCTATGCTACAACTAGCATCCCCCCTAGTTAGCGGATTTTACTAGCCCTAGTGGCTTATAACGACTAGGAAGTTAAATAGGTCGATTTTATAGGGGCATTCTTAAACAGCTTATTAAAAGAAGCTATTTATATGTAGATCCCTAATGGATTTGTTAAATTTGCCGAAGCTACTACGCCTGAAATAGCTAAATTACTTAAGAAATATAGCTATAATCCCTCTTAAAAGCAGGTTATTTTCCTATAGAAAGCTTTATATAGATTAAAATAGAGCTCTAGAGAGTAGCAGCAGGCCCTAAAGGAACTTCTTTAAAAATTAGGCTTCCACCCCCTTATATCTAACCTAGCTGTCTTTTTTAACCCAACTACATCTATATATATAGCGACTTATGTAGATAACTATCTTCTTATAGGACTGGATCTAGCTTATATTAATAAGCTAAAGAAGCTATTACACAAAGCTTACCCTATAGAAGATCGTGGGCCAGCCGAATTTTTCCTAGGCGTTTAAATCACTAGAAATCGAAAGAAAGGGACCCTAACTATCCACCAGTCCTAGTACATTTCTAAAGCCCTAGAGAGATTCAATATAAAAGATGCTAGGCCTGCTAAAATTCCCCTACAACCCGGAATTATAAAACAGGCAGCCCACCTAACTAAACCTCTTTCCTCCTCCGATCACAAGCTTTATTAGAGTATTATAGGGACTATTTGTTAAAATTATGCTATTTATAGCACTATTTTATAGGCCCACTAGTTGCCTAGTTGCGTTGTTGCAACGCTGGTTACAAGGCGTTGCCTACAGCGTTGTTGGCCGTGGCCAGCAGCTTTGGCTGTGACCTGCGTTCCTGCACACAACCAACCCACAGGCTTATATAACTAAGCTAACTAGGCTACCCTATAGGGAAGCTAAAATCGACTGTAACTAGGGAACTAGTAGTTATATAAAAGGCTGACTTATACTATTCAAATCCTTGATTTTTTCTGGATTTAATAATGTATTTTATTTATAGGGTTGCTTATTAGATTGCTTAGTTAGTGCACGTGGGTAGCTAGATTATATAGTTATGAGTTGATTTTTTACTTTTTATATATAAATAAATTTTACGGAAAATAAAAAATAGCTCCTAAGACCTGGCTAGCGACCCCCTTCTGTTAATACGGTTAGTAGGTCTATAAGGGGACTTAGAAAATCCTCTTATTGCTTATTAGATCGTTTGTCTAGCTAAAATCTACTATATTTAACTATTAAAGCTCTATATCTTGAAGAATCGTTGTATTATAGTGAATCTAGAAGCCGCCGCGTTGGAATCTACTAGGGAGGTCTTCCTATCCCTCTAGCTAGATTCCCCTTCCATTTTCAACACATATATAACACTTAAATAGCTAAAAAGCGCGTTATTAAACGCAAACTAAGTAAAGCATATTTAATAGGTATAAACTATATTATTAATTCCTATAAACTAAACCTATTCTATTTAGTTATTAGTCTATAGGACTCCTTCCTAGTTATCTTAAGGATATAGTTCCTGCCACTCTATATCTAGGTATAGTATATATATATCTAGATCCTCCTAATTAAGTTATTAATAATTATTCTCTTACTTTATATTATTAGCCTATTCCTCCTACTATAGGCTACTCTATTCTTTACTACCTATCTAATCTAATTTATCTACCTAATATACTACCTATAGATATTATAGTAATATTACTAGTTTATTTAGTGGTTTTATAGCATTGCTAAATAGGGTAGCTCTATCTATAACTAGTCTATTATATTAGGGATTAGGATTCCTATATAGCCTCTATTAGTTATTATAAAATAGCTAATTACTAAACTATTATTCTTAATTATTATAGTAAGGCCTCTATTACCTATATTACTATTATTAAGTAGGGTTATAGTATAGTTAAATACCCTAATAGTTATTTATATTACTATTCTAGAAGTTATTTTAATAACCCCTAGCCTATAGCCTAGCTATACTATTATAGGGTTAGTATCCCTTATATTAGCCTTAAGTATTATATCTACTATATATATTTAATCCTTATTATATATCCTAGAACTATTAATTAGTAATCTATTAATATCTATCTTATACCCTACTTATAATTATTAATTCCCTCTCTCTAATTTATATAAGGAATTAATTAATTATTATATCCACTAATAGTAGGGTAATAATTATCTAAATTTCTAAGTTAAAGGCTTAATAGACTATTTATAATTATATTATATTATCCTAGTAATATACCTTTATATCTTAAAGTAGATTATATATAAAGATTATAATATCCTCCCTATTATAGTATTTCTATAATACGTACTATATATTCTTAATCCTATTTAATACTATAGACTATAGTTCTTAGAACCTCTCTATAAGGTATATATAAATAGTCTTTAATAATACTTCCTAAAGTAATTCGCATTCTAATAGTATTAGTAGATAACTATACTAATTAAGGGCCTAACCTCTAAGGTATAATATCTATATATCCTTCACTAACTTCTCTAATTAGCTAGCTACTATATCCTCTAATTACTATATAAATACTAGTACACACTTATAAATAGTTATAGTGGATTTAGCATCTACTATAATCCCTTAACCTTTCTTATTATCTATACCTAGGTTAAAGAACCTAATATCTACCGCCTATAATAGTGGCTATATAACTAGCATTATTTTAGGCTGCCTACTTAGTAATAACTATCCCTAACCCTATTAGATATACTATAATAAGGCTTAATTAGTTCTAGTATTTTCTTTAAATAAATAATATATTATCTATATTATTTCTGATTATAAGGGCTGTTATTAACCTAATAAGGTATGCTAATCTACTAATAGTGGCTAAGGTAGTCGCTATTCCTTATTAGCTAGTTGTATTATATTATGATGCTATAATAATAGCTAATTAGAGAACCCACAGGAAGTGTGATGAAGGAAGAAGGAAAGAGGCCTAGATTCGGAGGCGGAAGGGATTTCTTTTATAATCTCTAGAGGGGGGGGGGGGTCCTCGAAGCATTGCCCGGATTTAAAGATAATACATAGATACTATAGATAAATAGAAAAGCCTAACGTAAGAGAGCGGCGGGATTATAGCGGAACTAAGCTAGCTTTACCCTCTCCCCCCCTAGAGTTTTAAAAAATTAGGTACTCTAACTTTATAACTAGACTAGACTAGAGAAGAGGTAGAATAAACTAAAAAGTAGGGTATTAGATATATTAATAATAAAGCATAAAAAAAGTAAGTTAAGAGTAGATTACTATATAGTATTAGATTTTACCTAGTAAGAGGTAGCTAGAAATAGATTAGAGTAGAGCTAGAAAAGGGCCTAAAGCTAGGCTTAAGGTATAAGATAGAGGTAACTCTACTAATAGGGATAAGTCTAGTATAAGCTAGTAATAAATAACTATAATAGGTAACTATAATAGTAGCGCTAGCCCGCTATAGAGCTAGCGCTAGACTATATAGAGTTATAAGGGGGTTTTTTATTCTCTAGAAGGTTTTCCCCTTTAACTAAACCGCTGGAGTACTAGAGACAGCCAAATCAGGCTGGCTAGCGTATATAAATAAATAAATAAATAAATAAATAATAGCTAATTATATAATTTTACTAATAACCTAGATTCTATAGAATACTAGCTACCTAATACTAAGTAGGATTAGGAATTATTAAGAAGGGAATTATAAAATAGGGAATTATTAAGTAGGGTAACTAGTAATAACTTATATATTATAGGGCTATTCCTTCTGTATTTAGGGGATAATATTAATACCTTACTTATTATAGGTAACTTAATGCGTAGGGTCTTATCTAGCTTAATGCCTAGCTTAAAATTATACCTATAAGCGTGTAATAGCCTAACGCCTAGCTTAGAAATAAGCTTATAATTATCTAACCTAAGGTTAAGCTCCCCTAACTATTCTATAGCTAGCGTGACTAGATAGTCTATTAGTACTGCATTAATTAAGTCTATAATACTCTTGCTTTATGCCCATTTAAACTATATTAGTCTATATCTAGGGCCTTATAAATTATATTTCTAATAACTTATTTACTTACTTATAGGTTATAACTATTAAGATTATAACTATTATATAACTTTAATTACTATATTACTCTATAGAGGGGCGAATTACTTAGCCCTCTATAACTATCTGCCTAAAAATTAATAGAATCTTAATTTTTACTCTACCTATTTAACTAGGTAGTTAAATATTAGTATCTTATTAAGCAGGTAAAAATTTATAGCTAGATATTATACTAGTTACCTCTAGTTATTTATAATATCTAGTTTTGCGGCCTTAATATATTAAAATAATCACTATGCCTCTATAATTATCTTCCTATCTAGTGTCTGCTTAGATATTTAAAAAGAAAAGGGAATTATAAATATTTCTGGTTCTGGTTATCGCAACGTGCAATTACTACTAACTGTGAGGTGATTGTAGGTAAGGTTGATCAATTCATCTGTAGTGCGCCTGTGGCGTGCTAATATAGCTATCTACTGGGTCACGTGATGTGACACCGGGGTCGTCGACCCCAACACATGGATTACCGGAGATTGCCTTGCCGGCTTGCCCGTATTTTGTTTCCCTGCACTGTGCAGTCAGGTACCGTCGTCAGCGGCGAGACAGCCAGGACCCCTGAGCCGGCGCTGGCGGCTGCACCTTCACTGCCAGCCACCAGACGGAATAGCCTGCTAGTCGTAGCTGGTCGTAGCTGGTCAGGCAGCTGGCTGGCTGGCTGTGCACTCAACTCGTCGTCTGGTCTGTGCCACCAACCAACCGGGAGGAGCTTGTTGATCCAACAACTTCTCTCAGCTCCTCCGCCAACTCAGTCTGGCTCTCTTGCACTTCTAGCCATTGACAATTTATGAACATCATTCTCGTCGTTTTGAACTGTTTGGAGTTAGCTAGGTCTTGCGCAGCTATTTGCGTGCACTACTCTCTTATTCACTCGTTCCTGACTTTATTGACTTCGTTCGTTGAGCGATTGCATTGCATTCACTCCACGAGGTCGAGGAGCCACATCATCGCTTGCGCCTGCGGCCCGACTTACGTACGTCAACGTTCCAGTTCCAACCACGAGCTTCGTGGGAACCAGCCCCCTTCGTTAGAGACCACGACCTACCACAACTTTCAAGAGCTGCGATATCACGACCAGAGAATTTCATTGCGTACGAAAGCACAAAGTGCTACGGTCACAACATTGCCACTTTAGTGCGGACGACAATCCTACATAGATTGCTTGCAGTTGTAGTGAGCGACGCCGCGCTGGTAGTTCAAAATGCCCGGCTTTACAGACTCCTTCTGGTCTGGCGATTATGCCGCAGGTTGGTTCTTTCTATTATTGTTTTCTTTTTCAACCGGTTTCGTTTACGCCAAAACTAATATAATCTGTTAGGACTCGGCGTCTTGTTCGGGAAGCTCCAGCAAGGTATAATGGAGAACCGTCAGGTTCTCATGTTAGCTCGACTGCGTGCGGAAGCCGAGGAAACGTATGGGCAGCGCTTGTTTGACATTGCGCCATCCGTGGACAAAATCAATGGTGGATTTTCAAGAGACGATGGTGCCACTGTTCGAAAAGTGAGTCCTCGCCAATTCCAACACTGAAATGCATGAGCCCCCGATGCTTGTTTGTTGTTCTGGTCGCAACCTGTCACTAACAACATCTTTCTTTGTGCTTTCATGCAGGCGTACGACGGTATGCGAACTGAGATGCAAGATGCCGCGCGAAGCCACCAGCGAATCGCACAAAGTATAAGGGACTTGGTGGTCAACCCATTCTCTCGGTGGTGTGATTCCCACGAGGCTCGTATCAAGGATTCGCAAGACGAACTTCAGGGCCGCATCAAGGCGCATGATCGACAGGCCGATACCGTACGAAAGCTTCGCTCGAATTACTTCAACAAGTGCCGACTGGTCGAAGATTTGGAAGAAGAAAATAAACTAGGATTTCAGGATCCCGAGACCAGCCCACCGGCCAACCAGGCTAAAATTCCTGAGATCAAGGTTCAGACCCATAAAGAGGAGGAGGTGTCTGATGACGAGGAATTGTTCGAAATCGGTGACGAAGTATACCAGCCTGAACAGCTTAAGAAAATTCTTTCACACATGCTCTCTACCATCAAAATGGGTGAAACCAAAGTTCCTATTTTGGGTACTTACTTGAACACATCAGCAGGCTCTGATATTGTCGAGTATCTTCAGCGGAGCATGGCCATTACCAGCGTGAGCTATGCTGAGCGCATAGGTCAGGATCTTATTTCCAACGGTCTCTTGAGACTCATTGGCAACGTCGGCAACACCTTTGCCAACAGCTCTAAACTGTTCTATCAATGGCGCCCAAAATCTTTCAAAATTGCTGGACTGCCTGAGAAGAAACTGAATAGGACTTTCTCGCTCCCCGTCACTGGCTTAGATGCTGGCTTAGATTCGCCCGTGGTTGGGACTGTTAGTGAATATCTTGCCAACTGGAATGTACTTGGCAACAGAGATCCCAACGAGACGCCGTCTATGCGACTTCACCGCGAGGCGCGAGAAGCCGACGAGAAGTACAAGGCTGCCGTTCGAAAATTAGATGAGTTGCGGTGCGGACTTGAGGAGGCCATTTTTTTGCACCTCAAATTCCTTGAACGATGCGAGCTGGATCGGTTAAAGGCCATCAAAACCGTCATTCTCGACTTTTCCGGTACCATTGGCAACGTGATTCCCAGCTTGCAGTCAACTGTGGACAAGTTTGTTTTGTTTCAAGAAACGGTCCAGCCTGCAGGAGATTTGCGATATCTTTTGGAGAACTACCGCACGGGCAGCTTTGTCCCCAAGGTGGTCGTGTATGAGAATTATTACAACAAGATCGACGAGCAGACGTTTGGCGTTGATCTCGAAGCCCGTGCTAGGGTAGACAAGAAGCGCGTGCCAATCATTGTGACAACGATATTGACATATCTGGACCATCATTATCCAGATCTAGAAGGTGACGAAGCCCGCAGAGGTGTCTGGCTGGTCGATGTGCCTTTAACCCGAATCCATAAACTGCGAGCAAAGGTGAATGATGGGAAGCCGATTTCACCGGATGTCTTCGAAGAATTTGATGTGCCTACTGTTGCTGGATTATTGAAACTTTATCTCCTGGAACTTCCTGGTTAGTTGATGTTCCCTTCCTTTCACATTTCTTTCAAGCCAAAAGAAGAGTTTCCGAGGAATCAACACACTAACAACGATTACCACAACCTAGATTCTCTTGTCAGCGCACATGTATATGAAATCATTCGTACCATTTATACCACTCCAACTGCAGATGCTACGGAGGCATCACGGGTCGCCGTCCTTCAACAAACCCTGTCACAGTTGCGATTGACCAACATCGCCACTTTGGACGCTTGCATGAACCACTTTACTCGCTTGATTGACCTAACGTCGGCCGATGAGGAGTATGTGGCGTCTTTGGCATCCTCTCTGGCACCATGTATCCTAAGACCTCGAACCGAGACATCTCTCACATTGGAGGAGAAACACGCAGCGCGACTTGTCCGGGATCTGTTTGCTCATAAGGAAGCCATTTTCAGCGAGCTCAAGCGCATGTCTACATTGAACCATTCATCTTCAGTCAGCGGAAACCGCCCCCGCGCGATTAGTACCGATGAAAGTAATAGAAAGGCGCTAGTGGAAGAGCGCAATCGCGCTCTGCTAGAAAAAGCCAGCGCCTCGCGAAGCCGAGCAACAAGCCCAGGCCCAGGCCCTCGAGGACACCGACGCGACAGGAGCAGCGGGGGACCAGACACTCGGTTCCCTATCCAAACCAGCCCAACGACTGCCGAACGAAACCGAACCAGCTTGGGTAGTATGGGCAGCATCGAAGGCCGTTTCAAGCGAACGTCTCTGGACGTCCCAGGCCCTGAAAGCGTCGCCATCGCAGACGTTGCAAACGGCTCACCACAAGGCAAAGGAAACGACAGTGATGGAGAGAAAAGAGATAGTGGCAGTCGCATCGGCACCAAGTTTGTCGGCGGCAAGAGGGTGCCCAGCACGCCGCCACCAGACGGCACACCCACACGAGGAGTTACTCTTGAGGACAAACCCATGGATGATTAGTAAAAGACCATGGATCTTGAACATGCCCCTTTGAGGCCTATCACCTCCTTTTTGTCTCTTGAAGGCCACTTTATGGGATGTTATTGACAGGAATTACGAACAGGCTAAGAAAAGCTACTTTTAGCGTGGGGGCCAAGAAGAACATTATGAGGAGGGTGCCGTACATGTTGCCTCTGTCCCTTTTGTCCTCGCCCACTTCTTCTTCTCTTTTTTTTATCCGTTGCATGACAGCGGGTATAAATCGTTACATGATGTACGGGCTCACGGGTATGAGACGTGTGCAAGTTGAAATTCTCCCATGTCGCGTAGGAAACAGGTTTCCTTTTTCTTATTTTTAGGAAGGAATATATCCGCACGAGGCTACGCTTATGAAGCTACAGGTGCATTTTATTATTCATGCTGACACTGCTTTGCTGTGCCTTGCTGTGCTGTGCTGTGCTGCATGCTCTATGTGATTATGAGTGTATTCAAGTGGCACACTGTTTACTTGTTCCCCTAGGAGGGTGTAGGATTGTGTCAAGAACGGACATTGCGCAGTGTATTTCAAAAGGCATGTTTCCGACTTGCATTCTGGTCTGTGTACGGAGTAAGTGAAGATGTATGTAAATTGCACCTTGTGCCACGCACATAGTGAGATGTAGGTGAATCCCCTACTGAAAACAACGATTTGACTTCCCAGGAACCATGTGCTATTCCCACAAATCACAAAATAGGTTGATCAAGTCAATGCCAACAAATCTAATGGTGCTTCACTGCTCTCATTATGCCACTGTATCAATGCTCATACTAGAATTGGAATGTCTTTGTCATGCCGGCCCAAAGCCCTAGCCACAGGCTCGCCTCCTACACCTAGTCTTCAATCTCAGCCATCTTCTTCTTCTTCTTCTTCTTCTTGACCGTCTTCTTCCTCCCCGACAAAACCAACTCATCCATCATGGTGCCATCTGCCGGGGGTGTTTTCACAACGGAGGATGTATCCCCCATAGAAAGGACGATGCCACCATCCGTGCCGGGTGTTTCTTCCGGAGCAGCCTGAGACTCTTTTGGCCCCATCTTCTTCTTCTTCTTCTTCTTCTTCTCTTGCTTAGGCTTCACCTCCCCTTCTGCTTCTGCGCTGTCTGGAATCCCACCCGTCCTGTTTACCGTCTTGACCTTCTTCTTTTTCTTCTCAATAACGGCGCCTTCTGCATCCACTCCGTGGGCAATTTGGATCCGTTCATTGGCACGTTGCATTTCGAGACGCAGTCTTTCTACCTCCTTCATTGCCTGCTGCATCTCGGCCTCTTCGCGCTGTTGCTGCTCATAGTCGAACCCGTTGGCGGGTGTGCCTTCGAGGCTGAATGACCCAATGTGGCTGGAGTCTACTTGCAAGAGAGACTGCTTCAGTTTCCTGCTCCTCGCTTTTGCGTGGATGTCCGAGCTGTTCTCCGAGTCGTACTGACGAGTACTGCTGCCGCCGTCGCCGCTTTCAAGAGTCTCGTCGCTAGCAATAACTATTTTTTGTTTTGGCTTGGCTTGGG
This sequence comes from Epichloe elymi, assembly GCA_023658475.1. NCBI lineage: Eukaryota > Fungi > Ascomycota > Sordariomycetes > Hypocreales > Clavicipitaceae > Epichloe > Epichloe elymi. The sequence continues at coordinate 3,692,889 of CP098278.1, read as the reverse complement.
GCTTGGGTGTTGCCGCGGCAGGGCCGGCCAAGTTATCAAGATCAAGTTTCATGATTGGTATCGAGTCGATGTCGAGATCGGGCCCGTTGTTGCTTTGAAGAATGGTGTGAATCGGGGTGGAAGTTCGTGGTACATCGGTGCTGTTGGGAATGTAGAACGGGTCGTCCTTGTTCCTTTCCAGTCGCTCTGCTTTGCGCCGCGCAATGATGTCTGCATCGAGGTAGCTTTCTTCGCTCGGTTGTTGTTGTTGGTACGAGCCCACCATCTCCTCGACTGGTCCGGCCAGTCTGCTGATGGCCGGCGCGGAGGACGAAATTGCGGTGGGAGCGGGTCGGTGATTATAGTACACTTCGAATTCATCTGATATATCGGCTTCGAGGGTGACAAGGTCTGCGGTAGAGAGGAGATGATTCAAGTTGGAATGAATGGCTTCGTCGAGGTCCAGGCCGTCAGGCATAGGCACGTTGCGCTGTGCGCCTTGCGCAACCGAATTGAGTTCCCAACCCGTGAAGAGCGAGGGTATGGCCTGAGTTAAAAGCAGAGGAGGGTCTTCAGGGGCTTCATCTGTCGATGCAGGCTGCCCTGAAACAGCCTCTGCCGTGAGCTTCAGCAGCTCTACAAGCTCAACGGCCCGTTCTTGCACCTCAAGGTTCGGATGTAAAGCAAGCGGCTCTGCCACATGAAGAATACGGGCCATGAGAAGCGATATTCGAGACTTGCGTTCTGGCGTCCATGGCTGAGATTCTTCACCGGCGATCGATGCGAAAATTTTGGCGACTGCAAGCATCGAAGTTGTGCAGACTTCCGTTCGGGCGTCGCGTGATACCAGCTGGAGCAGACTGTTCAAGGTGTCATCGGGGTCCTGTAGCAGAATCGCGTATTCGCCAAGAATCCACGTCACTGACTTGAGCGCTCCGGATGTCACTTTATGGCTACTAGGGGTATCTGCGTTCAGCTGTGCAACTATGTTGTAGCCTGCTCGCACCGCTGTTGATCTCATGGCCCTGACTTTGACAGCGACGTTTCGTAGCTCGTCACCTATTCTCTCTGATATGTCGGTCGACGATCGCGAAGAAAGGGATGAAGTATCAAGCGAATCGAACTGTCGAGGAACTGGCGCTATGCGGACCAGCTGAGTCAACACGTCAATGTACCAATCGAAGTCCAGGACGTTTGCATAATTATCCTTTGAACACATGAACAATATTCGTCCCACGACACCGAGTCCGTAATCTTCAGGGAGCGGTGGTGCCTGGCCCTCGGTCTTTTTGGGCGCTGTGATCGCTACTTGCGATTCGTCATCGGAGTCGGAGCTAGGTTCCAGTGATGGCGTTCCTGAACGATTTCGGTTCTTGCTAGGTGCGGATAATTTGAGTTGTTTCATCAAGCGACTGATCACCGACACTAAATTATCTCCCGTCACCATTCCTTGAACCAGATCAAGAGCCTGTATTCGAATTGTGATGTCCGCGCTGTCAATGCACTCCAGGATGACATCCTCCTGTTGGGCTACAAGATGTGGATGAGTAACTACAATCTTGTTGAACGCCAGCAAAGCCACATATTTGACTGTTTCCAGTATTAGCTAAGAGAATATCCAGCAGAGAGCGTCAATTGCATCGCTCGATACTTACGATTGGGATCACCGTTAATCATCACCATCCCTCGAAGCTTGTTGACACAGAGCGTCGCAATCTCATCCGTGTCAGTTGGGTCGTCTGTGCTTCCCAAAATACCGCCTTGGATGATGCCGTTGATGCATTCATACAACAAGGACATTGCTGATGTAGTAGCTATTATGTTCGTCAAAGGAGGCAATAATTTCCTTACGAGACGTGGTTCCAGGGGTGTCAAAGTCGCGAACTTGGCAGTTTAGTTAGTACATGGTACTTGGCCTGTGCCGAATAGCTGTGACGCGCTGGTCGCGAATACATACCAGTTTTATGAGTTTGATGGCCATCCAGTTGTTGCCACCATCTACAAGTAGGTCGAACAACCGGGGTGCCAGAGGAAGAAAATCATGCGGCCGGCGCCATCCCAACTCACACACCACGTTCACAATAGCTGCCGTCACGCTGGGATCCTCATTAGGATCCATCAGGCGTTCTTTGATCTTCGGCCATGCTGCTCTTAGAGCTTCCGGATACACGAGCGCCAAGCGATATAGGGTGACCAATGTCTTTTTCCTAATGTTAGACTGACTGTGTCCTAAACGCGGGAGGAGGTCGGCCAGAGTTGAAAGCGCCAAAGATGGCGTGATGACGTGTGGGAGCGTCGCGATGGGAAGAGATATGACGATTGGAGTAGACGATCCGAGATCCTATAATCAAACGAAATAAAGGGTCAGTCCACCTGTCACATGATTTCTTGATGTATTGTTTGGTTATTGAACACGCATACCTTTTTCAACAAGTTCGTGGCCAACATGAGCACTTCCGTGTCTGGCCGGAAGCTCTGCACAGCACCCAAATATCCCACTCGCTTCTGGTGATATTTGGGAGACGACATGACTTCTAGGACATGGAACGAAGCCCAGGACATATCGCAACCCAACATCTCGAGATATACGAGCTTGAGGAGCGCGGTCGCCTTGACGTCTAAAACCGAGTAGAAATAGCACTGTCAGCACCTCGAAAGTTCCGTATGCAAAACAAGGGGAAAACTCAAGCATTAGTGCTTGAAGAATAGGAATCACACACCCATGTCCTGACTGCGAACTTCGGCGCGACATTCTTTCAAGCTCTTTTGGACGTATTCTTTCTCGTTTCCCTTGTGGTTCCGAAGTCCTCGAATGAGGTCGTAAAGCGACTTTTCGAACCTATTGAGCTCTTGTCAACTCAAAACTCTGTGTTGCCGATCATATTTGCCCGCATGAGCTCCCCTTTTCGAAGAGGCAGAGGTGTTCGTCGTACATTGTGCCAGCTCGATTGCCCCGCGCGTGGGGCTGCTCCAGCTCTGTCCACGATGCGAGCCTCGATGGACACTGTCTGCTTCAAGCTATGATTAGAATGCAACGCAGGGGAGCTGTTCGGTTCATGATGCGTCGTGGCCGGTCCAGAACTACTGTGGCAGGTCGACGTGCACCGATAAATGCACGTGAGAATCCAGGCCGCCGGAGGGTAAGTCGTGGGACTTGACGAGTGGTGAGTCTCGTGAGGACGTTTACGGTGGCACCTTAGAGAGGCTTGGCAAAACACTGCCACATTAGAAAATTAGAAAATCAAAAAATTCATATTTATAATTTTAGCTATATATAAATGAAATTCTAAGAAGTATATAGTATAAAATAATACTGTGATGGTCTGGGGCTTTGGCCCCAGATCCTAGTAATATAGGTGTCAATTGCACAAGTCAGAGGGACTTGTACAATGCGTATTCTTTTGTCGTCTATGGCGCAGATAGATCGGGCACATCACCCGCACGGTAGCGCAGGCACCCGCGATTAGCCCTTTAGGCTAGACCGTGATAATTATATAAGTTACCTAAGGGTGTGATCCACGTAGGCGCAGTCGTTTAAAAGCTGGCGCACTTAAGACCCCTATAGGTATAAGTTAGCTATGGATATAGGTAGAGAGCTTACTTTATACTATCTATAGCACCTTTCCTTACTAATATATAAGGGGATAAAGAGATTTTATACTACCCTAGCCCCTTATATATTATTAAAGGCTTTTCCCTTATAAAGAAGTTATTATTATTAAATAATTTCTTATACTTTTATACTCTTTTTCTTTAAATATTTTTTTCTTAGTCTTAAAGTACTTTATAGCCTAGTTAATTTACTACTTCTTAGCGTAGTACTAGTATAAGGTAGACTAAAGAGTAAATAATTTACTTACTAAAGAAGCTTTATAAAGCCTAGGTTAATAGTAAATTAAATAGTATAAAGTATAGTATAACTTAATTAACTTTATAAGATATTATCCTTACTATATAAAATTATTACCCTTATTATAGATAAATTATAAAATTAGTAGAATAAAAGTATTATAGCTTATAGGACTATTAGTAAGTATTCTTATAGGCTAAAAGCTACTTTAGTATATAATATAATAAGGTAGAGTATATACTTAAAATAAGTAATATAAATACTAAGCTACTTAAAAAGAAGTTTAGTATAATTAGGAAAAAGGTTATAACCTAGCTACTCTTAGTTACTAATAATATTACCTATAATACTTAGTGTAATATCTTTTTAAAGGACTTACTAGCTAGGGGTACTATTTTAGAAGTAGGTAATAATCTAGGCTTTATAGTAGTAGCCTAACCTCTTAAGGATCTAATAGATAAAGATAATAATTAATAAGGGACTAGTAAATGTAAGAACCCAGAAGGTGTGCTGAATTCCCCAATAGACCAAAAGATCCGCCAATGCTAGCCGTCGCTAACATTGCACCTTATAATTGATTATGAGGCCTGCCTATGTGATCACACAGCACACAGCGGCGCCTCATAACTATCCCTTCCCTTCTAGAGGCTCGCCCCAAGCCGCTTTGGGTCTCTGCCGGTACGCAACCTTTAAGGGATTAGGCCCGGTCCTCCGTGGCCTCTGAGATAATCTAACCAATTGCGAACCCCTAAGGCCCACTAGGGCGGGCGTAATGGCCCTGGCCCCTAGCTGCCCTGTGAGCCTGACGTAAGCTGCCTAGCCCCACTTTAATCCTGCCCCTAACAGGATTTAAACCTAGGACTAGCACAGCTAGAAGACCCGTGACGGCTAGCATAATTGTAAGAACCCAGAAGGTGTGCTGAATTCCCCAATAGACCAAAAGATCCGCCAATGCTAGCCGTCGCTAACATTGCACCTTATAATTGATTATGAGGCCTGCCTATGTGATCACACAGCACACAGCGGCGCCTCACAGTAAAATAGTTAAGGATAATAGTATTAATTAGCTTAAGACTATTAATCTAACTAGGGGGGATAATCCCTTTACCTTAGCATAATTAATATTACCTACTACTACGCTTATATTAGAATAAATTAGTTAGGTTATAGTAACTCTAAGCTCTAAAGGGTTAACCCTAAGCTCTACTAAAGGGGGATTATTACCTTCTAGTAGATCTGCCCTAAGTAGCACACTAGTTTAGAGGATTTAGAAGAAGAATATAAATTAATTAATAGTTGTTAAAATTATGCTATTTATAGCACTATTTTATAGGCCCACTAGTTGCCTAGTTGCGTTGTTGCAACGTTGGTTGCGAGGCGTTGCCTGCAGCGTTGTTGGCCGTGGCCAGCAGCTTTAGCTGTGACCTGCGTTCCTGCACACAACCAACCCACAGGCTTGTATAACTAAGCTAACTAGGCTACCCTATAGGGAAGCTAAAATTAACTATAACTAGGGAACTAGTAGTTGTATAAAAGGCTGACTTATACTATTCGAATCCTTGATTTTTTCTGGATTTAATAATGTATTTTATTTATAGGGTTGCTTATTAGATTGCTTAGTTAGTGCACGTGGGTGGCTAGATTATATAGTCGTGAGTCGATTTTTTACTTTTTATATATAAATAAATTTTACAGAAAATAAAAAATAGCTCCTAAGGCCTAGCTAGCAACCCCCTTCCGTTAATATAGTTAGTAGGTCTATAAGGGGACTTAGAAAATCCTCTTATTACTTATTAGATTATTTATCTAGCTAAAATCTACTATATTTAACTATTAAAGCTCTATATCTTAAAGAATTATTATATTATAGTAAATCTAGAAGCTGCCGCGTTAGAATCTACTAGGGAGGTCTTCCTATCCCTCTAGCTAGATTCCCCTTCTATTTTTAATAGGTTATAAGCCCGGAAGGCCTAAAGATTACTACATTACTACGTTATTCTACTATAATTAGTGCTTGATTTTAGGTACTAGTTACTCTCTACTAGACCTATAGGCTCTTAGATTACAAAGGAAACCGCTAGTTAAAGCTTTTCATCCGCTAGCATCACGCATCGCAACGCCAGACCCTTAGTGTTAAAATTTATTTACAGCCGCACCTACAACCACCACATTGTAACCGTAACTATCTAGTTATAACTATAACCTCTTTTAGTGATTCTATTCACTACCGCGACTATTATATTTAATATTATCTACTCTATAGATACGCTACATTCCTTTTATAAATTATTAAATATCTAGTATATCTATACTAGGCTTTTTAACCTATTACACTACATTGCACGCACTATACACTATATTACATTACGTTATAGCTTCTGTAATACCTATTACCTATAATCCTATTTTTAGTGTTAAGAAAATTTTCGTAGAGAATCTTCTCTAGTCCGTTTCTGCCCGCGCATACCGTAGACCTACTTTTAGACCTTAAGGGGCACCCTTTTAAACAGCCCCGCTATATAATTTACGTGCGCAGCCCGGTTATACCATAACCTAGCTTCTAGCGCACGTTATTTATAACAGGAAGAAATTTAGAGATCTTACATAGGATATCTTTTAAGATCCTAGGGAATTTTAAGAGATAGCACCACTGAATTATAAGGGTAAGGGACCTGCTGCAGGCCCTTCTAGCCCTCCTAGGGACCCTAATAGGATAGAAATAGAAAGTCTGGCTATTTAAGCTAGTGCTTTTTAATAATAGATATAAAGCTAAATTAAATAATAAGGTAAGACCTTAACTGATTTTATCAAGTATACTAAGTCAAATTATCTAAAAAACAAGGCTAGTATTAAAGATCTATTAGATAAATTAACGCAAACCATAACTACTATATAAGGTCTTTAGGATTCTTCTACTAAGCTAAGGGAAGAAAATACTAAAGCTCTAGTAGAAGACCTGCCTGCCGCTAATTCTATAGGTTTACCTTCTAGTAACTTATAAGCTACCTTTAACATAGGGGCTATTAAGGAACTAAATAAGAAGGTTCACTCTATTCCTAAGGGAGCTAAGCTAAAAGGCCCTAAAAACTATAATTAGTGGAAGCAAGCCCTAAGCATATAATTTAGAGCCCTAGGATTACCTAAATTTATAGATAATCCTAGCTTAGTAGGCTATCTAGCTAACTATAATTAAGCTATTCTTTTGATAATATTAAGAGATAGTTGCTAACCTAGGCTATAGGTAGCTATATGTTAGCAAAAATCCCCTGAAGAAGCCTATAAAGTCCTTATTAGGCAGTATTTGTAGAGTGCTGAAATCCAGCGAGGTACGCTATACGCTAGCTACCACTCCCTAAATTTTTTAAATTATAAGGGATCTTTAGAGGCTTTTAATGCTGATTTTAATAACTTACTAGCTAGACTATAGCTTTATAGTGTAGAGATTGCTCCTATAGATTAAGTAAACTATTATATTAATGTATTAAAGCAGACCTTTCCTAGTTAGGCTAAGAGATAAAGATTTACTATTAGAGCTACTAGGGCATAAGGGCTGCCTATAAATACCTTAAATTTATAGTTCCTTATGGCAGATTTATTAGAAGAGTAGAGGGATAAAACCTCCCCTGTAGCTAAAGCTCTTAGCTATAAGGCTTCTAATAATAAGGGAAATTCTAAGGATAAGGAAAAGAAGTTATTATCTAATCCTAATACTAAGAAGGACTCTACTAATACCACTAAAGAGCAGGATAAGAAGGATTTAAACCCTTCTAAAGCCTCTAGGAAGAAAAAGCAGAAGAAGAAGAGTGGCAATGGGGATAAAGATAAAGGAAAAGAAGCTACTTTTACATTAGGCTATAGCCTAGCCACGGGATACATTAAAGAACTAGATTCTAGCGAGTCTAGCAGCGAGGATAGTAGTGATTCTAAATCTGATTTGGATACTTCTAGTACTACCACTAGTGACACTACTAGCAAGCCTACTTTTAGCTACTCTAATAATATGGTTAAAAACTCCCTTTTATATAATATAGGTTCTTCTTATTATATTTGTAATAATAGGGCTTTCTTTAGGGACTTTAAGCCTCTTAAGAAAGGTTAAACCAGCCCTATAATTATAGCAGGAGGACCTATCTATCCTAAAGGAAGAGGCACCGCTGTTTTTAACGTTCTGGTTAAGAAAAATCCACCAGAATACAGGCCTTTAGCTCTACTAGATGCCCTATATTTCCCCGGTATAGATACTAACCTAGTTAGCGGTTTATCCCACTATCTTAAGGGAGGTTATCTAGCTAAAGATCAGCTTTTCCTAGCCGATAAAAGCCCCTATAGGTTATTAGAACCTACTAAACATGGCTTCTTTTTGCAGATTAAGGGGCAAGCTACTCCTAAGATCTGTAAGCATTTAACCTACCTCTCCTTTATAGGCTCTTAATTTTGTAACCAATAACAAAACCAACAGTAAAGAGCCTATAAGACTAAATTAGGGTTTTCCTACCCTATAGAGGTTTAAATTCCGCAGCTAGCATTTAATCCTAAGGAATATTAACGAATCGAAGAATTAGACTCTGAAGAAGACGAAGATTCAGCCCTATGTCCTACCGAAGCTCCTCCTAGTTAGGTATCTTCTATAGGGGGTTTAGAAGGTCTATACCCTAATAACTTAGGTGACGATAGTGGCCGTCTATTACCCCCAGAGGCCTGTGATTCTTAAGAGGCCTGGTAACAGAGGGAGGTAGGGGATAATAGCTCTAATAGATCTTCTAAGCTAGATCCTAGTTATAAGAAGTTACTAGATTTAGCCCTTCTTTAGCATATTTAATTAGGCCACATTAGCCTCCCTTTACTTAAGAAATCTTCGAAATTAGCTAAAGGGATCCCTGATTTTTCCGCCATTAAAGACAAGGATTTTAACTGCATAGCCTGTATACAATCGAAGGCTATTAGAAGACTAACTAAAAGACCTATTTAGGACCCCCCTAGGGTTTTAGATATCCTAGAGGGAGATATAGTTAAAATCAAACCTATACCGTATAATAAGAAGGCCCTAGTTCTTATCCTTATTAATCAAAAATCCTAGTATAAGTAGTGCTTTTTATTAGCTAATAAAGAAGGTTAGACCCTTTATACTACTATTAAGGGCTTCTTTAAGGCCCTGAAAAACCAATATAATGCGTATCCTAGGCACCTCCACTTCAACGGAGGCACTGAAATTAACAACAAACTTCAGTCTTAGTTATCTTCTAAAGGAATTTGCTTTAGCACCTCTTACCCTTATATTTATAAATAGAATAGGCTAGTTAAGAGGGCTATTAGGGTTATCCTAGACTAGCTTAGAGCTACACTTCAGTGGTCTAAGCTGCCTTTATATCTATGGTCTTATATCCTTCTAGCTATAGTGGACTTAGTTAATATCACCGCTAATATAACTAAGCCCCTAACCCCTAAGTAGCTATTTCTAGCTAACTTAGAGCCTAAGACCTCTTATAAGCCTGATTTTTTAAAGATTAGGGCTATAGGGTCTTATTACAAGGTTCTAATACCTCCGGAGTAGAGATTAAAGCTTTAGAAGCTAGCCCCTAGGACTATCCCTAGCCAGCTGCTTGCTACTCTAGGTTCTAGCGTTTATCTTATTTATATACCCTCTAAAAGGTTAGTTATTAAGACTAGCTTTATTAAGATTATAGAGGATATAGGCTCTATAGGGTCCCCTAAGCCTTTAGGGAGCTATCCTTTAGAGGGAGAAGCTAATATCTCACAAGATCTAGAGGTTTAGGATAGCTATCTAAAGCCTCTAGCGCCCCTAGCGCCCACAGCGCCTACAGCGCCCGCCGCGCCTACAATAACGCCTGGGACGACCGCTGTAACGCCTCCAGCGCTACCCCTAGAGAGCCTAAGCTCTAGCGCCCCTAATAAGGGTGCTATCGAAAAACCGGTCTTAGATTCGGATTCTTTAATTAACCCTGATTCTATAGATATCGATGATTTTAACCTATCTTCTTTTGTTAAGGAGATATACTTCAAGGCGCAACAAAAGGCTAAATTATCGTCTAATAACAATAATAACGATTCAGATACGCCTAAGACCTAGAAGCAGGCATTAAAAAGCAAGGATAGCTAAAAATGGGTTAATATAACCTTTAGCGAATTTAAGCAGCTATTAGCTACTAGAACTTTTAAATTTATAGGGATAGACCAAATTCCTAAGGGCTAAAAAGTTCTTAAAAATAGGCTTATCTATAAGCTTAAAAAGGATAAAGAAAATAATCCTATAAAACACAAGGCCTAACTCGTTATAAAAGGCTTTATATAGATAGAAGGTTAAGATTATATCGAAACCTATGCTACAACTAGCATCCCCCCTAGTTAGCGGATTTTACTAGCCCTAGCGGCTTATAATAACTAGGAAGTTAAACAGGTTGATTTTATAGGGGCATTCTTAAACAGCTTATTAAAAGAAGCTATTTATATGCAGATCCCTAATGGATTCGTTAAATTTACTAAAGCTGCTTCGCCTAAAATAGCTAAATTACTCAAGAAATACGGCTATAATCCCTCTTAAAAGCAGGTTATTTTCCTTTAAAAGGCTTTATATAGATTAAAACAGAGCTCTAGAGAGTGGCAGTAGGCTCTAAAGGAACTTCTTCGAAAATTAGGCTTCCACCCCCTTATATCTAACCTAGCTATCTTCTTTAACCTAACTACATCTACATATATAGCGACTTATATGGATAACTATCTTCTAATAGGACCGGATCTAGCTTATATTAACAAGCTAAAGAAGCTATTACACAAAGCTTACCCTATAGAAGATCGTGGGCCAGCCGAATTTTTCCTAGGCGTTTAAATTACTAGAAATCGAAAGAAAGGGACCCTAACTATTCACTAGTCCTAGTACATTTCTAAAGCCCTAGAGAGATTTAATATAAAAGATACTAGGCCTACTAAAATTCCCCTATAACCCGGAATTATTAAATAGGTAGCCTACCTTACTAAACCTCTTTCCCCCTCTAATCATAAGTTATATTAGAGTATTATAGGGACTATTATGTACCTAATGCTCCTTACAAGGCCTGATATTGCCTTTCCGGTTCAGTGGCTTTTAACAGCGTTAGCTAAGCCTTATATAAAGCATTTAAATACTTCTAAACATCTACTTAGATACCTTCTAGGCTCTATAAGTTATTCTATAACTTATAGAAGGTCTAAACACACTACTATAGCTTCTATAACCCTTTTTAGCTTCTGTGATAGCGACTTCGCGGGAGATAAGTCCTCTAAATTAACCTATACTTATCTCTATAAGCTAGCTAAAGGACCTATTAGCTAGAAATTAAAGAAAGTAACTACAATAGCTTTATTAACATTAGAGGCTAAATTAGATGCTCTATGTGAAGCTATTAGGGAGCTAGAGTAGCTTTATAGCCTTTTTAAGGAAATTAAGCTACCTATAGCACCTCCTATTCTGATTTTTAGTAATAACTAAGGCGCTATTATAACCACTAATAACCCTACTCTTCACAGTAGAACAAAGCATACCCTACTAAAATTTAACTACACTAGAGAAAAGGTTTAGAAGGGTATAGCTAAGGTTATCTATATAAATACTAAAGAGATGCCTGTAGATGGCTTAACTAAGCCCCTGCCTAACGATAAATTTCAACAATTTATTCAACTATTAGGTCTTACAAACACAAAGGCCTAGTTTTAAAGAAAAACAACTAAAAAGTCAAAAAATCTTAAAATTAACAAAAACACTGGAATTCCGTTGAAAAGTTATTGATTTTAGTTGAAAAGTTATTGATTTTAGTTAAAAAGTTATTAGATTTATTATTGAATTTATAGTTAACTTAGATATCTATTAAAGAGCTAAGTTTAGGTATCGAATTAGTTACCTTATACTTTTCTAGAGGGAGTATTAAAATTATGCTATTTATAGCACTATTTTATAGGCCTACTAGTTGCCTAGTTGCGTTGTTGTAACATTGGTTGCGAGGCGTTGCCTGCAGCGTTGTTGGCCGTGGCCAGCAGCTTTGGCTGTGACCTGCGTTCCTGCACACAACCAACCCACAGGCTTGTATGACTAAGCTAACTAGGCTACCCTATAGGGAAGCTAAAATTAACTATAACTAGGGAACTAGTAGTTGTATAAAAGGCTAACTTATACTATTTAAATCCTTGATTTTTTCTAGATTTAATAATGTATTTTATTTATAGGGTTGCTTATTAGATTGCTTAGTTAGTGCACGTGGGTGGCTAGATTATATGGTCGTGAGTTGATTTTTTACTTTTTACATATAAATAAATTTTATAGAAAATAAAAAATAGCTCCTAAGGCCTAGCTAGCGACCCCCTTCTATTAATATAGTTAGTAGGTCTATAAGGGGACTTAGAAAATCCTCTTATTGCTCGTTAGATCGTTTGTCTAGCTAAAATCTACTATATTTAACTATTAAAGCTCTATATCTTAAAGAATCATTGTATTATAGTGAATCTAGAAGCCGCCGCGTTGGAATCTACTAGGGAGGTCTTCCTATCCCTCTAGCTAGATTCCCCTTCCATTTTCAATAATAGTAGAAGCGGTTTCTATAGCACTTAAGTTAGTGTTTTCTTAAGTTTAGAAGCAAGAGTACTCTTATATATATACTATCTAGTAAAGCAACCTATTAGATAGTAAGTTTAAAAAGGCATTAGAGGACTATAAGTCTTTTTATAAAAGCTATAGCATTACTTAGATATTAAAAGCAATAAGCTAGGTTAAGGAAGATCTAAAGAATGTAGTGCTTTAGAATAAGCTTAGAAGTAAGGATAAAGAGGCTTTTATAACCGTAGACTTTAGCTATTATTTATAAAGGTAAAAGGAAGAGGTTATTTATAAAGGTAAAGGAAGAGGTTATAAAGGTAGAGAAGGAGGTTTAGAAAGTAAGGTTATAAAGGTAAAGGAAGAGGCTAGAAGGTTATAGTAGAATTAGCTTAGGCGCAAGGATTACTAGTATTTTTACCTATATAAAATTCACGCTACTTATGGTTTTATCTCCCTTACCTTGTAGCTACCTGCCTAATAACCTCGCAGCCGCCTGCCTAATAACCTTATAGCCACCTACCTAATAACCTTATAGCCACCTACCTAATAACCTTATAACTACCTACTAAATAATTCCTCCCTTATTAAAGACTTCTATCCTTAGGGATCTTAATGCCTCTCTCTTACTAGTATTACTAATAACTATAAAAGCCTTTTTTTATAATAATACTTTACTATACTATTAGACTTCCTCTTATATTAAAGCTATTTACTTACTTATAAGCCTCTTTAATAAGCTAGTGTTTATCCTTATTTAATACCTCTAAGTTAAGCCTACCTTACTCTTCTAGTGTAATACTACCTAACTTAATAAAGTTAAATAGGCTAGTTATAGTATAAATAATCTTAATCTAATCTAGAAAGTTATACTTAGTAGCGCTATAGTAAATTATCTTAAACTTTTACTTATAATACCTAAAGAGTTTCTTAACTACTACTTAAAGAATAGTATACTAGAGATTAAAAAGCTTAGCCCTTATTTTTAGCCCTTCTTTATTATTAGGATTCTTATTTAAATAATAGTAAATGCCTATTGTCAGGGTCACAGAGGCAATAGAGCGACAGAGGCTATGAAGGCGATGGCATCATGTACAGTAGGGCCTAGTCATAGCTTGTAGCGCCCTAGCTGCGAGGTCACCGCGAGCTAGTCACGTGCACGCAGAGGGGGTATTTAGGCGAAGGTCGCATATATAGAATGTGGGAGGCCAGAGATTAAAACCTTCAAGCACATACACCTACCTTCTAGCTCTATAGCTGCTACCTTAATCATACCATCACCCTGTTCATCATATTCGGCCCAGAAGCCTTGACACCTATAAAGGGTATAAGTAAACTAGCTTAGGTATAAAATCCTATATCTATAAGGTAAAAACACTTTCTATATATTTATAATAACCTAGTAAGAGTAGTTTAAAGTAGTGGTTTATTATAAATTAATCCCTTAGTGCCTACTAATATATATATAAAGATATTATTATTAAAATTTATAGCTATAAGTATATTTTAAGATATATTACTCTTTTAAGAGAAGAATTACTACTACTTTACTACTAGAATAAATATAGGTATATATATTCTATTAATAGCACCTATTACACTATAGAACGCGCGTTTGCTTAGATCTAATGTAACGTGTATAGAAATATAATCTAGCTCTGGTTAACGAACGAAAGTGGTATGTAAATGCCTTATTAGATTAATAAGCCTATGGAAGATCCTTAATACTAATAACTAGCCTAATTTAAAATAAAAAGCTATATTTTACTATAGCTTATTAAACACTATAATCTATAGGAAGATTATAACTATCTACTTAACTAACTAGTATTTAGTAGGCCTAATGTCTGTATTATTTTAAAGCTATTAATAGAGGTTAAAAAACATAGCCTTTAATATATAGAAGATATTTTAAAACCCTAAATTAGTAGAAATACAAAGGACTTTCTTATAGAAGGCTATTAAGGCTATTAGTAATCTATACCTTATTATAGGAGGATTAGTGTTATTTTGCAGTAAGTTTTAAATAAAAGAAATATTATAAAGGATTAATTGTTAAGAACTGGCCTTATGGCTGCTGCACATAAGCGTTCAAAGTGTGATTAATATTCTTACAGAAGAAGAAGAAGACTAAGCTTAGGGTCTTATAGTATCCCCCTTAATAAGGGGCTATGCTTAGTTAGTGCGCGACCTACGCACTAGCCAGCGTTTAGCTACGTATAACCCGCCCTCTTTCTAGAGACTCTCTAGAGGCTTCCCTACTCTACTTATAACCTAAGCTTATAGCTTAAGTCTATAATATACCCCCTTACTTATCCCCTCCTTACCTTCCTAAGTTAAAAGTTAGCATAGTTCTTACCTACGCTACCTATAGGTAGTATATAAAAATTTTCTATTATAAGTCTACCCTACCCCTAACTATCTCTATTATACTATATCCCTATATATTCTAACTTTACTCCTAAAAAATACTAGCCTACTCCTTTTCTATCCTATTACTAGCTATTTTCTATACCTTACGCTATTACTTACCTTTTACCTTTTACTTATTACCTACTAAATCCTAACTTTACTCTAGCTATCCTATAATTCTAATTACCTTATCCCTATTCTTATAATATTATACCCCTATTTAGACCTAGCCCTCCTCTAGCTATGCGCTTAGCCTAGCTCTAGTTAGAGCTAGATTTAATTTCTAAACTTAATCTCTAAGAAATATAAATACTCCCTTTCTTTTCCCCTAATTTCTATTCCTACTCCTTTATAACCTTATCCTATCCCCTTATATCTTCTATATTATACTATCCCTAAGTCTTTATTTATCCTATTTAATCCTATCTTATTATTATTATATCTAATACTAAGTCCTATTTTAATCTTATCCCTATTAATTCTACCTCTACCCTATCTCTACCTCTACCCCTACCCCCTAGCTAGCTAGGTAAGGGGATATATTTAGGTAAGTATATCCTTAAGGGTAACTCTAATAATAATAAACTCTCTAATAGTAAAGAGTATAGTCTTCTTGTCAAGGCTTCGGGGCCAAATATGATGAACAGGGTGATGGTATAATCAAGGTAGCAGCTATAGAGTGTGAGGCCCCTCACAACATGACCCACGCGCATGCGTGCACCGCAGCGTCAGAGCACCGCGGCGCCTAACACTAGAAGGAAGGGCTAGGTCTATATAATATTAGTAAGCTACTAGCTATAAACTAGTAACTTATATATATATTACACTTAGACCTAGTAAGCTTTAGTTAATATATAAGTATACCCTATATTCTTTTACCTAGCTACCTTTATTCTTATAATTCTAAAGCTTCTACTACTAGCTACCTAAGAGTAATATAGGGCTAAGAACTACCTAATTAACCTAAGTAATATTAGATAATAACTAAAGTTAATTAAATAAGGGTAGTATTACTACTAAAGATATACTATATTCTATAGGAACTAAGACTAAACCTAAACTCTCTAATATTAAGGCTAATACTATAGTAATAAATAAGTAAATTACTTAGCTTAAAAAACTTAAAGAACTATAGGAATAAGAGTAAAAGCTTATTAACCTTCTATAGCTAAGTAGAGAAAAAGAGAAGATAAAAAAGTAATAAAGATCTAGTTCTTTCTTTAGTAATAGCTACTAAGAGATTAAAGTTAGGAATATTACTAATCTCTAATACCCTATAAACCTATAGAAGTATAAAATATAGATAAATAACCTAAACTATACCTTTAATAAGGTAAAGTAGAAGTATTAGTATAATTACTAAAAAATCCTCTTTATACTTAACTATATATATAGTAATTATAGGGTAAGATAGGACTAATACCTTAATAAATAGATAGCTAATAACTAGAGTAACCTTAAAGATAACTAGGATATATTTAAGACCTAGACTCTTACACTACTCTAAGATACTACTAACTATAATGCCTAAATAGCTATATAGCTAGAGAATATAAAGTAATATAAGGGCTAGAGTTTTATTAAATTTAGTATTTACTTAGATTTACTAGAGAAATACCTAGAAAAAGCTACTAAAAAGTTATAAGCTCTTATATTCTTTATAAAACTACTCCCTAATCTATAAGACTAGATTAACCTATATACCTCTATTATAGGAAAAGTATAAGAGAAGGTTATATAACTTACTTAGTAACTCTAGGAGGCTATACTAAAGAGTAAGTAAAAGTCTAAGTATTTAGAAAATAAAGGCCTAAATAAGGCTCCCTAATATTATAGATATAACTTTTTATAAGGTAGAAGGTCTAATAAAGACTAGAAGGATAAGGACTAGGAGAAGTCTCCTACTACCTATCTAAATAACTATAAACCTAGGTATAAAAGGTAGTATTTTAACTATAATAGTATAGAGTATCTTATAAATAGATATAATAAGCTAAAGAAGGAGTAATAAGACCTAGAAAACTCCCTAAGGTAGAAGTAAATACCCTTACCTCTACCTTAAATACTAAGGTACTAATAGGGTATTAATTCTATATACTAGTTACTATTTATAGGTATATAGATATTAAAATAGTAGCGGATCTTAATAGTTATACTAAGATTAATATTATTAGCGCTAAATTTATATAAGCCTATAAACTTAACTAAGCTAAGGCTATAGTACCTATTATTAAGGTAGTAGGGGCCCTTATAGTTCCCTAATATAGTATTTATAAGGTCCTTATTATAATTAAAGACTTAAGAGGAGAAGAAAAGAACCTTAAGTTACTATATATAGCTATTAATAAGGACCTAAGAACTAAGGGAAGCCCTATATTAATTAGGATATATATACTTACTAAGGAATATATCTACCTTTACTTATACTTATAAGAGTAGTGGTTTAAGAAAAGAAGAAAGGCCTTTTTACTTATAACTCCCTATAAATTTATAAAGGTTATATATAATAAGACTATTATATATACTATTAATAGGGTTATAGAAGATAAGTTTATTACCCTTAGAGATAAAGAAGAGGCAAAGGTATATAGAACTATTAAAAATATTCCCTAGGAACTATATAAGTTTAAAGATATATTTATATTAGATAAGGTAGGGAGCTTACCTTTAAGAAAGATAACTAATTATATAATTAATCTAATACTAGGGACTATACCCCTATATAGACTAATTTACCCCCTTTCCTAAGGTAAATTAAAGAAACTTTATAAATATATTAATAAGAACCTATAGAAGGGCTAGATAAGACTATTAAAAAGCCCTATAGATATACCTATCCTATTTATACTAAAGAAAGATAGTATACTCTAATTATATATAGATTACTAGGGTCTTAATAGGGTAATATAGAAGAATTACTATACTCTCCCCCTAATTTTAGAGATCCTAGATTAGTGCTAAGGAGCCTACTTTTTCTTAAAAATTAATATTAAGAATACTTATTATAGAATCTAGATAAAAGGGGGTAATAAGTAGAAGACCGCGTTCTATATATACTATAGGCACTATAAATATCTTATAATACCTTTTAGGTTAATAAATACCCTAGCTATATTCTAGAACTATATCTATAAAGCACTTTATAGGCTAGTTAACACTATTTATATAGTATATCTAGATAATATCCTTATTTTTTTAAAAATATAAGAGAAGCACACTATATATATTAAAGAAATCCTAGGGTATATAAGAGAGGTAGAATTATATATAAAACCCTCTAAATATAAGTTTTACTAAGAGTTAGTAAAGTTCCTAGGGTTTATCCTTTTTATTAATAGGATCTTAATAGATACCTACTAAGTTACTACTATTTAGGATTAGAAGGAACCTATAAGCTTTAAGGATATATAATCCTTCCTAGGGTTTTATAACTTTTACTAATAGTTTATCTATAGATACTCTAGGATTATAGTATTACTATATATATTAATAAAGGGTAGTTAAAATAGTATCTAGACTAGGAGGTTTATATTTAGGGTAAGAGAATAGGTAGTATTTTACTAGCTAAAAGATGCCTTTTAGTAGGCTTCTCTTCTCTATTATTATAACCTAAGTTAACTAGTATATATTAAGATAGATACCTTAATCTTTATAATAGTAGGGATCCTATTATAATAAGATAATAAGGGCTACTAGTACCCTATAGCCTTTTAGTTAAGGAAGTTTACTAATACTAAATAAAACTATAGTATACCTAACTAAGAGCTACTTACTATAGTTAAGTTATTTAAACACTAGTAATATTATATTAAAGGTATAGAGACCCTAGTAGAAGTCCTATTAAACTACTATAACCTATAGACCTTTATAAAGTAATAGAAGCTAAATAGAAGATAGGCTAGATAGTATATATTCCTATGCCTACTAAACTTTATAATTAAGTATAGACTAGGGAAAAGTAACCCTATAGATATACTATTAAGAAGGTCTAATTATAAAAGTAAACCCCTAATAAATAGGGTATTTCTACTAGAACTTAAGAAAAAGTTAGTAGCTACTAAAGAAGTAGTAGAAGAAGAGATACTAATATATTAAAGAAGATATAATAAGATACCTTTAGAGAAGGAAAATACCCTAGTCTTTATAGAGAGATATAGTAAGATACCTTTAGGAAAGGAAAATACCCTAGCCCCTATAGTAAAGGCTAGAGTAGCTATATTAAGAGGCTAGTTAGCTACTATAGATCTAGTAAAAGGTTAGCTAAATAAAGGTAATTTCTAGGAGAAGGTAGTATATATCTAGGACACTAGTATAGTATAAGAGATCTAGGGGGCTATTATATTACTAGATCCCTACTAATCTAGCCTAAATAAACTATTAGTATAGCTACTATAGAAGGCCTAAAGCTAAGATCTAGACCTATAAAGGTAGAGTAAAGAGATTAATTCCCTAGAGAGAGGGAAAGCTAGTCTATAGTTATATAGTATAAGGGGTCTCCTAATATATAAAGACTAGGTAGTTATTCCCTAAGAGCCTACCTTATAATAGGAGCTTCTATAGCTATACTATAATAATCTACTAGTAGGTTACTTTAGGACTAAGTAAATACTTAAGCTATTAAAGTATTACTTTTAGTAGCTAGCTATAAATAAGTCTATATTAAACTATATTATAAGCTATAGGATATATTAGTAAATAGTTACTAGAAGGTATTACCTATATAGGAGTCTTAAATTATTACTAATACTAGAGTAACTATAGGTAGAAATCTTAATAGACTTTATTATAGGATTACCTATTATATAAGTAGGTAAATAAGAAACTAATATAATCCTAGTAATTATAGACTAATATACTAAGTACTCTATCTTCCTACCTATAATAACTATAATTAATATAGCTAAGTTAGTAGAACTTTTCTATAAGGAGATTAAGCTATAATTTAGGCTACTAAAGGGCATTATATCTAATAGAGGATCTATTTTTATAAGCTAATTCTAGTTAAACCTATATTACCTATTATATATAAAATATAGGCTTTTTATAGTATTTTACCCCTAAACTAATAGGTAGACTAAGAGAACTAACTAGGTACTAGAGCACTACCTATAATACTTTACTTCTAAAAACTAGTAAATATAGCCTAAGCTACTCCTAGTTATATAATTTACCTATAATAATATAGTAAATAGAACTATAGGCTACTTACCTAATTATATACTTATAGGGTACTTACTAGAGTTTTAGCTAGCCCTTAGGGATAAGGTTATAGAAAGGAAGGTACTAGAGGCTTATACTTATATTATAAAGTTATATAAAGTTAGGGAGTAGCTAAAGTAAAACTAGGTAAAAGCTACTAAATCCTAGGTAAAGTACTATAATAAATATTACTAATTACTTACTTTTAAAAAAGGTAACCTAGTATTATTATTAGTAAAGAATATATAGCTTAAGGAAGTAAAATAGAAGCTAATCCCTAGGTTTATTAGACTATTTTAGGTACTTAATACTATTAGTAAGTAAGTATATTAGCTTATATTACTAGAAAAATATAGTAGGTTATATAATATATTCTATATTAGCCTACTAGAGCCTTAGACTTATTATAAGAATATAGATAAAGAAAAAATACTAATACCTAACCTTAAGGATAAAGATAATAAATATAAAGTTAAGGAGGTTAAGGAATATAAAAAAACCTATAAAGGTAATAAATACCTAGTAAAGTAAAAGGGTTAGCTAAGTAAATATAACTAGTAGGTTTTTATTAAAGATATAGAAGAAGCTTAGTATATAATTTAGGTATTCTACTAGAATAAGTTAAGGGAAAAGGATAGTAATATATAAGTAAGTTATAGGTAAAAGAGTATAAAGTTTCTATAAGAAAGGTATAGCCTTACTAGCTACTATAATATACCTAATAAAAGAAAATAACTAAATTATATATAAAAATAAAAGAAAAAATATAAAGGAATAAAATAAAGGAAACTATCTATAGCTTTAGGAGAGTTAATAGAAATCCCTCTATAGTTACCCCCTTATAGCTAAAGACTTAGCCCCTATAGACTATATACTTAGTATTATTCTTATCTACTATAACTACCTTCTTTATTCTATAATAAAAATAATATAATACTATTCCCTAGGTAATAAATCCTAGATTACTTAGCCTTAGCTATAAAACTATTACTATATTCTATATAGTAAGGAGTTATAGATAGTTAGCTTACTAAAATATTAGTAAATAGATAGTAAAATAGGGCTAAGATATAACCTATTATCCCTAGGACTAGAGCTAGGTTTATAGTAACTATAAGGGTTTAATAGGAGACTATATACTACTAGTATATAATTAAAGCATCCTACCTAGATATATTAGTAAAGAACTAGTAAAAAGGGAAGAAATATATAGACCTAGTGGACCTTAGTGGCCCCTATTAACCTAAATATAATATAATATATTATATTAGTATAGTTAAAGCCTTATATAAGCTAAAGATAATAGGTAGTAAAACACTACTAAGTTATCTCTAAGAATATAAGGTCTTTAGGATTATCCTTATCCTTATTACTAAGTGCCTTTATTAGGATATCTACCTAATCTAGTACCTTTAATAAGTTAAGGAAGTTATTATATATAGTAGCTATAGACTATATAATTATTAGTAAATAGAAACTAAAGAGTAAAGGAAAAGTAAGATACTTATAGCCTTATAACTATCCCTATATATATAACACTAAATATAGTGCTTTAACTACTTTATCTTTAACTAACCTATGTATAGGTTAGTAATAAATTAATAATTAATCTAGGGGAGTTTAGGGGTAGATAGGGGGCTCTTTTTATATTTAGTGTATCTAGTATATAAATAGTGTATATATAAGTAGTTATAAAGCAGAATTATTAGCGCACTTATAGTGATTTATTAGTAATTAGTAATTAATAATAAATAGATAATAGTGTTGTGGAAAAGTGATAATTTAGCTAATAATATAGAAATAAAAATAGAATAATATAGTAGAGAGTTAGAGGTGAATTTATACTAAAGCGCTAACTATTATTTATTATTATAGATTATTATTTATTATTATTTTAATATAACTACTAGTTAGTAAATAGTTATAAAATATAGGGTAAAAGCCGTTTAGGAGCCTGGTAATAAGGGGGGGGATAATTATAAGGCCCCTTATAACATAACCTACGCGCATGCGTGCACCGCAGCGCCAGAGCACCGCGGCGCCTAACACTAGAAGGAAGGGCTAGGTCTATATAATATTAGCAAGCTACTAGCTATAAACCAGTGACTTATACACATATTACACTTAGACCTAGCAAGCTTTAGTTAATATATGAGTGCACCCTATATCCTTTTGCCTAGCTACCTTTATCCTTATATAGAGCTAGAAGGTAGGTGTATGTGCTTAAAGGTTTTAATCTCTAGCCTCCCACATTCTATGTGTGCAACCTTTACCTAAATACCCCCTCTATGTGTATATAACTAGCTTGCGGCGACCTTATAGCTAGGGCGCTATAAGCTATAACTAGGCCCTACTATATATAATACTATTGCCTTTATAGCCTCTATTACTCTATTACCTCTATAACCCTAATATAGTCCCCCCTCTCCTTTATAATTACCCTTAATTATAACTAGCTACCTAGTTAGTGTAAACTTACTATCTTAATTTCCTATGTAAATCTAAATAACTTTTTATATTATAATATAATATATAGGGGGATATAATAGCCTTATTAATATAGGTTATAGATTATTCCCTACCTTACTTATAAGCTCTTAATTACTATATAATTATAGCTATAGAGTTGCTTTATAAATACTTATATTATCTTTATTATAGTTTCTATAGAAGTAGATACCCTATATTAAATTTCCTAATTAGGTTAAATAGATAGGGTATTAGACACTATATATCTAAGTAAGTTTAACTATAAGTTCTAGTAAAGTTACTATAAACTTACTAGGTATATATAACTAGCTATAATTTTTACTATTAGTAGCTATAACACTAACTCTTTAACCTATAGCTTACTTTTATTACCTATATAGATTACTTAAGGGGCTATAGTTAATATAAAAGAGCCTAGATTTCCCCCCCTTTATCTCTTCTTTTCTTCTTTATCCTTCTTAATTAATCTATATAAATTATAAGTTAGCCCTACTAGCCTTATAGTAATGCTCTTACTATTATTACTTAGTAGTTACTAACCTTACCTAGGATTATATTATTCTTAGCTCTTACTTCTAAGCTTCTTTATTATTAGTCTCTTACTACCCTACTTCCTTACTTACTTACTACTAACTTATAGCTAGTTTACTATATCTACTATTTACCTAGTAACTCCTAGTCCCTTAGCTCCTACCCTAGAAAAATCTCCTTATAAATAGGTATCCTAAGCTTCTAAGACTACTATATAAGTTTTACCTTTTACTTATAGTATTATAATAGCTAACTTACTAAATAGTAGTATTAAGATCCTATATCTATACTATAGTTAGTAAGCTACTATCTAGTAAATTATACCTAAAGATAATAGTAATAAGCTATAATATATTATTAATAGGAAACCTATTCTTAATAAATACTATTATTCTCTTAGTATAACTAAGCTACTTACTTACTACTTTCTTATTACTAACTCTAGCTAGGAAATTTCTCTTAGTATACTTATTATATAAAAAATAATAAATTATATATTAGTATAAGTACCTTTCTACTATAAACTACTTCTAGATAGCTAATACACTACTAGTGTCCTATCTAAATTATAAAATTATATTATAAGTTATTTAAGATAATAAGAAATATCCTAGAAGGTATTTAATATTATAAGTATCTAGTAAGAATATTAACTCTAATAACTTAGTTATAGCTAACTTATTACTAGGGTTTTATATAGGCTAAATATAAGTTATATAATGCCCTCCTAGCTATAAAAAATACTAATTAATATAGATATATTTACTAGGCTTAATTAACCACTAAGGCTATATATAAGGCTAATGCTAATAAGCGCGCTATAATATTATAGCTATTTAACGCTATAAACCTTAAGGTATAGATTAATATTATAAATAGCCTATGCTTTATTACCTAGTATACCCTAATAGTAATATCTTATTATTTTAGGTATAGCTTTTAATTTACTAACTTACTACTAGTTTACTAAGTTTACTTCTAATATCCCTACCTATATTAGCCTCTCTAAGCTCCCTAAAGAGCTCTATATATTTATTTATAGGGATAAGGAGGAGTTTTCTAATAATAAGGCTCCTATAGCTACTATAGATAAAAATATAGCTACTAATATAATAATAGAATAGTAGATACTAGATAGCTATAAGGTAGTTTTTTGCTTTAAGAAGAATATAACTTATATTATAGGATATTTATATACTAAATTACTAAAGTAATTATATCTCTATAAACTAGCTACTTAATTACCACTTATAATTATTTATAATATCTTTTATAATAAAATCCCTTTTTAATACCTATAAATTTTCTAAACTATTATAGCCTTTCCACTTTACTAGGTATTTATATTGTTTTCTATTATAGTAATATAAAATAATTCTCTTAACTTTAAACTCCTCTTTATTATCTTTAATATTATCTTATAGCAAGGTGTTAAAATTATGCTATTTATAGCACTATTTTATAGGCCCACTAGTTGCCTAGTTGCGTTGTTGCAACGTTGGTTACAAGGCGTTGCCTGCAGCGTTGTTGGCTGCGGCCAGCTTTAGCTGTGACCTGCGTTCACAACCAACCCACAGGCTTGTATGACTAAGCCAACTAGGCTACCCTATAGGGAAGCTAAAATCAACTGTAACTAGGGAACTAGTAGTTGTATAAAAGGCTGACTTATACTGTTCGAATCCTTGATTTTTTCTGGATTTAATAATGTATTTTATTTATAGGGTTGCTTATTAGATTGCTTAGTTAGTGCACGTGGGTGGCTAGATTGTATGGTCGTGAGTCGATTTTTTACTTTTCACATACAAATGAATTTTACAGAAAATAAAAAATAGCTCCTAAGGCCCGGCTAGCGACCCCCTTCCGTCGATATAGTTAGTAGGTCTATAAGGGGACTTAGAAAATCCTCTTATTACTTGTTAGATCGTTTATCTAGCTAAAATCTACTATATTTAACTATTAAAGCTCTATATCTTGAAGAATCGTTATATTATAGTGAATCTAGAAGCCGCCGCGTTAGAATCTACTAGGGAGGTCTTCCTATCCCTCTAGCTAGATTCCCCTTCCATTTTTAATAGGTTATAAGCCCAGAAGGCCTATAAGATTACTACATTACTACGTTATTCTACTGCGATTAGTGCTTGATTTTAGGTACTAGTTACTCTCTACTAGACCTGTGGGCTCTTAGATTACGAAGGAAATCCGCTAGAATTTAAAGCTTTTTATCCACTAGCTCTACGCATCGCAACATCAGACCCTTGGTGTTGAATTCAACTACAGCCGCACCTGTAACCACCATATTGCACCCGCAACTATTAGTTATAACTACCTTTTTAGTGATTCTATTCACTATCGTGACCGTTATACTTAATATTATCTATAATAGTAGATACACTGTATTCTCTTTTAAAATCATTAAACATCTAGTATATCTATACTAGGCTTTTTTGTTATGGACTGGCCTTAGGGCAACTGCAAACAAGCGTCTAAAGTGCGATTACTATTCTTAAAGAGGAAAGAAAGAGCTAAGCAAGAGATCGCATAGCGTGTAGCTATATATCCTCCTATGCGTAGTCTATATATATAGTACATGTAGTAAGCCCTAAGTCTATATAACCTCCGCACGCTACCTTATACACTCTCCGCGCCCTTTCTAGAGCCCTCCTAGACCTAAGAAGGATCTAAGCCTTAAGCTTAAGTCTATTATATACCCCCCTTTATACCCTTCCCCTTCCCTTACTATATAAGAAAAATTTTTAAACCCTACCTTCTCCTTATCCTTATCTCCCCTCTCTATATACACCCTAGAGGCTTTACTTCTCTAGGGGTAAATTAAACTATACCTATTTCTATACTTACTTTAGACTATTACTTATCTATATATCCCCCTATTTTACCTTAAATCTATCTAGTACCTTAGTATTCTATATATTCTCTAGGGGCTCCTATATTAGCTAAATATAACCTTTCTACTTAACTAGTATATTATAATTTACTCCCTAACTAGGGGTGTTTTTAGCTATAAGGATCTCCTCTACCTAGTATTCTATAAGGTTACTATCTATATCTATTAATATTAGCTCTAGTAGAGGTTATTTATTAGCTAGCTTCTAGCTTAGTAATAGATTCTCCGCTACTCTCTAAACTAAATCTATATAAAAGATTAGATATAGCCCCCTAGGAATATCTAACTTTATAGTTAATAGTATTAGTACCTCTAGCACCTTATACTTTACTATAACCTAATCTAACTTCTTATATAGTTAGTTTATCTTAATATTCTAAAGGCTTAACTATATATAGTCCCTAACCTAGAACTATTCTACTAGTCTTTAACTACTATTTATACTTTCCTATTATTATTATTAGATAAAGGCTATTATAGCCTATATTAAGTCTATACCCTCTTTTAAGTGCTATAAGAACGCTTATACCTATCCTTTTAGTAAAGTTTTTAATACCTCTAATAGCAGTGCCTCCTAGATTATAGGTATATTAAAGCTATAGAGCGCTATATTTATACTTACTCCTATTACTAAAGAATCCCTATTATTTAATACTAGCTAGTAGGCTAGTAGGTAATTAGCCTACTTAAATTATAAGAAGAATAATATTACCTATAACACTACCTAAACCTCCTAGTTAGCTCTCTCTATACCTCTATCTATTTATAGGTAATATAAGGTTAATAGTAGTTACTTTATGCCTACCTTCTTATAGAGCGCTATCTAAAAACTACTTAACTAATCTAAACTATAATCTATAATAATCTAGGTAGGGAACCTATAGAACCGCTACTAATAGTGTTTAAACCGCTCTATATATATCTTAGCCTTTATTAATATTATAGCCTTAAGCTATATAAACTTAGAGAGTCTATCTATAATTACTATAAGGAACTATAGGTTAGCCTAATCTTAAGTAGGGAGCTCTATTATAAAGTTAATAAAGATCTATAACTAATATCTATCTAGCGGAGGAATTAGCTTTAGTAAGCCCTATTATAGCTACTAGCTCTTTTGCTCCCTATAGTAGTAATAGTTTTATATAAACTATGCTATATCCTATAATATACTATCCTAATAGAAGTCCCTCTAGAGTGCTTTAAAGGTAGTATTCCGCCCTAGGTAACCTAGTAAGGGTAAGTTATATATCTATTAGATTAAGGTTATAGTTAAGGGTTCCTACTTTAGCACCTAAGTCTAGCCCTAGAATTAAAGTACTCCTTTTATACTAATCTAATAGTCTATAATCTACTTCCTTATACCTACTATATTAGGAAACTTCTAAGCCCTAGCCTTTACTACCTTAAGCTATAACCTATAAGTCTTATTATAGGCTATAGCCTAATCCTATAAGGACTAAAGGTGCCTATCTATAAATAAGGAGTCTCTAGCTAGAATATCTAGAGCTAAAGCTAAACTATCCTCTAAAGTAGTGCTTTCTAGGGCCACTATAGGTCTAATATTTATATATAGCTATCCCTAACTAAAGCTAAACTATATAGGCATTATTATTAACTATATAATAGGTGCCTTTAGCTTAGCAGACTATGCCTCCTTT
This sequence comes from Epichloe elymi, assembly GCA_023658475.1. Taxonomy (NCBI): domain Eukaryota; kingdom Fungi; phylum Ascomycota; class Sordariomycetes; order Hypocreales; family Clavicipitaceae; genus Epichloe; species Epichloe elymi. Next base: position 3,665,290 of record CP098278.1, on the reverse strand, counting down.
TAATAGTGTCTTAATAATATATCTAGTCTACTTACCTAAGTCCCTAGTCTATAATATAAGTAGAAGTTAAAGAGCGCTAGAGTCTCTGCCTATTATACTTACTATTCTAATATCTCTCTTAGGGCTATAAAGTACTCTAAGTTCTTATAATCTATAAGTATTATAAATAGCTTATTAACACTTTATAGCTCTACTAACTATACCCTAAGGTATAAGATAATTACTAGAAGCTCCTTATTATATATTATATAATTCTATTAAGCTAGCTATAAGCAAGCTAAGTAGTACGCCACTAGATATAAGACCCCTTTATTATTTATCTAGGAAAGGTAGCCTCCTAATACTATTCCTAAGCAGTCTACCTCTACTACTATATCCTTATTAGGGTCCTATTATATAAGAATAAGGTATAATATAAAAGCTAGCTTTAGTGTTTTAAAAGCCTTCTTATATGCCTCTATCTAGTAAAATACTATACCCTTCTTTATTAGGTTAATTAGGGGACCTATAACTTCTAAAAACTATAGTATAAAGTTATAATAAAAGTTAGTAAACCCTAGGAACCCGCGTACTCCTTAGACTTATATTAGGGCCTCCTAATCCCTAATCATAGTAATCTTCTTATTATCTAGGCAAATCTATTTCCCTATATAGATAATAAACCTAAGGTACTTAACCTCCTTTATTATAAAAATACACTTCTTAATATCTAGGTTTAACCTAGCCTACTATAGTCTAGCTAATACCCTGTAGACCTTCTATATATAGTCTTTCTATAACCCCCCTATATAGATTAAGATATTATTAAGATAAGTAATAATATAGTCCCTAAGGATACTACTAAGCGTACTATTAATATACCTCTAAAAAGTTATAGGCATGCCTACTAAACTAAAGGGGCATACTAACTACTTAAATAATCTAAATTATATCTAGAAAGCAGCAGTCTAGTGTTCCTAGCCCTTAGTAATATAAATATAATAAAACACTACTTATATATCTAGCTTTATAAACTATTTTGCCTTAGCTAAGGAGCATAGTATCTCTTTTACTAAAGGTAAGGGATAATAGTCCTATTCTATAATCTTATTTAGCGTGTAATAGTTTACATAGAACCTCTAACTACCCCTAGGTTTCTTCACTAGTAGAACTAGTGCTACTACTAATAATAAGCTTACCCTAATCTAGCCCTTATCTATTAAGTCTATTACCTACTTACATATCTCTAGGAGATATTAATATAGTATATTATATAGTAGAGCCTATAGTAGGTCTAGTTTATTACCCTCTATATCCTACTTTAGGTAAATATAGTAATTAGACTTACCCTAGTATAGTAATAGGGTATTTACCTTACTCTCCTAGAAAAGGTCCTTATAGTCCTATAACTCCTCTAGTAAGGACACTAAGAGCTCCTACTCTATAGGTTTTAGTATAGTATTAATCTATAGGATAGATATAATTTCCTATAAGCTTATAGTATAAAGCTATATATACTCCTTCTACTTCCTTACCTAATATACTATTTCTATAAATAAAGATCCTATAATATATATAGTAGGCTTCTCTACCCCTCTATTAGTTATAGCCTAAATCTATAGGTTATTAGCCACTCCTATAGTTAGTTATTAGTATTATATATTTAAGTTAATATTATAGCGCACTATCTACAGAGTCCCTAGGATAAGTTATCTTATTAATCCTAGGATTATATATGCTATAATTAGCATCTCCTATCTATCTATATCTATCTAAAAACGGATAATATATATAATTAATAAGCTTACCTTATAATTCTCCCTTCCCCCTCTTTTCACACTAACTACTATATAAACTAACCTCTTAGTTAGTAGGGGGATGTGTTCTAGTTATAGCTTCTAGACTAGGTATTTACTAATAGTAGTATAGTAGTTATATCCTATATTAACTTATATATCTAAAAAGGTTATCTTATTTATTAATATAGGGACTAAGAAGGGTAATATATCTATATTACTCTAGATATATTTAAAGTTATCCTTAACCTTAACTATATACTATAAAGCCTCTCTAAGCTCCTATTCCTCCTCCTTATTTAAATAACTTAATAAAGGGAATTCTCTTTTTCTAACTTATTACTTAAATCCTTAGAGTTAATATCTTCTACCTTATAAGTATTAACTACTAGCGTCTCCTTTAGATAGATAGTGTAATATAAGGAATACTTTATAACTTAGTGCTTATTAGAGCTATATTATATACACTTACCCTCCTTATATTATATATTAAGTACCTCCTAGGAAACCTATTTAGCCCTTTTTACCCCCTATTACTAGTAACCTATAGCTTTCCTAGAGCCCTTCTAGGCCCCTACTATGCCTACTAACTAGATATCTATTATTAGCATATCCTTATCTTACCCTAAAGACTAGTCTACCTAGGGAACTAGTTATACCTAATAATATAAGTAATGCTTTTTCTCTAAATAATAGGACTTAATATCTAATATAATATTCCTAAACTAAGCTAATGCTATAGAGTAGTTAGCCTAGGGAATATTATATCCTACGCTATAGTCCCTTATCTACTTATTAAGGGTAGTGTATAGCTTTAAAAGCTTTACCTTATCTACCTAACCTAGCCTACCTATAAGCATAAGTTTCTATTTAAACTATATATAGAAGTTACTAAACCGCTTATATTATTATTATTATAACTAGTTAAGCTTAGTAATAGCTAATTCCTATTAATAGGGGTTATTAAATATTTCCCCTAAGTAATTAAGGAAGTGCCTTATATTAAAGTTTACTAAGTTTCCCTTCTTAAAGTAGGGTATAACCTAGGCCTAAACCTTTACTAAAAGGTTTTAGTAAATAAAGCACTATTAGTCCTTAGTGCCCCTAATAAACCCCTAGTCTATAACTAGCTTATAGCCTATAAGACTCTTCTAGGCTATAAAGAGCGTCCTATTACTATTAAATAGTGCCCCTATAGGTAATAGCTTTTACCTTACTTAGTATTAGTTCTTATAAAGCGCTTAGATCTATACTAACTACTCCCTAATAAGTGCCTATAATATAGCTAGCTTACCTATTTCTATCCTGCTTAATAAAGGCTATACTATTATTAAGATATAGCTAAAAAGGGAAGGATATAAAGAAAGTAAAGAATAGTAAATATTATAGACTAGCCTTAGGGTAACTATAAATAAGTGTCTAAAGTGTAATTACTATTCTTAAAGAGGAAAGAAAGAGCTAAGTAAGAGATCGTATAGTGTGTGGCTATATATCCTCCTATGCGTAGTCTATGCGTGTGGTGCGCGCAGCAAGCCCTAAGTCTGTATAACCTCCGCACGCTGCCTTGTGCACTCTCCGTGCCCTTTCCGGAGCCCTCCCGGACCCGAGAAGGACCCGAGCCTCGAGCTCGAGTCCATTACATTTTTAACCTATTGCACTACGTTACACGCACTATACACTACATTACATTACGTTGTAGCTTCTATAATACCTATTACCTATGATCCTATTTTTAGTGTTAAGAAAATTTTCACAGAGAATCTTCTCCGGTCCATTTCTGCCCGCGCATACCACAGACCCACTTTTAGACCTCGAGGGGCACCCTTTCAAACAGCCCCACCGCATAATTTGCGTACGCGATCAGGTTGCACCACAACCAGATTCTAGCGCGCATTATTTGCAACAGGAAGAAATTTAGAGATCTTACATAGGATATCTTTTAAGATCCTAGGGATTTTTAAGAGATAGCACCACCGAATTATAAGGGTAAGGGTCCTGCTATAGGCCCTTCTAGCCCTCCTAGGGACCCTAATAGGATAGAAATAGAAGGTCCAGCTATTCAAGCCAGTGCTTTATAACTATAATAATAGATGCAGAGCTAAATTGAACAACAAGGCAAGACCTTAACTAATTTTATTAAGCATACTAAGTTAAATCATCTAAAAAACAAGGCTAGCATTAAAGATCTATTAGATAAATTAACGCAAACTATGACTACTATACAAGGTCTTCAGGATTCTACTAAGCTAAGGGAAGAAAATACTAAAGCTCCAGTAGAAGACCTAGCCGCTAATTCTGCGAGTTTACCTTCTAGTAACTTACAAGCTACCTTTAATATAGGTGCTATTAAGGAACTAAATAAGAAGGTTCACTCTATTCCTAAGGGAGCTAAGCTGAAAGGCCCTGAAAATTATAATCAGTGGAAGCAAGCCCTAAGCATTTAATTTAGAGCCCTAGGATTGCCTGAATTTATAGATAATCCTAGCTTAGCAGGCTATCTAGCTAACTGTAATTAAGCTATTCTTTTAATAATATTAAGAGATAGCTATTAACCAGGACCGCAGGTAGCTATATATTAGCAAAAATCCCCCGAAGAAGCCTATAAAGTCCTTATTAGGCAGTATTCGTAGAGTGCTGAAATCCAGCGAGGTACGCTATACGCTAGCTACCACTCCCTAAATTTTTCAAATTATAAGGGATCTTTAGAGGCTTTTAATGCTAATTTTAATAACTTACTAGCTAGACTATAGCTTTGTAGTGTAGAGATCGCTCCTATAGATTAAGTAAACCATTATATTAACGCATTAAAGTAGACCTTTCCTAGCTAGGCTAAGAGACAAAGATTTACTATCAGAGCTACTAGGGCATAAGGACTGCCTGTAAATACCTTAAATTTACAGTTCCTTATAGCGGATTTATTAGAAGAGCAGAGGGATAAAACCTCCCCTATAGCTAAAGCTCTTAGCTATAAGGCTTCTAATAATAAGGGAAATTCTAAGGACAAGGAAAAGAAATCTTCTAATCCTAATACTAAGAAGGACTCTACTAACGCTACTAAAGAGCAGGATAAGAAGGATTTAAACCCTTCTAAAGCCTCTAGGAAGAAAAAGCAGAAGAAGAAGAGTGGTAATAGGGATAAAGGAAAAGAAGCTGCTTTTGCGTTAGGCTATAGCCTAGCCACGGGATACGTTGAAGAACTAGATTCTAGCGAATCTAGCAGCGAGGATAGTAGTGATTCTGAATCTAATTTGGATACTTCTAGTACCACCACTAGTGACACTACTAGCAAGCCTACTTTTAGCTACTCTAACGATGTGGTTAAAAACTCCCTTTTATATAATATAGGTTCTTCTTATCAAATTTGTAATAATAGGGCTTTCTTTAGGGACTTTAAGCCTCTTAAGAAAGGTTAAACCAGCCCTATAATTACAGCAGGAGGACCTATCTATCCTAAAGGAAGAGGTATCGCTGTTTTTAACGTTCTGGTTAAGAAAAATCCACTAGAATATAGGCCTTTAGCTCTGTTAGATGCCCTATATTTCCCCGGTATAGATACTAACCTAGTTAGCGGGTTATCCCACTATCTTAAGGGAGGTTATCTAGCTAAAGATTAGCTTTTCCTAGCTAATAAAAGCCCCTGTGGGTTACTAGAACCTGCTAAACACGGCTTCTTTTTGTAGATTAAGGGGCAAGCTACTCCTAAGATCTGCAAGCATTCAACCCACCTCTCCTTTATAGGCTCTTAATATTGCAACTAACAACAAAGCTAGCAAAGAGCCTATAAGACCGAATTAGGGTTTTCCTACCCTATAGAGGTTCAAATTCCGCAGCCAGCATTTAATCCCGAGGAATATTAATAAATCGAAGAATTAGACTCTGAAGAAGACGAAGATTCAGCCCTATGTCCCACCAAAGCTCCTCCTAGTTAGGCATCTTCTATAGGGGGTTTAGAAGGTCCATACCCTAATAACTTAGGTGATAATAGTGGCCGTCTATTGCCCCCAGAGGCCTGTGATTCTCAAGAGGCCTGGTAACAGAGGGAGCTAGGGGATAATAGCTCTGAAAAGCTAGATTCTAGTTATAAGAAATTGCTAGATTTAGCCCTTCTTTAGCACATTTAATTAGGCCATATTAGCCTCCCTTTACTTAAGAAATCTTCGAAATTAGCTAAAGGGATCCCTAATTTTTCCGCCATCAAAGACAAGGATTTCAACTGCATAGCCTATATGCAATCAAAGGCTATTAGAAGACCTACCAAAAGACCTATTTAGGACCCCCCTAGGGTTTTAGATATCCTAGAGGGAGATACAGTTAAAATTAAACCTATACCGCATAATAAGAAGGCCCTAGTCCTTATCCTTATTAATCGAAAATCCCGGTATAAGTGGTGCTTTTTATTAGCTAATAAAGAAGGTTAGACCCTTTATACTGCTATTAAGGGCTTCTTTAAGGCCCTAAAAAACCAATATAACGCGTATCCTAGGCACCTCCACTTTGACGGAGGCACTAAAATTAACAACAAACTTCAGTCTTGGTTATCTTCTAAAGGAATTTACTTTAGCACCTCTTGCCCTTATATTTACGAACAGAATAGGCTAGTTAAGAGGGCTATTAGGGTTATTCTAGACTAGCTTAGAGCTACACTTTAGTGGTCTAAGCTGCCTTTATATCTATAGTCTTATATCCTTCTAGCCATAGTGGACTTAGTTAACATCACCGCCAATACAACTAAGCCCCTAACCCCTAAGCAGCTATATCTAGCTAACTTAGAGCCTAAGACCTCTTATAAGCCTGATTTTTCAAAAATTAGGGCTATAGGGTCTTATTGCGAGGTTCTAATACCTCCGGAGCAGAGATCAAAGCTTTAGAAGCTAGCCCCTAGGACTATCCCTGGCCAGCTGCTTGCTACTCTAGGTTCTAGCGTTTATCTTATTTATATACCCTCTAAAAGGTTAGTTATTAAGACTAGCTTTATTAAGATTATAGAGGATATAAGCTCTATAGGGTCCCCTAAGCCTTTAGGGAGCTATCCTTTAGAGGGAGAAGCCGATATCTTATGAGATCTAGAGGTTCAGGATAGCTATCCAAAGCCTCTAGCGCCCCCAGCGCCCACAGCGCCTGCAGCGCCTGCCGCGCCTATAACAACGCCCGGGATAACCGCTGTAACGCCTCTAGCGCTACCCCTAGAGAGCCTAAGCTCTAGCGCCCCTAATAAGGGTGCTATTGAAAAACCATTTTCAGATTCGGATTCTTTAATTAACCCTGATTCTATAGATATCAATGATTTTAACCTATCTTCTTTTATTAAGGAGATATGCTTTAAGGCACAACAAAGGGCTAAATTATTAGCTAATAATAACAACAATTCAGATACGCCTAAGACCTGGAAACAGGCATTAAAAAGCAAGGATAGCCGAAAATGGGTTAATGCAACTTTTAGCGAATTCAAGCAGCTACTAGCTGCCAGAACTTTTAAATTTATAGGGATAGACTAAATTCCTAAGGGCTAAAAAGTTCTAAAGAATAGGCTTGTTTATAAGCTTAAAAAGGATAAAGAAAATAATCCTATAAAACATAAGGCCTAACTTATTGCAAAAGGCTTTATACAGATAGAAGGTTAAGATTATATTGAAACCTATGCTATAACTAGCATCCCCCCTAGTTAGCGGATATTACTAGCCCTAGCGGCTTGTAATAACTAGCAAGTTAAACAGGTTAATTTTATAGGGGCATTCTTAAACAGCTTATTAAAAGAAGCTATTTATATGCAGATCCCTGATGGATTCGTTGAATTTGCCGAAGCTGCTTCGCCTGAAATAGCTAAATTACTTAAGAAATACGGCTATAATCCCTCTTAAAAGCAGGTTATTTTCCTTTAAAAAGCTTTATATAGATTAAAACAGAGCTCTAGAGAATAGCAGTAGGCTCTAAAGGAACTTCTTTAAAAATTAGGCTTCTACCCCCTTATATCTAACCTAGCTATCTTCTTTAATCTAACTACATCTACATATATAGCGACTTATATAGATAACTATCTTCTAATAGGACCGGATCTAGCTTATATCAACAAGCTAAAGAAGCTATTACATAAAGCTTACCCTATAGAAGATCGTGGGCCAGCCGAATTTTTCCTAGGCGTTTAAATCACTAGAAATCGAAAGAAAGGGACCCTAACTATTCACCAATCCTAGTACATTTCTAAAGCCCTAGAAAGATTCAACATAAAAGATGCTAGGCCTACTAAAATTCCCCTATAACCCGGAATTATTAAACAGGCAGCCTACCTAACTAAACCTCTTTCCCCCTCCAATCATAAGCTTTATCAGAGTATTATAGGGACTATTATGTACTTAATGCTCCTCACAAGACCTGATATTGCCTTTCCGGTTCAGTGGCTTTCAACAGCGTTATCTAAGCCTTATATAGAGCACTTAAATGCTACTAAACATCTGCTTAGATACCTTCTAGGCTCTATAAGTTATTCTATAACCTATAGAAGGTCTAGGACTATATCAAACCTTAAAGCCTCTGCAACCCTTATTAGCTTCTGTGATAGCGACTTCGCGGGTAATAAGTCCTCTAAATCAACCTATGCTTATCTCTATAAGCTAGCTGAAGGACCTATTAGCTAGAAATTAAAGAAAGCAACTACAATAGCTTTATTAACATTAGAGGCTGAATTAGACGCTCTATGTAAAGCTATTAGGGAGCTAGAGTGGCTCTATGGCCTTTTTAAGGAAATTAAGCTGCCTATAGTACCTCCTGTTCCGATTTTTAGTGATAACTAAGGCGCTATTATAACCGCTAATAACCCTACTCTTTATAGTAGAATAAAGCATACCCTGCTAAAATTCAACTATACTAGAGAAAAGGTACAGAAGGGTATAGCTAAGGTTATCTATATTAATACTAAAGAGATGCCTATAGATAGCTTAACTAAGCCCCTGCCTAACAATAAATTTCAATAATTTATCCAACTATTAGGCCTTACGAATACAAAGGCCTAGCTTTAAAAACAACTTAAAAAGTTAAAAAACCTTAAAATTAACAAAAACACTAGAATTCCGCTGAAAAGTTATTCGTATTAATTTTCATTAAAAAGTTATTAGATTTATTATTAAATTTATTTATCATTAACTTAGATATCTATTAAAGAGCTAAGTTTAGGTATTGAATTAGTTACCTTATACTTTTCTAGAGGGAGTGTTAAAATTATGCTATTTATAGCACTATTTTATAGGCCTACTAGTTGCCTAGTTGCGTTGTTGCAACGTTGGTTACAAGGCGTTGCCTGCAGCGTTGTTAGCTGCGGCTAGCTTTGGCTGTGACCTGCGTTCACAACTAACCCACAGGCTTATATAACTAAGCCAACTAGGCTACCCTATAGGGAAGCTAAAATCAACTATAACTAGGGAACTAGTAGTTGTATAAAAGGCTGACTTATACTGTTTAAATCCTTGATTTTTTCTGGATTTAATGATGTATTTTATTTATAGGGTTGCTTATTAGATTGCTTAGTTAGTGCATGTGGGTAGCTAGATTGTATGGTTATGAGTCGATTTTTTACTTTTTATATATAAATAAATTTTGCGGAAAATAAAAAATAGCTCCTAAGGCCTGGCTAGCGACCCCCTTCTATTAATATAGTTAGTAAGTCTATAAGGGGACTTAGAAAATCCTCTTATTGCTTATTAGATCGTTCGTCTAGCTAAAATCTACTATATTCAACTATTAAAGCTCTATATCTTGAAGAATCGTTGTATTATAGTGAATCTAGAAGCCGCCGCGTTGGAATCTACTAGGGAGGTCTTCCTATCCCTCTAGCTAGATTCCCCTTCTATTTTTAATACAAGGATATATCTATATAGCTAGTAGGGTCCCCTTTAAAGGGTTTAAGGCTTATAATATTAAATATATTATAAAGTCTTAAGCTAGCTAGTAATTATAATTAATAGGCTAAGCTATAATTACTAATTACCTTTTTAATCTTATAGGGCCCTAGGTACTTTATAGTAAGCTTTTAGCTTAGGTATCTTAGGTTAATATTTTTTATTAATAGTAATATATATTCTCTAACCTTAAACTCTATTAGTATTCTCTTATAATTATAGTACTTCTTTTACTATACTTATATATTACTTAGTAGCTACTTAATCTCTAAGTATCTCTATCTTAGTTCTAAGACTTTATTTTCTACCTAGTTATTTACTAAATTAGGCATTAGGATAGCCTAGTGTAATCCCCTTAGGTTATACCTATATAGTGCCTCTACTAGTATTAGGCTATAACTACTATACTTACTTATATTATAGGTAAACTATACTATTAGTAAATATTCTACCTAGTTATCCTATTTAGTATATATATAGGCTCTTAGATAGTGCTTAAGAACCTAGTTTAATTACTCTATCTATCTATTTATTTAGGGGTAGAATATAGTACTTAGTTACTGCTTTATTATAATTAGGTAATAGAATATCCTCTAGAATCCACTAGTAAATATTAACCCTTAGTCTATAATAATACCTTCTAAGGTACTATAGTCCTTAAAAACATTTTCTAGGAACACTATAGCTAGCCTATTACTAAATAGGTATATAGATACTAGTATATAAATACTATACTTTAAAAATTAGTCTATAATAACTAGTATTATATTATATATCTAATCCTTCTAATCCTTTACTAGCAGTAAGCCTATAATAAAGTCTATTAATAATTCTTAGAAAGGGTAATTAGGCACTAGTAGTGTAGCTAACTTACTATAAGGTTTATATAACCTTAGCTTTAAAACTTAATAATTAATATAAGTCTATATATATAACTTAATATCCTTCTTTATTAATAGCTAGTAATATTAGCCTATAATTTAATAGAGGGTTCTACTAACCCCCTAATAACCTACTATAGGATTATTATAGGTTAATAGTAAGACTTCTTTTTATATACCTTATAGAATAAAAACTTAATTATTATATATTAGTAACTTAAAGAGCACCCTAGTCTATATCTATAACCCTTTAGCCTCTAGCTTAGAGGGACTAATTAACTATAGTTCTAATACACTAGAGTTACTACTTATTAGTAATAACTTCCACTATGCTATAAAGGCATCCCCTTATTATACTTCTAATAATAAAACTAGAATTAGGGCTTCTAATTCCTATACCTTACTCCTAATAATAGAGTTTAATATTATAGAGGTTCTCTAAACCACTAAGATTCTTACTATAATATTACTATAAGCCTATAGCTCTTTAGTAATGCCTATAAACTATCTAATTAGCCTAGTAGAGATTAACTTTATAGAGGTTCTTCTACTTACTATTAAACTTCTTACTATATTATTAATAAGTAGTAATCTTAGATATAGGGTACTAATAGAGTTACTACTACTTTTATATTACTTATTAATTATAAACCTAATATACTATAGCTTTACTAGACTAGTAGTAGTACTATGCTTATTATAGTGCCCCTATAGCCTAATAGTAGTAAACTTAGTAAGGAAGGTTAGTAACTAAGATATAATTACCTTAGCTTTCCTTTTCTTACTAATATAATCTAATCTCTATAATAGAGTATTAGTAGGATTTAGCTTACCTACCTAGTGTTTAATAATAAAATTAAATAGGCATAGCTTATCTAATATAGTAACCTACTAGCTTATTAGCTTAGGCTTTAAAATAAGGTATTTATAGTTTAAGTAATCTATTATTACTTTTACTAGGTAAGCTAAGTAAGTAAGGTAATACCTCTAAGTTTAAAAGGCCTCCTAAATTACTAGTAACTCTATATCTAGCGTTATATAGTATAATTTAGTATCCTTTAACTTCCTTAATATAAATACTATAGGGTGCTAGTAACCTAGCACTAATATTATAAGGATAGCTCTAATTATATATCTAGAGGTATTAGTCTTAACTTATAATAGTAGTACTAGATTAAAATACACTAAAATTAGTGCCTCCTAGAATTACTTTTATAGTTCTTTAAACACTACTAGCTTATAAGGCTCTAGCTTAAACTTTACTAGTTATTTCCCTTATAGATAGTTAGTTAATAGGATAATAATTTTACTATAATTCTTAATAAAGTACCTATAGAAACTAGTAAATCCTAGGAAAGATTAGATATTAAATATATAAATAGGTATTAGCTATATTATAATTACTTTAACTCTACTAGGGTCTATTAAGATTCCTTCTAGGGAGATTATATAACTAAGGAATTTAACTTCTTTAATAGAGAATTAGCACTTATCTAGGTTAATAAAAAGATTAGCACTTTAAAGCCTCTTAAGAACCTACTTAATATAATTCTTATACTCTAAGATATTACTACTATATATTAGGATATTATTAAGGTAGATAATATAGATAATATCTATAAGACCTTCTAAAGCTATATTAATATATTCTTAGAAGGTAGTAGGTATATTAATAAGCCTAAATAGTATTATAAGATACTTAAAGTAACTATATCTATACTAAAAGGCTATTTTCTACTTATCTCCCTTATAGATATATAGCTAATAGTATATATCTTTAAGGTCTAACTTTATAAAGATCTTTATACCTCTTAGCTAATCTAAGATTTCTAGAATTAGAGGTAAAGGGGCCTTATCCTTAACTATAATCTTATTTAGGCCCCTATAATCTATATATAGTTATAATTTTCCCCCTTTCTTTAGTATAAATAGAATTAGGGCACCTACTAGACTAATAGATCTTTAGATCTAACCTTATTCCTATACACTTACTAGATACTTATAGAGTACCTATAGCTCTTTCTTAGCTAGGTTATATATAGGTCCCTAGGGTAGTGTTTTTCCTTTTTCTAATTTAATTATATATATCTACCTACCTAATCTAGAGAGGGTGCTAGCCTTATAGCTTAAGAATATATCCTTAAACTCTATATAGACTTCTAGGAGGGCTACCTTATAAATAGTATTAGATAGATCTATTATTATATAGACACTACTTAGTTTCTGCTTTTTTAGTGTATTCCTAATAAAGGCTATATACTTAATTAGACCTATTAACTAGGGGGGAAGTATTACTATAACTAATAAGTATTTCTTTATATACTATCTATCCTATAACCCTATTACTAATAAGATATATTCCTTTATTATAGGGTATCTCTAAAGTCTTTTCCCCTATAATATTATAATAGGTTTATATTATCTTACCTAGTTAATACCTAGCACTAGCTTTTTACTACTATTAGTAATATAGTAGCTAACTTAGTATATCTTTATATATCCTATACTATTCCTTATTAATATTACCTTTTTTAAAATTCCTTAATATAGTATAATATTACTAAATACACTCTTAAGTATGCTATTACTTAGTTATATATTAACCTAGTCTAGGTTTATTAATATATCTAGATAAATTAAAGAATATATAGTGCTAGGGTTAAATAGTATTAGTATTACTACCTAGTAGTAATCTTACTATAACTTAACTTCTATATAAATTTATAGGTCTAATTACCTATTCTTATTAAGTTATATTATATTAAGAGTGTTTTCCTAGGGTTATACTAAGCTAATTAGGGCCTTATTTAGGTTTAACTAGCTCTTAGCTTAGTTACTACTACCTTAGTACTAGTTAGTAGTGTAGCTATCTCTATAGTAAATACTATAGTCTAGCTTAGGGTACTTAGTTAAGAGGTAGCCTAGTTTTTTATACTTAAAATAGGTAATAGGTAAGCCCCTTATTTTTATATAGTATTCTTCCTATAACCTACCTTCTAGTAAAGCTAAGTAATTCCTCCTCTTCTATTAGTTACCTCCTTAGTTACCTTTATAGTAGGGCCTTTTTTCCTTTTTTATTATTACTTTTACCTTCTTTCCTTAGCCTATAAGATAGTTCTAACTTATAGGGTATTCTTAGCTAAATACCTACTTCTTTATAGTATTATTTAGATATTATATAAACTAGGTAATTCTTATAGGCTTAGGTATAGGCTTAGGTAATTCTACTTCTACCTTACCCTAAACCTTAATAAATACTTAGAATAACTAGTCCTTACCTTACTAGAGGGTTAGTAGTGTTCCTATAGCTTCTAGGTAGTAACTATCTTTATTTATTCCTCTAGTTTTTAACTATTAAATAAACTCTATCTAAGTATAGCTCTAGTAGTCTATATAACTATTTATAGTAGTAAAATATATTTATTATTACTTTACCTTATTTACTAGGTAGCTACTAGTATATATAACCTTTATTATATTATTTATAAATATATTCTAATCTATAGTAAAAACTATATTTAAATCTACTAAGAATATTTATAGATTCTTATAGGTATTCCCCTTATATATAGGAGTCTTAAGCTATATCTTTACTATACTATATCTATATAGTCCTAGTATAGTTAGTGCTAACTAGGGAATAGGAATAGGGGCTTAAGTAGGAGGGGTTTATAGGGTAGAAGTAAAGCCTTAGTTAGTATTATCTAATTAGGAAGGGGTATTTACTTCCTATAAATTTTTCTATAGCTACTTAAGTTTATATCTTTTTTAGGTAATTTATAGCTTGTCAAGGCTTCTGGGCCGAATATGATGAACAGGGTGATGGTATAATCAAGGTAGTAGCTATAGAGCTAGAAGGTAGGTGTATATACTTAAAGGTTTTAATCTCTAGCCTCCCATATTCTATGTGTGCGACCTTTACCTAAATACCCCCTCTACGTGCATATAACTAGCTCGCGGTGACCTCGCAGCTAGGGCGCTATAAACCACGACTAGGCCCTACTATATATAATACTATTACCTTTATAGCCTCTATTACTCTATTACCTCTATAACCCTAATATAGTTCCCCCTCTCCTTTATAATTACCCTTAATTATAACTAGCTACCTAGTTAGTATAAACTTACTATCTTAATTTCCTATATAAATCTAAATAACTTTTTACATTATAATATAATATATAAGGAGATATAATAGCCTTATTAATATAGGTTATAGATTATTCCCTACCTTACTTATAAGCTCTTAATTACTATATAATTATAGCTATAGAGTTACTGTTGGAACAAGCATGATATCAATCGCGCTTGGCAGCCGCAATTCCCTTCGGCTGAAGGTCGGCCCGACCGGAAGAAGGTCGGCTGCTGCGCGTGTGTGCGTGCGTGTGCGCGTGCCTCCCTTCCTGCCCACGGGCAGGCCTGCGATAGGGCAGGGCCCGGGTCACGTGACCCACCCACATCACGTGACCCACATAGCTGCAGCTACCTTTTTCCCTCTCACGGGAGCCCTCTCTTTTCTAGCTTCCTTTAATAGAACATATAGCTTATAATAGATTATTTAATTAATACTATTACAAGCGCGCCTAATTAATAACTAGCCATTATCACACCTAGTAATTCCAACACTAATCAGTGGTTAACTTTATAACCACTTTTATTTATAAATACCTATTATCTTTTAAAGACACCGCAGATTAGCTAGGTTCTATCTAGAAGAGACCTTTATAGAAGCAGCGTAATTTAGCTAGCCTATTAAGGCAATAAGAGTAGCTTTATTATTTAAGATCCCTAATTATACTAAGGAAGAAGCTAACTCTAGCTAGCCTATTAAGGCAATAAGAGTAGCTAGAAGAAGCTAAAGCCTAAACTAAGAAGAAGAGTTTAACTCTAGCAGCTAAGCTATCCTATTATTCTTTAACTTAGTGTGTTCTATTACGCGCGAAGCTAATCGCTAAAGCTCGCGATCCTTTATATTTCTTTTTCCCTAATCCTTTTATTATTACTTCCCTTATTCTATCTCCTCTAATGCCATAAGTTATAATAGTTAATAAGAAGGAATAACCATAAAACCTAATAAGTTATAATAGCTCTTAAGCGGATCCCTTAGAAGCCCTAGAATTTACTATCCCCTTCCTCTATATCCTATAGTAACTATATTAGTATATTATAGAAGAAACACTTACTAGGGTAGATAAATTTAATATTAAGGATAATAATATACCTAAGATATAAGCGGCCTATATCCTCTCTTAGGTTAAGGACTATATAACACAAAAGGTATATAAAAGATTGCTCTTTATAGAATTTACTTAAGATTTTAACCTATAAACCTATAGTAACTTTCTTAAGACCCTAGTTATAGTCCTAAGGCACTTATAGGACTACCTTATTAACTCTAGAATCTATATAATAATTAACTAGAACATAAATATAGTAATAAACCTCTAAGAAGTCCTTAACTAATAGGAATTCTGCTTCTAGTTATAAGAAGAAGTAAAGAATGCCTAGAAGAAGTATAATAACTTCTAAAAGAATATAATTAAGAATAGTAACTTCCTTAATAACCTCTATAAGGATAATAACCTCTAGGACTAATAGAGCATAAGGACTACTTATTCCTCCTGCTAACCTTTATAACCTCTATAAGAAGCAATATTAGTAACTCTTCCCTAAGAATAGAACCCTTAGCCCCTTCCTTAATTACCTTAAGCCTTATAAGCCCTTTCTTATTATCCCTAAGAACCTATATTTACCTAGCAAAGAACCCCTACTCCCTAATAATAAGCACTTCCTATTTACTAAAGAATAATATATAAACCTACTAATAATCCTCCTTTTAAGCCTCTATAACTAATAGTAAAGTAGATCTTAGACCTTATTAAGATGTATATATCTAAGCAGTAATATAGCGCTAATAACTATAATATGCTTAAACTAAAGCTCTAAATCTTTAGGTAAAAGTGCAAGCTTCTAGATATTAAACTAGAATAAGCTAGGTATACGCTTAAAGTAATATTAAAAGGAAAAGCTTATTAGTACTACTTAGACTATCTCTCTAAACCTAGTAACCCTTAGGACCTTACTACCCTTATAAGGAGAATAAAGGAGAGGTTTAAAACTAAAGATATAAGGCAGAAGTATCTCCTTAAATAGTATAATGCTTTGCTCTAGAAGACTATTAATAAGAACCCTAATAAATTAAAGATAGAATGTTTTAATAAGCTTATTAAGAGGCTATTAACCTTATAGTAAGCTATCCCTAATATAGGTTAATTAGAAAGAGCCCTTAGGAACTAGATTATAACTGCTTATAATAGGATTCCTAAGTGTAGAGGGTGCCTTACTAACCCTCTAGATAGCCTCTAATAATTCTATAAGCGTGTATATATAATAATCTAGCTTATTATAGAGGAATCCAGTGGTTAATATTAATTCCCTACTAATACCTAGACTCCTAATGCCTTCTAGACTAATAGAAGGTATAATAGTAAGGGCAAAGAGTTAAGATACCCTTTATAAAGGTAGAAAGGTAGAAGAGGCCCTCCCTACATAAAGAAATATTATATATATAGTAAAGAGGGATACTAGTTAATAAAGCATCCTAAGGAAGAGCGTAAGAAGGTATACTAGTAATATAAGAACTATTACCTAGTAAATACCTTATTATCCTTACTAGCTTTATATAATACCTTTCTTACCTAGTATAAAGGTACCCTAATAGAAGATCCCACTCCTTATCCCTCTAAAGTTAATAAGGTTACCTAGTATATAATAAGCCTTAGATTTAATACTAAGCTAGAGGGAGAGGAAGAAGAAAGGGTGCCTATAAGCTTCTTTACCTATAGTATAACCCTTAATAGTTAGAAAATAGTTAAAGTTCTTATAAGTTAAGCTATAATGCATAGACTAAGTAAGAAGAATCTATTTAACAATAGGAACGCTACTAGGCCTCCTTACCTATTCCTACTTAAAGACCATTACTTATCTAAGGCCTTCTAAGGTATTATGCCAGATACCGGAGCGGTATAGTTCTCCACAGCAGGCTAATCTTAAGTTATAGCACTATAGAAGATAATACTAAAGATTTATCTTAATACTATAAGGGCAGGCAAAGCAGTTATTACATTCAGCGGAGGCTAGCTAATTACATTACTTAGAATAATTAACATGCCTACACCCTTTAGTAATATTACTTTTTATATAATACTAACAAATACTCCCTTCCTGCTTTGCCTTAATAATATAGGCTAATTAAATATTAACTTTATTACTACTAAGAATATCCTCTAGTAAGGGAATATTAAGGTGCCCCTAGTACGCAAATAGGGCTACGTATAGATACTACTAATATAAGACAAGAAGGCAGTAGCGTGGAATTATTTAACTAAGATTAAATTATAGCGTTTATATCGCTGCTTTAGTTATCCTTTAGTATGCTAACTCTATAATCTCCTAAGTAACGTAGGGCACGAGATTACCTTTAAAGCTATTAAGGTAATATTAAAGGTATGCCACTAGTGCCAGATAAATGCTAATAGCCCCTATTACTTTAAATTCACCCTTAAGGATAAGTATGCCTTTAACTTTAAAGTAATAGTTAATATTATATACCTTAATAGTAACCGCCTAACGCTCTACGCGGTAGATATAGCCATAGCATTCTACGTAGTGAGATTCCTTCCTAATATCTTAGCTAAAATAACTTAGGAAGCCCTTAGAATATACTAGATTAATATATACTAAGGACCTCCTAATTAGATTATTACTAATGCTAGCACAAACTTTTATAGCGAAGAATTTTGCTAATTCGCGGTATTAATATTAATCTCCATTAAAGAGGTCCTAATTAAGGTATATTATAGTATTAGAAAAGTTAAGAGATATTATAGGCCGCTCTAAAGGGCCTATAATATTATCTAAAGAGAATGCCTAATAACCCTAGAACCTATTACCCTATAGATAGCTATAAAAGCCCTTAATAATACTATAGGTCTAAATAGCCTTATTCTAACCCTCCTTATCTTTAGTGCCTACCCCCACATATTAAGTGACTCTTCTCTATTACTAGAGATCTTATAATATATTATTACTATATAAAAGGCAATAAAGGAAGTTAAGCGCCTCTATATAATCTAGAAAGTTAGCAAAGCCCTTATAGTAAGGAATAGTCTAGATATAAGCAAGACCCTTAACCTCCTACTTAGATTACTAGTCTAAGTTTAGCATAAAGGTAAAGGGTAGTAAGGCCTATATAACCTTCTCTCTATTAATAGAGAGACCTATACCCTTAACCTCCCGCAAGGCCTAAAGGCCTTCCACTTAACTTCTATTAGGCCTTATTATAAGGACCCTAACGCAGAAGCCCTCCTACCTTAGGAGGGTAGAGAAGAGGGAGAGGCCTAAACTAGGCTACCTAGTAAGACCCTAGAGATCCCGCTAAAGAGATGCCTAGGCAGACCCTAAAAGAACCCTCTAGTAATTATTAATAAGACTAATGTGTTTATCTTAGCTAAGGAGGAAGCTAACCTTAACCTTATAATTTGATTACATAAGGAAGGCATTATCACAACCCCCGGCGCACTATTTAAGCTCTCTATAAAGACTAAGATTAATATACTAATTAATTAGGGTATATTTAAATTTATTACCTATAATAAGAGAGAGTATAGTAGCGTGCGAATCTTTAATTTACAAATTATTAATAAGGTAAAAGGCAAGATAGGCTAACTATATAAGAAATTAAGGCTTATAGTATAAGGCTTTAGAGATAAGGTAAAGCAAGTAATCTTAACATAGGCTCTAATAATCTAATAAGCTAGTTAACGCCTTATTCTCGCAATAGTACCTTCCCTCTTAATAAAAGGCTTTGTCCTGTGGATTCGTGATATTACCTAGGTATATATCTAATTAACTACGCGATTAAACAGGGTAATCCTAGCATAGCTTCTAACCTAAATCCGCGACTAATACCCTAAGGGAATAATTATAAGGGTAATTAAACCGCTCTATAGTATTACAGAGGCTAGAACACACTAGTGGGTTATATACTATAGGCACTATAGAGAGAAGCTCTAGATAGAGACTTCTATATATAATCTATACCTATTAGTAACTATAGAAGATAGCCTAGAATTTATATATATAGGCATATAGACTGATAATACTCTTAGGCTATTAGATAAGGAGTTCTCTAAGAAAGAAGAGAGAGAATTAACTATAGTAGCTTTTATAGTAAAGCTAAAGCAATTCCTCCTTAAGAATAATTCCCTAACCTTTAATAGGGGAATTATTAAATTAGCGGCTAGCATAGCTATTTCACTTTAATAAAAAGGCTAAAGTAGTAAGCTTAATTTAATCCTGCTTATAGATTTAAAGTAGAAGTATATTAAATAAAGGGCTTAAGGCACCTACATCGCCTTAATCTGCTAACTAGAAGCCTGCTATAATCTATCTATCGCCACTTAACACTAAGAACTAATAATTAAGAATATTAAAGCCCTTAATCACCGGATCTAATAGCAGATGGATTACCCTAATTAAGGCCTGATATTTATTCTAATTAACCTTGCTAAAGCGAAGCTATACGCGTTTATAGATAGGTTATTCGTAAATAATCAGGACCTTACCTTGTAGCTTAGTTATGTGCTAATCCTTGCTAATAAAGACCACAAGGATAGTAAGTTTATAATTAAAGGCAATATTATATACTTTAGCTTAATAAAGAGCAAGAGAGTTATATAAAGTGTGCTTACCTCTGAGGTCTATGGTATAGTTACTAGTGTTAATATAGTATATATAATAGCTACCACCCTTTACGTACTTATAGACTAATTAAATCTCCCTACTACACTAGTTATAGTGTGTATAGATTTATACTCCCTCTATAAGTGCCTTATTAAGCTTAGTATAATAAAGGAGAAGCGCCTAATAATTAATATTATAGCCCTACGATAGTTATATAAACGCCGCGAGCTCTGTGAGATCTATTAGATTAATAGAGTAGATAATCTAGCTAATACCTTTATAAAGGCATTACTAAATAAGGCTCTAGAGTAGTTTATCTCTAGTAACTAGATAATAATCCAAATAGAAGGGTAGGTAACCTACGTAGAGGATAGCCCCTGCGAATAGCAGCGGGAGGGTAACCTATAAGGAGGATAGCCCTATAGGCAGTAGTATTAGGGGACTATTAACCCCTATACTATAAGGAGAAATAATCTTCCCTAGTATTAGGGGATTATTAACCCCTATACTATAGGAGGATATAGATCCTACCCTCTTAGGGATAGTGGAGGAAATTAGAGGAGGAGTAATGCTCTAGGGGGAGTAGGAGGAGGAGAGGGAAGAGGAGCTATATAGCTCCTTCTCTAACCTCTAGGGAGGGCCTCTAGTAATTCTATAACTCTATATAATCTATATAGAGTATAGAGCTATAAGGGAGGTTCTCCTTTAGATTTATAAGATACCTATGCTTTACTTTAGTGGGGATAGAAGGGTAGATATAGGAGATAATAGGGTTAAGGAGAGGGGTAAAGGGGAGGAAAAGAGGTAATAGGATAAGGGGATTACTATATAGATATTATTAATAATATTAAGGGGGGGAAAGGGATTTAGGAAGGGGCCTGCTTTCCCTTTTAGTAGGAGGTTAAAGATAGATTATTACTTTCCTTTATTATTACCTACTATAGGTATACACTGCTTTCCCTTCCTTTCCTTTATTAGTCCCCTTTATTAGGGGATCACAACCCCTCCTATTATTATCTATTACTTTATTAGCAATTAATATTATACGTTAATAATTATGTTAAAAAGAGAGTTCCTAGTGTTAGAACAAGCATAATATTAATCGCGCTTAGCAGCCGCAATTCCCTTCGGCTAAAGGTCGGCCTAACTAGAAGAAGGTCGGCTGCTGCGCGTGTGTGCGTGCGTGTGCGCGTGCCTCCCTTCCTGCCTATAGGCAGGCCTGCGATAGGGCAGGGCCCGGGTCACGTGACCCACCCACATCACGTGACCCACACAGCTGCAGCTGCCTTTTTCCCTCTCACGGGAGCCCTCTCTTTTCTAGCTTCCTTTGATAGAACATATAGCTTATGATAGATTATTCAATTGATACTATCACGAGCGCGCCTAATTAATAACTGGCCATTATCACACCTGGTGATTCCAACAGTTACTTTATAAATACTTATATTATCTTTATTATAGTTTCTATAGAAGTAAATACCCTATATTAAATTTTCTAATTAGGTTAAATAAATAGGGTATTAGATATTATATATCTAAGTAAGTTTAACTATAAGTTCTAGTAAAGTTACTATAAACTCACTAGGTATATATAACTAGCTATAATTTTTACTATTAGTAGCTATAATACTAACTCTTTAACCTATAGCTTACTTTTATTACCTATATAGATTACTTAAGGGGCTATAGTTAATATAAAAAAGCCTAGATTTCCCCCTCTTTATCTCTTCCTTTCTTCTTTATCCTTCTTAATTAATCTATATAAATTATAAGTTAGCCCTACTAGCCTTATAGTAACGCTCCTACTACTATTACTTAGTAATTACTAACCTTACCTAGGATTATATTATTCCTAGCTTTTACTTCTAAGCTTCTTTATTATTAATCTCTTACTACCCTACTTCCTTACTTACTTACTACTAACTTATAGCTAGTTTACTATATTTACTATCTACCTAGTAACTCCTAGTCCCTTAGCTCCTACCCTAGAAAAATCTTCTTATAAATAGGTATCCTAAGCTTCTAAGATTACTATATAAGTTTTATCTCTTACTTATAGTATTATAGTAGCTAACTTACTAAATAGTAGTATTAAGATCCTATATCTATACTATAGTTAGTAAGCTACTATCTAGTAGATTATACCTAAAGATAATAGTAGTAAGCTATAATATATTATTAATAGGAAACCTATTCCTAATAAGTACTATTATTCTCCTAGTATAACTAAGCTACTTACTTACTACTTTCTTATTACTAACTCTAGCTAGGAAATTCCCTTAAGTATACTTATTATATAAAAAATAATAAATTATATATTAGTATAAGTACTTTTCTACTAGAAACTACTTCTAAATAGCTAATATACTACTAGTGTCCTATTTAAATTATAAAATTATATTATAAGTTATTTAAGATAATAAAAAATATCCTAGAAGGTATTTAATATTATAAGTATCTAGTAAGAATATTAACTCTAATAACTTAGTTATAGCTAACTTATTACTAGGGTCTTATATAGGCTAAATATAAGTTATATAATGCCCTTCTAGCTATAAAAAATACTAATTAATATAGATATATTTACTAGGCTTAATTAACTACTAAGGCTATATATAAGGCTAATACTAATAAGCGCGCTATAATATTATAGCTATTTAATGCTATAAACCTTAAGGTATAGATTAATATTATAAATAGCCTATACTTTATTACCTAGTATACTCTAATAGTAATATCTTATTATTTTAGGTATAGTTTTTAATTTACTAACTTACTACTAGTTTACTAAGTTTACTTCTAATATCCCTACCTATATTAGCCTCTCTAAGCTCCCTAAAAAGCTTTATATATTTATTTATAGGGATAAGAAGGAGTCTTCTAATAATAAGGCTCCTATAGCTACTATAGATAAAAATATAGCTACTAATATAATAATAGAATAGTAGATACTAGATAGCTATAAGGTAGTTTTTTACTTTAAGAAGAATATAACTTATATTATAGGATATTTATATACTAAATTACTAAAGTAATTATATCTCTATAAAGTAGCTACTTAATTACTACTTATAATTATTTATAATATCTTTTATAATAAAATCCCTTTTTAATACCTATAAATTTTCTAAACTATTATAGCCTTTCTACTTTACTAGGTATTTATATTATTTTCTATTATAGTAATATAAAATAATTCTCTTAACTTTAAACTCCTCTTTATTATCTTTAATATTATTTTATAGTAAGGATATATCTATATAGCTAGTAGGGTCTCCTTTAAAGGGTTTAAGGCTTATAATATTAAATATATTATAAAGTCTTAAGCTAGCTAGTAATTATAATTAATAGGCTAAGCTATAATTACTAACTACCTTTTTAATCTTATAAGGCCCTAGGTACTTTATAGTAAGCTTTTAGCTTAGGTATCTTAGGTTAATGTTTTTTATTAATAGTAATATATAATCTCTAACCTTAAACTCTATTAGTATTCTCTTATAATTATAGTACTTTTTTTACTATACTTATATATTACTTAGTAGCTACTTAATCTCTAAGTATCTCTATCTTAGTTCTAAGACTTTATTTTTTACCTAGTTATTTACTAAATTAGGTATTAGGATAGCCTAGTGTAGTCCCCTTAGGTTATACCTATATAGCACCTTTACTAGTATTAGGCTATAACTACTATACTTACTTATATTATAGGTAAACTATACTATTAGTAGATATTTTACTAAGTTATCCTATTTAGTATATATATAGGCTCTTAGATAGTGCTTAAGAACCTAGTTTAATTACTCTATTTATTTATTTATTTAGGGGTAGAATATAGTGCTTAGTTACTGCTTTATTATAATTAGGTAGTAGAATATCCTCTAGAATCCACTAGTAAATATTAACCCTTAGTCTATATTATTATTATTTATATACACTAGCCAGCCTGATTTGGCTGTCTCTAGTACTCTAGCGGTTTAGTTAAAGGGGAAAACCTTCTAGAGGATGAAAAACCCCCTTATAACTCTATATAGTCTAGCGCCAGCTCTGCGGCAGGCTAGCGCCGCTATTATAGTTACCTATTGTAGTTATTTATTACTAGCTTATACTAGACTTATCCCTATTAGTAGAGTTACCTCTACCTTATATCTTAAGCCTAGCTCTAGGCTCTTCTCTAGCTCTACTCTAATCTATTTCTAACTACCTCCTACTAGGTAAAATCTAACACTATATAGTAATCCACTCTTAACTTACTTTTTTTACGCTTTATTATTAACATATCTAATACCCTACTTTTTAGTTTATTCTACCTCTTCTCTAGTCTAGTCTAGTTATAAAGTTAGAGTATCTGGTTTTTTAAAACTCTAGGGAAGGGGAGGGTAAAGCTAGCTTAGTTCCGCTATAATCCCACCACTCTCTTATATTAGGCTTTTCTATCTATCTATAGCATCTATATATTATCTTTAAATCCAGGTAATGCTTTAAGGACCCCCCCCCTCTCTAGAGATTATAAAAGAAATCCCTTCTACCTCTAGATCTAGGCCTCTTTTTTTCTTCCTTTATTATACTTCCTATAGGTTCTCTTCCCCTTTTCTTTTTTCCCCTTCTCTTTCCCTTTATTTTCTTATATACTCTTAGGCCCTAACCCTAGCTAGGTCTAGTTTAGTTACTAATATTAGTGTAGTTATAGCCTATTATTATATCCTCTTAGTATTCTATATTACCTATAAGTCTAGCCCTACTTCCCTATAACTTTAGTGCTAATCTATATAGGAACCTTCTCTTTACTACCTAAGGAAGTAGCTTATATTAAAGTAGCTTTAGAGAGTACTTAATTATAAACTATAGGTAGGACTCCCCCTACCCTAGCGCTAGGCCTATTTCGCTACTAATTTAGTCTAGCTAGGTAAGCCATAAATATTCTAGTATATCTCTTATTATATATAATCATTAAAAAACCTAGGGCACTAGTGTTATAATATAGTTAGTATGTTTTTCCCCCCTATACTACGGTAGTAGTAGGGCTAATCTATCTTTCTAGGAGCTATAACTAATATATATTTTAATTACTAGGTTTAAAATAATAGGTATAAAAAGGTAATATATGTTTTATTTATTTTTTCTGTTTTTAGGGGCAGCGCCACTGCTAACCTAGCTCTAGGTTAAAATCGCCAGGCGCTAAGTAGAGCACTAGTAGTTAACTAAGGTATCTACTAAAATTACTAAGGGTATAAATATAAGTGTTCTTCTAGTTAGTCTAGTCTAGCCCTACACTAATACTAATCTATCTCTTCCCTAGGTCCTAGATAACTTTAGTGCTTATATTAAGAAGCTATATATAGAGAATTAAAGTAAGTAAAAATAGAGTATATTAGCAGTAGGTCTAGTCTAGGGGGAGGGCGGGTCTATAAGAGACTAGTATAAGGAGATAATCTTCTAGCTACATAGACTAGACGCTTAGATAGCGGAGTTAATCTAGCTCTAGGTCGCTGCCCTGCTAGCTAAGAGCTAGGCCAGGGCCCTAGAGGACGCGATCCCTATTCTAGAAGAGGAGTAGTTATTTTTCTTTTTATTATTATATTAGCGTAGCGGTGGTAGCGGGGCAGGGGAGGCCTAGGGGGGGGGGAAATTAGATATCTAGTATTTAAGAGTTTTAGTAGTTTAAATCTAAGGGTTATTCTAGTATATACTCTTTACCTATATATATATTCCTACCCCGCCTCTAGCCCCCCACTACCTCTAGGCTATTTAGTCTAGTCCTAGTCTCTTACCACTCCTACTATCTCTACTATCTACTGTAGTTATAGGCCCTAGATTTAATCTCCCACAACGCGAGCGCTCTAGCTCTAGTTCTAGCGCCCTTAACCTAGCTACTAAGTTATATACTAGTATATAGTATTATAGTTTCTTTATAGCTAGGAACTACTTAGCTAAGTATCTTACCCTCTGGGGGTTATCTAGGGCTAGCCTTGCCTCCTATATATCTATAGGCTAGCGCTAATAGGGTTATATATAGCTATATTTACAGTAGTTAATAATTATATAGTACTAGTCCTCTTCTGCTTATCCACAGCTATATAAAGGTAAAGCTACCCTAGGGACACCTCTAATAAAGAGGAATTTATTAAGACTAATCTTACCTATATATAATTATATAATAGTAGAGGAGATATACTTATCTAGTCTAGTGTGGAATCTTTAGATTATCTTTAGGTTATAGTTTAGTGGTTAGTCCTTAGTTAGCTCTCTACCACACTAGCTCTAGGCTAGTCTTTCTCTATTATACTACGCTTCCTAATATCTTCTCTATTCCTTATATAGCTCTATATTTAGCTTATTTTTAACTTAGTTTCTCTATCTTTAAGGTCTTCTTTAATATAGTATAGTTACTACTAGGCTAGCTACTACTTAGATTATCTCTACTATTCTACTAGCTATAACTCTTTTTTTAAACCTCTTTTTAATATAGTTTAGGTAGAGATTAAGAGGGGGAACTAAGGTCTTAGCTTCTAATTATATAATTAGTGTGGCTCTAAATACCCCTATAATAACTTAGAGGTAGGCTAACTAGTCTATTATAAAGCTTTTTATAATGCCTCTAGGGTTTCTAGCTTTTTTAGTTAGTATATAGTACACGCTTACCCTATAGGTAATAATAGGATAGACTACCTATGTGTATAGGAGGTAGGCGTCTCTAAAGCTATAGCCCTAGGCTAATACTGCTAGTAATATAAGTATAAGCCACTACTAGGCTAGTTTCCCTTTAATAATATTCTTATAAGCGCTCTAGGTAAGTTTATAATTAACCTATACCCTAAGAAAGTAGTAGGATTCTATAGGTACTATCTCCTCTATCCTAAGCTAGACTTACTCCTAGGGAGGTTATTAGGCTCTACTAAAGTATATAAGTTCTATTTTAGCTAGGTTAAACTTAACTTTTACTTCCTTTACCTAGTCTTTATAGATTCTCTAAGATACCTTAAGTCTTCTCTAGGTCTAGGCTATATTTTTCCTAAAAGCTATAATATTTATATTATTAGTAAAGCCTATAGTAACTATACCTAGGATAATCTAGAGGCAGATATATAGCTCTATAGAATATAGAAGGAAGAGAATAGGAGAAAGGGATAAGCCCTATAGGGTACTAGCCTTAATTTTAAAGGGTTCTAAGAGTTTGCTATTAAAGCTAAGTTAGCTTATTCTCCCTATAAGAAAGCTATAAATTACTATAACTAGCTATAGAGGGACACCTATCTTAATAAGGAGGGTAATAAGATATAGGTGGCTAACTCTGTTAAATACTGCTAATATATCTATCTATACTAGCAAGGCTATCCTGCCCCTCCCCTAGGCCGCTCTAATATATTCTAGTAGGGCATATATTATGGTTTCTATTAATCTATTTGCCCTATTTCCTATCTATAGTTCTAGGAGGAGGCCCCCTGCCTTAGTAATAGCTATAAGTTATCTCGCTATCGCTACTTCTAGTACTTTTCCCACTATATTAAGTAGTAATATAGGTCTCTAGGCATTAGCCCTCCTTATCTTTTTAACTATCTTTCTATTCTTTCTAATTACTATAACCCTAGTAGTGTAGAAGCGGGCTAGGAAGTAACTAACTTTAAGTACCGTATTTAGTAGCCTGGTTATTGTATAATAGGCTACTAGACCACAGGCTTTAATAAATCCAGCAGGGAGCTTATTATCCCTTAGGGCCTTCTAGTTTACTATATCTAAGAGGATATCTATAATCTCCTTAGAGTTAAACTAGTTTACGTCCTAGATTAGAGTGTTATTAAGTTCTAGGAATATTAGGTCTAGGATATAGGAAAGGTTAGCTACTAGCTTAGGGAAGAACCTCTATATAAGTAAGCTTGCCTTTTCCTTATATATAGTAGCTAGATTAGGGTTATCTTTAGATCTCTCTAGTTCTAGGAGCCTAGGGAGCTCTAGGGGTGCCTAGCTCTAGAGCCTTACCTATCTCTCTAGCCTCTACACACCTCTATCCTTACTCTAAGTATTAGCCTATCTTAGCGTATCTCTCTAGGTATTCCTTCTCTCCTCTCTAATAACTTATTCCCACTTCTTATTAGCATTAGTATATGCCTACTAGTTTACTTTAGTTCTTCTATACCTTTACTATCTTATAGCCTATCTTACCCTAGTAACTGCCTCTTTAGCTTATCTAGACTACTATACCTCTAGCCTAGGTAAGCCTCTAGGTTTCTAAGGGGCTACTAAGTTAGCTATCTACTATAGGTTTATAATAAGCTAGGTAGTATATATATTAATCCCTTCCTTATTATATAGTTCTAGGGCGTTATCTAGTATAAGCTAGTTACTTGCCTCTGCCTCCGCGTGGAATTTATTTATTACTACCTAGTAGTGCCTAAGGACTAGGGGGGTGGTCTCTTAAGGGTTAGTAAAGATACTAATTAGTTATAGGATATAGTTAGATCCTATTAGGTCTACCGCTCTATTATAGTAGACTCTAATATCTAGAGTTACCTAAGCTAGATCTATAGTGCTATCCCTATCTCTATTATACTACCTAGTGGGTTCCCCTTAGGGTATTACTAGCCTAAGCCTCTACTAGCCCGTAAACTCTAGTAGTTCTTCTGCCCTATTACTAGTCCTATTAAGTTTATCCTAGAGTAGGTGTTTTTAGTTAAAGTCCCCTATAAAGATATACCTATTATAGGGCTCTTCTATATTAATAGTGTGGATTAGGGTATTCCACTTATTACTATACCCTTCTAAATAAAAAGAGTATATATTTATACTTTATATCTCTACTAGGGACTAATTAGTCCCTCCCTAGGCTGCCTATGACCCTATAGCGTGTTTCTTATTTATATATATAGTATTATGTCTATTATAGTGTGTAAGTTAGAATCAGGAGAGGCCTAGAGCTAGGGGCTATAGGTTTCTTATGCGTTCCTATTCCTAAATCGTGATTATATTAATATTAGTTTGGTGCTAGAGCGCTATTTATACTAGGTTATCCTTCTTATTTATATTCTAAAAGAGGACTTATAATATTACTATATAAGTTAGGGGGGTTAGGGTTCTCTACTATCCTATGCTAGTTCTATACTAGCCCTAGTTGCCTCTGTGTATCTTCTAATACTATTAGACCTACTAGCCCTAGGTTGCTTTGCCCTTTGCTCTATAAGCGTTAGGTAGCCTCTTTTTCTTCCTACTATATTAGCTAGTGTCTGCGTTATTATAGGCCTTTCCTAGCTTAGGGAAGGGCCTCTGCTTAGGGGGCAGGTTATAAATAAAGCTAGTTACTTAAGGTATCCTGCTTTTACTATATTCTATTTCTCTTTAAGGATAGGGTAGTCCCTAGACTAGGCTAGGTAAGGGCTAGAGCATAAGATACACTTCCCTTATGCCTAGCTATTAGTTATTAGGTAGGTTACCTTGCCGCCCTTATGCTAGCTAGCTCTATACCTACTATACTTTAGGGCTAATTTACAGTACTTTATAATATGCCTAGTCTAGAAGTAATTATAGCACTATTAGGGTTAGAGGGTTTTATTATAAGGCTTAGAGTAGAATAGCTCTACCTTATAGACTATTCTATCTCTATAGATTTTATTAGTATCTTCTACCTCTTTAAGGCTAAGGATAAGGGTAGTTCTTAGGGCTCCCTTACGCTAGGGGTATCTTACTATTACTTTAATAATATTTACTTTATTAGTTTTACTTAGTTTAGCTACTAGGTTTTTAATTAAGGTGTATTTTATAGGAAATCCTTTAATAATAACACTAAGCACATATTAGTAGAGGGTTACTTCTAGACTAAATATAGTGGGAATCTATTTCTAGTTATCTCTATACTAGGAGGCATTTCCTTTAAATATTATAATTATATCCCTACTAGGGAGTCTTCTAGCTATAACTACTATAGTTTAGCCTATTACTCTATTAACTACTAATACTATATCTTTAGTAGTTCTAGACTAGAGTAATTCCTATATAGTATTCCCCTTTATAAGGACTTCCCTATGCTATTTACTAGGGACCTATAAGGGAGGTAGTATAGTATTTATTCTCTTTAGTGTAGGGCCTATAGTAATACTTACCTAGGTTAGTATAGTATTATAGTTAGACACTTCCTTAATTACTTCTTTGAGGACCTATAAAAGGGCCTCCTTTATAATATAAATATTACTATTATTATTATAGTTTATCTATTTATATTTAGTTTAGATATAGTTTACTATCCAGAGGGTAAGGGCTTTATAGGCTCACTAGGCTTTAGTTATTTTATTACTAGGGATAAGTCTAGTGATTACTTTATAGTATTCTAACTCTTCTAGATAATTAAACTAGTTCTAACTCTCTAGAGGTCTATTACTATTCTCTTAGATAGTAAATTATCCCACACTAGTATTAGGGTAGTGGTAGCTCTACGCTAACCCCCCTATTCCTTTGTTAATTACTATTAGCACCTTATTCTCACACCTACCTCCGGCTCTATCGCCGTGTAACATCGTAGAAGGGGGTAATTAAATAAGGCGATTTTAAATATTGCGTTTTCTTACGTTTTAGAGACGTTCCCGGACCTTTAGGTCGGTGCGGAAAAGTGTGCAAAGGTTACCCTTAGTCTATAATAATACCTTCTAGAGCGCTATAGTCCTTAAAAATATTTTCTAGGAATACTATAGCTAGCTTATTACTAAATAGGCATATAGATACTAGTATATAAATACTATACTTTAAAAATTAGTCTATAATAACTAGTATTATATTATATATCTAATACTTCTAATCCTTTACTAGTAGTAAGCCTATAATAAAGTCTATTAATAATTCTTAGAAAGGGTAATTAGGTACTAGTAGCATAGCTAACTTGCTATAAGGTTTATATAACCTTAGCTTTAAAACTTAATAATTAATATAAGTCTATATATATAACTTAATATCCTTCTTTATTAATAGCTAGTAATATTAGCCTATAATTTAATAGAGGGTTCTACTAACCCCCTAATAACCTGCTATAGGATTATTATAGGTTAATAGTAAGACTTCTTTTTATATACCTTATAGAATAAAAACTTAATTATTATATATTAGTAACTTAGAGAGCACCCTAGTTTATATCTATAACCCTTTAGCCTCTAGCTTAGAGGGACTAATTAACTATAGTCCTAATACACTAGAGTTACTACTTATTAGTAATAACTTCTACTATACTATAAAGGCATCCCCTTATTATACTTCTAATAATAAAACTAGAATTAGGGCTTCTAATTCCTATACCTTACTCCTAATAGTAAAGTTTAATATTATAGAGGTTCTCTAAACTACTAAGATTCTTACTATAATACTACTATAAGCCTATAGCTTTTTAGTAGTGCCTATAAACTATCTAATTAGCCTAGTAGAGATTAACTTTATAGAGATTCTCCTACCTACTATTAGACTTCTTACTATACTATTAATAGGTAGTAATCTTAGATATAGGGTATTAATAGAGTTACTACTACTCTTATACTACTTATTAATTATAAACCTAATATACTATAGCTTTACTAGACTAGTAGTAGTACTATACTTATTATAGTACCCCTATAGCCTAATAGTAGTAAACTTAGTAAGGAAGGTTAGTAACTAAGATATAAATACCTTAGCTTTCCTTTCCTTACTAATATAATCTAATCTTTATAATAGAGTATTAGTAGGATTTAGCTTACCTACCTAGTGTTTAATAATAAAGTTAAATAGGTATAGCTTATCTAATATAGTAACCTACTAGCTTATTAGCTTAGGCTTTAAAATAAGGTATTTATAGTTTAAGTAATTTATTATTACTTTTACTAGGTAAGCTAAGTAAGTAAGGTAATACCTCTAAGTTTAAAAGGCCTTCTAAATTACTAGTAACTCTATATCTAGCGTTATATAGTGTAATTTAGCGTCCTTTAACTTCCTTAATATAAACACTATAGGGTGCTAGTAATCTAGTACTAATATTATAAGGATAGCTCTAATTATATATCTAGAGGTATTAGTCTTAACTTATAATAGTAGCACTAGATTAAAATACACTAAAATTAGTGCCTCCTAGAATTACTTTTATAGTTCTCTAAATACTACTAGCTTATAGGGCTCTAGCTTAAACTTTACTAGTTATTTCCCTTATAGATAGTTAGTTAATAGGATAATAATTTTACTATAATTCTTAATAAAGTACCTATAGAAACTAGTAAATCCTAGGAAAGATTAGATATTAAATATATAAATAGGTATTAGCTATATTATAATTACTTTAACTCTACTAGGGTCTATTAAGATTCCTTCTAGGGAGATTATATAACTAAGGAATTTAACTTCCTTAATAGAGAATTAGTACTTATCTAGGTTAATAAAAAGATTAGCGCTTTAAAGCCTCTTAAGAACCTACTTAATATAATTCTTATACTCTAAGATATTACTACTATATATTAGGATATTATTAAGGTAGATAATATAGATAATATCTATAAGACCTTCTAAAGCTATATTAATATATTCTTAGAAGGTAGTAGGTATATTAATAAGCCTAAATAGTATTATAAGATACTTAAAGTAACTATATCTACACTAAAAGGCTATTTTCTACTTATCTCCCTTATAGATATATAGCTAATAGTATATATCTTTAAGGTCTAACTTTATAAAGATCTTTATACCTCTTAGCTAATCTAAGATTTCTAGAATTAGAGGTAAAGGGGCCTTATCCTTAACTATAATCTTATTTAGGCCCCTATAATCTATATATAGTTATAATTTTCCCCCTTTCTTTAGTATAAATAGAATTAGGGCACCTACTAGACTAATAGATCTTTAGATCTAACCTTATTCCTATACACTTACTAGATACTTATAGAGTACCTATAGCTCTTTCTTAGCTAGGTTATATATAGGTCCCTAGGGTAGTGTTTTTCCTTTTTCTAATTTAATTATATATATCTACCTACCTAATCTAGAGAGGGTGCTAGCCTTATAGCTTAAGAATATATCCTTAAACTCTATATAGACTTCTAGGAGGCTACCTTATAAATAGTATTAGATAGATCTATTATTATATAGACACTACTTAGTTTCTGCTTTTTAGTGTATTCCTAATAAAGGCTATATACTTAATTAGACCTATTAACTAGGGGGGAAGTATTACTATAACTAATAAGTATTTCTTTATATACTATCTATCCTATAACCCTATTACTAATAAGATATATTCCTTTATTATAGGGTATCTCTAAAGTCTTTTCCCCTATAATATTATAATAGGTTTATATTATCTTACCTAGTTAATACCTAGCACTAGCTTTTTACTACTATTAGTAATATAGTAGCTAACTTAGTATATCTTTATATATCCTATACTATCCCTTACTAATATTACCTTTTTTAAAATTCCTTAATATAGTATAATATTACTAAATACACTCTTAAGTATACTATTACTTAGTTATATATTTACCTAGTCTAGGTCTATTAATATATCTAGATAAATTAAAGAATATATAGCGCTAGGGTTAAATAGTATTAGTACTACTACCTAGTAGTAATCTTACTATAACTTAACTTCTATATAAATTTATAGGTCTAATTACCTATTCTTATTAAGTTATATTATATTAAGAGTGTTTTCCTAGGGTTATACTAAGCTAATTAGGGCCTTATTTAGGTTTAACTAGCTCTTAGCTTAGTTATTACTACCTTAGTGCTAGTTAGTAGTATAGCTACCTTTATAGTAAATACTATAGTCTAGCTTAGGGTACTTAATTAAGAGGTAGCCTAGTTTTTTATACTTAAAATAGGTAATAGGTAAGCCCCTTATTTCTATATAGTATCCTTCCTATAACCTACCTTCTAGTAAAGCTAAGTAATTCCTTCTCTTCTATTAGTTATCTCCTTAGTTACCTTTATAGTAAGGCCTTTTTTTCTTTTTTATTACTACTTTTACCTTCTTTTCTTAGCCTATAAGATAGTTCTAACTTATAGGGTATTCTTAGCTAAATACCTACTTCTTTATAGTACTATTTAGGTACTATATAAACTAGGTAATTCTTATAGGCTTAGGTATAGGCTTAGGTAATTCTACTTCTACCTTATTCTAAACCTTAATAAATACTTAAAATAACTAGTCCTTACCTTACTAGAGGGTTAGTAGTATTTCTATAGCTTCTAGGTAGTAACTATCTTTATCTATTTCTCTAGTTTTTAACTATTAAATAAACTCTATCTAAGTATAGCTCTTGTTAAAATTATGCTATTTATAGCACTATTTTATAGGCCCACTAGTTGCCTAGTTGCGTTGTTGCAACGTTGGTTGCGAGGCGTTGCCTGCAGCGTTGTTGGCCGTGGCCAGCAGCTTTGGCTGTGACCTGCGTTCCTGCACACAACCAACCCACAGGCTTGTATAACTAAGCCGACTAGGCTACCCTATAGGGAAGCTAAAATCGACTGTAACTAGGGAACTAGTAGTCGTATAAAAGGCTGACTTATACTGTTCGAATCCTTGATTTTTTCTGGATTTAATGATGTATTTTATTTATAGGGTTGCTTATTAGATTGCTTAGTTAGTGCACGTGGGTGGCTAGATTATATGGCCGTGAGTCGATTTTTTACTTTTCACATACAAATGAATTTTGCGGAAAATAAAAAATAGCTCCTAAGGCCTGGCTAGCGACCCCCTTCCGTCGATATGGTCGGTAGGTCTATAAGGGGACTTAGAAAATCCTCTTATTGCTCGTTAGATCGTTTGTCTAGCTGAAATCTACTATATTCAACTATCAAAGCTCTATATCTTAAAGAATCGTCGTATTATAGTGAATCTAGAAGCCGCCGCGTTGAATCTACTAGGGAGGTCTTCCTATCCCTCTAGTACAGATTCCCTTCCATTTTCAATAGGTTATGAGCCTGGAAGGCCTAAAGATTACTACATTACTGCGTTATTCTACTGCGATTAGTGCTTGATTTTAGGTACTAGTTACTCTCTACTAGACCTGTGGGCTCTTAAGATTACGAAGGAAATCCGCTAGAATTTGAAGCTTTTCATCCACTAGCTCTACGCATCGCAACATCAGACCCTTGGTGTTGAATTCAACTACAGCCGCACCTGCAACCACCACATTGCACCCGCAACTACTAGTTGCAACCACCTTTTAGTGATTCTATTCACTATCGCGACCGTTATACTTGATATTATCTACAATAGTAGATACGCTGCATCCTTTTATATATTATCGAACATCTAGTATATCTATACTAGGCTTTTTAACCTATTACACTACGTTGCACGCACTATACATTACGTTGCGTTGCGTTGCACGTTCTGTAATATCTATAACCTACGATTCCTATCCGCTATTTTTAGTGTTAAGAAAATTTTCGCAGAGAATCTTCTCCGGTCCGTTTCTGCCCGCGCATACCGCAGACCCACTTTTAGACCTCGAGGGGTACCCTTTCAAACAGCCCCGCCACACAATTTGCGTGCGCAGCTAGGTTGCACCATAACCAGCTTCTAGCGCGCGTTATTTACAATAGGAACAAATTTAGAGATCTTACACAGGATATCTTTTGAGATCCTAGGGAACTTTTTAAGAGATAGCACCACTGAATTATAAGGGTAAGGGACCTGCTACAGGCCCTTCTAGCCCTCCTAGGGACCCTGATAGGATGGATATAGAAGGTCCGGCTGTTCAAGCCAGTGCTTTACAACTACAACAACAGATGCAGAGCCAAATTGAACAACAAGGCAAGACCTTAACTGATTTTATCAAGCATACTAAGTCAAATTGTCTAAAAAACGAGGCTAGCATTAAAGATCTATTAGATAAATTAACGCAAACCATGACTGCTATGCAAGGTCTTTAGGATTCTACTAAGCTAAGGGAAGAAAATACTAAAGCTCCGGTAGAAGACCTAGCCGCTAATTCTGCGAGTTTACCTTCTAGTAACTTATAAGCTACCTTTAATACAGGGGCTATTAAGGAACTAAATAAGAAGGTTCACTCTATTCCTAAGGGAGCTAAGCTAAAAGGCCCTGAAAATTATAATCAGTGGAAGCAAGCCCTGAGCATTCAATTTAGAGCCCTAGGATTACCTGAATTTATAGATAATCCTAGCTTAGCAGGCCATCTAGCTAACTGTGATTAAGCTATTCTTTTAATGATATTAAGAGATAGTTGCCAACCTAGGCCACAGGCAGCTATATGTTGGCAAAAATCCCCTAAAGAAGCCTATAAAGTCCTTATTAGGCAGTATTCGCAGAGTGCTGAAATCCAGCGAGGTACGCTATACGCTAGCTACCACTCCCTAAATTTTTCAAATTATAAGGGATCTTTAGAGGCTTTTAATGCTGATTTTAATAACTTACTAGCTAGACTACAGCTTTGTAGTGTAGAGATCGCTCCTATTAATTAAGTAAACCATTATATTAACGCATTAAAGCAGACCTTTCCTAGTTAGGCTGAGAGACAAAGATTTACTATCAGAGCTACTAGGGCATAAGGGCTACCTGTAAATACCTTAAATTTACAGTTCCTAATGGCTGATTTATTAGAAGAGCAGAGGGATAAAACCTCCCCTGTAGCTAAAGCTCTTAGCTATAAGGCTTCTAATAATAAGGGAAATTCTAAGGACGAGGAAAAGAAATCATCTAATCCTAATACTAAGAAGGACTCTACTAACGCCACTAAAGAGCAGGATAAGAAGGATTTAAACCCTTCTAAAGCCTCTAGGAAGAAAAAGCAGAAGAAGAAGAGTGGTAACAGGGATAAAGATAAAGGAAAAGAAGCTGCTTTTGCGTTAGGCTATAGCCTAGCCACAGGATACATTGAAGAACTAGATTCTAGCGAATCTAGCAGCGAGGATAGTAGTGATTCTAAATCTGATTTGGATACCTCTAGTACCACTACTACTAGTGACACTACTAGCAAGCCTACTTTTAGCTACTCTAATGATGTGGTTAAAAACTCCCTTCTATACAATACAGGTTCTTCTTATCACATTTGTAATAATAGGGCTTTCTTTAGGGACTTTAAGCCTCTTAAGAAAGGTTAAACCGGCCCTATAATTACAGCAGGAGGACCTATTTATCCTAAAGGAAGAGGCACCGCTGTTTTTAACGTTCTAGTCAAGAAAAATCCACCAGAATATAGGCCTCTAGCTCTGTTAGATGCCCTATATTTCCCCGGTATAGATACCAACCTAGTTAGCGGTTTATCCCACTATCTTAAGGGAGGTTATCTAGCTAAAGATTAGCTTTTCCTAGCCGATAAAAGCCCCTGTGGGTTACTAGAACCTGCTAAACATGGCTTCTTTTTGCAGATTAAGGGGCAAGCTACTCCTAAGATCTGCAAGCATTCAACCCACCTCTCCTTTATAGGCTCTCAATATTGCAACTAACAACAAAGAGCCTATAAGACCGAATTAGGGTTTTCCTACCCTATAGAGGTTCAAATTCCGCAGCCAGCATTCAATCCCGAGGAATATCAACGAATCGAAGAATTAGACTCCGAAGACGAAGATTCAGCCCTATGTCCCACCGAAGCTCCTCCTAGTCAGGCATCTTCTATAGGGGGTTTAGAAGGTCCATACCCTAATGACTTAGGTGACGATAGTGGCCGTCTATTGCCCCCAGAGGCCTGTGATTCTCAAGAGGCCTGGCAACAGAGGGAGCTAGGGGATAATAGCCCTAATAGATCTTCTAAGCTAGATCCTAGTTACAAGAAGTTACTAGATTTAGCCCTTCTTTGGCACATTCGATTAGGCCACATTGGCCTCCCTTTACTTAAGAAATCTTCGAAATTAGCTAAAGGGATCCCTGATTTTTCCGCCATTAAAGACAAGGATTTCAACTGCATAGCCTGTATGCAATCGAAGGCTATTAGAAGACTAACCAAAAGACCTATTCAGGACCCCCCTAGGGTTTTAGATATCCTAGAGGGAGATACAGTTAAAATCGAGCCTATACCGCACAATAAGAAGGCCCTAGTCCTTATACTTATTGATCGAAAATCCCGGTATAAGTGGTGTTTTTCATTAGCTAATAAAGAAGGTTAGACCCTTTATAATGCTATTAAGGGCTTCTTTAAGGCCCTAAAAAACCGATATAACGCGTATCCTAGGCACCTTTACTTCGACGGAGGTACTGAGATTAACAACGAACTTCAGCACTGGTTATCTTCTAAAGGAATTTGCTTTAGCACCTCTTGCCCTTATATTTATGAATAGAATGGGCTAGTTGAGAGGGCTATTAGGGTTATCCTAGACCGGCTTAGAGCTACACTTTAGTGGTCTAAGCTGCCTTTATATCTATGGTCTTATATCCTTCTAGCTATAGTGGACTTAGTTAATATCACCGCTAATATAACTAAGCCCCTAACCCCTAAGCAGCTATTTCTAGCTAACTTAGAGCCTAAGACTATCTATAAGCCTGACTTCTTGAAAATTAGGGCTATAGGGTCTTATTGTGAGGTTCTAATACCTCTGGAGCAGAGATTAAAGCTTTAGAAGCTAGCCCCTAGGACTATCCCTGGCTGGCTGCTTGCTACTCTAGGTTCTAGCGTTTATCTTGTTTATATACCCTCTAAAAGGTCAGTTGTTAAGACTAGCTTTGTTAAGATTATAGAGGATATAGGCTCTGTAGGGTCCCCTAAGCCTTTAGGGAGCTATCCTTCAGAGGGAGAAGCTGATATCTCACGAGATAATCTAGAGGTTTAGGATAACTATCCAAAGCCTCTAGCGCCCTTAGCGCCCACAGCGCCCGCCGCGCCTATAACAACGCCCGGGACGACCGCTGTAACGCCCCTAGCGCTACCCCTAGAGAGCCCAAGCTCTAGCGCCCCTAATAAGGGTGCTATCGAAAAACCGTTTTTAGATTCGGATTCTTTAATCGACCCCGATTCTATGGATATCGATGATTTTAATTTATCTTCTTTCGTTAAGGAGATATGCTTTAAGGCACAACAAAAGGCTAAATCATCTAATAACAATGATCCGGATACCCCCAAGACCTGGAAACAAGCTTTAAAAAGCAAGGATAGCCAAAAATGGGTTAATGCTACCTTTAGCGAATTTAAGCAGCTATTAGCTGCCGGAACTTTCAAATTTATAGGGATAGACCAAATTCCTAAGGGCCGGAAAGTTCTAAAGAATAGGCTTGTTTATAAGCTTAAAAAGGATAAAGAAAATAATCCTATAAAACACAAGGCCCGACTCGTTGCAAAAGGCTTTATGCAGATAGAAGGTTAGGATTATATCGAGACCTACACTGCTACTAGCATTCCCCCTAGTTGGCGGATATTACTAGCCCTAGCGGCTTGTAATAACTAGGAAGTTGAATAGGTTGACTTTATAGGGGCCTTTCTAAATAGTCTACTAAAGGAAGCTATTTACATGTAGATCCCAGATGGATTCGTTGAATTTGCCGAAGCTGCTACGCCTGAGATAGCTAAATTACTCAAAAAATACGGCTATAATCCCTCTTAAAAGCAGGTTATTTTCCTACAGAAAGCTTTATATAGATTAAAACAGAGCTCTAGAGAGTGGCAGCAGGCCCTAAAGGAACTTCTTTGAAAATTAGGCTTCCACCCCCTTATATCTAACCTAGCTGTCTTCTTCAACCCAACTACATCTATATATATAGCGACTTATATAGATGACTGTCTTCTAATAGGACCGGATCTAGCTTATATTAACAAGCTAAAGAAGCTATTACACAAAGCTTACCCTATAGAAGATCGTGGGCCAGCCGAATTTTTCCTAGGCGTTTAAATCACTAGAAATCGAAAGAAAGGGACCCTAACTATTCACCAGTCCTAGTATATTTCTGAAGCCCTAGAGAGATTTAACATGAAAGATGCTAGGCCTACTAAAATTCCCCTACAACCCGGAATTATTAAACAGGTAGCCCACCTTACTAAACCTCTTTCCCCCTCCGATCACAAGCTATATTAGAGTATTATAGGGATTATTATGTACCTAATGCTCCTTATAAGGCCTAATATTGCCTTTCCGGTTTAGTGGCTTTTAACAGCGTTAGCTAAGCCTTATATAGAGCATTTAAATGCTTCTAAACATCTGCTTAGATACCTTCTAGGCTCTATAAGTTATTCTATAACTTATAGAAGGTCTAGACACGCTACTACGGCTTCTGCAACCCTTATTAGCTTTTATAATAGCGACTTCGCGGGAGATAAGTCCTCTAAATTAACCTATGCTTATCTCTATAAGCTAGCTGAAGGACCTATTAGCTGGAAATCAAAGAAAGCAACTACAATAGCTTTATTGACATTAGAGGCCGAGTTAGATGCTCTATGTGAAGCTATTAGGGAGCTAGAGTGGCTTTATGGCCTTTTTAAGGAAATTAAGCTACCTATAGCACCTCCTATTCCGATTTTTAGTAATAACTAAGGCGCTATAACGACCGCTAATAACCCTGCTCTTCATAGCAGAACAAAGCATACCCTGCTAAAATTTAACTATACCAGAGAAAAGGTACAGAAGGGTATAGCTAAGGTTATCTACATTAATACTAAAGAGATGCCTGCAGATAGCTTAACTAAGCCCCTACCTAACAATAAATTTCAATAATTTATCTAACTATTAGGCCTTATGAATACAAAGGCCTAGCTTTAAAAACAACTTAAAAAGTCAAAAAACCTTAAAATCAATAAAAACACTGGAATTCCGCTGAAAAGTTATTAGTATTGATTTTCGTTGAAAAGTTATTGGATTTATTATTAAATTTATTTATTATTAACTTAGATATCTATTAAAGAGCTAAGTTTAGGTATCGAATTAGTTACCTCATACTTTTCTAGAGGGAGTGTTAAAATTATGCTATTTATAGCACTATTTTATAGGCCCACTAGTTGCCTAGTTGCGTTGTTGCAACGTTGGTTACAAGGCGTTGCCTGCAGCGTTGTTAGCTGTGACCTGCGTTCCTGCACACAACCAACCCACAGGCTTGTATGACTAAGCCGACTAGGCTACCCTATAGGGAAGCTAAAATCGACTGTAACTAGGGAACTAGTAGTCGTATAAAAGGCTGATATATACTGTTCGAATCCTTGATTTTTTCCGGATTTTATGGTATATTTTATTTATAGGGTTGCTTATTAGATTGCTTAGTTGGTGCACGTGGGTGGCTAGATTGTATGGTCGTGAGTCGATTTTTTACTTTTCACATATAAATAAATTTTGTAGAAAATAAAAAATAGCTCCTAAGGCCCGGCTAGCGACCCCCTTCCGTTAATATGGTCGGTAGGTCTATGAGGGGACTTAGAAAATCCTCTCATTGCTCGTCAGATCGTTCGTCTAGCTAAAATCTACTATATTCAACTATCAAAGCTCTATATCTTAAAGAATCGTCGTATTATAGTGAATCTAGAAGCCGCCGCGTTAGAATCTACTAGGGAGGTCTTCCTATCCCTCTAGTACAG
This sequence comes from Epichloe elymi, assembly GCA_023658475.1. Taxonomy (NCBI): domain Eukaryota; kingdom Fungi; phylum Ascomycota; class Sordariomycetes; order Hypocreales; family Clavicipitaceae; genus Epichloe; species Epichloe elymi. The sequence goes on along the minus strand of CP098278.1, from coordinate 3,623,558 downwards.
ATTCCCTTCCATTTTCAATATTACTTAAGAAATCTTCGAAATTAGCTAAAGGGATTCCTGATTTTTCCGCCATTAAAGACAAGGATTTCAACTGCATAGCCTGTATGCAATCGAAGGCTGTTAGAAGACCAACCAAAAGACCTATTCAGGACCCCCCTAGGGTTTTAGATATCCTAGAGGGAGATACGGTTAAAATCGAGCCTATACCGCATAATAAGAAGGCCCTAGTCCTTATACTTATTAATCGAAAATCCCGGTATAAGTGGTGCTTTTTATTAGCTAATAAAGAAGGTCAGACCCTTTATACTGCTATTAAGGGTTTCTTTAAGGCCCTGAAAAACCGATATAACGCGTATCCTAGGCACCTTCACTTCGACGGAGGTACTGAGATTAACAACGAACTTTAGCACTGGTTATCTTCTAAAGGAATTTGCTTTAGCACCTCTTGCCCCTATATTCACAAACAGAATAGGCTAGTTAAGAGGGCTATTAGGGTTATCCTAGACCGGCTTAGAGCTACACTTTAGTGGTCTAAGCTGCCTTTATATCTATGGTCTTATATCCTTCTAGCTATAGTGGACTTAGTTAACATTACCGCCAATATAACTAAGCCCCTAACCCCTAAGCAGCTATTTCTAGCTAACTTAGAGCCTAAGACTATCTATAAGCCTGACTTCTCGAAAATTAGGGCTATAGGGTCTTATTGTGAGGTTCTAATACCTCTGGAGCAGAGATTAAAGCTTCAGAAGCTAGCCCCTAGGACTATCCCTGGCCGGCTGCTTACTACTCTAGGTTCTAGCGTTTATCTTGTTTATATACCCTCTAAAAGGTTAGTTATTAAGACTAGCTTTATTAAGATTATAGAGGATATAAGCTCTATAGGGTCCCCTAAGCCTTTAGGGAGCTATCCTTTAGAGGGAGAAGCCGATATCTTATGAGATCTAGAGGTTCAGGATAGCTATCCAAAGCCTCTAGCGCCCCCAGCGCCCACAGCGCCTGTAGCGCCCGCCGCGCCTACAACAACGCCCGGGACAACCGCTGTAACGCCTCTAGCGCTACCCCTAGAGAGCCCAAGCTCTAGCGCCCCTAATAAGGGTGCTATTGAAAAACCGTTTTTAGATTCGGATTCTTTAATCGACCCTGATTCTATGGATATTGATAATTTCAACCTATCTTCTTTCGTTAAGGAGATATGCTTCAAGGCACAATAAAAGGCTAAATCATCAGCTAACAACAATAACGATTCAGATACACCTAAGACATAGAAGCAAGCTTTAAAAAGCAAGGATAGTCAAAAATAGATTAATACAACCTTTAGCGAATTTAAGCAGCTACTAGCTGCCAGAACTTTTAAATTTATAGGGATAGACTAAATTCCTAAGGGCCGAAAAGTTCTTAAAAATAGGCTTGTCTATAAGCTTAAAACGGATAAAGAAAATAATCCTATAAAACACAAGGCCTAACTCGTTACAAAAGGCTTTATGCAGATAGAAGGTTAAGATTATATTAAAACCTATGCTGCAACTAGCATTCCCCCTAGTTAGCGGATTTTACTAGCCCTAGCGGCTTGTAATGACTGGGAAGTTGAACAGGTCGATTTTATAGGGGCATTCTTAAACAGCTTATTAAAAGAAGCTATTTATATGCAGATCCCTAATGGATTCGTTGAATTTGCCGAAGCTGCTTCGCCTGAGATAGCTAAATTACTCAAGAAATACGGCTATAATCCCTCTCAAAAGCAGGTTATCTTCCTATAGAAAGCTTTATATAGATTAAAATAGAGCTCTAGAGAGTGGCAGCAGGCCCTAAAGGAACTTCTTCGAAAATTAGGCTTCCACCCCCTTATATCTGACCCGGCTGTCTTCTTCAACCTAACTACATCTATATATATAGCGACTTATGTGGATAACTGTCTTCTAATAGGACCGGATCTAGCTTATATCAACAAGCTAAAGAAGCTATTACACAAAGCTTACCCTATAGAAGATCGTGGGCCAGCCGAATTTTTCCTAGGCGTTTAAATCACTAGAAATCGAAAGAAAGGGACCCTAACTATTCACCAGTCCCAGTACATTTCTAAAGCCCTAGAGAGATTTAACATAAAAGATGCTAGGCCTGCTAAAATTCCCCTACAACCCGGAATTATTAAACAGGCAGCCCACCTTACTAAACCTCTTTCCCCCTCCGATCACAAGCTATATCAGAGTATTATAGGGACTATTATATACCTAATGCTCCTTACAAGGCCTGATATTGCCTTTCCGGTTCAGTGGCTTTCAATAGCGTTAGCTAAGCCTTATATAGAGCACTTAAATGCTGCTAAACATCTGCTTAGATACCTTCTAGGCTCTATGAGTTATTCTATAACCTATAGAAGGTCTAAGAACGCTAAAGCTTCTGCAACCCTTATTGGCTTCTGTGATAGCGACTTTGCGGGAGATAAGTCCTCTAAATTAACCTATGCTTATCTCTATAAGCTAGCTGAAGGACCTATTAGCTGGAAATCAAAGAAAGTAACTACGATAGCTTTATTGATATTAGAGGCCGAATTAGATGCTCTATGTGAAGCTATTAGGGAGCTAGAGTGGCTTTATGGTCTCTTTAAAGAGATAAAGCTGCCTATAGCACCTCCTGTTCTGATTTTTAGTGATAACTAAGGCGCTATTATAACCGCTAATAACCCTGCTCTTCACAGCAGAACAAAGCATACCCTGCTAAAATTCAACTATACCAGAGAAAAGGTACAGAAGGGTATAGCTAAGGTTATCTACATTAATACTAAAGAGATGCCTGTAGATGGCTTAACTAAGCCCCTGCCTAATGATAAATTTCAATAATTTATTCAACTATTAGGTCTTACGAACACAAAGGCCTAGTTTTAAAGGAAAAAACAACTAAAAAGTCGAAAAATCTTAAAATCAACAAAAACACTGGAATTCCGTTGAAAAGTTATTAATTTTAGTTAAAAAGTTATTGGATTTATTATTAAATTTATAGTTAACTTAGATATCTATTAAAGAGCTAAGTTTAGGTATTAAATTAGTTACCTCATACTTTTCTAGAGGGAGTGTTAAAATTATGCTATTTATAGCACTATTTTATAGGCCCACTAGTTGCCTAGTTGCGTTATTGCAACGTTGGTTGCGAGGCGTTGCCTGCAGCGTTGTTAGCTATGGCCAGCAGCTTTGGCTGTGACCTGCGTTCCTGCACACAACCAACCCACAGGCTTGTATGACTAAGCCAACTAGGCTACCCTATAGGGAAGCTAAAATCAACTGTAACTAGGGAACTAGTAGTTGTATAAAAGGCTGACTTATACTGTTCGAATCCTTGATTTTTTCTGGATTTAATGATATATTTTATTTATAGGGTTACTTATTAGATTGCTTAGTTAGTGCACGTGGGTGGCTAGATTATATAGCCGTGAGTCGATTTTTTACTTTTCACATACAAATGAATTTTACGGAAAATAAAAAATAGCTCCTAAGGCCTGGCTAGCGACCCCCTTCCGTCGATATGGTCGGTAGGTCTATGAGGGGACTCAGAAAATCCTCTCATTGCTCGTTAGATCGTTCGTCTAGCTGAAATCTACTATATTCAACTATCAAAGCTCTATATCTTGAAGAATCGTCGTATTATAGTGAATCTAGAAGCCGCCGCGTTGAATCTACTAGGGAGGTCTTCCTATCCCTCTAGTACAGATTCCCTTCTATTTTCAATAGCTCTAGTAGTCTATATAACTATCTATAGTAGTAAAATATATCTACTATTACTTTACCTTATTTACTAGGTAGCTACTAGTATATATAACCTTTATTATATTATTTATAAATATATTCTAATCTATAGTAAAAACTATATTTAAATTTACTAGGAATATCTATAGATTCTTATAGGTATCCCCCTTATATATAGGAGTCTTAAGCTATATCTTTACTATACTATATCTATATAGCCCTAGTATAGTTAGTACTAACTAGGGAATAGGAATAGGGGCTTAAGTAAGAGGGGTTTATAGGGTAGAAATAAAGCCTTAGTTAGTATTATCTAATTAGGGAGAGGTATTTACTTTCTATAAATTTTTCTATAGCTACTTAAGTTTATATTTTTTTTAGGTAATTTATAGCTATACCTCTACTTATATAAAGCTATAGTTTAATATAGCTTCTTTATTATTAATAGCTAGCTCTAATATATAGGAATTCTCTAGGGTAGTTAGATAAGAAAACTTATACTCTAGGAGCGGGTATTAATCTATAAATATATCTTTATATAGTGTGTTTACTCTAGAGTTATTAGTACCTATTAAATAGGTATTTATTCTATATAGTACTAATATCCTTAACCTACTAATAGCTTATTACCCTAATAAAAAAGAGAGATTAACTTATTAAGGCTTCTAGGCTAAATATAATAAATAGGGTAATAGTATAATTAAGGTAGTAGCTATAGAGCTAGAAGGTAGGTATATATACTTAAAGGTTTTAATCTCTAGCCTCCTATATTCTATATATATAACCTTTACCTAAATACCCCCTCTATATGTATATAACTAGCTCGCGGCGACCTCGTAGCTAGGGCGCTGCGAGCCACGACTAGGCCCTACTGTATATAATGCTATCGCCTTCATAGCCTCTGTCGCTCTATTGCCTCTGTGACCCTGACATAGCTATACCTCTACTTATATAAGGCTATAGTTTAATATAGCTTCTTTATTATTAATAGCTAGCTCTAATATATAGGAATTCTCTAGGGTAGTTAGATAAGAAGACTTACACTCTAGGAGTAGGTATTAATCTATAAATATATCTTTATATAGTATATTTACTCTAGAGTTATTAGTACCTATTAAATAGGTATTTATTCTATATAGTACTAATATCCTTAACCTACTAATAGCCTATTACCCTAATAGGAAAGAGAGATTAACTTATTAAGGCTTTAGGGCTAAATATAATAAATAGGGTAATAGTATAATTAAGGTAGTAGCTATAGAGCTAGAAGGTAGGTATATATACTTAAAGGTTTTAATCTCTAGCCTCCTATATTCTATATATGTAACCTTTACCTAAATACCCTATCTACGTGCATATAACTAGCTCACGGCGACCTCGTAGCTAGGGCGCTGCGAGCTATGACTAGGCCCTACTGTATATGATGCTATCGCCTTCATAGCCTCTGTCGCTCTATTGCCTCTGTGACCCTGACACTTCTATACTTACTATATATTAATAATCTTCACACTAAGGGTATATAAGCCTATATACTAGGACTAAATACTACCTATAGTCCCTATTATAATGCCTACTATATATATATTTAGGAGATATACCTATACTATATAGACCTAAAACTTTAATATAGCCTAAAGCACCTTATTACCCTCTTAGATATAAATTAAGCTATCTAGACTCCTACCTTAAAGAAGACTAAGACTAAGAAAGGGTATTATACTATTCTTACTAAAACCTTTATCTACTACTATAAGTGGTTTAATAGTATACTTATAGCTACCTATATTAATCCCACTAAGGCTAAGCCTCTAGCCTCCTCCCCTATAGGCATAGCCTATGCCTAGGGCATAACTAATACCTAAGCCCTTATCCTTACTTAAATAATGCCTAGCTACTATAGCTATAACCCCCTTACTGCTAAATTCCTCTAAGGGATAACTAATATAGGTAAGACCCTTATGTAGTCTATCTAAGCCTAGGAGTAAACCACCGCTACTATATAACAGGCTATAGCTAACACCCGTAGCCTAGCTGTATCTATTGCTAAGCTAGCTCACGCCGTTGCGGAGGACTATTACTATAATTAGCCCCCCCCCTAACTAATTACTGTTTAATATAGTAGAAAAATCACACTATACTACTTATATACTAGAGAATAGTTATAGTATTAGTTTTCTATAGCTAAATTAAATTACACCCTTTTAGGGCCCTTATTTATCTATATATCCCCTTATTATAATTTAAACCTATCTAATACTTCTATTTTAAGTATGCTTTCTAATAGCTCCTATATTAGCTATATATATCCTTTCTATTTTACTAAAATATTATAATTTAATCCTTAACCTTAAGTATTTTTAGCTATAAGAATCTCCTTAATATAGTACTTAGTAAGATTAGTATTAGTATTAGTTATAACTAACTCTAGAGGTAGCTATTTATTAGCTAATATCTAGCTTAGCAATAGATTATCCGCTACCCTCTATACTAAATTAATATAGAATATAGGGTATAGGCCCCTTAGTATATCTAACCTAACTATTAATAGTATTAGGACTTCTAGTACTTTATATTTTACTATTACCTAGTCTAGCTTCTTATATAGCTAATTTATCTTAATATTTTAAAGATTTAGCTAAATATAGTTACCTACTTAGAAACATTCCGCTAGTCTATAGCTACTATTTATATTCTCCTATTATTATTACTAGATAAAAGCTATAGTAGCTTATATTAAGTCTATACTATCTTTTAAATACTTTAAGAATACCTAAGCCCTCCCCTTTACTAATATTATTAAAGTCTATATAGAGGGTACTTCTTAAATTATAGGCATATTAAATCTATATAGCGCTATATTTACACTTACCCCTATTATAGATAAGTCCCTGTTATTTAAGGCTAATTAGCAAGCTAGCAAATAGTCTAGCTAGTTAAACTAGGAAAAGGATAATAATACCTATAAGACCACTAGCACCTCCTAATTAGCACGTTCCGTACCACTGTTAGTCTATAGGTAATGCGATATTAATAGAAGTTATTATATACTAACCTTCTCGCAAAGCTCTATCTAAAAGTTACTTAGCTAATCTAAGCCTTAATTATTGATAATTTAGGCTAGAAAGGTATGAAAACGCTACTAACAGTGTTTAAATTATTCCGCATATGCTTTAGCCCCTATTAATATTATAGCCTTAAGCTATATTGTTAAAATTATGCTATTTATAGCACTATTTTATAGGCCCACTAGTTGCCTAGTTGCGTTGTTGCAACGTTGGTTACAAGGCGTTGCCTGCAGCGTTGTTGGCTGCGGTCAGCTTTGGCTGTGACCTGCGTTCACAACCAACCCACAGGCTTGTATGACTAAGCCGACTAGGCTACCCTATAGGGAAGCTAAAATCAACTGTAACTAGGGAACTAGTAGTCGTATAAAAGGCTGATATATACTGTTCGAATCCTTGATTTTTTCTGGATTTTATGGTATATTTTATTTATAGGGTTGCTTATAAGAATGCTTAGTTAGTGCACGTGGGTGGCTAGATTATATAGTCGTGAGTCGATTTTTTACTTTTCCTATATAAATAAATTTTGTGGAAAATAAAAAATAGCTCCTAAGACCCCGTTAGTAACCCTGTTCCTTTAATATAGTTAGTAGGTCTATAAGGGGACTTAGAAAATCCTCTCATTGCTCGTTAGATCGTTCGTCTAGCTAAAATCTACTATATTTAACTATCAAAGCTCTATATCTTGAAGAATCGTTGTATTATAGTGAATCTAGAAGCCGCCGCGTTAGAATCTACTAGGGAGGTCTTCCTATCCCTCTAGCTAGATTCCCCTTCTATTTTCAATAGGTTATGAGCCCGGAAGGCCTATAAGATTACTACATTACTGCGTTATTCTACTGTGATTAGTGCTTTGATTTTAGGTACTAGTTACTCTCTACTAGACCTATGGGCTCTTAGATTACGAAGGAAACCACTAGCTTTTAAAGCTTTTTATCCGCTAGCATCACGCATCGCAACATCAGACCCTTAGTGTTAAATTTAACTACAGCCACACCTGCAACCACCACATTGCAACCGTAACTATCTAGTTACAACCATAACCTCTTTTTTAGTGATCTAATTCACTGCCGCGACCGTTATATATTGATATTATCTACTCTGTAGATACGCTGTATTCCTTAAATTATTAAACATCTAGTATATTAATACTAGGCTTTTTAACCTATTGTAATACGTTGCACGCACTATATATTACGTTGCGTTGCGTTGTGGCTGTTGCAATACCTATTATTCCTATCTGTTATTTTTAGTGTTAAGAAAATTTTCGCAGAGAATCTTCTCCGGCCCGTTTCTGCCTGCGCATACCGCAGACCCACTTTTAGACCTTGAGGGGCACCCTTTTAAACAGCCCCGCCACACAATTTGCGTGCGCAGCCCGGTTGCACCACAACCTAGCTTCTAGCGCGCGTTATTTGTAACAGGAAGAAATTTAGAGATCTTACATAGGAACTTTTAGAGATAGCACCACTAAGTTATAAGGGTAAGGGACCTGCTACAGGCCCTTCTAGCCCTCCTAGGGACCCTAATAGGATAGAAATAGAAGGTCTAGCTGTTTAAGCTAGTGCTTTATAACTATAATAACAGATATAGAGCTAAATTAAACAATAAGGCAAGACCTTAACTGATTTTATTAAGCATACTAAGTCAAATTATCTAAAAAACAAGGCTAGCATTAAAGATCTATTAGATAAATTAACGTAAACCATGACTGCTATGTAAGGTCTTTAGGATTCTTCTACTAAGCTAAGGGAAGAAAATACTAAAGCTCCGGTAGAAGACCTGCCTGCTACTACTACTTCTACGAGTTTACCTTCTAGTAACTTATAAGCTACCTTTAACACAGGGGCTATTAAGGAACTAAATAAGAAGGTTCACTCTATTCCTAAGGGAGCTAAGCTAAAAGGCCCTAAAAATTATAATTAGTGGAAGCAAGCCCTAAGCATTTAATTTAGAGCCCTAGGATTGCCTGAATTTATAGATAATCCTAGCTTAGCAGGCTATCTAGCTAACTGTGATTAAGCTATTCTTTTAATAATATTAAGAGATAGTTGCTAACCTAGGCCACAGGCAGCTATATATTAGCAAAAATCCCCCAAAGAAGCCTATAAAGTCCTTATTAGGTAATATTTGTAGAGTACTGAAATCCAGCGAGGTACGCTATACGCTAGCTACCACTCCCTAAATTTTTCAAATTATAAGGGATCTTTAGAGGCTTTTAATACTAATTTTAATAATTTACTAGCTAGACTATAGCTTTATAGTGTAGAGATCGCTCCTATAGATTAAGTAAACCATTATATTAACGCATTAAAGCAGACCTTTCCTAGTTAGGCTAAGAGATAAAGATTTACTATTAGAGCTGCTAGGGCATAAGGACTGCCTATAAATACCTTAAATTTACAGTTCCTTATAGCGGATTTATTAGAAGAGCAGAGGGATAAAACCTCCCCTATAGCTAAAGCTCTTAGCTATAAGGCTTCTAATAATAAGGGAAATTCTAAGGATAAGGAGAAGAAATCTAATCCTAATACTAAGAAGGACTCTACTAACGCTACTAAAGAGTAGGATAAGAAGGATTTAAACCCTTCTAAAGCCTCTAGGAAGAAAAAGCAGAAGAAGAAGAGTAGTAATAGGGATAAAGATAAAGGAAAAGAAGCTGCTTTTGCGTTAGGCTATAGCCTAGCCACGGGATACGTTAAAGAACTAGATTCTAGCAAGTCTAGCAGCGAGGATAGTAGTGATTCTGAATCTAATTTAGATACCTCTAGTACCACTACTACTAGTAACACTACTAGCAAGCCTACTTTTAGCTACTCTAATAATGTAGTTAAAAACTCCCTTTTATATAATATAGGTTCTTCTTATTATATTTATAATAATAGGGCTTTCTTTAGGGACTTTAAGCCTCTTAAGAAAGGTTAAACCGGCCCTATAATTACAGCAGAAGGACCTATCTATCCTAAAGGAAGAGGCACCGCTATTTTTAATATTCTAGTTAAGAAAAACCCACTAGAATATAGGCCTTTAGCTCTGCTAGATGCCCTATATTTCCCGGGTATAGATACTAACCTAGTTAGCGGGTTATCCCACTATCTTAAGGGAGGTTATCTAGCTAAAGATTAGCTTTTCCTAGCCAATAAAAGCCCCTATAGGTTATTAGAACCTACTAAACACGGCTTCTTTTTGCAGATTAAGGGGCAAGCTACTCCTAAGATCTACAAGCATTCAACCCACCTCTCCTTTATAGGCTCTTAATATTGCAACTAACAACAAAGAGCCTATAAGACCGAATTAGGGTTTTCCTACCCTATAGAGGTTCAAATTCCACAGCCAGCATTTAATCCTAAGGAATATCAACAAATTAAAGAATTAGACTCTAAAGAAGACAAAGATTCAGCCCTATATCCCACCAAAGCTCCTCCTAGTTAGGCATCTTCTATAGGGGGTTTAGAAGGTCTATACCCTAATAACTTAGGTGACAATAGTGGCCGTCTATTGCCCCTAGAGGCCTGTGATTCTTAAGAGGCCTAGTAACAGAGGGAGCTAGGGGATAATAGCTCTAATAGATCTTCTAAGCTAGACCCTAGTTATAAGAAATTACTAGATTTAGCCCTTCTTTAGCACATTTAATTAGGCCATATCGGCCTCCCTTTACTTAAGAAATCTTTAAAATTAGCTAAAGGGATCCCTGATTTTTCCGCTATTAAAGACAAGGATTTTAACTGCATAGCCTGTATGCAATCAAAGGCTATTAGAAGACCTACTAAAAGACCTATTTAGGACCCCCCTAGGGTTTTAGATATCCTAGAGGGAGATATGGTTAAAATCGAACCTATACTATACAATAAGAAGGCCCTAGTCCTTATCCTTATTAATCGAAAATCCTGGTATAAATAGTGCTTTTTATTAGCTAATAAAGAAGGTTAGACCCTTTATACTGCTATTAAGGGCTTCTTTAAGGCCCTAAAAAACCAATATAACGCGTATCCTAGGCACCTCCACTTCGACGGAGGCACTAAAATCAATAATAAACTTTAGTCTTAGTTATCTTCTAAAGGAATTTGCTTTAGTACCTCTTACCCCTATATTTACAAACAGAATAGGCTAGTTAAGAGGGCTATTAGGGTTATCCTAGACTGGCTTAGAGCTACACTTTAGTGGTCTAAGCTACCTTTATATCTATAGTCTTATATCCTTCTAGCTATAGTGGACTTAGTTAATATTACCGCTAATACAACTAAGCCCCTAACCCCTAAGCAGCTATTTCTAGCTAACTTAGAGCCTAAGACCTCTTATAAGCCTGATTTTTTAAAGATTAGGGCTATAGGGTCTTATTATAAGGTTCTAATACCTCTAGAGCAGAGATTAAAGCTTTAGAAGCTAGCCCCTAGGACTATCCCTAGCTAGCTACTTGCTACTCTAGGTTCCAGCGTCTATCTTATTTATATACCCTCTAAAAGGTTAGTTATTAAGACTAGCTTTATTAAGATTATAGAGGATATAGGGTCTATAGGGTCCCCTAAGCCTTTAGGGAGCTATCCTTTAGAGGGAGAAGCTAATATCTCATAAGATCTAGAGGTTTAGGATAGCTATCTAAAGCCTCTAGCGTCCCCAGCGCCCACAGCGCCTGCAGCGCCCGCCGCGCCTATAATAACGCCTAGGACAACCGCTATAACGCCTCTAGCGCTACCCCTAGAGAGCCTAAGCTCTAGTGCCCCTAATAAGGGTACTATTAAAAAACTATTTTTAGATTCAGATTCTTTAATTAACCCTAATTCTATAGATATTAATAATTTCAACCTATCTTCTTTCGTTAAGGAGATATACTTTAAGGCATAATAAAAGGCTAAATTATTATCTAATAATCACAATTTAGATATGCCTAAGACCTAGAAGCAGGCATTAAAAAGCAAGGATAGCTAAAAATAGGTTAATATAACCTTTAGCGAATTTAAGTAGCTATTAGCTGCCAGAACTTTTAAATTTATAGGGATAGACTAAATTCCTAAGGGCTAAAAAGTTCTTAAAAATAGGCTTATCTATAAGCTTAAAAAGGATAAAGAAAATAATCCTATAAAACACAAGGCCTAACTCATTATAAAAGGCTTTATATAGATAGAAGGTTAGGATTATATTAAGACCTACGCTGCTACTAGCATTCCCCCTAGTTAGCGGATTTTACTAGCCCTAGCGGCTTGTAATAACTAGGAAGTTAAACAGGTTAATTTTATAGGGGCCTTTCTAAATAGTCTACTAAAGGAAGCTATTTACATATAGATCCCTAATAGATTTGTTAAATTTGCTAAAGCTACTACGCCTAAAATAGCTAAATTACTCAAGAAATATAGCTACAATCCCTCTCAAAAGCAGGTTATTTTCCTTTAAAAAGCTTTATATAGATTAAAACAGAGCTCTAGAGAATAGCAGTAGGCCCTAAAGAAACTTCTTTGAAAATTAGGCTTCCACCCCCTTATATCTAACCTAGCTGTCTTCTTTAATCTAACTATATCTACATATATAGCGACTTATATAGATAACTATCTTCTAATAGGACTGGATCTAGCTTATATTAATAAGCTAAAGAAGCTATTATATAAAGCTTACCCTATAGAAGATCGTGGGCTAGCCGAATTTTTCCTAGGCGTTTAAATCACTAGAAATCAAAAGAAAGGGACCCTAACTATTCACTAATCCCAGTACATTTCTAAGGCCCTAGAGAGATTTAATATAAAAGATGCTAGGCCTACTAAAATTCCCCTATAACCTAGAATTATAAAACAGGTAGCCTACCTAACTAAACCTCTTTCCTCCTCTGATCATAAGCTTTATTAGAGTATTATAGGGACTATTATATACTTAATGCTCCTTACAAGACCTAATATTGCTTTTCCGGTTCAGTGGCTTTCAACAGCGTTAGCTAAGCCTTATATAGAGCACTTAAATGCTGCTAAACATCTGCTTAGATACCTTCTAGGCTCTATAAGTTATTCTATAACCTATAGAAGGTCTAAGAACGCTAAAGCTTCTGCAACCCTTATTAGCTTCTGTGATAGCGACTTCGCGGGAGATAAGTCCTCTAAATTAACCTATGCTTATCTCTATAAGCTAGCTAAAGGACCTATTAGCTAGAAATTAAAGAAAGCAACTATAATAGCTTTATTAATATTAGAGGCCGAATTAGATGCTCTATGTGAAGCTATTAGGGAGCTAGAGTGGCTTTATAGTCTCTTTAAAGAGATAAAGCTACCTATAGCACCTCCTATTCTGATTTTTAGTGATAACTAAGGCGCTATTACAACCGCTAATAACCCTGCTCTTCACAGCAGAATAAAGTATACCCTACTAAAATTTAACTATACTAGAGAAAAGGTATAGAAGGGTATAGCTAAGGTTATCTATATTAACACTAAAGAGATGCCTGTAGATAGCTTAACTAAGCCCCTACCTAACGATAAATTTCAACAATTTATTCAACTATTAGGTCTTACAAACATAAAGGCCTAGTTTTAAAGAAAACCAACTAAAAACTCAAAAAACTCAAAATCAACAAAACACTGGAATTCCGCTGAAAAGTTATTAGTATTGATTTCGTTGAAAAGTTATTAGATTTATTATTAAATTTATTTATCATTAACTTAGATATCTATTAAAGAGCTAAGTTTAGGTATTAAATTAGTTACCTCATACTTTTCTAGAGGGAGTGTTAAAATTATGCTATTTATAGCACTATTTTATAGGCCCACTAGTTGCCTAGTTGCGTTGTTGCAACGTTGGTTACAAGGCGTTGCCTACAGTGTTGTTGGCTGCGGTCAGCTTTAGCTATGACCTGCGTTCACAACCAACCCACAGGCTTATATAACTAAGCCAACTAGGCTACCCTATAGGGAAGCTAAAATTAACTGTAACTAGGGAACTAGTAGTTATATAAAAGGCTGATATATACTGTTCAAATCCTTGATTTTTTCTGGATTTTCTAGTATATTTTATTTATAGGGTTGCTTATAAGAATGCTTAGTTAGTACACGTGGGTGGCTAGATTATATGGTCGTGAGTCGATTTTTTACTTTTCCTATATAAATAAATTTTGCGGAAAATAAAAAATAGCTCCTAAGACCCCGTTAGCAACCCCGTTCCTTTAATATAGTTAGTAAGTCTATAAGGGGACTTAGAAAATCCTCTTATTACTTATTAGATCGTTTGTCTAGCTAAAATCTACTATATTCAACTATCAAAGCTCTATATCTTGAAGAATCGTTGTATTATAGTGAATCTAGAAGCCGCCGCGTTGGAATCTACTAGGGAGGTCTTCCTATCCCTCTAGCTAGATTCCCCTTCCATTTTCAATATATATATATTTAGAAAGCCTATCTATAATAACTATTAGGAAACGTAGAGTATCCTGTGTTTTAGCCGGAAGGTTAGTTATAAAGTTAATTAAAATTTACAACTAGTATCTATTAGGTAGCGGTATTAGCTTTAATAAGCCTTACCTTAACTATTAACTCTTCTACCCTCTGTAATAGTAGTAGTTATATATAACATAAGCTATATCCTATAATATACTATCCTAATAAAAGTCTCTCTAGAGTGCCTTAAAGGTAGTATTCTACCCTAGATATCCTAATAAGGGGGAATTATATATATACTAGATTAAAGTTATAGTTAAAGGCTCCTACTTTAGAACCTATATCTAGCCCTAAAACTAAAGCGCTCTACCTATACTAAGCTAGTAATCCGCTATCTATTCTCTTATACTAGCTATATCTAGAAACTTCTAAGCTCCTACCTTCACTACCTATAACTATAATCTATAGGTCTTATTATAGGTAATAGCCTAATCCTATAATAATTAAAGGTAATTATCTATAAATATTACTATACCCTTTAGAATATATATATTAGACCCTAAATTATCCCTAGTCTCCACGCTTTCTATTACTACTATAGGCTATATATTTATATATAACTTCCCCTTAGTAAAAATATAGTATATTAGGGTTAATACTAAGTATACTATAGGTATCTTTAGTCTCCCTACTTATAGGTCTTCCTAATAATATCTTAATAATATATCTAGCTATCCTACCTATATACCTAGTCTATATTATAAGTAGAAATTAAAAAGTACTAGAGTTTTAGCCTATCTTACCTACTATTCTAATATCTCCCTTAGTACTATAAAGTATTCTAGGTTCTTATAATCTATTAGTATTATAAATAGTTTACTAATACCCTATAGCTTTACTAACTATACCTTAAGGTAAGTAATAATTATAAGTAACTCCTTATTATAAATTATATAGTTCCTTTCTACTAGCTATAGGTAAGCTAAATAATAAGCTACTAGATATAGAATACCCCTATTATTAGCCTAGGAGAGATAACCTCCTAATACTATTCCTAAGTAATCTACCTCTATTACTATATCCTTATTAGGATCCTATTATATTAAAATAGGATATAAAATAAAAGTAAGCTTTAATGCTTTAAATACCTTATTACACTCCTCTATCTAATAGAATAGGACGCCCTTCTTTATTAAATCTAGTAGAGGTCCTATAACTTCTAAAAACTATAGTATAAAGTTATAATAGAAGTTAGTAAAACCTAGGAACCCGCGAACTCCCTAGATCCTAATAGGCACCTTCTAATCCCTAATTACTATAATTTTTTCTAGGTCTAGGTAAATCTCTTTCCCTATATAGATAATAAACCCTAGATATTTAACCTCCTTTATTATAAATACACACTTCTTAATATCTAAGTATAAGCTAGCCTATTATAGCCTAGCTAGTACCCCCTAAACCTTCTCTATATAGTCCTTTTATAATCCCCCTAAATAGATAAGGATATTATTAAGGTATATAGTAATATAGTCCCTAAGAATACTACTAAGTGTACTATTAATATATCTCTAGAAGGTTATAGGAGTGCCTACTAACCTAAATAGGCAAACTAACTATTTAAATAACCTAAATTATATTTAGAATATAGTCTAATATTCCTTACCTTTAGTAATTTATAACTAATAAAACACTACTTATATATCTAGCTTTATAAACCACTTTACTTCTAATAAGGACTATAGTATTTCTTTAACTAAAGGTAAGGGGTACTAGTCCTATTCTATAATCTTATTTAATATATAATAGTCTATATAAAACCTCTATCCTCCTCCTAGCTTCTTTACTAATAGCACTAGTGCTATAGCTACTAATAAGCTAGCCTAAATCTAACCTTTATCTATAAGATCTATAACTTACTTCCTAATCTTAAGTAAATATTAATAAGGTATACTATATAATAGCACCTATAGTAGGTCTAGTACATTCCTTTCTATATCTTTCTTAAGGTAAATATAGTAATCTAACTTCCCTTAATATAGAGGTAGGGCGTTTACCTTACTCTCCTAGAAGAGATCCTTAAAATCCTATAGTACCTCTAGTAAGGATTTTAATAGCTTTTCTTCTAATACTTCTAGTATAGTGTTAATCTATAAGATAGATATAATTTCCTATAGACTTATAGCTAGAAGCTAGATATACTACTTCTACCTTTTTACCCTATACACTATCCCTATAAAGGTTAATCCTAGGATCGCTACTATAGGTTAGTTAACCTTCCTATATAGCATAGCCTATACTTTTAAGTTATTTACTAACCCTATAGTTAACTAGTAATACTTTATTTCTAGCTTTATATTATAATATCCTATCTATAGTATCCTAAGGATTAACTCTCTGGTTAAACCTAGGATTATATATACTATAATTAGCGTTTCCTATCTATCTATATTTACCTAAAAATAAATAATATATATTATATATAAATATTTTTTATAACTCTTAGTTCCCCCTTATTTTACACTAATTACTATATAAACTAGCCTCTTAGCTAGTAGGGGGATATATTCTAATTAAAGCTTCTAGATAAGGTATTTACTTATAGTAGTGTAGTAATTATAACCTATATTAACCTAGGTATCTATAAAGGTAGTTTTATTAATTAATACTAGAAATAAAAAGGGTATTAAATCTATATTATTCTAGATCTATTTAAAATCCTTATTAGTAATAACTATATACTATAATACCTCCCTAGGCTCCCTACTCTTAACCCTATTTAAATAACTTAATAAAGGGGTTATTCTTTTCCTAACTATTTATTAGCCTTACTACCTAAATTATTAGGCTTAATCTCTACTAAGTTATAAGCATTAATTAATAACCTTCTCTAAGGAGGGATAGTAGTATATAGTGTATATCCTAAGATAAAATGCTTAGTAAAGCTACACTATAGGCACTTACCCTTATCTTTTTATATATTAATTACTTCCTAAAAGACCTACTTAGCCTATTTTATACTACTCCTACTAGCTAACTTTAACTAGCCTTATAGCTTCCTAGAGCTCTTTTAGGTATAAGATATACCTATAGATTAGATATCTATTATTAGTATATCCTTATCCTACTATTACCTAGCTACTAGTAGGGTATTCCTTTATAACTAATATTTCTTCTCTAATTAATATAACTTAATATCTAAAGTAATATTATAATAGTAAGCTATAGCTAATAGGTAGTTAGTATAGGGTATATCCTACCTTATACTATAATCCCTTATCTACTTATTAAGTACTATATATAATTTAGCTAGCTTTATAGTATTATCCTATTCTAGCCCCCTAGTAAGTACTAATTTTTATTTAAATTAAATATAGAAGTTACTAAAATACTTATTTTATTATTATATAAGCTAGTTAAGTTCTATAATTACTATTTCCTATTAATAAGGATTATTAAATATCTCCCTAAGGTATTAAAGAAACTACTTAGGTTAATAATATATTATATAGCCTTATTTAAAGAAAGGGGTAATATAGGCCTAGACCTTAGGAGATAGGTTTTAGTAAATAAAGAACTACTAATCCTACTTATTTCTAATAAAGTTATAGTTAGCTACTAACTTATAAGCTATTAGGCCCTTCTATAATATAAATAGTTCTTTATCCCTATTAAATAGGGTACCTATAGGTAAGGGTTTTTATTTTAGTTAAGTTAGGTTAGTAGCTATATTTAACTATTCTTATAAGAATTCTAATTACCTAGTTTACTTTATAACTACTTCCTATAGTCCTACTACTTTATTTATTTCTATTTCTAAAGGTAATAGTATTTACTCTAGGTCTTTTAGTCCTATAGTAAAGAATATTAAATATTAAGAACTAGCCTTATAGCTACTATATATAAGTGTTTAAAGTATAATTAATATTCTTATAGAAGAAGAAGAAGACTAAGCTTAGGGTCTTATAGTATCCCCCTTAATAAGGGGCTATGCTTAGTTAGTGCGTAACCTACGCACTAGCTAGCGTTTAGCTACGTATAACCCGCCCTCTTTCCGGAGACTCTCCGGAGGCTTCCCTGCTCCGCTCATGACCCGAGCTCATAGCTCGAGTCCATAACATTAATATAGTAATAGTAAGGCATAGGTTATTATTATTATTATTCTCTTTAACTAAATTTAATAGGAATTGCTCTAAAGAAAAGAAGTTTATCTCTATTAGCGCGTTAGAGAACATAGAGTATACTAGTTTAGCTAGAGAGTGCGCTAATTTAACTAGAGTATACTAAAATATTTAGTATACTCTTTTTTACTATACTAGTAGTAGAAATATAACTTTTTCTTAATAGCTTCCCTCTTATAGCTATCTAACTAGCCCCTACTATCTTAGTATATTATAAATAGGGGCCTTTTAGAGGTATAGTAATTACCTAGGGTATACGCTATAAAAACACTAACTAAATATAGGAAGGCCCTAGTTTTTATGTAATTATAGGTCTAAAAATAATGAATTTTAAACGACTGCGCCAGATTTTAAACGACTGCGCCTACGTGGATCACACCCTAAGGTTATAGGTTCGAGCTAGCTACGTGTAAAGAGGTTAAGTTATAATAGGGCTCTTCCTAGGCTTATAGGGAGAAAAAGAGTGGTCCCTAGGGGATGCGCGGTATTACTAGCTAAGTGGTTATGATATTAATAGACATTAGAAGAGAGAGAGGTTATATAGGGAAGGAGCCTATGTGATAGTCTGGGGCTTTAGCCCTAGATCCTAGTAATATAGGTGTTAATTGCATAAGTTATAGATAACTTATATAATGCGTATTCTTTTGTCGCCTTCTATGGCGCAATTGGATCGGGCATATCACCCGCATGGTGGCGCAGGCACCCGCGATTAGCCCTTTGGGCTAGACCGTCACAGCTATAATTATAATAAATATAAAATTCGTGGGTAAATTATAAATACAGGATTTTTCAATTTTCTGATTTTCCGATTTTCCGATGTGGCAGCGTTTTGCCAAGCCTCTCTAAGGTGCCACCGTAGACGTTGGAGGGGACTTGAAGAAGGGTGGATCTCAGTTGCGCGATTGTTCGGGGCTGATTTGTGCAAATGGCCGACCCGACGTTCAACTATTATAACAAAGCAACCAGCAGCGGTCGACCAGTTCAGTAGCGGCCCACAGCGAATTAATAGCGATCAATCATACCTGCCGTGCAACCCTTTCTCCCAAACCACCATCTTCTACAACAAGAATTGGTTTTCCCAGCCACGGAATCAAGCACACACAAAACCATGCCTCTCCGAGCCGCAACCCGTCCATTTCCACTCCGAACCATACACCTCGCGCGCACCACTTCGATCCCGCTTTCCCACCACCGCCCGCTCTTCAACCTCCCCGGCAGCCCAGCCAGCGACACTCAAACCATCACGGCCACCCGAACCCTTCCCTACTCCCAACAGCCACTGTACAGGCTCATTGCCGACGTAGACTCCTACTCGACTTTTGTTCCCTACTGCTCCCACTCCCGAGTGACCCAATGGTCCGAACGCGACGAGCAGGGTCGTGCCTGGCCGACACTGGCCGATTTACACGTGGGATGGGGTGGTTTCAACGAAGTCTTTACAAGCCGGCTGCGCTGCGTGCCAGAAGCATCAGTAGAGGCTGTCAGTGGTGATCCTGCTTCCGTCGAGGCCAAAGCTGCTTCGGCTGTCTTCAAAAGCCTGGTTACGCGATGGCACTTGAAGCCCTTGTCGCAGGAGGCTTCCCCCTCAACAGAGGTCCATCTGACGATCAAATACCAGTTCGTTAATCCACTTTACGCGGCTGTCAGTGCAGCCGTTTCCGACAAAGTAGCAGGTCTCATGATTGAAGCGTTTGAGAAACGTGCTTCAGAAGAACTTGGCGGTACGCGGAAGTTATAAAAACGTACGCAACTAACCCACGGTTTCTTCTTGCTAGCGTTTGGAGGACATGTGACCAGGTGCTATTTTATTGACTTTTTTTTTTGGCGTCGGTAAGGTATAGAGAAGTGAAGTTTAAGTACAGCTACGAGGCCTTGCCTGCACCAAAGAGACAGATGACAAGTCTGTGCATTCGGATCGGTGTTACAGCAGACCTCATCATCATGTTCGGAGTATAGAATGTAAATTCGTATGTACAAATACTTACGTTTTGAGCAATACTGACACCAGAGAAAGGCTGCTGTTGACCAAAATTATCATTTTTACAATACCTGCCCAAGGGGAGAGAGGTTCATGTACATTTTCGAAAAACAACATCAAGTCAACCCAAACCGATATACCAAAAAAAGAAGAAACCGATAAAGAAACCAAGAAGAACTTGCTAGATGTATGCGCAAAGTTGAACCAAGAATTACGTCCTCGGCTTCTCCCATAGCTGGCTCACCACTCGCCTTCCCCGTATACTCACGCCATTTCTATCCAGAACCGATTACCATCGTTTGCTGGCCCACCTACCAGGCGTGTTCGCCCTCTTGTATTAGAATGAATTGGGAGTTACCACACAACAGGTTGAATGAAGACAATAACCGACAGAGTGCCGCAACCAAGGGGAAATCCGCGTCATGTAAGAACAGTAGCGCCACGAACCACAAAAACATTCGCTATGGTATCTGAGGAAAGAAATCGTTGTCGTACATCGTCGTCATAAAGTATAGCACCGCCGGATTTTTGTTGCGTATTTGTCATTTCTTGCTAAACCTGTTTTGGGAGAAAAGAAAAGAAATCAAAACGTTAGTGATTGCGGGGTCGAGGCCAGTGTCGATGTTTGATTGGGGAGCAATTTCTCACTTCTTTTTGGCTGGTTTGCCTGCCAGGTAGCCAAGCATACCCGTGGGTTTTAGCTTATGCTTGGATGGCTTGGAGTGCCTGGGCTCTGGTCCAACGTTCACAATGTCGATATCGGGAGGCAGGTGCGGATTTGGTCGGCCACCAAGTCCCGGCCAGCCTGGGGGCGGCATGGGGTTGGCACCAGCAGGGCCACCAGGTCGTCTCATACCTGGATGCATCATGCCGGGAATGTTTGGCATCCCAGGAATCTTGGCTGCAACAGGCGGTGACTTGTGGCTAGGCCACATGGTCATTGTGATGCTCCAGTCCGGTTGAATGACCTTCTCCCAGACCGTTGGCAAAATAATTTCGCCATTGGGGCCAAGGAGATCATAGTGGCCTTGCTGCACGTGGGGACCAAGAACATCGACTTGGAGGAAGGCTTGCTTGATAAGTTCTTCCATGCCCTATCGAGTAGCAGAAGCGTCAGCTCAAGATATGCACCTCGCAACGGTCAGTGTAAATCAATATGTGTAAACTTACTTGCCATGTTGAGCAGATATGGAAGGGAAAACTGAATTTCCTTCCCACAGCGTCCTTGAATCTGATTGGAGCCTTTTCTTTCTTCTTGGCTGCTGCCTCTAAACTTGCCTTAGTTTCCTCCTGTATACGTTTCTTGAGCGCCTCTTGCTCTGCTTTGGCGGCTTCTGCAGCCGCTGCAGCCTTCTTGGCAGCCTCCTTCTCGTCTTCAATCTTCTTCAAGGTCTCGATCTCCGCCTGGCGCCTGGCATCTTCTTGCGCTAGCTTGAGCCTTCCCGCTTCCTCGGCAGCCTTCTTATCTGCGGCAGCCTTCGCCTCGGCCTCGGCCTTAATGGCAGCTTCAAGGCGTCTATGGGCGGCCTCTTCGGCTCTTATTCGGTCCTCATCTTCCTTCTTTCTGCGAGCCTCAGCTGCCTTGATCTCGGCCTCAAACTTTAACCTTGCATTCTCTTCTGCTCTTTTCATAGCCTCGGCATGCTGCTTTTGTCTTTCCTCTTCAGCCTTGCGTTCAGCCTCAATGCGCTCTCTGGCGGCACGCTCGGCGTCAGCTCTAGCGCGCTGAATCTCCTTCTGGGCCTCCTCCTGCGCCTTCTTCATGTCGTCCATTCGTCGTTGAAAAGCCTCTTCTGCTTCCTTTCGAATCTGTGCTTCACGCTCGCGCTGGTCCTCAGCGGCCTTGGCTTTCTCCTCTTGAGCTTTGAACGCTGCAAGTTGTGCCTCGAGCTTAATTTTTTCCAAGTCCGGAGGAGGTTCCTTGGCGACGGGAGTGGGCGGCTGCGCTGGAGCTTCTGTAGCTGGAGGCGGAGGAGGGGCGCCGAGATGAAATTGTTGAAGATGTGCAGGCAAACTGTACTGAGGTGCAGGGAAATAGCCGGGCTGCTGGTAGGGCATCATGTCGTACATATGTCTTGGCTCACCCCCGAAGTAGCTGGTGCCACTCGAGGTATTACTCATTGGGGTAAATGGGTTTGGCGCATAGCCTGCGTACGGAACCATTTGGTTCCCGCCGTGATAACCCCCCATAAAGTGACCTTGTTGCTGTTGTTGATATCCTGGATGCTGGCCACGCCCGCCGTAGAATCCACCGCGGGGAGCATGGGGAGGCGCATAGCCTTGGCCGTAATGGCCGTATTCTTCGGAAGGATCCAGGCTGGGCGGTGGAATCGGTGCGTGTGTAGGCACCGGAGGATAGTCTTGATGTGGTGGCCGAGTTACTCGGTGACGGCGCGGCGCTCTCGAAGGGTGCGGGCGCGAGGGTTGTATGTCGTTGCTGGCTGAAGCAGAATCAGATGGTTGGAGATCCTCGTCGTCGTCGTCCTCGTCGTCGTATATGTCCTGCCAGTCGTCCTCTTCGGCTGCGGAGTAATCGGCCTCGTGACGAGAGGATTCTTGATCGCTATGGTAAGGAGTAGAGCGAGAACTCTCGCCACCACTGTGAAAGGTAATGGTTGTTTGTCGTCTGACGATCGTGGTCAGTCGTAAGCTGCTGCTTCAAACGTGACGCATACACTGCACTGCAAGTAAAGGCTATGGCACTCACGGCATAGCAGACAAATGATATCAAGCACTTTTGCCCTTCACTCGCGACAATCCAGTTCAAGATGGTCGGAGTCAAGGCGCTGGCTTAATGATGGTATAATTGCTAGGACAATGAAGAAGAAAAATAATACTGTCGACAAGGGCGAGAAACCCGTGCGGTGAGGAATGCGTCGAAGCTTGGGTCGGGGGAGGGACTGCTGACGCTAGATTACGGGGCACTCTAGCAAGAACAGTGAGTGGTAGCAGTAACGGAGCAAAGCTGGCAAAGTGTGCTGAGGTGACTGACACCGACCGATATGGCCCAACAGATGCTAAGTGCGACAGATGTGAGGGGTCGGTTGGCCTAAGACGCCAAGGGAGCGCGAGGGGTCGACTAGTGAAAATTGCGGGCAGGGCCTGAAAAGGAGGTTGTCAGAGTTGTGAGAGAGGGGGGGAATGTATGATAATGGTAACAACGGGAAAGGGCCGCCCTGATGTAGACAACAACAGACTAGTGTGTCCCAAGGGATATTAGGCCGAGGGTTGGGTTGGTGGGGGCGACTGTTTGAGCT